>CM053026.1:604641615-605364181 GCA_028564925.1 Lithobates sylvaticus
TATATATATATATATAAAATATGTGTATGTTTGTGTTTTTTTTTTTTGTTTTTGTGTGTGTTTTTTTTTTTGTGCATCATCTTGGTAGAACTGAAAGACATTGCAGGGACTGGTCTAGGTATTGATGAGCCAGGCTTGAGTAGAAATGAGCACTCCTCTTCTGTGCCGAGCTCTGTGTAGAAGATTTGTGCTTGGTGTTGATAGGCTCTTACCTATGCAGTACTACTACTACTACTACACAGTAATTGTTGCTCAAATGTCGGTGCATATTTTAACGGTTGGCATTTGCATTATTTGAATTGTTAATTTTTGCATTTCTAGCACACATTAGCGTGATCTTCTGTAACCAGCACAATATTCATGATGCTCCAAGTTTATTCTCCTTTCCACCTACTGCCATTTACAGACCTCAGTATTGGTCAGTCAGGCTTCCAAACATTATAGTTATGGGCCAATAGTATTTTGAAGTGCCAACTTGAAATTCAGTCAGTATTTTCACCAATTTCTTTGCCTTTACAGTGGAACTAAACCCACAGATTGAATGGTTTCCTAAAACTTACTTGAATTATGACTTTTCCAGTTACCAGTGTGCTTAAAGTGATTGTAAAGTCTTTTTGGTATTTTTTATAGGGGAAAAAAAAAAGATGTTATACCTACCTGCTCTGTTGTAGTGGATTTGCACAGTGCAGCCCAGATCCTTCCCCTTTTTGGGTCCCTCTTCTGTGCTCTTGGCCCCTCCCTCCTGTTCAGTGCCCCCACAGCAAGCAACTTGCTATGTGGTCACCCAAGCTGAGTCACAGCTCCCTGTGTCCATTGAGGCTGGGTTCACACCTAATACTGATGTGGCTCCCATGTGTCCTGGTTCACCGTTTCAGGTCTGATTTCATCCTGAATTTTTGGCTGAATTTGGAGCTAAAATGGACCAAAAATGGACCAAAAGATGCACAGGGCTCCTGTGCAAATTCACAGCGGAGATATGCGAACAGGCTCCATAGAGAGCCAGTCAAAATCTCCTGCTATTGCGAATTGGATGAGGGGAACCTGCATCCAATTCCCAATGGTGTGAACCCAGCCTTAGACACAGAGCCCGACCTGGCCGCACCCCCTCTCTCCCCTGATTGGCCAGCTGACAGCGGCGGCAGCCAATGCCACCGCTGCTGTGTCTCAGCAAATCGGGAGGGAGAATCTCGGACAGCTGAGACATTCGTGGACAGAAGACAGACCTGCACAGCTGCACACAGAAGGCTTTTTATCCTAATGCATCAAAATGGAGTTCCACCCCAAAAAAAAATTTTTAGTAATGCGCTTAATAAAAAAAATTAAATAAAATTAAAAAAAAAAACATTTGGAGAATTTTTGTTTTAATTTTTTATTTTCTTTTTATTTTTTATTTTTTTACTCACCTCTAAATGCCTGTTGCTAGGGGGTCCCTCGTAGTCTGCCTCCTTCAGCGCCTGGGCTCCTGACGTTACTTCCCTCGGCGCAATAAGGGAGATCACCTCTCTCCCCTCCCTCATCTGGGACACGTGACAGATCCCAGATGATTGCGTGGCCAGTCACGGCGCACGGCTCGTGCATGCGCAGTGGGTGCCCGGCTGTGAAGCCACTGCCGAGCGACGACAGTTAAAATGCCAGCGCCGCCGAGCGGGGCTTCGATCCCCCACATCGCTGGACCCTGGGACAGGTAAGTGTCCAATTAGTAAAAGTCAGCAGCTGCAGTATTTGTAGCTGCTGACTTTAAATTTTTATTTTTAAAATGGGAACTCCACTTTAAGATTTAAAAAAAACCTTCTGCCTTTTACAAGCACTTTAAATCATGAGTCATTTGATTTTTTTGTTTTTTTGTTTTTTTCATGCATGCCACAGTAATATCTTGGCAGCCTTCTTTTTTTTTTTTTTTTTCCTGGAGACTGTAGATTACATGCCAAAATAGATTGTGTAACCTTGCCTCTGTTTTTATTGTAACCAAAATAGTTCTGGTGTAAAGTGACTTCCTGATAACTTTACACATAACTATATGACCTAAGAAGTGAGGTGATTAATGTGGGAGTGTGCACAATGCCTGAGAACATCACATGATCACTTGACCTAGAGTCAACTAGCAATTCATGCAACGTCTGATCATCTGCGTGTGATCGGTCAGAGCTTAATGGCCTGCTGTCAGTGACTTTCATACACAGTTATAAGGTCATGTGACTTGACAAGTCTGAGCCCTAACGAGATTATTAAGCTGTTGTACCTATGTGTAAGAACACACTTATAACAAGCAATAATAATAAAACACTTGGGGTACTCCTGGAATAGATATACCTCCTTTTTCAGATTTGTGGATGTGTACATTATCCACGATATTTGCCATTTTTTTTTTTTGAATTTCAAACAAAAAAACTGCTTTAAAATAAATGTATAGTCGTCTTTTTTTAATTGGGTGAAGTCATATTTACTTATTGCGTGCTGAGACTTGGCTTCCTGCTTTACAGTGCTAAACGGTGGACATGCGTTACAGTTCCTACTTCCCATGTGTCACATATTGGATTTCATTATTGGGGAAACAAGTGGTTTCTTTGTAGCATTGAATGTTTATGGTGTATCAAAATATTGGATAAACTTAGTAGCAAAAGGATAATGGTTGCTTTATGCATATAGCTGTCAATGGGCAAATTGCACCTGTTTTAAGTGACAGCTTGGCTGAAAGTAAGAAAAGTAGAGAAATGGAAAGAAATGTTACAAGTTATCCTACTGTTTCCTAATAGTCCATATAGCATTGAATCCATCTGGTAATAGCAGTCTCTGAATACTCCTTGAGTATAGTGAAGGTAGTGGTTTGTTCCTACAATAATGTTTGTTTAGCAGTAGTTTTGTATGTGTGCCTATTCAGAAAATACTGGAAGCAGAGACGAGCACCATCCTATAGCATTGTGCCGGCGGTACCGCTGTACTCTTTTGAAAAAATTTGTGAGATTAATAATTCTAGGGTTGTCGGTTCGAATCTCAACCATGGCATTACCTGCCTGGAGTTTGCATGTCCCTCCCACACTCCAAAGACCTACTGGTTGGTTAATTGGCTCCTGTCTAAATTGATGTATGTATGTAAATTAGGGACCTTGGATTGTAAGCTCCTTGAGGACAGGGACTGATGTAAATGTACAATATATATGTAAAGTGCTCCATAAATTGCTGGCACTATATAAGTACCTGTAATAACGTCACACTGTTCTTCTTCTTCTTTTTCGAGTTAAAGTGGTTGTAAACCCTGGTTAAAAAAAAAAAAAAAAACCCTGCAAGACGAATGCTTTAATGAGCTAGTATGCATAGCATACTAGCTCAATATGAATTACTTACCTTAAATCGAAAAGCCCCCACAGCCGTCCCCTAGTCTCCCCCCTCTGGCTGGCGACATCTCTCCTGGGGGTTACTTCCGTGTATTGCGACTCTGGCGCTGTGATTGGCTGGAGCCGTAAGCTGCCAATGGCATCGGCACATGCAGGGGACAGGGGGATATCTCCCAAACCATGCAGGTTTAGAAGATATCCAGGGTAGCTACAGGTAAGCCTTATTATAGGCTTACCTGTAGCATAAAGTTGTTGTACAGGGTTTACAACCACTTTAAGGTGTGTGTGTGTGTGTTTGTTTCTGTGTGTGTGTGTTTTAATGCTTCTTTTGTCCGTTTACTTAAATTAAATTGCTAGAGAGGGAGGACATATTTAATGGCTCTGTTTTTTCCTGTCACTGCCTTGTGTCAGGCACATGACTGCTCTGTGTGCTTTCTAACAACCTAGTGATAGTCACATTAAAGATTGAGTAAACCAGATAACCTGTGTGCCTGTGATGAAGGAGAAAATTCCCACTCTCTGCAGTGTTCTCTGTTTCTGCAGTGTTTGTGCGTTAAAACCAATAGTGCTACTTGTACCTTTGTCAGATCTTAAAAACATGGGAACACAAATTTACATGTTTAATTTTCTTTAATCCATTTCAAAGTCAAACCTAAAATATCCCATTTAGGGCCTCCATTTAAAATTAAAATTAAAGCGCAATTCCAGGCAGATAGGAAAAAAATACCAATAAATGCATTCATTACTAGTGGTGATCTTCTCATTGGCCTGCTCCTTTTCTTCTTCACTCAAGCCCCAGGCTGGGATCAGGGAGATGGCCATGAAATTATAGGCCCAGTTCACACTGGTGTGGTGCGGCATTCGCAGTTATTTTTTTTTTTTTTTTTTTTTTTTTTTTTGTGCGTTTCCCCGCACCTCATCAAAATTGCACCCTGTTCATGCAAACCGCTGCAGATGTGTGTTAACACCCCAAAATTGGTTTGGAAAACGCAGTTCACACCCACGTGTTCCGATTCTGGTATAGCAAAAATAGGGTCCTGTAAGATTTTGGTGTGTACGCTGTGTGATTTGAGCCATAGAAAACGAATGGTTAAAATCGCTCTTCTGCAGAGTCGCTTGTGATTTTGAACAGGTGAATCACAGGTGTGATTCATGTCCAGATCAATTTGCGGTTCCCTCATCGCACCAGGGTTCACCAGGCCTTAACAATGGAAAAAAATCGCCAACTTGATTCTACTGTCTGGTTGAACTGTGCACAGTTTTCAATATTGAAAGGAAATAATTACAAATTCTTTTACAGGTAAATGTATTTCAACTGTGTTTTAGCTGTTTGCTTTGCAGAGAGAAGATGTTCATTCTAAGAGCATGCTGGGATTAGGAGGACTTGTATTGGACTGTCCTTACACAGAATTGCTTTGCCAATGTCTTCAGGTTGCAGTATAACCTAGTTTTTGAGAATACAGCAAGTCCCCTACATATGAACGTTCAACTTTTCAAAGATGCAAACAAGTGTTTGCATGCCCATTCATGTAAAGCTGGGGTACACACACCCTGTTTTCTTTTGTTGAACCCCACGGGCTGTACACAAAAAAACTGTCAGATTTCCATACTAACCCAAGCAATGTTGGTGTGATCTTCCCCACTGTGCTATTGTGCTATGACAGAGGGACTTTCTCTACCAGAACACACTGATCAGCACTCGCAGCCATTGTCTGCAAGTTCTTATCTTTGTTGGACTTGTGGACAAGTTGGACTTACGAATGCTATGAGTAAGCACACACGATTTTTTCTTTGCTGTGACCCACATTTGTGTGATTTTTTTTTTTTTTGTTTCACAAATAAAAGGCATTGAAATTTATTTTGGAGTGCGGCCGTCCAGAGTCTTTCAATCTATCGTCATTGGACTTACGAATGCGTTCCATTCCGGGAACTCATTTGTAAGTAGGGGACTTACTTTACTATACTGCAGGAGTGTCACACGCAATTTCATTGTGAGTCGCATCAGCAGTATAGTTGCTGTCAAATGACCAATTGTATCTAGGGTGCTATATGTACAGAGTGCAGGGTTAAGGGAAACTCTCTATGTACACCGTGCAGGGCTCGGGAGTGTGCTGTGTAGAGAGTGCAGGGTGTGCAAACCCCCCCCCCCCCCCATCTCTCTCCTACCCGCCCTGGCTCTAGTACCTCCCTGTGTAGGTGGATCTGAGTCGCCCCATATCTCCACCCCCCTACCCACCTCAAAGTACCATCCTCTGGTTCCATCAACATCCCAGTGCCACAGCTTTTAGAGAATACAGAACCATGTATTTGTATGCAATTTTTTAATGATAACAAAAAATCTGTAAAATAATCCCCTGCAGCCAGCAACAATAGACCCCCCTCCCCCCTGCAAAAATATATCCACCCCTAGCAATAATATATCCCCCTAGCAACAATAGACCCCTCGCATAACATTTTGCACACTGTTACAAAATACCACCCAAGCAACAACAGATCTTCCAGTAGCAAGCAACAATAGACCTCTCCCCCAACAGTAGATCCCTCCCGGAAACAACTGACCCCTAGCCACAATCGACCCCCATGCAAAAGTATATCCCCGCCGGTTACAATAGATCCCCCAGCAGCCAGCATCATAGACCCTCCAGCATCTCTTACCATTACATGCATTCAGTGCTGCGTTCCTGCTGAAAAAAAGGTATACATGTTTGAAAATTGGTCAGTCCTGATGTACTTGCTGCCAATCTCATTTCTTGAGGCCCTAAAAAGCCAGGACTTCAAAAGACTCCCTATTGTAAAGTAGACAGTCCAAGGTATTTAGTAAGAGGCAGTCATTTTTTGTTCCAATTTTGGGGAAAATTATTTTTATTTTATTTTTTTTCACAAAGTTGTAATTTTAACAAGTTTTTTTTTTTTTTTTTTTTTTTTCTCAAGCCCCGCACACAAAGCATAAACTTGGTTGGCCTATTCTCTGCTTGATGTATATACATCTATGTATAGTGTCTCTTGGTCCTATCTATTTATTTTCTTGCAAGTAGGGCAATGATGAGGAAAGGCAAACACCATAAAATATTCTTATTTCAGGAAAACATTCTAGTCAGTCTGAGTTAAATGGGTTAAACGTTCCTTAATGTCACCCTAAAGTTAAAAAAATACAAAATGTTTTCTACAGAGAGTCGGAGAAGATGCTACAACTAGGACTAAATCCTGTCAGACCAGCAGCAGTGGGACCTGTACCATCTCTTCACGGGCTGCAGCATCCGCACATGCTCAGCCTGCACGGGAAACTCTGCCCAAGTACCAGGTAATACAGATTGTTGGATGTGTTAAATAGGGAGGGGAATTCTAGCGTTTTACATATATTTTGTCTGTTACCAGTAACTGTAGTCCCCGTGAAGGGTGTAGGGGGCCAACACTTCAGCAACCAGTTGAAAATCTGTCATTTCATTGTCTGCCTAGTGGCAGTTTTGCAAACAACTTCTTAAACTATAAAAGCCCGCTTTCTCTACCCTTAACTGCAAATGGGTATAGGTATTTATTCATGTGACACACACAAAGGCACATGCAGGGGCACACCTACTTTACAATAATCAGTGTTAATGACTAATGCAGTAGTATAAGTTTTAATCCCAACTGTACTTTCAGATCTCTAAATATTAAAGTGGATCTGTCAGGACTTGCTTATTTTGAGGGGAAAAATTACGATCGGTTAAAAATATTCAGAGGGTTGATCGCCCTTTCTCCTAAAATGTTTCACCTAGCAGTGCCTGAACACTAACTGAAGTCTGTTGCAAGAAATTTTAAGGCTGGGTTCACACTATTGGGAATTGGATGTTGGTCACATCCAGTTCGCAATGGCAGGAGATTTCGATCGGCTCTCTATGGAGCTGGTTCAGATATCTCTGCAGCGGCTCCAGTGTGAATTTACACAGGAGCCCTGTGCGTCTTTTGGTCCGAATTCAGCCACAAATCGGGTCTGAAATCAGACCTGAAACGGTGAACGGGATCACACCGGACTCCTGCTGTGAGCCGCATGCGAAGATGTGTGAACCCAGTCTTAAGGTGTGTGGGGGTGTTGTTTTTTTTTTTTCTCTTTTTGTGCCTGGTTTTTCAAATTGTGCTAACTGACATATGTATCTCTGTAGTACACTAAACCAGCCTCAGATGTGAACATGTTGGGGGAGATGATGTTTGGCTCTGTCGCAATGAGTTATAAAGGATCGACTTTAAAGATTCATTTAATCAGGTAAGTTTCTAAAAATAACTGTTATTATTTCTTTAACTACAACCCCAATTCCCAAATAAGTTGGCATGCTGTGTAAAATACATAAAAACAGAATGCAATGATTTGCAAATTAATAATAATAATTATATTATACAAGAGTTTAACAACAGGAGGAATCAGAGGCCCCTGCTCATTCGAGCTTATAATCTAAAAGAGGGGTCAAGTGATATAAAAAGTAATAGCTGTGGGGAATGAGCTGATGGAGAAAATAAAAGTACAGTTAGGTGGAGGCAGGATAGACTTCTCTGAAGAGAAGGGTTTTCAGGGATCGTCTAAAAGTAGAGGGAGTAGGAGATAGTCCAACAGATTTGGGTTGGGAGTTCCATAGGATGGGAGAGGCTCAGGGAAAAGTCCTGGAGGCAAGCATGGGAGGGTAAAAATTATCTAATGAAGAAAATTAAAGTACAGTTGTTAGGTGGAGGCAGGATCGGCTTCTCTGAAGAGAAGTTTTCAGGGATTGCCTAAAAGTGGATAGATTTGGAGATAGTCTGACAGATTGGGGTAAGGAATTCCAAAGGATGGAAGAGGCTTGGGAGAAGTCCTGGAGGCGAGTATGTGAGGAGCCATGGGAATTTCCATGGGAGGCTATCAGTTGACCCAGGGAGGTGGTGTAGATTGAAAAAAAAGGAGAGGTCCAAGAACAGAACCTTAGGGGACCCCGATGGAGAAAGGAAGAGGAGTGGAGGAAGTAGAATTGTAGGGCACACTAAAGGTGCGGTGGGATAGGTAGGATGAGAGCCAGTGAAGAGCACAGTCATGGAGATCGAGGAGTAACGTTTTATTTTTTATTGAGGATGATGGGGTGGTCAGCCATATCAAAGGCAGCTGAAAGGTCCAGAAGTAGGAGTACAGAATATTTTATTTATTTTTATTTTTTATTTTTTTGCTGTTAGTAAGTAATTTGTGAGTTTTAGAAGAGCAGTTTCTGTGGAGTGTTGAGCATTATATGAGCATTGCCTAGGGTAGTCCGCATGCAATTTTAGCCTGTCTATAAAAAACACCTACGCCAGACTGGCATCCAATCATCCAGTTACCTAGGGCAGTTTGCATGCAAATGTAGTCTAAAGGCCCACTTCTCTAGACTGACATCCACCAATCAAGGCACTTGGGTATTTGCATAACTCCTCCTAAAAACCATCCCTCTTCTTGCGTTATGGCTGAGGACTCTTGAAAGGAGTACTAAGGTTTGTTTTCACAGGGGCTTTAGCTTGTTTAAGAGTAATATGCACAGCAGGCCTTGACAAAGAATCTGCAGAGCTTTCAGCAAGCTTTGTCGAGGCTTTTAATTTAGCAAAATGTTATGCACCGATCCTAATGGGGGTGTTGATCGCTGTTTCAAGCAAGCTGCTAGCAGACTTCAGCAGGCTTTCAACTAGCTTCAGGAAGCTCTGAAGCCTGCTAGCAGCTTGTTTAAAGTGGTAATCAGCATGACCATTACACTCTGTGTTTAACATTTACAAACTGGAGATGAAGGGTACTTTATCACTGCCAGAAGTTTTCTCACCTTAATACATAGGATGCATTAAAGTGAAAAAACACGAGGGTTTACAACCCCTTTAAGTTTTAGGTAATTAAAATTTGAATATGATCATTTGTTAATTAACTAGATTCTATAACTTTTTTTTTTTTTTTTTTTTAAATGACATTACTTTATGCAGTGTTTGAGGCCTCGACATATTACACATACACCCATATTCAATTATTTGAGCACTTTCCATTTGTCTCTGTTGGGGTTTCCTTTTGTACCCCTACCCTCTTGTTAAACTTGATCTCTTTTACCAGATGCCCTGTTCAGCTGATGATCAGTAAAGTGTTCTCGGCCAAAGTGGGGGGATTCAGCTGTAGCACAACCACGTAAGTTTTAACTTCTCCTGCTGGTGACTGGTATGATGACATGATGCACTACAATAGTAATAGGTGGCTTTATTGTGCTTGATTTCTGAATGTTGAGGATACTTATCATTGGTAAATGTATTTGCAGATTAAAGGACTTCTAGCATTAGTATTTTTAAAACAATTCTACTTTAAAAACCCTTCACATTTTTATACTTGCCTCTCCTTGTTTACTGTACAGTAGTTGGGAGCCACATGGCCTTTTTGTGGACAGGTAAGCCTAAAGCTCCGTACACACGGGAAGAATGTCGGGAGACCTCGCCGGTTAAAAAAATAAAAAATGTCTGACATTCTGCCCGTGTGTGTCTGTCTGACAGAAGCCGTCCATGCATGCTGGAAAACCAGCAGCCGTCTGACTCCCGATCAGCTCTCTCTGCTAATGGCAGAGAGTACTGATAGGAGTGTTTATGGTGAGGGGCCATCCCCCTGTCAGAACACAACTGTTCAGCGGGGGAGATCAGTCTTTGCACGAAAAAAAAAAGTGTGCATCCGGTTTAAGACTTTGTGGCATGAGGATAGGGGAGTCAACTTGATAAAGGATAACTGTACTAAATAGTTTTTTGTGTGTGTGTGTGTGTTCCTCTAGCATTGAAGTTACCTCTAGAATGATGAGAGCCCATTCATGCTGGTCTGTCTTGGTGTGTTGTGTTAATGCATGTATTTTGATGTGCGCTGCATTAACCGCTTCAAAACCTGGCCAATTCTGAAATTTTTCAGATGCATGTAAAAATCTGCATGTTTATTTTTTGCTAGAAAATTACTGTTTGAATAGGTACCCACTTCTACTTCTTGGCGATCCCTGCGGAAGTTCAGGCCCCCTCTGTTTTAAGCTTTCTGGGACACGTCGCAGGTCTCAGAAGGCTGCGGGACCATTCACAAAGTGCAAAGGGACGCTGGCTGCAAGCGTCACAGCCGGTTTCCCACAGTAAACATGGCAGGTACTCAAAGACCAGCGAAGAACCACCCGAGTGAGGACAGCGCTGGATCCCTAGACTGGTAAATGTCCTTTTTTTTAATATATATATATATATATATATATATATATATATATATATATATATATATATATATATATATATATATATATATATATATATATATATATATATTTTTTTTTCCCCTTGTGATAGCATTGGCCATAACAGGTCCTCTTTGTGACAAGATCTGGTGTCCATATCTTTCCTATGCCCTCCTAACCAAGATTGGTTTGATTGGCTGCTTTAAAAGACGGTAAAGTCTGGTGAATAGCCTGAAACCAGAAATTGCAAAATCCTTGCCTCTTCCGGTTTTTGACATCACAGAAGAGGGGGAAGGAACGTCCTTTCAGTCGATGTGACAGGTCACATCAGTCCTGGGCTTTCTGGTGGGACGAGAGCACCTTGGAAAGGCGCTTGGATCACTTTTTAATTTTGTAGATCATTGCCGGCTAAAAAAAATACCAGGATCGTGGCTGCTGCGGCTGCTGTGATCCTGATCTATAACTACTTCATAGCGATGATGTAAATATACGTACATATATGCTGACATGCAGCGTTTTTTTCAAAAGCAACGCACCACAACACACGGTGCATTACCTGCACTGTAGTGCACTGCAATGTCTGTTCGATTCATGTATTGGAGTTCTATTGAAAATAAACAGCAGTGTATTGAATGGGTCCCGATGTGAATGTATGAGCAGCATGTTTGCAACAGATTTGAAGAGCTGTCATTTAGGCTGCATTCATACCTGAGCAACATGGAAACGCATGTTTCTGGAAACTCGCAAAAAGCACATGTCACGCTTTTGGTGCCATCATTTGTTAATGGCACCCCAAGCGCAGTTGGCAAGTGCATGAAAATTAGCAAAAATGCGTATTGCTGAACTCGCTTGGCTTGGTGCCAGAATTGGTACACAAGCTAGTTTTGGCATGTTTGCTGCACAACAGGCAGACCATTCAAGTCATTGGACTGTCATGCAACAAACCTGCCAACAACCTTCTAAAACACGATGCGCTACTCTGGTGTGAATGCAGTCGTAGGATGACCATATATTATACAACTTTCTACTACAATTTTCCTTTTAGATTTGCCAAAATCTTAAAATATAAGGTCAAACCTAAAAACTTTCAATTTGTATGCAATCAGGGAGGCCCTTGCACTACAAATTGTATAATGTATGGCCAGCCTTAGTCTTGTCCTCCTTGGTTCTGGGTTGCCTTTTTAGAAACTTAGTTATTTTTAACTGAATTTTCTTTCTGTCAGATTACATTAAGTCTGTAGTCCACAAGCTGCTTATTTGTGTTTTTTCTATTTTTATTGCTAATTTTTGTCTGTCTTTATTCAGGCTTCAGGACAGTCTAGAAAACATCAGTCATGATAGCACTGCCAGACTAGGTGTGAGCCAGACCGGTCAAGGATGTGGATCTAATCTAGGTATGTATTTTGTTTTGTTTTTTTTCCCCCATATGTGCAAGTTTTGCCAGGTACACACACACAAAAGGTTTTGATGTTACATTAAAGTCTCTTTACAACTGTCAGTCTTCCAAAGTGGGCATGTAAACTTGCTTGCAGATTTCTCTAGAACGTCACATTCATTTGCTTCCAAACATTTAAGAGCTTCGTCCACCCAAAAAAATCCCCTTGCCTTTCTATGTCAGCGGAGTTGGGGTGAATATGTTACTGCTGCATTTTGTAAGATTCTGCGACTCAAGTGTGTTATTTAGCCCATGAACCTACTTCTTTCATTTTTGGATGTAAATCTTGGGTGGCTGGACCCTTGACATCTCTAAAGGATAACTCCACTTTCATTGAGAAAAAAAAAATAAAGCATATACAATTGAGACTCAAGTCATATATTGTAATTGACTGTTATTTAAAAATTACCTTTCCTTTTCATTCTGCAGCTCTGTCACTTTTTTGTAAAATACAATGCAATATGGCTACCTGGAGGCGTTCCGTATGGAATGTAATTCCCTGCTTGTGTGATCGGCTTACTGATTTTACCAGAAGGCTGCACTAAGATACAAGTCAGATTTTTAGCATCCACTGCACCAAAAATATGTTTAGGTTTGATCTTCTCAAAGGGAAATCAGGTCTAAAGGGGTGCAGACCCCTGCAGCTTTTCTCATTAGAGCCCTGCAGGTGCAGCAACTGACTAATTATGAAACCACTCCCATACAGATTCACTTCATGGACACAGACAAACTGCTATTTCTTCAGAATAGCAAAAAGTAGGAATCTGCAACAAAGTTTGTTTTAATCCCTGCAAGGTACCTAGATCACCCAGAGGAGAATGTTGTGTGTTTTTTTTTTTTTTCCGGTCACCTCCCCCAGTCATTCCGCTCCCCAACAGTTAAGCCCCATACACACGGTCGGACTTTTTCATCAATTTGGTCCGATCGGACAAGGTTGTTGAAAAATCAGACCGTGTGTATGCACCATCGGACAGTGTTCGTCGGTTTGTCCGTCGGACAAAGTCTTATCTCCTGCTGGAAAGATTTGCCGTCAACCCGGTCCGATCACACCAAATCCGAGCGTGTGTACGCTTGTCCGACGGACAAAGTGCTACGCATGCTCAGAAGAAATTCTGTGACGGAAGCGCTCGGTCAGGTAAAACTACCTTTCCTAATCGACACAGCACATTCGTCACGCTGCAATGTTAAAATGTCTTTAATGCAGCGCATTCTCTTTTTCTTTACAATGCAACAAGAATGACATCTTTTAGCTGCTCCTATTCATCCGCACTTCTCACAAACTTACTTCTTTATTACTTTGCAGCATTTATACACTACATGTTTATTTTTACTCTGAACGGAAAAGAATCTTTGTTATTTTTTTACCATGATTTGTCTTTTTTTTTTTGGGGGGGGGAATACCTATTTGAATGTTTTTTTTTTTTTTTTTTTTTTTGGAGGGGGGTTGTGTGTCTCAAATTACCAAAAACACATTATTTACATTTGTATTTCTTGCTTACATTTACTAGGAGTTTGTTTGTTGTTGGTGCCCCTTGTTAATTCGACTTTAGGATTAGTGAAATGTACCAGCCTACTCAAAGAAAAACTGTCATTGTAGCAAAGTAAAACACAATAGTCAATGATTATTTCAAATCAAAAAAACCTTTATTTAGGTCACACCAACAAACCAAAGAGGAACGCAGCCATGGTGAAACTTGGGGAATTTGCAAAGTCTTGGCCCCCACGGCAACCATCATTGTTCAAGCGTAGAAAATTGGGGGCCTGAGGAGTACGTATATTAAGGGGAGTGCAATCTGGTCGTGAAGTCCAAAGTATCCGGAACTGCAGCAGATGCCATCTAGGTCCCCAGGCTCTGGTACTACAAGAGGCTCCATCTTCTCTCAGACCAGACTGATTCCAGGTCGTCACTCTCAGGTCTTCCTTCCACGCTTCCTTGCACGCTGGGGCTGTCGTGCTGGTGGGGTGGCAGAAGGAGGAGGAGGAGGAGGAGGAGGTGGAGCATGGTAGCTATGGCAAACATGTGTGAGTGGGGTCATCTCCCCAGCCCTACCCTTATTTAGGACATGGAGGATGAGCCCCTCACACATGTTGCGTTGCCTCACCTCCATACCCATCATTTTTGTGACAACCACCGAGCCAAAGGTCTCCTCGTCGGCGGGTGTGGCATGTAGGGAGTCTGAAGCCTCTCTGATCATCCGGAGCGCTGACTGTGCCGCATAACCCCCCCTTCTCGCCCTTTTGTACGGAGGGCGGAGGGGAGGGGTTTGGGTGTCAGTCAGGCTCCGAGGCCTAGCCCCCTCTTGGCTGCCACTACCCAGCTGGTGGCTGCCACTAACCCCTGCCTCCTCCTGACTGCCACCTTCCACAGCCACCTCCTGGCTGAGGTCTTCCTGTGTAGGAAAAAGGG
Source organism: Lithobates sylvaticus (assembly GCA_028564925.1). Lineage (NCBI taxonomy): Eukaryota > Metazoa > Chordata > Amphibia > Anura > Ranidae > Lithobates > Lithobates sylvaticus. The sequence goes on from CM053026.1 coordinate 604,655,983, forward strand.
ACATAGTTTCAGTTATTTGTTCATCAAACACACACAATTCTCATCTAGTGACTGGTGCAAAATGTTTACAAATAGAAAACCATACAATTCTCAGCCCAGCAGTTTAGATTCTGGCCCCAAATGTCTCCAACACCACTGTCTGTTGATATGTCAAACACGTTAGGAACTAAGCAATTGGCGATCCTGAATTAAGTGAACATCATTCATTATTCCCATAAATGGTAGCAAAACTACTATACCTGGAACAAGCTGGGCTCCTCCACCTCTTCCAGACTGGAAGGCCCAGGTTGCTCCTCGGAAGCCTCATCAGGGGTGGGCTGTGCGCAAGGAAGCGTGGAAGGAGGAGTTGAGGTTGGCTCCGTGACATCAGCCTGGTCCTTCAGAAAATGGAGACTCTGATAGTACCAGAGCTTGGGGACATAGACCTCATCTGCTGAAGTTGCAGTTTCCTCAGACTTCACGACCTTCTTCCTCTCCCTGATATACGCACTCCTCAGGCTGCCAATTTTCTTTCTAATATCATCAACAGTTGCCGTGGGGAACCTTGGCTTGACAAATTCCACAAGTTCCTCCAGGGCTGCGTGCCTCTTTGGTTTGTTGGTGTAATGTGGGTGTATACCCTGCCACAATATGGGAAAATCCCTGTATTTGGCAATGAAGAGGGGGAGAAAACTCATGTCGTTGAATCCCTTCATATCAATCTCTGCAAGACACAACAACACACAAAACCCTCAAAATTCTGTCAGGCTAAACTCTCCTAATCTTCTCCATAAAGAAGCCTCAAGTTCAAATCAGTCTAGGCTAGTTATGTACCAACGTTAAATTGTACCTTCGTTTGTAGCGATCGTCTCGTGTGAGTTTTCTCTCCCCTCGTCTCCCAGATCGTGGCTACGACACAGGCGTGTGACGTTTTATATACACTGCGCATGCTTCAAACTCCGCCCGCCCCTGACGATCTTTCTCGTCTATTCCCCACCCCTTCTCTTTACGGCGTAGTGGGGAGAGCACATGGCGGGGACACAGCAGGTGCGCCACAAATATCCCACCAACGAGGAGGAGGACGAGGAAAGTCCGGAGGCAGAAACGTCCCGATCCCGGAACCTGAAATTCAAGGCCTCCAATATGTCATTTGGAGAAATGTTGGAGATGGTTGACATATTAAAGAGGAGCGACTATGATGGGAAGTATGGGCCTTACCTCAACCCCAATGTCCGCAAGGCCAAGATCATGTCTAAAGTTGTGAGGAGGCTGTACAATAATTTTGGGGTACAACGATCCAAGGAGCAACTCAGGAAACGCTGGTCAGACCTGAAACTGAGGGAGGCCGATCAGTACAGAAAGATCAAGAGAATTCTTCAAAAATGTAAGTAGTTGTGTTTTGTGTTTGATTTCTTGCTTGCATACTGCTCCATTGTGTTTTGATTTTTACCAAGTTGTACATTCCAAAATGGCCACTTTCAGGTTCGTCTGTGCATTCGATCGTACTCAGCCTCGATCTTTCTGCCACTGTCATGGTCGTGTGTGTGTGCATTCGATCGTACGCAACCTCGATCGTTCGGCCACTTATAATACGATGTTTGGTGTTTTTTTGGGGAAAGGAAGTTTGTTCTCACTAGAAATGTCATCAAGAATGTAAAGCCAATTTATTCAATGTAAAGGAGAGGTCACTCAGTAGCTGTTTACCCATCTGGACTCTAGAGCACTAGTGCTGGGACACCCAAACCCCCTTTTTATTATGCTTTTCCACACATGTGCTCCAGTGGATACTAGAGGGGGGTCTCCATCACACAAACTTCTACCAAAAAGCTAGTCAGTTTAGCACCTTTACAAAGTGACTTCATTCATGTAGTTGACATTTGTAACTGGCCAAACTAAAATAGTGTCCGTCACTTTCAAGCAATGTTTGTCACTTCCTATTTCTGCCCTCAATAGCTTGTGTTGCTAAATCTTCCTTTTGGACATTCTCATAGGGGAGCGAAAACTTGGGCCGTCTGAGGAAACCCCCAAACCAACACCTCCCAAAAAAGTGGAAAGAGCAGAAGCAGAGGAGGAGGAGGAGGAAGGAGAGATCATCGAACTTGGAGAAATTGTCACCACAACAGGTGAGTGTGGGAGAACACAGCTACTGGTAAGCTAATCCATGTATGGCTGCCTCATTTCCAACACCCCATTTTTTTTGTTTGTGGTTTTTAGGTGACGTGGATGTTGTGGAAGAAAAATCGCACTTTACCACAGAGAGTGCCCACGTACTCATCGGAGAGATAATGGTCTGCAATCGAGATCTAGATTACATAAAGCAAAACATCAATGATGTTCAACAAAAATTGAAGAACATCATTGATGTTTTAGGAAAAATATGAAAAAGCACCAAGTAATTTACACACATTTGTGCCAGCTTCTGAACACATTTGCAACTTAAAAACTGTGTGAAATTTGGAACATGCACACATTGTGTCCACATGTGCTAGCTCCCATCATGGTGGATGAATGGCAACGTTTTTTTGGGGGTGCAAACACTTTACGAACTACGAAAGTGGTTGTGGTGAAGGGGTTGCACCCCCAAAAAACGTCCATTCATCCCCATGATGGAAAATGGCACTTTTGAAGCTTCTAGGCATGTGTTTTACCATCTAATGACCATTTTCAGAACCAAATTGTGTGCATGTTCCAAATTTCCACTTTTCGGGGGTGACCCCCCCATGTGATGAAGGCAAGATCAAACACACTTTGAACATATAGTCATGTCTGATCTTGTCTTCACTTTACAAAGTTGAACTTTCCTACTTCATAGGTTCTGCTTAGCTCCATGCCTGGTTTTACCAATTGCGTAATCTTTGTAAATAATGTTGTAAATAACCAAGATGTTGTCAGTTTTGGCGTGAAGATTGTAAACGCACTTGTGAATGTTTTCCAAGTAAACTTTTTTACTTTTCAAAATGTGTGGCTTCCTTATTTAACTAAAACAATGCATTATGTATGTAAAATGTAAAGGATATGGGGGGCAATGGGTGTTATTTACTAAAGGCAAATCCACTTTGCACTGCAATTTCCTTTCCCAGGGAACTTTTTCAATGCACTTGTAGAGCATAGCGGATTTGACTTATGTAAATGACACCCACAGTGCTTTGTACGAAAACACGGAGCACAGCATTTTGGAGAATACACACATGTCAGACCTGGTGCTGAAAAGGAGTATTTTGGGTGTCAGTTATGCAGGACAAACCTTCTCTAGACCAAAGATTAGGTAGCAAACACACATGAGAATAATCTTTTTGGGAAGAAGAGACTGTTACCTCCTTTTGCCCAGAAAGTGCATTACCACTGTCGAAGGCAAAGGGAAAAAATGACAAAGTAAAATAAGCTAAAAAGAAGACTGAAATGACAAGAAATCAGAGGTTGTTTAAAATATCAGATTTATTAAAAAATGCCTCTCACACATCGTCAGGCAGAGCAATGGCCCCCCTACCCACAAAGTATTCCATATATTGGTCCCGGACCACGCGGGCATTGAGAGGGGGCAAGCCTGGACGTGCCACTCGAAGGGCTGTGAGGTCCGCATTTGGAGGGCCCTCCACATCTGGGCCAACGGGCACCACATAGTTCCTGTTATGTCTTTTGAGGAAGTTGTGCAATATGCAACAGGCAAGAACTATGTGGTTCAGTTTGTATTCCGCCAAGTTAAATGCCGTCAGGAACAGGCGGAAGCGGCTGGCCAGGATGCCAAAAGCGTTCTCCACCACTCTTCTGGCTCTGGACAGCCTGTAGTTGAAGACCCTCTGGTCCGGGGTGAGGGTCCTCATCGGGAACGGCCTCATCACATGGGGAGTCAGCGCAAACGCTTCATCTGCGACAAAGACGAAGGGGAGTCCTTCGGCATTCTCCTCTGGAGGTGGCAAGCACAGACTGCCACTTTGGAGACGCCAGTAGAACTCCGTGTGCGTAATGGCCCCACCATCCGATATCCGGCCGTTCATCCCCACGTCCACATACATAAACTCGTATGTTGCCGACACCACCGCCAACATCACTACACTATTAAACCCTTTATAATTATAATAGTAGGACCCCGAGTTGGGCGGTGGGACGATGCGGACGTGTTTCCCATCAATTGCCCCTCCGCAGTTAGGAAAGTCCCAACGGCTGGCAAAGTGGGAGGCCACAGTCTGCCATTCCTGTGGCGTGGAAGGGAACTGTGGAGTGAAACAAGAAAAAAAAATGAGTCACTTTGCACCTAAACATTGCAAGCAGATTAGACAATCAACATCTTGGAACAAGAGCATTGTATAAAATTGGAGGCTGGAAAGTATTTACACAGAAAAGTAGAGGCTCCCCTTCACAGATTACTCACCCCCCCCCCATCAACCCCCCCCCTTCTGATGGGACATTGGCAATAACTCGGGTTTTGGGGGGGGGGGGGTGGTGGACAGGTAACCCTCTGCACTTCATTGATTGGCAAATGGCTCAATAATGTGGGCTAGTTTGGCCAGACCCTCTGTACTTAACACTATTGGCAGGCCACAGGAAAGATCAAATAACATTTCCCCCCCCCCCCCCCCCCCCCCCCAAAAAAGGCAGGCACAGTGTGACATTATTAAATTACCAAGCAAGCTAATAGGAGGGAAAGAAGACAAAAAATTAGGAAATGGAATGTATGGAGGCAGCCCCTTGCACTACATGCTTTGCTGAATTCATCCCTAAAGATGCGCACTATAAAGAGGTAGGTATATAGTGTGTATTGACCTTGGGAAAGCCAGCAGATAAAGGATTGGTACCATCTGACAGAGCAGTTGGGGGAGGGGGTTCCTAATGAGTTTGCCCCCCCCCCCCCACCAAAAGAAAAAAAAAAAAAAAAAAAAAAGGGGGGCTCTACATGAAGTAAACCACACAGCAAACATTTGTGCATATTTTAGGGGGTGTTTGGGGGCAAACAATACTATGCAGCAGACAAAAGACATTGCTTAAGTGAGTAGGCCATAGGTGTCTATTGGGGCAGAAGAGCATGCTGGTGAGGTAAGTGAAGGGAAAAATGCATGAAGGAGAAAAGGGGCACAGCATATTAGAACATATTGCAATCATGGTAATTAGGGAAGGAGGTCAAAAATACAAGTCATTAGCAAACAGAGCATACATAGAAGGGAATAGTAAAGTAGAAATGTTACCTTAATATAGTCCTCCTGCAGGACCTGAATGATGGCAGAACAGGTCTCTGGAATAATGATTCCCAGGGCCTGGGGAGAGATACCTGAAGAGAACTTCAAATCCTGAAGACTTCTCCCTGTCGCCAAGTACCTCAACGTGGCAACAAGCCTCTGCTCCGGAGTAATGGCTTGTCTCATGCAGGTATCCTGCCGGCTGATAAAGGGGGTCAGCAAAGCCAAAAGACGGTGAAAATCGGGGTCCGTCATCCTGAGAAAGTTCCTGAAATCATCAGGATTATTCTCCCGGATCTCACGAAGCAAAGGCATGTGCGAGAACTGGTCACGCTGAAGCAACCAATTCTTGGTCCACATACTCCTCATCACTCTGTTCATGGACGGGTCTTGGGTCAAAGCTAAAAGCCCGACACCAATTCCGCGTACAGCACGAACTCGGCGACGAGTACGCACGGGAAACATCGCTCAGAAGGTCACAAAAGGTCGGCTGGTCAGAACGGACAAACAGAAAGCACCGATAAACAGCAAGGCCTGAAAGAACGAAGTGAATACCAGCAACGAGCAGACAATAAGCAGTGCAAATCAAAGCGTCCTATATCAAGATATAGGCCGCAATGACCAACAAATGCGAACTGACTACACGCACTAATAAACAGATACGCACGACAAGCACAAACTGAAGAGCAGTAACGATCTGAGTCAGAAAACTGAGAAGCGCGAATCTTAAGTCACCAAACTTCCACTAACTCTCGATAAACACGGGATCAGCAGAAGGAGCCCAACGGGTGCCTGACGTGGTGCTGAACTTCCCTTTTGTAATCTCGTGGACGACGACTTACGTCACGACGTTCTTCCGGACCGGATATTCCGACAACGTAGTCCGACCGTGTGTACGCAACGCCAACATCGGACAAAGTACGTCGGACAAAGTCCGACCGACCTTGTCCGCGGATTGTCCGAGCGTGTGTATGGGGCTTTAGAATCACTCCCTAGGACACACATTGATCGCCCCATAGTGTTAACCCCTTCCCCGCCCGTGACATTTATACAGTAATTTAGTGCATTTTTATAGCACTGTTCCCTGTATAAATGTGAACGGTCCCAAAATAGTGTCAAAACTGTCCGATCTGTACGCCTCAATATCGCAGTCCTGACAAAAATCGCAGATCACTGCCATTACTAGTAATAAAAATGCAATCAATCTATCCCCTATTTTGTTGGTGCTATAACTTCTCGATATATACGCTTATTTTTTATTTTTTCCAAAAATATGTAGAATACATGTCGGCCTCAACTGAGGAAGAGAGCGCACAAAAATAAAATCTGCAGAGGTGATCAAATACCACCAAAAGAAAGCTCTATTTGTGGGAAAAAAAGATCAAAATGTCATATGAGTACAGTGTTGTATGACTGCGTAATTGTCATTCAAAGTGTCCAAGCGCTGAAAGCTAAAAATTGGCCTGGGCAGGAAGGGGGTGAAAATACCCAGTATTGAAGTGGTTAAATGTAAGGACAGCATAGAAATCCAGGGCACAGCACTAAAGGCAATCTTTTGTATGACAAACGTCTCTACATCTTAGCAGTTAAGTTTTGCAGCACTTCAGGAGTATTCAGCTATCAATTTATAAAACGTCAGCTTTAAAGTGGTTGTAAATATTGTATATTGCTATGCTTCCATCCTGGCTTGTGTGAATAAATCTCATCTTGCTGCCCTCATAAGACTGGGGGAGACTGGAACCACAAAAAAAGATAGGGGGTGCACAGACCTAATGCATTATCCTAAAACCATTGCTTCATTAAGTGGTAAGTATTATACTCCCAAAATGACAATTCTATTAAAGGTGTTGTAAAGGTTCGTGTTTTTTCACCTTAATGCATCCTATGACATGTCACCGAGTCATACACTTGGCGTCTATGGACGCCAAGTGTATGACACGAGCGTGCCTGCAAGCTTCCCAGAGGGGGTTATCTTTAGCGGGGAGAAGCCGAGACAGCCACCGGGGGACCCCCAGAACAGCAGGATCGGGGCCTCTTTGTAAAAAACTAACTGCACAGTGGAGGCAAGTATAACATAACATGTTTGTTTAAAAAAAAAAATAAATCAAACCTATACAACCCCTTTTTAAGCTCATCACTTAGCACAGCATCATGCAATCCAGAGTGTGTCATATGTGGCAGGAGAAGGTGAAGATCCAATAGGCAAACACATTTTGAGGACTAGTCTCTTCCTCAGAGCTCTTACCACTTTTTATATTAATAAGGCTGGTTTTAGGATACTGCACTGGGTCTGTGCGTCCTCTCTTTATTTTTGGTGGTTAAAGTGGTTGTAAATCTGAAAAAAAAAAAAAAAAATGTAAGCTTTTTACCTGGTACAGTAGAGGATTGCAAGTTGTCTGTGCCCAGTCTTGCCACGAATGGTGAATCCAGCACTGAGAAATCCTCTCTGCTTTATTGCTGGGTTAAAAGCCGACACTTGAGAAAAATTTGTGTTGCCACGCCCCCCCTGCTGTGACCAACATATGACGGATTTCTCTTATGAATGAGAAAGGGGGGTGGGTGTCCAGCATTCCAGCAGCAGATTACTCCCCCCTTTTCTTCTCAAGCTCTCCCACTATTGGCTGCTCTTCCCAAAGTTGCAATTTGACAATGTGGACTGACTTATGTGCACTTTTCTATGTTTGTGCGTGTGGCTGAGCCTTGTGACTCTGCTTGCCCGGGGGAGCATAGAGCTGGGAGGAGTGTCCTGTAAGGTCACGACTCCGCCTTTTGAGCTCCAACATTAAGACCCGCCCACCAATCTCCAATATTGACAGGCCTCATACAGGCGCAGGGATAAATTATTTTAAGGTAAAAAAAAAAAACAGATTAGTGGTGTAGTGGTAAGTACATTACTATGTTGCCTGTTGTTTCATACTGTACAGCAGGGATATGCAATTGGCGGACCTTCAGCTGTTGCAGAATTACAATTCCCATGAGGCATGACATCCAGAGGCAGAAGTATGATGGGACTTGTAGTTTTGCAACAGCTGGAGGTCCGCTAGTTGCATGCCCTGCGGGTTTACAACCACTTTAAAAACATATTCTGGAATCTAAAGTACTTTTGTTTATTTTGGTTCCTCAAATATGACAAAAGGTGAAATTAGTAAACACCTTGAGCATCAATCAATATTTCGGAATAGAATTTCACCCATTTAATTCTTTCTTTTATTGTGTTTACCAAAAATTTCTCGGTTTGCCTGTTCATCTGTGCATTTAACCTGCATGCCTCTTGTGTGTTAAGTCTTTATCTGAAATGTGGATACAGAAACCCTATTTGCCCTAGAAAGTAAAAAGAAAAAAAAGTTCAGATCCCTTAGTCGTTTGACCAAGTTCTTCGATTAGTCAATATTGTGTCTTCTTATCTTGAGATGCTTTACCTCCAGTGTGCAGTGTAACTTCTGTCCCAAACACTTTGCATGACTTACACCTTTTTCCCTTGGTATGTGTATTGCTTGTTTTGTGTAATTTTTTTTTTTTTTTTTTTTTTTCTTCTTCTTTGCATGTTTTTTTTTTTTTTCTTCTTCTTTTAAAACGTTTGCCTCCACTCCCTGTTCTAGGTATTTTACAGATGTGTGGCAGCAAACTGTTGCCCTCCATGTTTGAAGCACACCCACTCCGGCTCATTCGGAGTGCCTCTTTCTTTGCAGGTTTGTGTGGAATGCTGGGTACTGTGGAAGCCATACGCCACAGCCTGTGTGATCTGAATCCACAAAACCATACCTTACTTCACAATTACATTGGTTTTCACTGTATGCATTCCAGCTGCATTGATTCTTTTCATATGTTTTACAGACTTTTTTTTTATTTCTTTCTGAACAATGTAGTTTGTTCTTTTTCTTCCAAATTGAGCCTTTGTAATTCTGAAATTTATGGTTTTATTGCATTACAAAAGATTATTATAAATTATTATTATTTTTTTTTTTTTTTAATCTTGCAAGAAATTGTGCTAGATGCATTGAATTAACTAATTAATTTCTAATGAACACTAATATTTTAGTGGGTCTGTCATTCCATCTATATAAATAATTGCATACTAGGTGGAGTACTATAGCAGCGTGTTAAAGGAGCGCTCCAGGCAATGGCCAAGATATAGAAATCAATATGTAACATGAAAAGCTATTTGCCTGTAGCTTCCTTATGTTGCTGAATATACTGTTAAGAACTGTGTATGGCGTTGGTTTACTAAAGAACTGAGGCTGTACATTTTGAAAAAAATTATGTTTACTTTGCAGCATGTATGGTGTTCATTTGGCATACACAATCATGTTTGAGTGATTTTAAATAAAAACTGAATTTTTGTTGGCACATGACTAAACAATTCAAAGTGCACATCTACAGAAAAGAACAGGCCAGAAAATTGGACTTTTTAAAGGTGTTGCCTCTCAAAAAAACAATGGACAAAAACCACTGTTTAAAAAGTATAATTTTATTTTATATACAATATAGAGATTAAAAGCATAGACTTTAGCATCCTCTTATAGTACTTTTAGCACCCTCTAGTGGTCAGCCCATAACCACTGCCTATAATTATCTCAATTCTATATTTCCGACCCAACAATCCAGGGGTCAGTGTAGGTATACACTAATCAGATGTCACAAAAGAACCACCTTTTTGTAATAATGTTCATGTGAACGGCATTGTATAGAGGTACAGTATCTCTCCCCTCTTCTTTTATAGTACTATTGGATCTTAATCGCCTGAGTACACCTATAATGATTTTATAAATACATTTTATTAAATGTATTTTTAGAATGGTTTGTGGGTGCCAGTGTCTGTCATCTTGTTCCTCCAGTGACTCCCATCCCAGTGTTTAGGGCTTTATGGACCCCTTACACCGGCGCACTGATGAACAGCATCCTTTAGTAGCCATACTGGTAAAGACTGAGTTTCATTGTGCTCCATATTGATAGGCATACGCAATGATATACGACTTAATGTCAAGATATTATAAGTGACTGACTTTTTTTTTTTTTTTGGTCTTCATTCACAGCACCTCAATCCTAAAGAAGCACTAGGCAAAATGTTTATTACTCTGGCTATATCCAGAACCTATGTATTGACATCTGATCATTGTATACTAAGCCTGGGATTGTTGGGTTGGAGATATAAGATTAAGCATGAATTATATAGTGCAGGGGTGTCAAACCCAATTTCATTGCAGGCTGTATCAGTATGGTTGCCCTCAAAGTGCCAGTTCTACCTGGGTATCATTACGTACAGCAAGCAGAGCTCAGGAGTTGTATACATTAAGGGCTCACAGGTGCGTTACATGCAGAGTTCAGGAGTGCGCTACCCCAACACACCCCCCCCCCCCCCCCCCCCCCTCCCCCCCCACCCCCCCCCCCCCCCCCCCAAAGCTTCCTCCTACCTCCCTCTAGTTCCTCTGTTTGCAAGCAACTATCCTTGCAGGGAGATCCTGCTCCTCCTCTGGAGATCTGTCCCTGCTGTGCCACACCGTGAATGCATGCAGGAATCTGTTGGCTCTAGGAGCCGCTGAGCAAAGCTTTCCCTTGTGAACACTGAAGGCTTCTGTGTTTACAAGTGACAGCGGGGGAGCGAGAGCGGAGGGTGAGAGCCGGAGGTGGAGGAATGAAGTTCCACCACGCTGGCTGGAAAACTGGGTGCGAGGGCCACATGACGAGGCCTGGTGGGCCAGATTCAGCCCACAGGACCTGTGTTTGACATGTGGTTATGGGCTGGCCACTAGAGGGTGAAAGTACTATATGAGGATGTTCAAGCCTATGCTTTTATTTTTGTGATTTTTTTTTTATTCTTTATATTGATTGTGTGTGTGTGTGTGTGTGTGTGTGTGTGTGTGTGTGTGTGTGTGTGTGTGTGTGTGTGTATATATATGTATGTATATATATATATATATATATATATATATATATATATATATATATATATATATATATATATATATATATACACACACATTATACATATACATTTTTTTTTTGAGTGAGAACACCCTAAAGTCTCATCTGACCAGTTCTCTTGTATACTGTGTAATAATGTAATGTGCAACTTACTGGCTATGGTGTTGCTTTCATCCACTAGTGCATCTAAATATTTTCATATGGGTATTCAAAGTGCCTTTTTTCACGAACATCCATTTTGCTAAGTAAACACACTTTCCAGGGTGATTCCCTTTGCTAGGAGAACAGCTTTACTTCCTTTAGTAAGTCACCCCTAGTGTTGTCCTATAGCACTAAATGAAACTTTATCTATACATGTACATCTTGATCTGTTCTAGCACTGGCGCTTTTGCTCTGCTAGTAGAGGCAGCGAAGGTGACATTGTTTCTGCAACCTCTCTTGCCAGCTGCTCCTGGTCAGATGAAACCAAATGAAAAGCTCCTTTAAAATAGTGGCGACACTTCAAATTATTCCTTACTTTTCCATGAAGGACCTGCTTTAAATCCCCAGTAGGGCATTTGACATTTCAGTCTGGATTTCTGAGAGCTTGGCACAGAAGGTCACCCATGTTGGCTTATGTTATAAACTGCAGTATGCTTGGCTCATCAAGCCACTATGACACAAAATGTATATTTGTTTTTACTGCTTCTAAGAAACCAATGCCACTCTTCTTACAACATTGTAGCAATGTTGGCATACGCATTTCTTCTTCAAATTGAGATGGTGAGATAGTTTGCTACAACTGTCTCCTGTGATCTAAAGAAAATCCTAAACAATCAATGTTTTTTTATTCCAGTTCTGAATTGGCACCACACGTGAGAGGAGTAGACTGCAGTTTATATATTGGAAGATAAAATGCACTTTTTCAATTATGCATGCAATTTGGTGGTGGGGTTGGCTTGATGGTGACTGTTTGGTGGACACAGATTCTGCAGTTTGGCACTTTATTACCCTGGCATAAGTATGGAGTAAATACTTTTACCTTTATGATTCACCTACCCCAGCCAGCAAAATACAGGGAGACGGTATCCTCCTCCCCCCTTTTTTTATTTATTTTTTTATTTTTTATTTCCTTTTTTGCTTCATCATTAACAACCAAGAGAAAAGAAGGTTTGCAATTTATGTGAATGCTTCAAATACTGATGAGTCAAAACCAGTTAAAAAGCAACACAGCTGGGCTTGTGGCCGTGTATTAGCCCAGTATTAACAATGTGCCCTAACCCACAGCATCTAATCGAATATGACCTTTCATTAGCTGACATCTGATTGCTTGCTCTGGGTCACAGCGCATAATTACACTATTCTTGAATAAACCCTGATAGAGAGTAGAGGCAGCGAAGGTGACATTGTTTCTGCAACCTCTCTTGCCAGCTGCTCCTGGTCAGATGAAACCAAATGAAAAGCTCCTTTAAAATAGTGGCGACACTTCAAATTATTCCTTACTTTTCCATGAAGGACCTGCTTTAAATCCCCAGTAGGGCATTTGACATTTCAGTCTGGATTTCTGAGAGCTTGGCACAGAAGGTCACCCATGTTGGCTTATGTTATAAACTGCAGTATGCTTGGCTCATCAAGCCACTATGACACAAAATGTATATTTGTTTTTACTGCTTCTAAGAAACCAATGCCACTCTTCTTACAACATTGTAGCAATGTTGGCATACGCATTTCTTCTTCAAATTGAGATGGTGAGATAGTTTGCTACAACTGTCTCCTGTGATCTAAAGAAAATCCTAAACAATCAATGTTTTTTTATTCCAGTTCTGAATTGGCACCACACGTGAGAGGAGTAGACTGCAGTTTATATATTGGAAGATAAAATGCACTTTTTCAATTATGCATGCAATTTGGTGGTGGGGTTGGCTTGATGGTGACTGTTTGGTGGACACAGATTCTGCAGTTTGGCACTTTATTACCCTGGCATAAGTATGGAGTAAATACTTTTACCTTTATGATTCACCTACCCCAGCCAGCAAAATACAGGGAGACGGTATCCTCCTCCCCCCTTTTTTTATTTATTTTTTTATTTTTTATTTCCTTTTTTGCTTCATCATTAACAACCAAGAGAAAAGAAGGTTTGCAATTTATGTGAATGCTTCAAATACTGATGAGTCAAAACCAGTTAAAAAGCAACACAGCTGGGCTTGTGGCCGTGTATTAGCCCAGTATTAACAATGTGCCCTAACCCACAGCATCTAATCGAATATGACCTTTCATTAGCTGACATCTGATTGCTTGCTCTGGGTCACAGCGCATAATTACACTATTCTTGAATAAACCCTGATGGTGATGATTAAACGGCTACAGGTTGTCAGTGATGATGCAAAATGGGCATGGAACCCCGCTGTGCAATATGGGAAGGTGTGAATTATGGTAAAACTGTTTTAGGGGATATTGCCTTTGCAGAACTTAATCGTTCATTTTGTATGCTGCAAATTTTTCTTTGAGATTAAATTGGACCTGTTTTTATGTGTTCTTCTGTGCAGCTCACAGCACACCAGTGGATATGCCCAGCAGAGGACTGAATGAAGACAAGGACAGCGGCATTGCACGATCAGGTATCTTAAGTGTTCACTGTAACTGTATTCCCATTCTGGTTTGTATTATTTTTATTTTATTTTATTTTTTTTCATGTTCTATTCTCCCAGCACCATGGCATGTGCCTTTCTGTAATTCAAGTAGATTACAAGAGGAAAATGCAACCTCCTTAGTTATGCAAGGTTCTTCTAGCACCAGTGTTAATTTTGGCAGCAAATTTCGATTTCAGTTTTAGTCTTAGGACTAAAATGGCATTTTAGTTTTAGTCCCATTTTAGTCGTCTAAAATCGAATGGGTGTAATTTAAATTGTAATGCATTGGTTAACATTTCTCTACAATTTCCAAACTCATTATATACTGCTGGAGTGAAAAATCTCATATGTTTTTTTATTATTTTTGGGTTAGAGGTATGAACATGCACTACAGACCAGTGTTTAATTTTTGAAGTCAAATTTCATTTTAGTTTTAGTCCCATTTTAGTCTTTTTGACTAAAATGGCATTTTTAGTTTTAGTCGTATTTTAGTCATTTAACCACTTCAATACAGGGCTTTTAAACACCCTTCCTTACCAGAGCACTTTTTGCGATTCGGCACTGCGTCGCTTTAACTAACAATTGCGCAGTCGTGCGACGTTACACCCAAACAAAATTGATGTCCTTTTTTTCCCACAAATAGAGCTTTCTTTTGGTGGTATTTGATCGCCCCTGCGGTTTTTATTTTTTGCGCTATAAACAAAAGAAGAGCGACAATTTTGAAAAAAAACACAATATTTTTTACTTTTTGCTATAATAAATATCCCATTTTTTTTAAAAAAAACAATTTTTTTCCTCAGTTTAGGCCGATACGTATTCTTCTACATATTTTTGGTAAAAAAAATCGCAATAAGCGTATATTGATCGGTTTGCGCAAAAGTTATAGCGTCTACAAAATAGGGGATAGATTTATTTAATTTTTTTTTTTTTTTTTTTTTACTAGTAATGGCGGCGATTTGCGATTTTTTTTTTTCGTGACTGCGACATTGCGGCGGACACTTTTGACACATTTTTGGAACCATTCACATTTACACAGCGATCGTTGCTATAAAATTGCAATGATTACTGTGTAAATGTGACTGTCAGGGAAGGGGTTAACACTAGAGGGCGCTGGAGGGGTTAATGTGTGTCCCTAATAGGAGTGATTCTAACTGTAGGGGGAGGGGACTTAAGGGGAGGAGACCGATCATGTGATCCTCTGTACTGGGATCACATGATCGGTCTCCTCCCCGCTGACAGGACGTGGAGCTGTGTGTTTACACACACAGCTCCACGGTCCCGCCCGGTCCCGTTGTTTTAACGGGCAATCGCGGGTGCCCGGCGGACATCGCGGCCGCCGGGCACTCGCACCGGGTCCCGAGCGATGCCGCGGGCGCGCGCGCCGCCGGCGGCGCGCGCGCGCCCCCCAGGCGGCCGGGAATCCGAGGACGTCATATGACGCCCACCCAGGATGGTAGATCCACCTTGTGGGCGTCATATGACTATGGCCCGGTATTGAACTGGTTAAATTGTTTTAGTCGACTAAAATAGTATTCATTTAGTCGACTAAAATGTTTGTCGACTAAATAAACACTGTCCAGCACTGATGAATATTTAAAAAAATTTTTGTAGTGTCAAAAATGTACTCTGAATAGTCGGGCTGCTTGGTGTTTGGAAATAGCACTAGACCAATCCCATAGGTCAAACAGACCATGCTCCTTTTTGTTAATGAAATGTTGTTTGGCTGGGGTTGACTGGTTCCTGAACTCTATGGAAATTCTCTACCCTTTTATACCATAAAACAAATTTCTTGGCCTTTTTGTGTGTTGAGATATATTTGTGTTAGCTCTGGTTTGCTGTGTAGTATTTAGATTTTTTAGTTTTTTGCTGTGTAACAGCATAGTGTTGCTGACCCTGAGAACATGAATTCCTGGAACCCCAACATAATTTCTACCGTACCATACTAATGTTTTTGGGTTGCCTTTAGAGCAATGGTGGTCAGCCTGAAAATTTTATAAAGGGCCTCAAGTGCAGCCACTGACACTTCAGAGGACTGCATAAAAGAAGCGCTTTTTCATGCATTGAGGTGCATTGCTTCAAGTTAGCCAGCACAATCGAAAATGAATTGATGGTAAAGCACCTCAGTCCTGCTGCATTTTTACAATGCACGCTTAAACGCTTGAGTTGGTGTCCACGCATGCATTAATAAAACCTTGTATTGGTGTCAGTGACAACAAAATACCCTGGCATTGGTGTCAGTGGATGCAAAAGCAACCCCCAGCTTTGGTGTCAGATTGCAGGTATACCCCCAGAATTGGTGTCAGTGGCCACAGTAATAACCCTCGGCATTGATGGTCATGCTTAGCTATGGTCTGACCGGTATATTTGTGGAGTGACTGGAAAGGCACTGATGAGTGAGGAGTTCATATTCTGTGATGGCCTAGGATATGTTTTCTAGCTTTCTGGACAGGGACAGAGTGTTCTCTGTAACCAGTAGATACTACTGATTCTTCCTGTGCCTGGGTCTGTTTTCTTCAGGATTTGTATGTCAATGTCACAATCTTTGTTTCAAAGTCTGTATCATTTACTTTGGATCCAAAGGCTGACGCATTCTGACCCTGTTCCAGCTTCTGATTATTAGTCATGTATTAGTGTGTTTTTATATACCATCTAATGAGAGAATTACACCGGACAAATCGAATTATGAATGATTGTCACTATAGGTATTGCTTTTGATTTCAATAAGATTTTATTTAATATTTTATAAACCTACTTGACAACCAGCACAATTTCAGTCAAAGACCATATTTCCATGGGTTTAGACACTTTGCGTTGATAGAGAGAGAGATCTCTGTTTTTTTTGGGCCAGTGATCTCTGCACAAGGAAAAAGATCTGACCTGTAATACAACTGCTCAATCACTTTTAAAGGTGGCAGAAGGGGGTCCCCACAGCTAAACCACTGATCCGAATGTTGATACATGTCTGACCAGCTTAAAGCGTTACCCTAAAAAAAAAAAAATGGATCCTGTTCCTTTTTTACAGTTTTACACTTGGGTGGCCAGGCCATTTTTGCAGAGTTTGTTAAATACCCCCCCCCCCCCCCTCCCCCAAACCATATATTTTCTGAAAGCACATGACCAGTAGAATACAAATAAATACTGATTCTTAGGGCACAATATTTGTGCAAATGTTTATCTAAACAATATTTTTGTTAAAAATACACTAAAATCATTATTTGCAGATAAAAACACAGTAAATTTTACTTTTTAAAATGTTTTTCAAAATTCCTACTAAATATAGAAGCTTAACCTGTATTGAGTTAATAAATACCAAATATTTGTAATTTTTAAATTACGACTTTTTGCAAAATGGTGAAACTGAACGTACGCAAAAAATTTAACCGCCAAATTTCTCTAAAAATCTGAAGTTTTCATTGTTTCCTTACAGCTTTCAGAGTCAGTTATTTCCTGAAAGCATAGGACCAGTAGAATAAAAAGAAGGTGCTACTGATTTTTAAGGCCCCGCGATATTTGCGCAAATGTTTATCAAACCATATATTCACGAAAATTTTTATAAAATAATTTTTAGCAGATATAAACGCAGCAAATTTAACAAAATTCCTGCTAAATTCCCACTAAATATAAAAGCTTAACCTGTATTGAGGTCATGAATAACAAATGTTTGTAAATTTTAAATTGCACCTTTTTGAGAAGTAGTGAAAATCAGACGTATGCAAACATTTCTTAAATTTGCAGGTTTTCTTTTTTCACTTGCAGCTTTCAGAATTTGTAAAAGACGCCCCAAACCATACATTTTCTGAAAGCACGTGGTCAGTAGAATAAAAAGAAGGTTCTACTGATTTTTACGGCTCCTCAATATTTGCGCAAATATTGATCAAACAATATTTTCGCTAAAATCATTAATAGTGGATTCATACATGGCAAAATGTACACAATTCCTGCTAAATTCATAGTAAATATAAAAGTTAAAACTGTACTGAGATAACAAATATTTGTACATTTTTGATTTCACCTTTTTGTGAAATGGTGAAAACTGAAGGTATGCAAAATTGTAAATAAAAACTCCGGAGGTTACCATTTTTCACTTACAGCTTTCAGAATTTGAAAATACCCCTCAAACTAGACATTTTCGGAAAGCACATGACCTGTAGACTTAAAAAAAAGATAATGATTTTTTGGGCCCCACAATAATTGCACAAATGTTCATCATATCGCTATTTTCACAAAAAATACACTAAAATCATTAATAGTGCACATAAACACAACACAACTTCCAAAATTCCTGCTAAATTACTACTAAAGCATCGTTTACATGTGGCATACTAAAGTGTAAGCCCATGGAGGGCCATGTTTACCCGCACAGGGATACACAGGTGTTCCATGCATCCCCGTACAGGCAGTCCCATTTATGTCAATTTCGATGCAATAGCTGCTGTTCCCAGTCTGATATCCATGTGGGTGTGGGTACATGACCCTGAACACAGACAGTGTGAGCTCAGGGACATGCATGCGGGCCTACATGGATGTAAAATTGGGAGCAACTGTTGATGTCATTTGGGATGTAGCAACTGCACAATCGGACTGCCTGCAGAGAATCTCTGCTATATATGCCCTGTGTGAACAAGACCTTAGACCCCTTTCACACAAGCAGACCGATTTAATCTGTTTTTTTAGGTGGGCCCAATTGGACCACCCATTGTTCTCTATGGAGAGGCTGATGTATATGGACATGTGTCCATTTTACACCCATCTGCATCCGATCCAGTCCGCTAAAAACAGATGGATGGGGATGTGTGAGCTACAAAGGCACAGGAAATTTGGTCAAAATTGTTGGCAAGATGAATGCAGTATGTTATCAAAAAATACTGGAGGAACATTTGCATTCATCAGCCTGGAAGCTGCGCATGGGACGTACTTGGACATTCCAACATGACAATAATCCAAAACACAAGGCCAAGTTGACTGTCATTGGCCACAGCAGAATAAAGTGAAGGTTCTGGAGTGGCCATCTCAGTCTCCTGACCTCAATATCATTGAGCCACTCTGAGGAGATCTCAAACATGCAGTTCATGAAAGACGGCCTAAGAATTTACAGGAACTGGAGGCTTTTTGCCAAGGGGAATGGGTAGCTTTACCATCTGACAAGATATAGAGCCTCATCCACAAATACCACAAAAGACTTTAAGCTGTTATTGATGTTAAAGGGGGCAATACACGGTATTAAGAACTGGCGTGTATTAACTTTTGATCAGGGTCATTTTGTGTCGTTTCTGTTGTGATTTATGATTTAAAAAGAGTAAACACAGTTGATTCATAATAAATGGCTATAGCCAAACCATGAGTGAAAGAAAAGTGTTTGTTATCATTCATATCCTCTGAAAAATGGCCAGGAAATCATTAATTCTGCCAGGGTATGTAAACTTATGAGCACAACTGTATAATGCATACATATACACATACACCCATATGTCGTGGCAGGATGGTCTTTCCATTTGTTTTTCTGCTGGAATCTGTCAGTCTTTGATACTTTGATGCTTGCTACTTATCCTGTAGGTGGTATTGTTTGCTGTTTAAATCTTTGTGTGTGTGTGTGTGTGTGTGTGTGTGTGTTTTTTTTATTTTATTTTATTTTTTGTCTTGGTCATTACAATACAGTGTCAGTTTCAGGAGCTTTTTCTTACTGCTGCTCTTCTCCATGCCCGAATCTTTTTCCCTCTCTTCCTATCCTTGTACTGTTGGGCAGAAATCCCTCCACCTTACAGTATGCTGTTGACTTTAGGGCCAGTTTCTGAAATACTGATGCTTCCAGCACCCAGATGCCTCTCTGCAAAGTGCTTACAGTTGCCAACAGATGGTGGACCCATGGGCTGCATGCTTGCCACATGTTGGGCGACAGAGATTAGGAGTATTGCATGGGCGATTAAATGTTTTTTATTTTGAGCACTTGTTATATTTAATTAACTTCGGAAACAAATTAACCATTTTTAACACGTGGATTGGTCTGCACTGTTTTGGGTTTTTTTAAAAGTTACAAAACTGGCAAAGATTTTTCAACAGGGTGTTTTGGATTTAAATTCTGTTTTATACTTCAACTATAAAGCAAGATTATCCCATCTGCAATATAATTAATTGTAAACACAGGTTTTATTTCTTCTGTAACAGCTGTATATACCCCTAACAAATGTTTCTTTCTTTTTTGTTGTAGCATCTCTAAGCAGTCTTCTGATTACCCCTCTTCCTTCACCAAGTACATCATTTTCAAGTAACTATGCCAGCAGCTATCAGCGGCGATTGTTGAGAAGTCAAATCACCAGTCTAGAAAATGGGGTGGTTCCAAGATGGTGATTTTTTTTTTTGTTTGTTTTTTCATCAACCCTTCCATATCCTGTCTTGTCTGATGCACACATTGGGGGGTATTGGCAAAGCTTTCTCTGTCCCTTTATGATGCTACAGAAAACTGGCACAAGAGGCATGCAACAAAGCTAGACCTGCTTCAGATCTGGGCTAATTTATAGTTAAATCGAAACTAATGCAGGTACTTTCCTAATTAACACAGGGATCCCTGCCAGATTGAACCTGGTGTATAGGATGGGATTTGGTAACCTGGCAAATGGCTTGCATGCCTCCCCGTGCAGTGAACACACTACACGAGCATAGCTTGTAAATAGGCAGCAAAAGCTCTTTTTACTTCCTGTATCCCTGTCTGTTAACCAACTGCATGCCACATATATAGAATGGAAGGATTACATCAACTTAATGGTTTCATAGAGGATCCCACTCCTAAACCAAAACCTTAACGTATGCTTTTAAACTTACCCTTTACCTCATCTTACTCCTAATCCAATCACCCACACTTATCAGAGCCCCTAAACCTTATCTAATATCTTAATTTTAGGAGTGGTGTTAGATTAAAAATTATGTGGCAAGATCTTTTTGAAAAGATCAAAGCAAACAGAAATATGCACCCACAACTCAAACCCTAATATCACTTCAAAAAACGATTCCCCCTACAATTGCACTTGGATATACAATATGCAGTTTGACAGTGTATGATCTGAGAATAATTTTCCCAGAATAGTTTGTCTGGCCTTCCTTGGAGACAACTGTGTACTGTGTATTCCATCACTTGCTATAGACTACTTCAATATTGGAAAAGTGGCACGTTTCATTTGGCAGTATCATTTTTAATGTAAACCTTGCCAATGCTTTATCAGTAGAATAATTTACACCCTGGACAAATGTAGTCTAGTATATTCCTTTTGGTGATTTAAAAGAAAAATGTGTTGGTGTCTCCTGTAAACTTTTCTAAATCTGGTTTGCAGGTCAACAGAAGAAACTTTTAGTATGGCGGATGAAAGTTACACTTCAAACCCAGCAATGATTGGCCGCAAGAAGATTGCGATCAGCATCCTATTTTCTTTGTCTAAAGAGGAGGAAGCACAGAAGAATTTCCAGGACTTCTTTTTCTCCCACTTTCCTTTGTTTGAATCCCACATAAACAAACTAAAATCCTCTATAGAAAAGGTAATGCATATAGCCCCTATACTGTAATGCAGAACTTTGGGATTCAGGCAGTAGCTGGGTGTAAAGTGAATTATGAATCCTGTCAGGAGTATATAGTGTTGTGGTGGTTAACATGTTTGAAAAAAACCGATTTGTGTGCACTTGGCAAGAATATGATTACTCTACCACCTTGACCTTATAATGTAATGGGTGCAACCTTGCCAGAAAGCACAACATGGCAGTGTGGAAAACACTTCATTAGCCCACTTAGAGGGTCACATCTGCATCATTGTTGCACACCATATTGCCAAGTGACATATTTTAGCAGCTCCTAATTTTTCATTGGGGTTGCTCAAAAATGGCAATGATGTATAAGCAGTATTACAGCCCTACATTCTGTTTGCAAGCAAAGTATGGCTGTCTAAGCAACATGCTTATTAGGAATACTCGTCGTGTGTATGCATTGTAGCGGTGGTTTGCAGCAAAATGTACGTGCTGCAATGATTAGTCCCAAGGTGCTATATAGCACCCAGTCTCTAAAGACCCACCGTGACAGGTGAAGTACTGTAAAAGGTTACAGAATTTACTTACACACACACACTTATGTGCTTGTTTACCCACCACATGCAGTCTGTAGGTCTGACCATACGAGGGAGTTTTTGGGCTTGCTGTGGGTGTTTACAAAGTGTACCTTTTTTATTTATTTATTTATTTTTTTTATTTTATTTTGCTTGTGTCTGGCTGTTTTTTACCTGTATGATGGAGCAGGACAGTGCACCATTTCGCCTTGGTTCGCCATGGCGCATGTGCGTTCACAAGGGCGCTGCAGTTTGGTGGCCATGGCACATGTGGCTTCACCGCAACGGTGCCATGGCCTTTACCTGGGTGCATGAAGATTCGCGTCATACGTGAATACAGGTACATCCATTCGCAGGGCCCACGCACATGCGTGCGCACGCACACACAGATTGTTCCGGTGCACAGCCAGCTTATTTAAGCTATAAATGCCAAGCATGCAGGGCTTCCAGAAGGCAGCTGTGGGACACAGAGCAGGCTCTGAACCAGGCATTTGCAGTGGTTCATTTCTCCTTACCCGGGTCACGTGAGTCACCAGGTGCTGCTTGTCAGGCTAAAGGCACTTAGCAGGATTGTTGCATAGGGGCTTGGTGAGCCCTATTAAAGGGTCTCCCTTCTGAGGTGTGTTAATACTACACCCAGGTACTCCCTTTTTTTTTTTTTGGCTAGTAAATGTCTTCAAAAAAGAGGAGCGGGACTAACGCTACAGGGCACACCTATTTTTATCACTAAGGATGAACTGTTCTAGCCGGGTCAGAGCACAGGATTGCTGACATGGTTGCCTCCATCCCGCAGGGTGGCAAGAAGCGTGACAGATCCCCCTTCCTGGAGCCTCCTAGTCTGGAGCAGGAATGGGTTGAGGCTGGGGGGAAGAGCTTAAAGCTCAGGATTCTGTGGATGGCCTGGTGGATGAGTCTGGTTCTAGATCTGGACAAGAAGCTATCCAGTTGGTGTCTGCCTCTCAATCACAGAGGCTTTTGATCCCAACTCTTACTGAAATGGTTTGTTCTGCTTTTAAGTTGCCTCTTGCAGAGGTTACTGAGCCTCCCTGGTCCTCTTTGGGATCCTTGAGGCCACACAGGCTTTCCCCTTACTCCCTCTGTTAGAACAGGCAGTGTATGTATGATCAGACGGCCTGACAGGCCTAACCAGGAGGATGATCTGCCTGAGAATAAGGCAAATATCCCTCAAGTGCTATGTTTTGCTGTTGACGCCTTTAAAGGATTCAATACAGCAGGTTTCTCGTTTGGCTCTCTTGTCTGTACATAGCCGCAGACTTTTGTGGCTTAAGAACTGGTCAGCCGAGCTTCCTTATAAGAGGTTATTGGCAGGTTTCCCCTTTCATGGGGATTGTTTATTTAGTGATCATTTGGACAAATATATCCAGATATATCCAAAAGATTTTTGGAGGGAAGAGTTCTCTACTTCCTGTGAAGAAAAGCACCAGGTGTCCCTCGTTTAAAACCTCAGGGACTGCTTCCTCCAAATGTTTCAGCGCCAAGGCAGTTCTGCCGCCAACAGGGCACTAGAGCCAGGGGCAAGCCCCAAGGCCAGGGCCAGAAAAAGACCTGGGTCTAAAACTCTTCTAAACCCAGCACCAAGCCCTCCTTTTGAGGGGACGCCCCCACTCTATCAGGTGGAGGGAAGGCTGCTGTCAGGGCTGTTGCTGCTATCCTGCTCGTCAGTCCTGCCTACTTAAGCCGTCAAGTCCAGAGGAGCACTGCCTTTGCCTTAGTCAACATCAGAGACGCTCTCCTGCATTCCTGTTAAGACTTGCTTGGCTGACATCCCTTCTGGCTCCAGATCCTGCTTGCTGTTATACTACGCTCATCTCTGGCTCCCTGATGTTTGGCTTGTCTGACTATCCGTTCCTGTTCCTGAACTCTGGCTATGTTTTGACTACGTTTGTTCTGTTTTACTTTTATTATTAAACAAGTGTGATTTAACTGTACTTCTGTCTCGGTCTGATTTCGTGGTTTCTGAAAGCTGCTGCACTTTGCAGAGATTTGGAGAACAATAATTCAGGACGAGTGAGTAACCAACTATATCCTGCGGTTACAAGCTGGAGTTGCGGGGGCTTCCCCCCTCAGAGGTTTCTAAGATCCAACGTTCCCTCGGATCCTCCAAAAAGAGACTTATTGCTTCAGGCACTACATCATTCAGTGCATCAAGGAGTGATTGTAGAGGTTCCTGTATCCGAAAAGGGCATGGGGTTTTACTTAAACCTGTTTACGGTTCAAAAACCAAACTGGGACACGAGGCCCATTTTGGACCTAAGATCCCTGAACCAGTATGTACTGATCCATTCCTTTTGGATGGAGTCTGTCTGCTCAGTAGTAGCCTCACTCCAGATGGGAGATTTTCTAGCCTCCATCGATATAAAGGACGTGTATTTACACGTACCTATCTTTCAACCTCATCAGAGGTTCTTGTGATTTACAGTAGAGGAAAGCCATTTTCAGTTTGTGGCGCTACCCTTCGGGCTTGCTACAGCTCCCCGGGTGTTCACAAAGGTTCCTGGCAGCAGTACTAGGTCTTTTAAGGGCCCAATGGATCTTGGTGCTCGGGTATCTGGACAACCTCCTGCTCAGAGATCAACTACTACAGGCTCTAGAACAGAGCATAACCTGCACAGTGCAGTATTTGGAAAACCGAAAAGTCAACCTTGAGACCAGTATAGAGTCTAAAGTATTTAGGTCTGATCCTAGATACGGTCCAAGCAGGAGTATTCTAGCCACCCACAAGGATCTGTGCCCTGAAGGATCAAGTGCGTCAGATAAGGGGTACCAGACAACCCTCCATTCGGCTCTGTAGGAGTCTTCTAGGGAGGATGGTATCCTCCTTAGAGGCGGTACCCTATGCCCAGTTCCATTACAGTCCTCTACAACAAGACATCTTGTTGGCTTGGAACAGGAGAGGACAAGCCCTGGATTATCCAATGTACTTATCTCCTTGGGCACGCTTAAGCCTAAACTGGTGGTTGCAGGATCAGAACCTGTGAAAGGGAAGATCCTTCCTCCTGATAACTTGGAGAGTACTGACTACAAATGCCCGTCTCTCAGGCTGGGGAGCTACCCTAGAAGGGCTCACAGCTCAGGGGAAATAGTCAAGGACAGAACAGATCCTGCCAATCAACGTCCTGGAATTACGAGCAGTATGACTGGCCCAACGGTCCTGGATGGTGGAGCTTTAGGAGTGCCCTATCAGGGTTCAGTCCAACAATGCCATTGCAGTGGCCTATATAAACCACCAAGGCAGTACCAGGAGTCGTTCAGGAGGTGGACCACATACTAGCCTGGGCAGATGGAAATGTGCCGATTCTATCGATAGTCCATATTCCAGGAGTAGAGAACTGGAAGGCAGATTTTCTCAGCCGCCAGCAAATCTGCCCAGGGGAATGGTCCCTACACCAAGGGGTGTTCCAGGAAATTTGCCAATGTTTGGGATAGCCAGAGGTCGACCTACTGGCATCCAGATTCAACAACAAGCTACAGCAGTTTGTGTCCTAAGTAAGAGATTTCCCTCCGATCCCTCTCCTTCCACATTTGTTGCGCAGGATTCTGAGAGAGGGGGTTCCAGTCGTTCTGGTGGCACCAGCCTGGCCTGGAAGGCCCTGGTCCCCAGAGATTGTGAGACACGTTGCCTCGTTCTACTGTCTCAAGATCCTATATTCCACCCCAATTTACAGTCTCTAAATTTGACAACAGTGCTATTGAAGCCAGGGTGTTAAAGGACCGTGGCATCTCGGAACCGGTGGTGTCTACCCTAGTGAATGCTAGAAAAGCTGTCGCTAGGAAAATCTATGTAAAGGTCTGGAAGACTTGTATTGCTTGGTGTGAAGCCAAAAAATGTCATCCTCGGAAATACGTGATTGGGAGAATTCTCTTTTCTACAGTCAGCTGTGAAAATCCAAATTGGCTTTGAGAACAATCGGAGGTCAAGTTTCGGCCCTATCAGTATTCTTCCAAAGGCCTTTAGCCTCCTATTCACTGGTCCGAACCTTTTATGCAGGGGAGTAACTCGCTTGCTTTCCCCCATTAGGTCACCTATGTGTCCTTGGGACTTGAACTTGGTGCTTTCTGTGTTGCAGAAAAAAACATTTGAGCCTATCAAGGAAATTCCATTAGACTTGCTGTCACGCAAGCTAGCTTTTTCTGATGGCCATCACCTCGGCTAGAAGGGTGTCGAGTTGGCGGCCTTTTTGTGCAGGGAACCATACTTAAAGATTTTTCACCACGTGTTACGACCTGTTCCATCCTTTTTGCCAAAAGTGGTGTTGGCTTTTTCATTTAAATCAGGACTTTTTTTTGCGTTCCCTTTTCTCTCAGCCTAGTTCGGTGGAAGAGAGACGACTGCATTCTTTGAACGTTGTCTGGGCAGTCAAGGTTTATTTGTCTAGATCTGCGGAGATCCGAGGATCAGACTCCTTTTTTGTTTTACCAGAAGGACCCAAGAAGGGGCAGGCAGCTTCCTAGGCTTCCATTGACAATTGGGTCCGTCAATTAGTCATTCAGGCCTATGGTCTGAAACATAAAGCTCCTCCCTTTTTAGGGTGAGAGCACATTTTACCAGGAGTGTAGGAACCTCCTGGGGCTTTTCGCCATCAGGTATCTGTGGCTCAGATTTGTAAGACTACCTGGTCTTCAGTGCATATGTTCACAAACTTTTATCAAGTGGATGTTCGAGCAGCCAAGGATTCAGCTTTCGGCCTCAGTGTACTGCCGTATAAGGTCTGATGGCTATTTTTTGGCAGGGTGTCTCCCTCCCCTCAAGGCTATTGCTCTGGGATGTCCCAGTAGGTAATGAATATTGGCCTAACGCTGTGTCCCATGATGTATGAAAAAGAAAATAGGATTTTTTTTTGTCATACTTGCTTATAAAATTATTTTTCTTTAAGTACGTCATGGGACATAGCGTTCCCTCCCCTCTTTTTGAGGCTTCAGTGCTTGCTACAAAACTGAAGTACTTCCTGTATGGGAGGGGTTATATAGGGGATCACTTCCTGTCTAAAGACCTTTTGGTCTACCAGTGTCCATTCTCCTGGAGATGTATAATCCTGTCTAGAAGGTACTGTATGTCAGGACTGTGTCCTATGGTGGCCTTCCATCCTGTGTTCCCTTGCCAACTGTCCCATTTTCTGTTCCCTATAGGGCAGTCCCTCCATGTGCACATTTTCAAACTACTACTGTTTCCTGCTTTGTCTAGTTTTCTTCTGATGTCATCTGTATGTTTGGGTCCATTGACTTTTTGTTCTTCATGTGTGCTTGTTGCAATCTTGGCTTCCTTGTTGCCCACCCCTCAATTTATTGCTTGAGGATGTCCCGTGCTCTAGAATAAATTCCTGTACTGTACAAATAAAGCTGGCCAAAGTTGGATTGTTTTTCCACTGAAACCTAAGAGATTCTCCCATCCACACGTTTGAGGTGGATGAAGGAATCCTCTGGCTGTGCTATTGTATTCTGACAGGGCCTCCTCTGTTATCCAGAATACAATAGGTTATGTGTATTTTGTTGGTATCTCATACTATGTTACAGGATTGTCCTTGAAATTATAGTAACTCCTTTTTCTTTTTTTCTCTACAGGCTATGATCTCATGCAGAAAGATTACTGATTCAAGTCAGCGGGTGCAAGTCTATCTCAGTCAGATCATGGAGGCCTTGGCACAGTTCAGGTAGGGTCTTACAATTTTTAGTATGAAGCTGTTGTAAATATTAAAAGGGTCCTTGCATTGAATTTTTGGATCATGTTGAGCCTACATAACTCTTATGATTGTACAGCTACTGTAATGCAATATTCCTATAATATAGCTATGAGTTTTGGCATTCTAATTCATGGATATTGTTTTTCAGTCTTTTATCTGTGTAATATTGTACTATCCCTGAAAAGAACACTGAAATCAACATTCTATGATTTAACTTTGTTAGGTAGCATAGTATTAAGTAAAGTTTTTGTAACACAAAATCAGTTTGAGTCATTAACACTTATTTAATATGATGAAAAATATTTAGAGAGTAGGAGCGCTGACTAGTGTGTTACTGTTTTCTGGGGGGGGGGGGGGGGGTGTGAATGGAGAGAGTCCCCCCTGTCGGGCACAGCAGGAAAGATTGCTGCGTTAACGTTGCTTAGTACGGCAATCAATTTTTTATTTTTATTTGGAACTAAAGAAACCTGAATGTGTGTACCAGGCATTCCAGCTTGTGATTGCATCTATAGGAGTGTGTCAAGCTCTTAAGGTGTGGGTGTGTCCAGATGATGAAATCGAGACCCAGACCACACACAGGCTGAGCCAGGCAGAAAACCTGGAAGATTTTTACCATGCCCTTATCTTCTCAGTGGACGCATTTTAAGACTCCATTTAACAGCCCTCTCATTTGGGAGTCTGATCTGTACACATGTGCAGAATCC
Source organism: Lithobates sylvaticus (assembly GCA_028564925.1). Taxonomy (NCBI): domain Eukaryota; kingdom Metazoa; phylum Chordata; class Amphibia; order Anura; family Ranidae; genus Lithobates; species Lithobates sylvaticus. Next base: position 604,684,148 of record CM053026.1, read on the forward strand.
TATAGCTTAAAGGGGTTGAAAAGTCAGATGATTTTTTTATTTTTTTTATCTTGATGCATTCTATGCAATAAGATTAAAAACCTTCTGTGAGTAGCAGCCCCCCCCCCTAATACTTACCTGAACCCCATCTCCAGCGATGTCCACATGTGTCTCGCCATCCGAGACTCTCCCTACTGATTGGCTGAGACTCAGCAACAGCCCCATTGGCTCCCACTGCTTTCAAAGTCAGTTAGCCAATCCGGACAGAGAGGGGGGTGGGGCCGGACCGCATCCCCATGTCTGAATGGACACAGGGAACTGTGACTTGGCTCGGGTGCCCCCATAGCTAGCTGTGGGGGCACTCGACAGGAGGGAGAGGCCAGGAGGGCCGAAGAGGGACCCAAGAAGATGATCTGGGCCATTCAACAGAGCAGTTAAGTATAACCTATTTGTTATTTTTATAGAAAAAAAAAAACAGACTTTACAATCACTAAGTATTGGTCTGCAGAGCTGCCTTGTTATGAGCAGGTCGAATGAAGCCAAAAAATCTTTGTCCGGATCTGCCTTGGCCTTTAGGCAAGAGTACCTTTGTTGCTGCGTAAGAAGTTGAATCTTGTAGTACAGAAACCTAAATGCCCTTCTGCTTTTGTCAATCATAGGCCTCGGGCTCTAAACACAAGCCTCGGTCCCAGCTCCACAAAAAGACCTGAATTTCTAAACCTCTGTTAAGCGAGGAGACTTAAGAACTCCTGGTAGTGAAGGAATGCCCCCACTCACTTAAGTGAGGGGACATTTGCTGCCCTTAGTGGATGTTTGGCAGGGAAGATTGTGGCGGATTGGCTCCCTTGCATATAGTTGCTTGAGGTTACAAGCTGGAATTTCTGAGCATATTCATGGTTTCCAAGCCGAACGGCAACATTTGTTCCAACTTAGATCTCAAAAGACTAAAGTTTCCCCAAGTGCAAAAGTTCCATATGGAATCTGATAGTTACCACCCTCCAGCAGGGGGATTTTCTGGCATTAGTGGATATCAAGAAGGCTTATTTGCATATCTCCCAATTTCCCAGCCTCACAAATGGTTCCTGCATTTTGTGGTAGAAGGCTGACATATTTTTAGTTTGCAGGGCTGCTACCTGGTCGGTTCATACTTTTTATGAAGTTTTACCTGGTGGACATTTGGGCCACAGCAGATGTGAACTCTGGTCAGCAGGTCTTGCAGGCAGCTGCGTGAGGCTCTAACCCGTTTCCTTTTTTTGGGCCTCTTGACTTGTTGCCCTCCCCTCATATTCAGTTCTTTGAGAAATATCTATTCTTGTGAAGGATTCCCCTGTGTTCTGTGATGTTCGATAGAGAAAATTAGATTTTTGTTTTACCTGTGAAATCCTTCTTGGCGTACATCACAGGATACTGGGATCCTACCCCTCTTGTGTTGAGTTGGGAGGGGTTATGCTTAAGGTGTGTCTGTGTGTGTTTTTGTTTTTGTTTTTTGAAAGTGGCAGCATAACCCTATCATAATGGATATGAATATGCCATGTGCCCTGAGATGTACTCCAAAAATGATCTTGCAAGTAATCCAAAAATTCAATTTTTTATTTTTTTTATTGGGGTTTTTATGTATATGGATTTATATTTGTGTATTTTTGCTTTTGTGCTTTATTAGGGAGACCATCTGGAATCTGTACTGTGCCCCTCGCATTGCTGAACCAGTGTGGCTAACCATGATGTCCAGCACTACTGAGAAAGGTCAGCTTTGCCAGCATTTTCTCAAAGAGCTGACCTACCTAATTGAGCAAGTTAACAAGAACCAGTAAGTACCTCTTCGCCTTTGGTTATTTGGAAACGCTTCTTTGGCCGGTGAATACAGCAAATGGTGAAAATGGTCTTTGTACTTGTTCAATGACCATGGTGTTCTTTGTCCTGTTCTTGCAAAAATGGAAGGCTGCCCTTAACACCTTGCTTGGCATTAGTGTTTTGATCAATGTTGCAAAACTATTTTGTAGTTAGCCAAGTGGTGTATGTATAGTTTTTCTCAACGGAGAACACCTAGGCAGACAAATGTGCTTCCTAGAGTGCAGGATACCAGCCCTTGATTATAACAATTGTGAGAAAGTATCCGTGTTCCAAGCAGCTAGCAAGAAATATTGGCTAGGTCTGCCCAATTACCCATGTGTCTTTCTGAAATCCTCAGATATTTAAAGGAATACATCGTCACAGCACACACACTTTTTTTCATCAGCATTATAATTGCAATGCACACAATAGTTTTTGACAATTCAACATAAGCTTACTTGAAAAATCATGTTGTAAGTGCTTCCTATCTGCTGCAAACTATCTTCACAACTTCCTGGGTTCCCTGCATGCTTTGCAGATTTTTCACTGCTGCTTACTCTTGATTTTCTAAGGACTACATATCCCATGGTACCTTGCTGCCTGCAATTTGGGTTTTCTCTAGTGACTCTGCAGCCTGAAGCACCTCTGTAGTTCAGAAGGCAGGATCTGTGAATTCTGTGACACAGCTGTGCCTTTTTAACAGGTTAATACATGTCACAGAATTCAAGGAAGTAAATATGTGGGGATCTTCACAAAGTAAGTTTACAAACTTCAAAATCATTCAGATTTTTTAGGAGTAGACTAGAAACAATTGAAATACAATGTGGAAATGAATATACTATTTTACATTTTGACTATAGATATGCTTTAGCTATTCAAAAACAATTAATGGTCCACTTACTGGAAGACAAAATGTATGTTTTAGTTGGGAAAAGCCATTGACCAGTTTTTTCTTTTTATTCGGCTTGTTGTGTGTTTATTTTTTTTTTTCTTTCTATCAAGTTGAAAAAACATTTATTTATTTTTTTGCAAGTTTGTTATGGAGCAAAACGCTCACTTCCACTCGGTTGACATTTAATATTTTATAGTTTTATTTGCCTTCCCTCCATTTTGGCTGTGAAGGTCCTTCTGTGACTGCACCACCTCACAAAGTTCTTGGGTTTATAGGATATAATGCAAAACTAAAACTGTTCCCAGCTCAACTTGCCAGCCTGCAACCAACTGAATTCAACTGACTTAACAGTTTGCGTTAAAAACAGAGCTTTCGTTTGCACACATTTACAAATACATGTGTAAGTTGCAGTGGCCTTCACAAGGCGCCCCATTATTATCCACAGTCCTAACTACATTTTTGAGAGCCTCCATAGTAGAAGCACAAAGCAAACTGTTAGACAGGTTAATTTGGTTGGTTGCAGGCTGGCTGATCAGTTGAGCCGGGAATTTTCTTTGGTTTTGTTTTACATGCGTTGCCCTTCCATGTGCTCCTTGCAGCGGAGGCCAGTTATAGGTGGGGGCAGTGGCCATTAGTTTGTATAATAAGATATAATGTGGTTGCTGACATTTTTGGCTTTGACTTAATGTTGATGAACACACTTTATTTTTATTTTTTATTTTTTTCCCTTAGGTTTTTTGCAGCACTTCTAACTGCAGTTTTAACTTACCATTTGGCATGGGTTCCCACTGTGATGCCAAATGACCATCCTCCTATAAAGTCTTTCAGTGAAAAGCACACATCTCAGTCTGTCAATCTGCTGGCCAAATCGCATCCGTATAATCCTCTTTGGGCACAACTTGGTGAGTCTTGCTCACATTGAGGGGAAAAAGGCATTTGATGTATTGACTCAGTGGCGTTGATTTACTAAAACTGGAAAGTGCAAAATCTGGTGCAACTGTGCTTTTGTAGCCAATCGGCTTCTAACTTCAGCTTGTTCAATTAACCTTTGGCAACAAATCCTGAAAGCTGATTGGTTTCTATGCAGAACTAAATCAGATTTTGCAGTTTTTAGCAAATCAACCCCACTGTTCTTTTTATGTTAACAAATATACCACTGTCTGCTACTGTATTTTGTCAAATTTTGTTTTAAAAAATACCAACATTTTTATCTGTTTTGTCCTATAGGAGACCTTTATGGGGCTATCGGATCACCAGTTAGAATGACTCGAACTGTTGTGGTTGGGAAACGCAAGGACTTAGTCCAGCGCATTCTCTACATCCTCACCTATTTCATCCGCTGCTCAGAACTACAGGAAAATCGTTTGGTGAGGGACAGGGTCTTAAAGAGAGGCGAACAAGTGGTACAGGGCAGCAATGTCACAACCTCTCTGGAGAAGGGAGAAGTGGAAGAATCAGAATATGTGTTTGTGACTCTGAACAATGAATCTGCTCTGGTCTCTCCTTCGCTACCTTCTAATGCAGGCTCAGCGTGTCCTATAAAAGCTAGTGGATCTGAGGCTTCTGACCTTTTGTTAAAAGTGAACAACGGGGAGAATTCTCAAGTAGAAAGTGACAACCAAGCACCATCAGGACAAGCTAGCAATGAATCTTCAGCGATTAATGTCTGCTCTTGCAGAGAAAATACAACCCTAATTAAAGAAGCCAAAGTGGAAACTTTGGTTTCAGTCACAAGAACTCCAGTCTATAATGTTGAAGATTCACTTATTTCACAGCCTATAACATCCCAAGCTAAAGGAAAGCACTGGGCCAACAACTATAGTGACATGGATACTTCAGTGAAACTGACAGACTGGGCAAAGGAAATTCTGTCTGCTGATGGAAGAGGTGAATCTTCTCCACCACAGAAGGTGACATTTAAAATGGGATCCTCCCCCTCTCCAGACAGTGATTTGGAACTGTACAGAAAGGACCTGGAGGGAAATGTTCAATCACTGCGATCTGACTCCATACAGCCATCCTCTGCACCTAATCACACACTTGCTGCTCTCAGAAAAAAGATTTTGTGCTCACGAATTCCATCTTGTGAGGAAGGTTCTAGTATATTTGATGAATATTTTGTGGAGGGTAACAGTATTCAAACAAATACAGTAGACAGCCTTCCACCTCACCCCTTATTATCCGAAAAATGTTTTGCTTCTAGTGATTTATCTGCAGCCAACTTTACAGGTACAAGTATGAATGGCAAGGACTTGAGTGATGCTGCACAGGCAGGGTCTGGTATATGCTGTGGTCAAACAGCCTCTTTAAACGTCCCCTGTGGGGATCAAGGCATAAGGACTGAAGCCAGGACAGTGAGAGACATTCCAAGGAACGAGAGCTGTGACAGTGCACTCGGCCAGAGTGATGAGGAAGCAAATGCTGGTCGCATCATTTCAGAAAATTGGGACCATGGTGATCATGATGCTGAAGTGGAACTTCCACTCCCCAGGTAAGAACAGTGTCAGAATATTACTGTTCCTATTTTTGTCTTTTATAAATATACAGTTTATAATTTTTTAAGTTTGCTTAATTTTCTGAGTCTTTTAGGAATCGCTGGGGTTAGAATTCTGGAATTGTCTGGTACAGTGCACTGTGATATTCAGTAACTGCAGACAATCAGGTTGACAGGCAGACTAGTGGAAGTTTCTGGATAATATGGGCTATTAGACTCTAAGGGGATGATTTACTAAAAGTGGAGAGTGCAAAATTTGGTACAGCTCTGCATAGAAACCAATCAGCTTCCAGGTTTATTATTATTATTTTTTTTTTTCAAAGCTTAACTGAAAAAGCTGGCTGTCATGTACAGCTACACCAGATTTTGCACTCTCCAGTTTTAGTAAATCAACCAATACTTCTTTGTGCTATAGGGCTTATCTGTCTGTGTTTGTTTTTTTTTTTTTGTTTGTTTTTTTATATGTAGTTCGTTTTTTATTTCTTTTATGTAAAGAGTGTTTATACGTAGCAGTTGTGTTTTTGTTTTTTTTTGTTTTTGTTTTTTCTTAATGGAAATTGGGATTGCTTATGTTTAACTTGTATTCCTTAGGTCAGACGTCATTAGCAGTCCAAGTGTGAAGAACTTTGGGAGGTCTCTATTTGGAGGATACTGTTCCACATACATGCCAGACCTAGTGCTTCATGGGATTGCCAGTGCTGAAAAACTGAAGCAGTGCCTGACAGCCAGTCTGGCACACTCCACACTAGTATGTTCTGTTTATACACTAAACTGGTATTATGGGGGGATTTGTTTGGCTTTGGAATTTTCTTGCAATGCTTGACTGTTGAGGTCTAGACAGATATTACCTGCGATCTTGGGATAGGCTGATTTTACCAGGAAGGGCTCTACAATTAGAGATACACTGCAAATGGTATAGATGAGGGATGCTGCATCCACTGTCTGTTTAATCGTACAGTGTGAAGTAGAGATGGATGCAGAGCGCTCTTTACCTTGACAGTGGCCATGAAAACTGTTGTGAAGGCATAGATAGCGACTAATTCCCTACGCCCTATGCCCCCTGGGCATATCTCGCCACATAACCCTCTCTGGTATAATCCAAGGTTATCGGAATTTATGTCCATAACTGACCTGAGTGTGTGGGCACTTAAGGGTATCAAGTATGTGGGTCATATATGTACTGCAAGGCCGTTTACAAACTTTTGATGAGCTAAAATGTAAATACGACCTCTCTAACACCATTTATTTTGGTTTCTGCAACTCGGGCACACCTTTTAATACCCAATTAGAAAATTCTCAGGTGGCTCTATACACCTCAGAGAGGATTCTTTACCCAAGGCCTTGTCTATCGTATATAAAATGTTATTACCCAATGAGCACATGGGCCTAGATGCTCTTAGACCTAAGTGGGTGACAGACTTTCCCATTCTGGATGCTAAGGACTGGGAGGAAATGTGAGGGTGCTCCTTCTCTCAATTAGTTTTGGCCAGGGACAGGCTGGTCCAATTTAAAATTGTCCATAGTGTGTATTTTACACCCATGCGCTTGCACAAAATCTATCTCTCCATACCGGACACCTGCTGGAGGTGTACATCACCAGCAGCAGACTTTATACATGTATTCTCAAAATGCTCATTGATTTGAGACCCTTTGGACTGGGGTCACTGCAACTATTTTGGCAGTCGCTATAATCCAAATCCCTCTGACGGTGGACATATGTTTACTGGGACTTGTACATCCTCTGGCCCATAGCTGGGCCGTTAGAACCCTCATAGGACTACTGCTTTACTATGCTCCAAAAGCCATTGTCCTACGATGGAAATAATCTTCTGCCTCATCAATTAACTTGTGGAAACGTTTGACTAATACAGCCCTCCCACTATATAAAACTACATACTTATCCTGAGGCTGTGCCAAGAAATTTCATAAAGTGTTTAAACTTTGGGTGGATTCCCCTAGTACTAACATTGATTCCCCAGATGATTAATTCATGACTATGTTGGGTTTGGCTAAATATATGGTGTTGACATTAGTGGCCTACCCTACAGTAATGGCAAGCTGCTCCTGTTATCTGGGATCGGGAGGGGGTGTTCTTTGCGCTCTTTATGCTTTGTATCATCCTTTTTTGACTCCTGCTTTGTAGGGTGTCTGTGAGAAGGATTTTTTTAGACTAATTGGAATGTCTTTACATCTCGGCCTTCACTGATGTACCACTTGTAACTACTAGATTTAGGTATTTAAGTAACTAGGTTCTTTTGGTTGTGTTGTTGTGCAAGTGAGTCTGGGTATGCCCAATAGGCTTTGTTTTGTAACGCTACCTTGGAAAACTGTAATAAAGATAAAAAAAAAAAAAGTAGCGATGAAGAACATTGTAGCTCTTGCTAGGAAACCGCCTAAGAATTGTAGGCAGAAACTCTAGTGTACACAACAAAAGAAATAACTGAAGTTTTGAAATGTCAGTAGTGTTAGATAATGCTGACATTAGAGTGTTTTTTGTTTGTTTGTTTGTTTGTTTCTGTTAATAATCCAGCTGTGCTTTGTGAACAATGTACGCACTGAAATGTATTGGCTTTTAAAGGTTAAAAATATTGGAGGTTATTGGACAACCTAGTAACATCAACAAATCTGATGTCTCTTAGTGATTATTTTATTGGAGGTACACATCCATCTTGTAATTGGAAGGTGGCAGGGCTCAGAAAATAGGTAGGACATCCTTGTGAAAAATTGTGGCTAAGATTGTAGCATTAAGTCCAGCAAAAACTTTTTTATTTTTTTTTCCTTTTTCTTCAATTTGTGGTTGCCTGAAAAAACACTGACCCATGTATAATAGTGTGTAATATGTGTTTTTTTTTTTTTTTCTTCATAGCACCCTGTGTTGGATGAACCTCTTGCAGAAGCTGTGTGTATTGTGGCGGATACAGATCGATGGAGTGTCCAGGTTGCCAGCAGCCAGAAGACCACTGTGGACAACACCAAACTTGGCACAGATGTCTTGGTGTCTAATCAAGTGTGCAACTTACTTCAGACCATTTTACACCTGTATAAACTCAAAACCCCGCCTTTATTTGTAAGTATCCGACAATAGAATTGGCATTCTGCAGTACAGTGGAAACTGTATAACCTAACCCCATGTTTAGAATCATGTGATTTCTTTATTTGCAGTTTTTATTATCTTTGTTTTAAACCTGTCTGTCCTGTCATTTGAGTTCTGCTTATTTCCATCAGGTATGGTTGGGTGCTCTGCCCTTTCAGCTAAGCTTTTTACCATGGGTCATGCAAGGCTTTGACTCAAATTCCCCAATTATTTGCTCGCTCTCTCCAATGCCTTCTTCAGCAGGCTCTATATCTGATTTACCTGCAGCCTTAAGCTTAGTACACATGGACCGAATGTCAGGCGGCATCTGCCGGTTCAATAGAAAACGGGCGTCATTCACGTGTGTACAGCAGCAAGTCTAATTGAAAATCTGAAGATTTTGGTTTAAAAATAAAAATTAAAAATGTCTGTTACTTTTAACTACATTGCACTCCTTGGTCTTTAGAGGCACTGGTGATGTAGGCAGGACCTCACAGATGCATCCTGTGAAGGCTATCTCGCCATCCTGGAAAATCTTATGTATACACTGGGAGATCTCGCAAGATTTCTAAATATGAATATATAATATATATATTTTTTTCAACTGAGATATCTAGTGTCACAAGGGCAATGGGGGTGGGTTAGAATCCTAAGAAGCATCTGGAAATTGAAACCTCTGCTCTTTCCTAAAATGGCCACCAGGAAAAGTTACGAGATGAAAAGTTCTTGGAAAAGAAAAACTTTCAAGGAAGAGCTTTTTTTTTTTTTGTTACATCTTACAGCCATAAGTATTAGCCAAGTTTTTCAGCACTTTTTTTTTTTGTGTGTGCTGAAAATGCCCCCCTCGGCTTATATTGGAGTCAAGTACTTTTCTGCAGCAGAGTGACATTTTCCGACCCGACTTTGGCATGCAAACCCAGTGGAACTTGCACTACAACATATCCAAAGATGGGGTTCCTAGCACCAAGTGACCCCGAGCTACAGGGCCCCAAAGTAGGTCAACTGTGTCCACCTGCAGCAATGTTATCTCGGGACTCTTTGGGTCCAGAGACCCCAAATTTTGGCTACAGCTAGGGGGAATTTAGGAATCCTTAACTACCAAGTTTCGAGGGACCTATGGCTGCAAATGGGCACAGTGAGGCATGCAAATGGGCATTGTTTACCCTCTTTTTCACTTGCAGTAGCTGCGCATTTCTCACCCTAGGCTTATACTCGAGTCAATAAGTTTTCCCATTTTTTTTTTTTTGTGCTAAAATTAGGTGCCTCGGCTTATATTCGGGTCGGCTTATACTTAAGTATATATTTTATTATTAATTTTATGTGTATATTCTATTAATTTCTCTTGTTTTCATATTTTACCCTTAGTGCGTGATGTATCTAGAAGACAAGTTACAAGAGCTGTATTTCAAGAGTAAAATGTTATCCGAGTATTTAAGGGGCCACAAGAGAGTCCATGTAAAAGAGCTTGGTTTGGTATTGGGGTGAGTAACTGATAAAATGTTGTAGATTGATTTTATTTCTCGTCAAATCTGATGTAATATAGTCTAATCTATTCTTTGGATTAAAAGAGACAAATTATGCTTTGGTATAGTTGGTGTTTTCCGATGAATGTGTTTGAAGGGGTACACAAAAAAGACTGTAAGGAGATCAGAAAGTTATGTATGCAGTTTTTTAAGTATTTTTTTTTTTTTTTTTAACATGCAGATTTGTTGCTTTTGTGAAGCTATTTAGCAACTCTCAGCGCAGACTTTGTATTAAAATGCATGGCCCAATTATAGTATCTGGGCCTCTAACCCCTGTAAATATCAGCTCTTGGAAAAAAAAATGTATCTGTAAAGAAAAATTGTATATTTTGTATCTTGCCCTATTCCATTGGTGAGAATGACAAGTCTAGAGAAATCCTGGGGAATATAGAGCAACCAAGATCTCGCAAGATGGCAAAATTTTGCCTGTGCTGTATTTCCCAGGAATTTTACTAGAAGGATGTTGGAGCTACACCTGTGTTTCAGCGATGTGAAGACTGGTGGTAACGAAAGTATAACCACCTTTTTTTTTTTTTTTTCAAAATCTGTAAAAGCTTAAACTCAAAGTGGATGTCACTGATGTATCTGAAGCACATTGTTCCACAGTAATAGTAGGGTACCCCTGTATATAGATTGTTCCAATGTGTATAGGACTCAGTTGGCATAATGGCTCTTTTTTTGCCTAGAAGCAATTACTGTTTGTGGAAGAGATAGGTAGCGGACACAACTTCACCTCCTCCAATGTAATTGGCATTGTGACAATTTACTAAGAGCTCCTCATTTATACATGACCATGTACTGCCATTTGTCAATCTATAAAAGTGATGTTCCTAACCTCCTCTGTGTCTTAAAGTAAAGACCATTTCTATGAATTATTATTTAACTATAGTACTTGTATTTATAATCCTGTGTGGGGTAACCCAAGTGAAGCAATATATTACTTTTTGTGCTGTCGGTCAGTTTATTTTCTAACTACCTTTTTTCTTTTCTGTACAAATGTAGGATTGAATCCAGTGACTTACCTCTGCTGGCAGCTGTGGCAAGTACTCATTCACCCCATGTTGCACAAATCCTTTTATAAGCTGCGTTCTACAAATGGTCATTCCTTAAGCTGCAAAGCGGCAACCAATCAGAAGAAGGGCCAGTGAATTGTGCTGCCATTTCTTCCTACTACAAACTCCTTTGCCCCTCTAACCCCTAGGGGACACCTTTTTTAAAGTTTACATGAAGTACAAGGCATTATGGTGTTTCCCCCGTGGCCTTCTGTCGTTTCACAGGGAAGAATTAAGGAGAAGTCCGAAATTCTCAAACACTACAGAAACTTTTTTGACTCTGCATGCTTGTTAGGATTTTCTTCTATGGACAATGTATATAGCTTTCTGTTTTTCTACTGTTTTTTTTTTTTGCTCTCACTTGGAGCATTATCAATTGTACTTTTATGGCAATGTGCGTTTAATAGAAAATGTATGGATTATAGCATGCTAGGATTGTGCTTAGATGCTTTGCAACACAGACTTGGGAACTTGTTGTTGTATTTTCCTTCACCATCACTTTCTCTTAATTCAGGGCCATATATTTATCAGTTGACTCTTGACAACTCTTGTAATCCTTTTGACTGACACAAGTTTTCAAAATTGTCAGTCTTTTTTTGTTTATAGCGCAAAAAATAAACCCTGCTGAGGTGATCAAATACCACCAAAAGAAAGCTCTATTTGTGGTGGGTAAAAAAAGGACATCAATTTTATTTGGGAACAGCGTTGCACAACCGCGCAATTGTAAGTTAAAGCAACCCAGTGCCGTATAATAAGTATTTAAGTAGTGAAGCTGTAAGAGGAACATGATGAAATCCAGGGAACCTGGGGCTGTTAAGTTTTCTAACACAGTCAAGGCTCCCAGTGCCTGATTGTAAGCTGCACAATGCCAATAGTATGTTTTTCTATGGCTGTGTAGGATATTGGCTATTTTTGACAGTTCACTTTCAGCCTGCAGTGTCAGCACCAGCAGTTCTGTTGCGATAAATTTACTTTGCAGAGATGGTGACTTACCTGGATCCTTAACTTTGACTGGTGCAGCAGAGATTCTGTATTGTGCATTCCCCAAATATCATTCTGTGATTAACAAATCCCAGAAGGGAAAAGCACAATGGGGCACCACCACTAGTGACAGACAAATGTTTAGAAGCAGTCTGACTGCCGAAATATATTTCCCCTTACTCCTATACACAAGCAAGTTTAAATCCCATGAACAATAATGCTGAGCTGAAAGTCTGTGCAGCAGGGTCCTAGCCTTCCTATGAAAAGGAGTGAGCTGTGGTCAATTTGATGAAAATTTAAACCGTGGCCTGAAGGCAATATTTGATATCCATCAAATGCCTGATATTGTCATTTTACATGTAGAAGGCATGATGCTTCAGGTATTGATGCAATATTACTGTTTCATAAATGCCATTACTGAATATGTGTGCCTGTTTTCTCCAAACCATTCTTTCCAGTCCTACCAAAATTGTGCTGCAAAACGAAGGACAGCTGCTACTTGTATACATGGACTTGGGGCTAGTTCACACCACATGCAGTTTTGTTTTTTTTTTCTGCATCAAAAACACATGAAAAGTAGGTTATATGGTTTTCAATGGCATCTGTTTACACCAGTGCTTGCAACTCCAGTGCGTTCCAGTTCCAGAAAAAAAAAGTAGAAAATGCTGCATTTTTCCTGCACTGGACTGTACTGGAACACTGTAAAATGCATAAAAATGCACCAGAACGCACATTTCCTTAACCACTTAAGGACCAAGCCTCTTTTTGAGATTTGTTAAAAACATTTTTTTTTTTTTTGCTAGAAAATTACTTAGAACCCCTAAACATTATACATTTTTTTTTTCTAACACCCTAGAGAATAAAATGGCGGTCGTTACAATACTTTCTGTCACACTATATTTGCGCAGCGGTCTTACAAGCGCACTTTCTTTTGCAAAAAATACACTTTTTTTGAATTAAAAAATAAGACGACAGTAAAGTTAGCCCAATTTTTTTTTTATAATGTTACGCTGAGTAAATTGTTACCCTTAAAAATCTCCATAGACGACATTTAAAAAATTCTACAGGTTGCATGTTTTGAGGTAGAGGAGGTCTAGAATTATTGCTCTCGCTCTACCGATCGTGCCGATACCTCACATGTGTGGTTAGAACACCGTTTTCATATGCGGGCGCTGCTCACGTATGCGGTCGCTTCTGCACGTATGTGCTCGCTTCTGCACGTGAGCTCGACGGGGCGTGTTTAAAAAATGTTTTTTTTTTTTACACCTGTACTTTTAAAAAAAAAAGTCACTTTTATTTCTATTACAAGGAATGTAAACATCCCTTGTAATAGAAAAAAAGCATGACAGGACCTCTTTAAATTTGGGATCTTGGGACCTTAGATCTCATCTTTACACTAAAATGCAATAAAAAAAAAAATTGTCATTTAAAAATATTTAAAAAAAAGGCCCTTTAAGAGCTATGGGCGGAAGTGACATTTTGACGTTGCTTCCGCCCTGCAATGGTATGGAGACGGGTGGGGGCCATCTTCCCCTCACTCATCTCCATGCCCAGCAAGGCAGAGGATCTGATTGCCGCTGACGCTGGCTCCGGTAAGCGGTGGAGGGCACCGCAGTGCGATGGGGGGGCCCCCTCTCCCGCCAGCGATAAAAGTGATCTTGCGGCGAATCCGCCATAGAGACCACCATTATCGGAAACAGGAATGCCGGGCGAAAACGAGGATACTGGGGTTATGGCAGCTAGCTGCTGCCATAACAACGATATTCCTCTTTAAATTTAGGACATATATCGGCGTGCAGTGGTCTGGAAGTGGTTAAGATAAGGGAAAAAAAAGAGGGAAAAAGTGCACTGGAACGCATCAAAAATGCACATGCAGAAGAGCATCTGGACTGCATTTCTATGGTGTGAACTGGCCCTGAAGCTAGTTCTTCTTCTGTTTTTTCAGTAAGCACATGAAAGGGCAGTAAACAAAGGCACCTATAGGAAATATGGTACAAATAAAATGTGAGGTACAGTTCAGTAAAAAAAAAAAATGCAGTATAGTGGTGGAAATCCTTTATCAAACCTGTATCATACTGTTCCTTTCAAGTGCAATAAAACCAATATTCAACTTCAATTTATCACATTAAAGGATGATCAAGTCCCATTCACTAATAAGGTTCTTCACTGCCACCAACAGGTTACCATGTGGTTTGACCCCTTATCAATGGTGGTCTCTTGGCACTTAAACTCGCTCAAATAGCTCTCAGGGCACTGGTTTCAGAATGCTCTCACCAGCATCAATCTCCACATCTTCCAATAAGCAACTTCTCACATGCAGACAGTGTCTGGACGCTGGTGGAGCTCATAATCTCTCTGCCTGATTTTGAACGTGATGCACGAAATATTTCTGTCCAGGTCCTCAGTCTCAATCACATCCTCCTGGGGTGACTCCTCTCTCGGATCTACGTTTGTGACAGAGTTGCTTATTGGAGGACATGTGGAGATTGATAGTAGCAACCATTGTGACGCAAGGGCCCTCTGAGCCATTTGAGCGGGTTTAAACATTAAGAGACCTCCACTGACAAAGGTGTCAAACCACATAGTAAGGAGTACAGCTATGTGCTGGTGGCAGTGAAGGACTTTTCCACGTGATATACTGACGCTTTCATTAAAACTTTTTGCACAGTGAACTTGGAAAGGGACATGATTTAATCTTTAAGAATTTTTTTTTTTTTTTTTTACATTAAATGATGGATAACATTTAAAATGTTAACACTTTAGATATCAAATCGTTTACATTTTAAGGGGATGGTCATTTTTATGTTTTATATTTGGTTTTCTTGCAATTAAATGAACAGGACTATAAATGTTTGATATATAATTTTTGCAACTATCTGTGGGTATCTTTTGTTGGCAGCTGTTAGTTTTTTATTTTTATTTTTTTATTTAAAGGAGATCTTTGGGTATCCTTGGACACCAATTTTAAAGGGATATCGGTTGGCAAAACTGCTTACTTTTCATTACACTCAAAGCAATAGTGCTACACATGTAAGGTGTTATGGGTGTTTTGTAGATAATACTTCTGCTTTACAGAAATACTCTCGATCACATCAGGATATTTTGCATTAGTGCAGAGTTTATTTGGTTTTGCAGAAATCACAATATCCCTATTGGTCTTATCCATTTCTGATAAACCCAATAGACATCTACAGGTTGTGCCATGGTGAGAGGCAAATGACCATTCTGAGCCCCAAGGAATCGAAATGCTTCAGTAAGGCAGTGAAAAGAGCATTGATGGTGCGCACAATGCTTTAATATGTAGCAACCAACTCCAAATCATTTCTTGTCTGATAGGGTAATCTGAGATATGATTGGTTGCTCTGGGCTGCTTCACTTTGCACCTCATGGTTCTTCACCACCGCATTGTTGTGATTTGTTTCATCATAGTGTAATCTTGCATTAGCTGGGAGAGGTTTCTTGAAGATTCAGCCCCATCTTTCATGGGCAGATTTTAGAACCACATTTTGATTGCTGTATTTCTCGCTTGGTTTTTCTTTTTATGAAGCCTTTCATGTAGATTTATAATTATGAATCCTTTTTATCAAAGGTGGAAGTTCTGGCATAGGTCTCGGTAGCTGGAAATTCCCATTGAGAGACTGTTCTTTATGTACACCTATAGAGAGACCAGTGGAGGGTGCATGATGTATTTATATCAGTACTATGAATCCTCAGATGAGGTTTTCATAGGAATATACTGAGTATTTATGCCAATAGCCTATTTGTAGACATGCAATTAGATCTCATCAGGATCCTTTATGAATACAGGTAAGGACACTGACTGGATTTTTAATCAGCTGTTATCATTGACTAGGTTTGTGATCAGTTGATATTAAATCTAATGCTTTAGCATGACTACTGGTCCAATAAGCTCTCCAGGAGGTGGTCAATCATGGGAACCCTCCTAAATATATCTTAACCTTTTGGGATAGTAACATCCTACCTGACTCAAAATTTGAAATCTGTTAGGACTGGTCCTAAAGCCTGTGCTGTCGCAGTCCTTGCTTTGGATAAAGAGACCCTAATGCTAAAACCTTACCTAATAATATAAAAGCTACTGTCTGCCTATGCTCCCTTTTGCAAAGGATTCTTCCAGAAATGGAAATGACTAAGGCCCCATGCACATAGGGCGTTGGCTAACCTCTCCTAAACGTCTTTCCTCTTGACAGCCGCATTATTGCAGAAATATAGCTTGACGCATGTAAACTTGTTTGGACGTGTCAAAAGCCTGGGCGGTAATGCACAATTAGACACATTTACATGGGTCAAGCGTTTTTTTATTTCTGCCAAAACATAGCTGCTCCTGGATGCGCTGGCAGTGGTAGGTGTTTTGTTGTTGTTTCTTTTTTTTTGTTTGTTTCTTTTTTTCCCTCCTCCAAACCTGACTAACCTGGAGGGGCATTTAGAGGCAGAAAGAAAATGCCAGATGCCCCTAAAAGCAGCATTTAAAAAACGTGTGCATGAGCCCTAAACAAACTGGAGCTGCATTTGTTCATGGCAACCAGTCAGATTCTCCTTTTCATTTTTCTGCCCAGCACTGGGAAACTGATAGCTGCCATCTGCTGGTTCAATGGGCAATCAAACAGTTGTAAAGTGGTAATCATGCATGCTATTTCAGACTGACTTTTTTGAAATTGAACGTCAGGCGCACATTAAATCTTACAGTAAATTGCCTAAATGGTGTGAATTCTGAAAAGAATACTTATATAAAATGTAATTCTAAATACCTTTTATGCAACTGTTTAAAGTTGGCTCCTAAAAAAATTGTGTATGCAGCAAAGGCGAAATGACAAATGATGGAGTCCATCAGAAGCTGAGAGCTGGAAGGGTTTCTCTCTGGGAGCATGTTGGGGACTGCAGAAAACCAGTCACCTATCTGGAGCTTCTTACAGGAAAAGGACCGTTGTTCTGTACAAAGGTACTATTCTTGCTCAGTACATAGGCTGCTTAAACAAATAACACTATCCATTACAATTATGCTGGGCAAGATCATTACAGACTATGTGTTTTTGCTGGATTTCTGTTTTAAATTGAAGAGCCATTTAATAATAATTTATGAAATGTCCTATAACCAGTCCTTTTGAGGATGAGATATTCAGCACTGGTAATTTTGTAGCAGAATATTTTATGGTACAGTATAACATTTTATATCAGCTTGCTCACCTTACACTATTGTAATAATTCAGCAAGGTCATGAAATGATGCTGTATGCTAGCTCAATGTAACCAATCAGTAAAATATGGTAGCAAATTATTTCAGGTTACTTCCTTTAAGGGTGAATAAACTTGCTTAAGTCAATATTTAAATGTATTCATATAACACTAATTATCAGACCTTAGTCACTGTCTCTTCTTCACGTTACTACCTCAATTGTTAGGACTGTGACTCTTTAAGTCTTAATTTTCATTAAAATGGGGGAAAAAAACTCCTCAAGAATGCATTGTGTAATTATTAGTGGAGTGATAGACCAGACTGCGTTCAAATGTGTCACAATTCACTTTACTGTGTTGTGTAAGCTGGGTGGAAATGCACTACACAAGACATGGATGCTAGTTATTTTTTTATGTTTAAAAATAATCCAGTGATGAGTTTTGAGTTATACATTTTTTTTTTCCTCTTTTAGAATTTTTTTTTTTTTTAGCAGTATTCAAGTAGATTCTGCTTCAACAAGTTTGGATTTTAATCCATTTCGGTGTGTTTATGGAGGAAATGTACAGATATTAAGCTTATCGTATTTGCAAAGAGTCTAACATAAATGTTAGCGTATTGTTAAAATGAGCTGCTGTCACCGTGTTGAGGCCAGATAACACTTAATTCTGGAACTTTTATTTTATATTGCTGCTTAATTTAGAAGTATATTTTTTAGTACAGACTACAGAGTGAACCTAACCCCATCAGGTCAGCTTTTTTTCTTAGTGACGAATTGGGTGTTGATGCAGACAGTCTTACTGTGTATGTATGAATATGCTGTCCACATAGCAGGAGACATTGTTAACGTGATTGTGTGCGTGGCACTGTCTCCTAGGTAGATATTATTTGCACTGTATAGTATTCATTGAACAGTTGTCAGTTGAATTTGGGGAATATATTTGTGATATATAATTTACTGTTATATCATTTTAAATATATTTTATGTGGAATTTGGTGCAATAAACCTTTGAATACATGTTTTATGTGCGTTTTTATTATCTTGTGTGTTCATTATGCAATAAAGGAAAACTAATCTCGTAACCCTGTGCTATGGTTATCTGCAATAGTAAACTTTTCAGCTCAGGCCTGGTAAGAGTAAATGAAGGTTGCCCAGAATAATGGAGGTAAATGGAGCTCTGTTTTTTCAGCATGTATATACTCTGGACTTTGTTGCTATAATGCCTTGTGAAGAACACTTCACAAGTGCTTATTGCAGATATTTGAGTGCAGTGATGTGAGATTTGTACTATTTTTTTTTTTTTTTTAAAAAGAGGCTAACTTTATTACATTCCTGCTGCTTTCCCTACTTCAGTCTCTCTGTCTACCATATGAGATTTAAAAAGAGGAACGGCCATTCCAAAACCATAGGGCTGCCATAGCTCATTTCTCCCTTTTTAAAAAAAATTATTCTTGCCTGGCTATCCTGCTGCTCACTTTTCTACGTCCCATGCTTGTGTCAAGTTAGGAGCTACAGACAGCAAGACTAATAGTACTTTCCTAAAGGTGATAAGTAATGTTTGCTCACATTCCTTTACATGCGTACCTCTAGTAATACCTGTTTAAGAAGTTTCTAAGATGCACAATATGTGGGGGAAGGGGGGTAAAAATTTGCACTGGCTGGCCAGTAGTTAAAGCTTGTTGCCGGGTATTGCAATTTTTACTAGCTCGGACCATTGTAGGTATGTGTATGTCATGCCTGTGGGATCCCCATGGAACCTGGAAATTTCTGTAGTAGACACCACTACCATAGTGATCTGCATTGGTGATTTACAGCTTTCACAGGGATTCCAAAGTCATGGCACCTACATAACTACATTGGTGCAAACTGGACCAATGTGTCATGGAAAATTTTATTAATGTATGTTGTCAGATGCCCCCCAGTGTCGGTTTTGCTGTAATGCGCTCATCGGCGCGTATTCGCACATAAAGACGTTGGCGGAAGACCATTGGCTGCGTAAACTTTCCTATGGACACTACAGACGTGTTTGCTGGTTTAAGGAAGTTAATTTGTGCCTCACCGGGAGACTGGCCACTTCCCGGTGACGGCATTAATAGCTTCAAGCAAACATCCCTGTGTACACTGGAACTTTAGCATAACGGTATAAATATTGTGGCCCACGGAGCCATAGTTTTATATTGTTCGTTGTCATTGAAAGCAGTTTAGACGGTTTGTACATCACTGTTTAGTCTGTTTGAATGTATACATCTGTGATTGGTTCTTTTGAAGGAAAACAATTGTCCCTGTATTGTAGTCCCTGTATTGTATTTCCTTATATGGTCATTCACATCCTGGGTGAATGAGATGAGGCCACATCCTTTGTGGGAGGGGTTTAGCTGTTGGAGGCAAACCCCTGAGGGTGTGGCTTGGAATGTTTTCTAAATAAAAGAGTTCACTGAGCTGGGACAGGGCAAGGATGCTGACCGAGGCTGAGATGAACATGTAAGAATACTTGCTGTTGCTGGCTGTTTACTGGGCAAATGGGGAACCAGGGACTTAGATGGAAAGCAGCCAGACTGAGGTGGTGATGAATGGAATGCTTGGCTGGTGAGGTTTTGGATGCTGATGATGAGAGGATGACGTGAAGCTGCTGGTAATGTCTGTTTTTGGGAGCTGGGGATCCAGGGAGGCATACGATCAGAGGGTGCATTATATCATAAGATTGAAAGGCGCTTATTAGCGCAAGAGTGTGGTGAAATATCCGCTACAGTTAAAATGGCGAGTCAGGTGTTTAAGGGGCAAACAGGGCTTTCCCTCTACACAGGCAGAGAAGGGGAGAGAACAGAGCACAGTCCAATACACGTTTGTTGTCCTGAGACAAATGGGGTGCGTTTTCTCTGCCTGATGCGTTGGGAAAGTTTTAGCTTTGCAAAAAGAACAAATGTTTTGTCTTTTGGTATAATGCCGCAATTTTGATCGTGTGTGTGTGTGTGTGTGTATGTATGTCTGTGTGTGTGTGATCGTGTGTATGTGTGTGAATGTATATGTGTGTAATCGTGTGTATGTGTGTGATCGTGTGTATGTGTGGGAGAAGGATTGGCTTGTTATGGAAGTTGATGCCACAGTGAGTAACTTTAGGTGTTTAACAAGAAGTGTATGTTTTAAGTTGTGCTTTTTCATGTAACTAACACTTTTAAATGTGAGTTAGCCTAAAGTGTTTGTCTATGCGTTAAATGTGATGTCCCATTTGTGTCCGATTGTGTGGGGAGAAGGGTTGGCTAGTAGGGAAGCTTGTGCTAGTTTTGGTGGGAACAACTGCTTTGCATGCGTTAACGACGCCATTTTGTACCCTGGCTTTCATCTGCCATTTCCTTCTGTTGTTGTTTCATTGGATAGCATATGTTACTAAGTGTGCATTCTCAATTGTGCAGTGAGATTACATACTTTTTAGTGGAACTGTTCCTAAAGTGTATGTTTTAAGTTGTGCTGGGCCTTCCTATAGGGGAAGGGGCAAACATCATTCCTTTGTGTGTGAAACCATGTGCTAGTTTCGGCGGGAAAAAATCCCTCATGTTGTAGCCTAGCCTTTGTCTATTATAGGCTAGCTGTTTTCGTTTGGCGGGAAAAACTCCATCTTGCTGAAGTCTGGCCTTTGATATGGTTTTTTTCATCGGCCATCTTGTTGTATCTGCTGTGTTCAGCCTTTGGTGCAGATTTTCCTTTTTAAGTGAATTCTATTTTTTTGTACTTTTTACATATTTTTAAGTAAAGCTTTTGCGTTTTCTGTATTGAATTTTGATTTCCATTTGAATCTAGACTGGGTTTGTGTATAGTGAAACTAGCTTTGCAAGTATATGGGAGTGTCTCAGATGGTTATTCATTGTTCTTTTTAGGCTTGTATTGTTTAAGCCTGCACTTGAAAATCTAGCCTCCCTCCCTCTTTCCTCTTCATTGATATTTAAATTAACCAGTTTGATGAGTTTCGATGTATCCACAGGAGGGGAGGGGCTTTTGATTGTTTGTGGCCTGCAATGGAAGGGAAAGGCTTTGATTGCACTGTTGTGTGGTATTCTGGTCTCAAAACTTGTGGTTTGATTTCCCAGGGGATATGAGTCAAGGGGGATTTTAACATAGGGGTTAATTCCACCCACTCCAGGAAAAAAGGTTTTTTTATTTGCTGATGCTAGCCATAGATTTTTCTAATGTCTTGATAGACAAAATATGATGCTATTCAAGACTCCCCCTCCCCCTCCCTCTTCCTGTTCAGGTGTGCAACAGGAAGTTGATGAGAGGGGCCTGGGGTCTTTTGAATTAGGACAAAATCTTTTTGATTTTTAAAGTAAATTAAGGTTTATATTGTAATACAGTTTTGGGGAGGCATTAAAGTTATTGTAATATCGAGGTACAGAGAGAAGCCATAATATTTGTTTTGAATAGAGGAGGATTTCATGGTGTTTTGTAGTTTGTCTGACAACACATTTATGGGGCTGCCGATAACCGGTAGTAGAGCATGTAAATGTGAGGATTAGTACGCTAGCATACCAGGAGGCCGTGTATAATAATCGGAAAACGCTGGGTGCCAGTACTGTAAAAATGAGGCGCTAAGCAGTACTGATCCGAAAATTAGTGCAAGGTGCCCTGGACGCAGGGACACTTCATAAGCGATTCGAATCGTCATGGGTAATGTTGGCCATCCATGCGTTGGAGATAAAAAAATAAGGCTCCACACCAGTCAGACAGCTGCCTTACACATGAGATCTGGGTTTGGGGCTCCGGACATGAGACCCCTTAAAGTGTGACATATATGGTCAGAGGGTACAGTAAGGTGTATTTCCTTTGGAAGGTATTTTTGATGTCTGGTGGTACGACACCCCAGAATAAAAAATATTTTGGAAGTAGTTCAGTTTTGGCTTCAGAAATCTGTAATGGTGAGTGGGATGATGGGTGTGTAGTACATGCTTTTGTGATTCTCAGAGGAGGAACTGTGCTTAAAATCCAGATGCACATTCCAGAACTTTGTGTGGCTGGTCCATACAATATTCTGAGATGTTCTCATGTCTGTCCCATTGTATGTAGTTTTTTTGCTAAGAGTGAAGGCAGAATTCCATCTGGTTGGTTTTAATTTTAATTTTTGATTTAGGAACTATGAAATATCTCCCCCACATTTGTATCAAAATGTTTGTCTAAAGTTTTAGTTGTGTCATGTTCTATGTGGTAACAAGAATAAGTCTGAACCTACCACGACAGTCGTGTTGTGGGTGTTGTATTTTAGTAAAAACATGAAAGTAAGGATTACAGCGGGTTTGGGTATTATCGGTTATGAGGAATGTCATTGACAATTTACGAATGTTGTATTGTTTATGAATGACACATTAATAACTTGTGTGTATAAGTATCTTTTCAGGTCCAAGGAGTTTTTGAGGCTCTGCACCATTTATAAATCCTGTATGTTTTCCTCCACTTTGTAAAGATGAGGAAAAGGGGGGAAGAGGATGGGCTGAGTGACAATTTTTCAAACCAATGATACTAACCACTCTAATTCTAGCCAAGTTTGTGACAGGTGACAGGTGACAAGTGACAGGTGACAGGTGACTCGGTCGTTGCAGAGAAGATTGATGAACAAGACAACAAGGATGAGAAGTATCTTTATTTATATTTTTTTAAAGTGTATTTCCTAACTAGCTAAGAAAGTGAACAGGACACATGGTTGGGTCTACTCTGAGTCTCCACAGAGCTCTAGTGCCCCAGTGATGACAGCGATGTATGATATATAGATATATTGGTGTGAGGAGTTGTGACAAACTAGTAAAGACTCCAAACAGACATTTGTAAATGGAATTTATCGATACATTTCTAGAGGGTAAAATTAATTATAATTTTGACAATAGCTCTGGTTCTCACCAGCTTTGGTATCGGGATAACTAGATAGCCCACAGTTTATAAAGTAAAGCTTCGGATCTACAGTTTATAAAGTAATTCTCCTAATGGAAGAGATTCATGTGTGCTGGTGAATCTCGTCCCAGCATCTTATGTCGCGGCCGATCGCGAGGATCTGATGGCGCGAGGGAAGGTAAGAATGACAGGGACACCTAGAAGGGAATTGCTTGTACACGGTGGGGACTTGAGCTTATGAAACGATTGAAAAAGGTACCATCCATTGAGGATGGGATGTTTTCATGTAACTGTTGAAGCTACAAGGAAGTTCCCACAATCCAAAGGGGAGTCCTGGGAATTCATAAGTAAAGATTGTTATACCTGAATCGGGGATACTAGTGACAAAGTTCAGGCCCATATGGATGGGGCTGGGATCCCTGAGAGGCAAAGCCAGAGCTGTAGCTAGTGAAGGTTGGAATTCTCTAAAGGGTCTGGGAATCTGTGGTGATTTAATTTTTATTTTTGCAGCGGATCATAGTTGAAGGAAGTAGGGGTATATTTACTCATGCTGTTTTTGTTTCTATTCCTTATATATATCGTGATGAGGTGCTCCTGCTGCCTGATTTGGACGCGTGACCTGAGCCCGAGCAGATGACCACATTTTTCTCAACAAGATGCCCGACCTGCAAACAAGACACAGAGGATCCCAGACCGACCAGCGACTACTACAGCTCACCATGTCATCTCTACTGAAGAACAGAGTCTCCATGTCAAGCCGTGTTTTCCTTTTTATGGACTGTAAGGCCAGGTGTAAGAAGATCGAAATTCATCAAGAGACACAGGGGAGGATATGACAAAAACGAGGGACTGTCATGGAAAATTTTATTAATGTATGTTGTCAGATGCCCCCCAGTGTCGGTTTTGCTGTAATGCGCTCATCGGCGCGTATTCGCACATAAAGACGTTGGCGGAAGACCATTGGCTGCGTAAACTTTCCTATGGACACTACAGACGTGTTTGCTGGTTTAAGGAAGTTAATTTGTGCCTCACCGGGAGACTGGCCACTTCCCGGTGACGGCATTAATAGCTTCAAGCAAACATCCCTGTGTACACTGGAACTTTAGCATAACGGTATAAATATTGTGGCCCACGGAGCCATAGTTTTATATTGTTCGTTGTCATTGAAAGCAGTTTAGACGGTTTGTACATCACTGTTTAGTCTGTTTGAATGTATACATCTGTGATTGGTTCTTTTGAAGGAAAACAATTGTCCCTGTATTGTAGTCCCTGTATTGTATTTCCTTATATGGTCATTCACATCCTGGGTGAATGAGATGAGGCCACATCCTTTGTGGGAGGGGTTTAGCTGTTGGAGGCAAACCCCTGAGGGTGTGGCTTGGAATGTTTTCTAAATAAAAGAGTTCACTGAGGTGGGACAGGGCAAGGATGCTGACCGAGGCTGAGATGAACATGTAAGAATACTTGCTGTTGCTGGCTGTTTACTGGGCAAATGGGGAACCAGGGACTTAGATGGAAAGCAGCCAGACTGAGGTGGTGATGAATGGAATGCTTGGCTGGTGAGGTTTTGGATGCTGATGATGAGAGGATGACGTGAAGCTGCTGGTAATGTCTGTTTTTGGGAGCTGGGGATCCAGGGAGGCATACGATCAGAGGGTGCATTATATCATAAGATTGAAAGGCGCTTATTAGCGCAAGAGTGTGGTGAAATATCCGCTACAAATGTAACCATGTAAAAATTTCCATATCTGTAATTCAGGTTTACTAACCTAGTTAGAACCTCCACAAAGACTGTTGCAAAATATGAGATTTGGAAATGACACTTTTACGAGAAGAATATAGTTTAATACCACTCCATCTCCAGCCACTTGGTCTTCATTCACTATTTTCTGGTTTTACTTCTGTAAGCAGTAGCATGTGAATACACACAAAGATGTGTCCAAGTTAGCTCCACGAGGAGTCTGCTTACAAACCATTACTCTGTTCATCATTTCCTGTGCTGCCATCAACACTTTTATCCTACAGAAGAAAGTAGCACATTATCCAACAGAACAGTCAAAGCACAATCCATCTATAAACATGAAAAACAAAGCAGCTATTTAGTAAGCTAGTGCCCTACAGAAGCCAGTTACTTGATTGAAAGATGGTCCCAGTTGTAATAGAATCCCACATCATACTGTACTTGAATATATTGGTGTGATTGCGCAAGAGTTTTCTAAACTACATAATCACATATTTACCTATTCATAATTTTTTTCTAATTGTGCATCTAATCCCATGCATAAATCTAATGTAGGTGGTATTTTACAGTATTCTTACCAAAAGGGCAGTCCGCACCCTTAAAGTGGATGTAAACCTATACATATATACCCAGTGAAGTGAACCACCTCAGATATACATAGATGAAACTAATCTCCCTACATAAGTTTTACATGTATATCTGCTGTCTTCATCTGTATATAAAAAGTGCACATTGTGTAAGGAGATTTTCTCTTCCTGGTTAGCACTGTAGTGAAGCATACAGCCAAGACAGCTGATTGGAGGAAAGGCACATGCCCCCCCCCCCTCCTTTTATAAGTAGAGACTTTCAGCTCTGTCCCTTGAATCGTTCAGGGCTCTGCTAATCTATTTATAGCATCCCCCCCCCCCCCCAAACACACAACTCAGGCTGCTTTTATCATGTGTGATAGAGAACGTGTCAGGAGTTATAAGGCTGATAACAGAAGAACAGAGCAGGAGACAGCTATGGGTCATGGTGCTTTGGAGAGAGATCACAAAACACTGCAGCTATATGTTCCCCGCTCAAATTTCATGAATCGGGTTTACATCCACTTTAAGATTATCTCGGTTATACAGGACACAGAGTAATCATAGACCCTGGCTTTATAGGCTGGTAATTATTGCTTATTGGACAGTGGTAAGATTTGAGAACACAACCACAACTCTGAATCTTCATAGACCCTGCTTCTCCCTTACAGAAAAATCACTCCTAGCTTAACTACCTTTATTTTATCTTTGGAATCTTCAAACAACTTAATACAACACTCACCTTGCGCAATACATGCACAGTAAACAGCCGCAGGGAGCTATCCAGAGCCATGGGCCATCCCTGTGGAGCCCTAATCTTGAACCCCCAACCCCCCCCCCCCCCAGGGGCATGCCCACAATTACTGGTAAAGCCTACACCCTATATAAAGATCAGTGAGCTAGACAGGTACGAGGGTAACCCTGGGTCACTAAATATTACTGTACACACTTGGGACTGTTGAATGTATTCACTTTACAGAGTACCTTTTTAAACTTGGTGTTAAAATTCAACCACTCAAAGCTTTGTTTTAGGTGGATGATCAGGTGGTAAATTGTACCATATGTCCCACTCCTTACTGCTACTTCTGCCTAGAGCCCTTATAAGGTACTCAGGTGCTTCCTTTTTGGTTTTTGTCACAAGGACTTTACAATGGTCTACGCCCAGGTTGTGGAGTACTCCTTTTTTTTTTTTTTGGACACACCATATATGCCGCATTCTACTCGCAGCAAAAGTTTACATAAACATTCCCTCTGCCGAAGGCCCACGTTTATGTGAAACAAGTCTACTGAGCACCTTTGGGTCGTTTGTGTGTCATGTTTCATCTTTTTAGGCAGTCCCAATAAAGTCATTGACTTTAATTCCTGGATGTGCTGCCACTTCTCTTCATTTTTCCCCCTCACACAACACTCTACCTCAGGGAGAGAGAATTCTCTTGCACTGGAGCAAGACCTGATTTAACAGCCAATTCAGGTAACATCAAGGGGGCAAGAGGAGCTTAGCTGACTTGAAGGAAGCAAACCAGATTCTCTCGTGAACAGAAACTCACTGTGCAGTAATGTCTGCAGTCTATATTTCAGGAGTGGACCATTTCCAGAGAGACTTTCTCAGCTGTCGCCACACGGACAAGGTCTTTTCATCCAGATGAGTTCAATATGATATGAACAACAACCACAGCCAACTACAAACAACCAAATACAACAAGCCACCATCCACAACCAACAGCAACCACCACCAACAAGCACAACCAGCATTAACAAAAAACACAACTAGCAACAACAACCACTGCCAACACTAGTAGCCACCAGCGACAGAATACAACACTAACCACTAACTACAACAAACACTGACAAGCACAAACCGCAACAAAAAACTAACAACCACCAACCAGCAGACCACGCCCAGCAACAGAAACCACAATCAACTACAATAACAAACTACAACAGCCAAATCTAACAACCAACAACAACCAGCAACCATAACTGGCATCAACCAAATACAACACCCACCAGCAACATCCACAACAAACAACCACCACCGACCAAATACAACAATAACCACTAACTACAACAACCAAATACATCGACAATCACTAACTGTAACCGACAACAAACACCAACCAACAACATTAACAGCCACAACTGGCAACAACCAAATACAACAACAACCCGCCACAACCTAAATTCACAACCAACAACAAATGCAATAAACGACTACAATCAGCAAAAACAACAACCAAATACAATAACAACCAACTACAACAACCAAATACATTAACAACCCACAACCACCAAAAAGCGCAACTATCAACAACAACCCCAACCGCCAAAAACAACCACCATCCACAACCAGCAACAACAACAAAAACAGCAGCTAACAACAAAAACAGCCAACCACAACCAGCAACAACGACACTAAAAAAAACACCAACAGTAACCAACCAACACAAACCACAACTAGCAGCATCAACTAACTACAACAGCAGCAGCAACAACCAGCTGCAGCAACATCAACCAACAACATGCATGACAAGGGATCTTCTAGCTCTGGCCTCCAATGCTCTAGTTATCCCTTGCTCTTGGATCAAGTGCGTTTTTATGCCTTTCCTCCTTTTTCTGGTACTAAACCGGTCCAGACAAACCTGGTACACACACATACATGGGCTTCTTCCAGAAGACCCTTGACCTCCTCAACACACTGGATCTGCTTTCTCAATGCCCTCTATTCCACCCTGTCTCTGACTTTACTGTGTCTGGCTTTAACAGCACGGCTGTTGAAACACAGTTTCTGAAGTATATAGGGGTCTTTGAGCCTGCCATTGCTACCTTTGCTCATAGCAAGAAAATCCACAAATAGAAAGATTTATTATCATACCTGGAAATCCTACTTCGCCTGGTGTGAGCACAGTCAATTCAGTCCCAGTGATTGCCTGTTTCCCATGTTTTGGCCTTCCTACAAATAGGTCTTGACCAGAATTTTTCACTCTCTGCACCCCAAAGAGCAAGTTTCAGCCCCATCCATCCAAAGGCATCTAAAAAAATGTAATTCAAGGTGTTTCTCTTATAAAACACTCCACCTCCACTTTATAGCATCTTGTGCTCCCCTGGAATCTTAACTTGGTTTGTTCTGCCTTGTAAAAACCACCATTTGAACAGATCAGGCATATTCCCTTACAATCTCTTACCAAAAAATTTGCATTTCTGCTGGCCATCAAGTTGGTTAGACTTCTTTTTAAACTAGTGTCCCTTTCCACATACTTTACACGACAAGGCTGTGTTATATCCTAGACCATCCTTCCTTCCGAAGGTGGTTTCATTGTTCAGTCTCAACAAGGGCTTTGTTCTGCCATCCTTGCATCTTGCTGCTAGGCTTTCAAAGGAAGTCACTTTATATAGCCTTGATGTTGTCTGAGCCATTAGAGTGTACCTAAAAGCTACTGCAAATTCACAATTGCTGGACAAGGAATTTGGTCGCTAGAGCTTATGCTCTAAAACAACCGCCTCCTCCCATTTTGAAATATGTTTGTTTTTTTTCCTCGGCCACAACGGGCATAATAATCGATGATACCTAACATTCTTTGAACACTAGCGTCTTTTAATCACTTAAGTTGCTGATGGACAACCTTTTCACACTTGATAGTAGGTTTCTGGCTTAAGAACCTGATTATTTTGGAAGATTAAAGACTTTGGGGTTGATTTACTAAGGGCAAATCCACTTTTCACTACAAGTGCCCCCCTGAAAGGGCATCCTTTACCTGCATGAGCGTGTGTTTAACCACTTAAGGACCAGCTGCTGCAGTTATACTGCAGCAATGTGGCTCGATCCCAAAAATTGCCATAGGTGTACGTCGGCTCGTACATGGCGATTTTTGTGGCCGCGCGCCCCCATTGGCCAGCCAATCAGCATGTCCGCCGGCGATCCGCGTTTGTTCCCCGCAGTGACAGAACGGGGATCTGTAAACAAGGCAAATCTCCATTTTGACAGGGAAGATCCCACAGATGCTGTCTGTGTGATTCACCAGTGACACAGTCCCCCATACAGTGAGGGAACACATTTAACACATTTTGATCATCCCTGATGTTAACCTCTTCCCTGCCAGTGTCATTGGTACAATAACAGTACATATTTTTAGCACTGATTACTATAATATCACTGGTTCCCAAAAAAAAGTGTCAAAAATTTTAGTTAGGTGTCCGATCTGTCTGCCGCAATCCCGCTAAAAATAACTGATCACCGTCATTACTAGTAAAAAAATAAAATAATAAAAATGCCATAAATCTATCCCCAAAAATATGTAGAAGACTACAAATTGGCCTAAACTAATGAAGAAATAATTTTTTATTTTTTTTAATTTTACATATTTTTTTTTTTTTTTAATTGTTACTCTTTTTTTCTGTTTACAGCACAAAAAATAAAAACCCCAGGGGTGATTAAATACCACCAAAAGAAAGCTCTATTTGTGGGAAAAAAAGACGTCAAATTTGTTTTGGTACAGTGTCGCACGACCACGCAATTGTTAGTTAAAGCGACGCAGTGCCGTATCGCAAAAAAATGGCCTGGTCACTGAGGGAGAAAATCTTCCGGGCTGAAGTGGTTTACATACCTGCTGTAAGTAGCCTGGAATAGGAGTTGGTGTTTTACTTCTCTCGCGCAGTGATGTCCAATGACCCTTCGTGAAACAGTAATCCTCATATTTTACTTGAGTCCATGCCAATGTAGCTCTTGATCCAGGCCCTTCTGTGTCAAGTATATGTGGCAGAGGGTGCCTGTATTATAGAATGAATCCAAGTTATAATGTTTTATTTAGCTTGAATTTTTTATTTATTTTTTTATTTTAAATAGACACAACTAATATGTCCTTAGTCTATATTACTGCATACAGCTATGTCTTGTGCATGCTATATAATGATCTGCAATTCTCTAGAAAAACGGGTATGCATTGATCTCCCATATTCCCAACCTTTCTGTGCAAGTAATCAGTGAGTGAAAAGGCATTTTTTTATACAAAAGTAGGTAAAATGAGAACCTACAGTACAAAAAAAATCCCTCAGGTGATGTCACAGAGAAACCCAAGGGACCTCGGGATAGCCTGTTCAGCCTCTGTCCACTTTTTGGAACATTGGTTTCCAAGGGTAATAGCAACTATTGTGTTGCAGTAATCATGCAGGTTACCACGCACTACCATGCACTGCGTTGCCAAAATAGTGCATGTGCTTTTTTTTGTGTGTTTTTAAAGGGTTAGGCAACCTGCAAATGTATACCTTAATGCACTGCAACGATGGAAATTCGCTTTCAAACCGCTATCTATACTTATGCGATCTACTTAAAGCTACCTAAACACATTAGGGAATGAAAGCTTCAGAAAAAATTGAAACATCAAAATATTTTTGATTATAAAAAAAAAAAATGGCCTTTCAATTCAAGGATTTACACAGAGAGTCCATGTGCTTGGAAACATATCAGTATTATATGCACACAATTAAAGCATGTGATGGGCTCAATTCACAACGCTTTAATATAGGGATAAGGATTCTTTTTTAGAGGCATGTGTCTGAAAGTTTCAAATTTCAATGGTCTCAGCTAAAAAAAAAAAAAACTGACTTTTTTGAAAATATAGATTTTTATTCTAGTCAGTAAGTTTTGTAAATAGATGTTTGAGTAAGTATACAGAACTGATAACTGTATGGATTCTACTCGAACAAAAAAAAGTATTTTCAGTTACAACTATTTCTAATGTCATTTCTATCATTTTAATAAAGAATCATTAAAAAAACCAAAAGGATGATTTATTTATGATTGGTTCAGAATTTCTATACATCAATAGAACCTCCCC
Source organism: Lithobates sylvaticus (assembly GCA_028564925.1). Taxonomy (NCBI): domain Eukaryota; kingdom Metazoa; phylum Chordata; class Amphibia; order Anura; family Ranidae; genus Lithobates; species Lithobates sylvaticus. The sequence goes on from CM053026.1 coordinate 604,715,169, forward strand.
ATCTGGCCCTCATTTCGCATTTTCCAAATAATTTTCTTATACCATACGATGATTACAACACATCAATCAGAGACCTTGATGCACAATTCAGACATGGGGAGGCAATGACTTCTAAACACGTTTCAGGAACCAGCGGTTCACTTCCTCAGGGGGATGTAGGAGATCAATGCATTAAGCACTCATTAAGATCAGCCAATGTATTAAAATCACAGAGCCACCTGAGCTTGTACTTTCACTGTCTGGAAAACAAATTGCAATGGGTCAAAGAAGAGGTGGCTTTACTCTTGATAATATTCTATTAAAATGAGAGCCCTTTTACGTCACCCTTCACAAAATGAACAAACAACTTGGCCTTTATATCAATCTTGGATGAATATAAATATTACCAAATCTATCATACAGAGTAGCATTTCAAGTATGATCTTCTACTTAACCCCTTGCAGCACTGCAATCAAAGAACCAAAGTCCCATTTTTTTTTTCTATTGTTTGCGCAAAGTTTATTTCGTTGCATTTATGCAATTCTAAACAGAATGGGTTAACTACGCAGTAGAGCTGTACGGTTCTGGAAAAATGAGAATCACAATTTTTTTGCTTGGAATAAAGATCACGATTCTGGGCATAACATCATCTTTCACATTATACAAAAAATTGGGCTAACTTTACGGTTTTGTTTTGTTTTGTTTTAATTCACTCAAGTGTATTTTTCCCCAAAAAATTGCGTTTGAAAGACCGCTGCGCAAATACAGTGTGACATAAAATATTGCAACAACCACCATTTTATTCTCTAGGGCAGTGATGGCGAACCGTGGCATCCCAGATTTTTAGGAACTACATTTCCCATGATGCTCCTGCACTCTGCAGTGTAGTTGAGCATCATGGGAAATGTAGTTCCAAAACATCTGGGGTGCCAAGGTTCGCCATCACTGCTCTAGGTTCTCTGCTAGAAAAATATATATAATGTTTGGGGGTTCTAAGTAATTTTCCAGCTGAAAATACTGATTTTAACTTGTAAGCAACAAGTGTCAGAAAAAGGCTTATGCGGCGTACACACGGTCGGAATTTCCGATGGAAACAGTCCGATGGGAGCTTTTTCATCAGATTTTCCGACCGTGTGTATGCCCAACGGTCTTTTTCTGTCGGAATTTCCGACGGACTTTGAATTGAGAACCTGTTCTCAATTTTTCCGAAGGAAAACCTTTCTATCGGATTTTCCGATCGTGTGTATGCAATTCCGACACGCAAAATTCCGACGCATGCTCGGAAACAATTCGACGCATGCTCGGAATCATTAAACTTCCTATTTATAGTGCTGTCAAACGTGTTTTATGCCGCTGTGTTATTCACCGTCGGAATTTGGTGTGATCGTGTGTAGGCAACACAGCTTGAGCGGAATTCCGATCTGAAAAACCGTCAGAGTTTTTTCTGACGAGAATTCCGATCGTGTGTACGCGGCATTAGTCTTTTAAGTGGTTAAACTGACCTCATTTACACACCGAAAGTTCATCCCTTTGAGCTAAAAGACCGAAATATTACAATGTTTCCTTTTATCTCTCAGCGCTGAGCAATGTTGATCAACATTTGCCGGATGGTTGTTTTTTTTTTTTTTTGCTGTGAGTGAGCAGAGAACGGCTCTGCACTTGTTGCATGAATGAATCATGGAAATGCCATATTAAGATCGTGAGGGGGGTTGAACCAAGATCGCGATTTTCTAACGATTAATCGTGCAGCTCTACTATGCAGTAATACTTTTAGAATGAATTAGGTTTGCCTCATATCCTCATGTAACTCTCCTGTTCTTACAGCAGATGGCACTAAAGACCTAACGTGTCCTAGACTGATCGTTTTCCTTCCAGTGACATCATAGGCACTTTCCTAATAGATCCCATCTGGTCGCTCATCCACACAGACAAGTCAAATTAAACATAAATATTTTTCTTGCACACAAGAGCATTCTTTGTGTTTCCAGTCACTAGGAGGCTGAAGTCAAAAACCATTCTGCAAACTAATCTCTCTGATATGTTTGCATAATTTTACAGAACCTTAGTCATCAATTTCTGTTTCAACGCTACCAGTTCAATGGAAAGAATGTAACTCTTGGTTTCAATCTTAGCTAAACTGTGATTGTGCATGAGAGCTTAGAAGACATTACAGCTACATATTACACACTCTGATTATTTCAATTAAAGTTCCACTCCTGCATAATCTTCAGCATCAACCCCTCTACCTAATGGCTGGATTAAAATAAAAATAAAAAATCTCATCTAAATGCCTTTTTTACTTACCTAAAAGGCAAACTTTATTTTTTATTTATTTAAAAAAAATTTTTTTTTAGTTCTGGATAGAGTGGAGATGAAATAAAACAACTATTTGGTTTTCACTGCTGTCTATGCCCCGTTAGGAAGATTTACCCTCTCTATCTTCCCTCTAACCCAGGGATGCCCAACCTTTGGAAGAGCGAAGGCCACTTAAGCGAATTAGTAACTGGTCGCGGGCCACAGTGAGCAGAGCGATCTGCCCAAACCACGGGTGCAGCGCAGTGCACCTGTGGATTTTCTGGGGGTTAGCTGCACTTTGCCGTAAACTTCTATTATATCCTGCAAGTGTGGCGCACTTTCTGAAAGCGCAACAAACCCGCAGGTAATAACAGAATTCTATGGCTCAGTGCAGGTAACCTGCAGCTGCACTGCATCTGCGGATCAGTTTGAAAGCAGCCCAGTAACCACTGCAGAACAGATATACCCATATATACACTGAATTTAGTAGTAAACTTACCTTTAATTACAGTATTCCATTCAGGTATCCACGGCTGTTGCTGTCCCAGGCAGACTGCCTTTGGTATCACTCCGCCTGTGACAAGAGTTGGTGCTATACAGGAAGCATTGGCTTATGTGGCTCTGCTCCGCAGCCACTTGCTTCCTCTTCCACAAAACTGCTGCTCTGGGATGGCTGGTCGGCAACCCGTGATCTGTCTGGGCTTGCCAATCTGCCATCCCAGAGCAGGAGGTCGAGGGCCCTATCAGAGGGCTCCACAGGCCATATGTGGCCCCCGGGCCACTGGTTGGGCACCCCTGCTCTTACCCATGCCACTATGCATTTTTTTTTCTCCTTACCTTACCGTGAAGTCAGATTTTCCTCTCTCTCAGGATCCAGAAGTGAACAAAATCATTACAGGCGGGTGGCCGTTGATCTCAGATGAAGGGGGGGCATAACAGCCCTTAATCTAACATCCCCCCACCCAGAAGAGACAGCATGGGGGGGGGGGGGGGGGCCTTGATTAGGGACCTAAGGAGGGAAATCTGACTTCACAAGGTAAGGAGCAGAAAAATGCATAGTGGCATGAGTTAGAGGGAAGTGGGTGGGATGGTCAAATTAATAGATTTATCATATATATATATATATATATATATATATATATATATATACACACATACACACTATATTGTCAAAAGTATTGGGATGCCCGCCTTTACACGCACGTGAACTTTAATGGCATCCTAGTCTTAGTCTGTAGGGTTTAATATTGAGTTGGCCCACCCTTTGCAGCTATAACAGTTTTGACTCTTCTGGGAAGGCTGTCCACAATGTTTAGGAGTGTGTCTATGAGAATGTTTGACCTTTCTTTCAGAAGCGCATTTGTGAGGTCAGGCACTGATGTTGGACGAGAAGGCCTGGCTCAGTCTCCGCTCGAATTCATCCCAAAGTTGTTTTATCGGGTTGAGGTCAGGACTTTGTGCAGGCCAGTTAAGTTCCTCCACCCCAAACTTGCTCATCCATGTCTTTATGGACCTTGCTTTGTGCACCCGTGGGCGCGTGCAGGCATGTTATCCTGCTGGACATCATATGATGCCCAGTCAGGATAACAGAACCACTTCCCGGCCTTCAATAGGCCCTGTGTGAAGTGGAGATATATATTTACAGAACAAACCACAGATTGTCTTGATTGAGTTATGTTGCCTACACATACTGCAAATCTACATTTTTGCAACCCTGACTGCTTGTGTTAATATTTTATACCCTAGGACCCATTAGCTGGCTCAGAGAACACAGTGCTGGGTAATGTGTAAGAGGCAGGAATGTCATGAATGCTGATTTTCTCAACTGTTATTGATGAAACAATACTCTCCACCAAAACTGAATGGTTACTAATTTAGCAAACATTAACTTGTATTATTCAATCCCTTAATGATGACGGTAAAACCAACCCAGTTTTGACATGTGTTAATAAAACTGTACATATTTTTGCAACTTCATATTTTTAAAACTGTAACTGTATACAGTGTTTCTTGCCATTGCCCAAAATAAATTCTCACACTCCTGATGTGCACAAGGATACCACATACGGCCTGTGTGCATTAGTTGATGTTTTTATCTTTAGTGAGGCTTACAAACAAGTGCACATTTTTCTTTTTCCTTTATCTTACCTAAAACACACAGACCTTTTTTTCTATACTGGCACTGACAGTGATGCTGACACTGAGCATAACCCAAATGCTGCATACACCTGTGCGGACTTTCCGTCAGAAAAATCTTGGATGGTTTTTCCGACGGAATTCCGCTCAAGCTTGACTTGCATACACATGGTCACACAAAAGTTTGCTGAACTTTCGACCATCAAGAACGCGGTGACGTACAACACTACGACGAGCCGAGAAAATGAAGTTCAATGCTTCCGAGCATGCGTAGGAATTTTGCGCGTCGGAGTTGGTACAGACGATCGGAATTTTCTGATCGGAACTTTTTCCGACCAAAAAATTGAGAACCTGCTCTCAATCTTTTGCTGGTGGGAATTCCGCCAGCAAAAGTCCGATGGAGCATACACACGGTCAGGATTTCTGACCAAAAGCTCACATCTGACTTTTGCTGGCGGAAAATCTGATCGTGTGTACGCAGCATTATGCTGGCACTAACAGTAACCTAGATCTAGCACTGATCTTGCTTTTTTTCTTTATTATTATTATTTTGTGAACAGTTTTTCTGACAGCTCCATGTCAGCCTATTACTGGAGCCTATTACTGGGTATGCTGAGCCCATACCCCCACCTTCGGGATCTAACTCATAATTTGACTCCTGCCCTCGGGAGATCGGCGTTCCTTTATTTTCCTCCTTACCTAGTAGGACCAAGCAGCACCCCTTACCTGGCTGCAATAAACCTGTGGCCGTCCACCTGTTGCTCCCTAGGTGCAGACCCCACTGTATGGACCCATAAATTGGCTTCTTGTGTGGGTGGGTGTAATAGCTGGCATTGGGATTGATGCCCCGCTAAATGCTGTTCCCAGGGGTGACACCATGGTTGCAGCTATCTGGTATGTAACTCTGCCTGATTTTATTGCCTTTTTGTCTCCGTGATGCATGCTGCATCTTCCTTCATTCAGTGATGTTTCTCTAGGTTGAATGCATGAATGCTGGGCGTATTTTTTGTTCTGGGGGGGGGGGGCAGCAGGTACTAAGTAAAAGTATTTTTAAATAAAATAAATTGGGCCAAAATTATAAAGACTGGAAAAAGGAAAAACGGTATGTGTTGCCCCTAGTAAGCAATCTCATCCTTAATTGTATTTTATCAGGTCCTTTAGAAAATCAAACCAGTTTTTTCCTTCTTCCAGCTTTTATTAATGCTGTTGGCTATTGTCCAGTATTAGTGTCTAAACTGAATAGGTGCAAAGTGAGTGTGCTGCCTACCTACAAGTAAGGTTGGCTATTATGGTGCAAAGTGCGCCATGTTGTGTCAGACAAAGAACTCACTGACTTTAACTTTTATGCCGCATACACACGACCGGACTTTCCAGCAGAAAAGGTCAGACGAAATCGATCCGTCGGACATTCCGATCGTGTGTGGGCTTCATCAGATTTTTTCTTTCTAAAATTCTGATGGATCTAGAAATGTAACATGTTTCAAATCTTTCTGCCGGAACCAGTTCCTAACGAGAAAACCGCTCATCTGTATGCTGTTCTGAGGGACCAAAAACGACACAAGGGCAGCTATTTGCTACTGGCTATTGAACTTCCTTTTTCTAGTCCTGTTGTACATAATCGTGTTCTAAACCATCGGACTTTGGTGTGATCATGTGTAGGCAAGTCCGTTTTGGCGGAACTCCGTTGGAGTTCAGTCCGACGAGAAGTCCGCTCGTGTGTACGCGGCATTACAGATTAACAAAAAAAAGGGGGAATGCACTGCCTACCACAGGATGGTGCACTGTAATAGCCAATCTTACTGGGCAGGTACAAAGGGCGCCATCTTGTGGAAGAGAGCATACTCACTGTGTTCACATTAGCTTAATTATTAATTAATCACAGAACAAAAAAAATTCAACTGAAAAATTGCCAGCCTTGAATACACTCACTTTTCTTTAGGCTAGGTTCACATCTAAGCGGGTGCGAGAAGGTGTGTAATTGCACACCTTCTTGTGCTGGCAGAGGAAAAACACACTACTGCTTAGGGGATACGCGGAGGTACACTACGATGTGGGAAACCCTCAATCCTTGCAATCTGCAGTGGGTGTCAGTGCTATCTTAACACCCCAAACAAAGGTTGCAAAACACAGTGTGTTTGCCTGCACAAGATCACATTCACAAAACAGCCATGCAAACTGGTTGCAGTGTGGTTCCAAAATTGGTGCATGCATGATTTGAGCCCATTCAAAATGAATAGGCCTTGATTGCACTGCAATCAACACAGTAAGCCCGGTTTCACACTATAGTTTGCATGTAAATCGCACAGGAACTGCACCACATTCCTGTGCAATTCACATGCAATTCTGTGTGGCGTGATTTGAGCCCACTTTGAATGGGCTGAATCGCATCAAAGAAGTGCAGGCACCTTTTTTTTTTTTTTTTTTAAACCAACCATGCAATCTGGTTCAAATAAACACTGTGTTTGCGACCTTGTTTTGGGGAGTTGTTAACTTTCAATTGACACCTGTAGCAGATCAAAAACACAGTGTGATTGCAATGTGGTGCAGGAAAATACACAAGGATCACAGCGTTTCCTGTACCACATATGTATGAACTAGGGGTAAAACAGGGCCAAGGCATGCCACTGAGGGCAGCAGAAAGTCCAGCCTGGCTCTGGCATTGGCAGACATGTTGTGGTGTCAACTGCTGAATCAGTATGCCAGTGAGCACCACAACAAGCTTGCCAGTGCCAAGCTGGCCTGTCAGTAGCACAAGTAATAGAAAACTCAGCTTAGCCCCAGTCAACTGTCAGTAACAAAAGCAATGCAAAATTTAGCCCAGCCAGCCTCAATCACATACTTTGCCAGTTGCCACACAGAATCACAGTCTCTCACTGACTGCACACTTTACAAGCACTCTGCGCTCCAGGGCCCAGGCAAAGCTCCTCTCCCAAGCCCAAGGTGGGAGTGGCACTGCAAGCCAACGGGAATACATGGTGTGCAGTGGGCAGGACTACACGCACTGCCAGCTCCCACTGTGCTGCCTGGTGATAGATCCGTCAGCCTTCAGCCCGAGCCTGATGGACCAGCCTGGCGGTGTACCACAACATACGTGCGGGTATGCCTAATGATCTATTACACTTGCTGCTGCGCATTATTACACTCTGTGTGCCACTGACTGCAGTGCTGCCTGTCGCTGGGGCCATGTGTGGCTGCAGAGCAGGGACACCATGCATTTCATTTTGGCTCGGGGGGGGGGGGGGTTGAACACCCCTGACCCCCCCCCCCCCCCCCCCCCCCTTATCTACACCCCTGATTGAATGGATCCCCCTATTGCAGCTGGGATGCTTTTTGAGCTCCATACTAGCCTGGGGTTGTATAAGGCACCTGCTTGTGGGCTATTGAGGTGTTCTCCACTTTTGTTAAAATGTGCAATTGTAATATTTACTATTCACTTGGGTGATCTCTGTACATTGCAAAATATTATCATAATCTGTTAAAGAATCCTACCTTTTTGTTTCTGTCCTGAACAAAACTAGTTTCATTGTTCTGCTTCTGACATGACTGAGTTTTGATGAATAAATCACCTGGTGAATGTCTGAGCTCTGGTCTGGGAAGCTGCAGTATTAGCCTTGCTTAGCAGTAGTTAACCCCATTCAAGGGTTATTTCCAAGCACACTAATTCCTATTGCATGGAATTTGTTTTTGTACTGCTTTTTTAGTCTACAGGGCTGTAATTTGAAGTAGATGGGTGACTTTTAAACATCTTAGTTATCTTAAGTTACTAGATGGCTTGGGTAGCATTGTACATGTTATATTTGTATTCCTAATGTGGAGTTCTTCTTTGAACTTGCTCAGTATTCCTGCTTGTCAGGGATTGATTTTTACTGAGACAAGTCCTTGTGCAGCAAGCAGTAAAACTGTGTACTGTCACCTCCTTGTACAGTATTTCTTGCTGCCAGTTTGCTGCAAAGCCACGAGTTTCACCTCATCCTAATAGCGAGTCTTTGCAAAGGAGGTACGGGGCACCGTTCAGGTAAGAGTTTTTCTTTCAGGCTGTATGGGAAGTGAGCTATGGGCTCTTGCCATTGAGTCCCTCCAGAATGGCAGGCATCATGCACCGCCTAAATTGGGCCTATGCCACTCATGCCTAGGCAGGCAAGCCCTGTATGTGGGCCATACACTCTAAAGGAGTGTTTCCACTCTCCCTGTTAAAAGGGTTACCGAACAGTCCTCTAAAGACTCTTCTAAAAAGAAGATATGGATGAACATGACTGCAAGAATGCTGCCTTGTTCAAGCAACTAAGGATAAAGATGATGACACCTTACAGATTGTCACAATCATTAAGCCTGTGGTCAATACACACTAAAGAAGTGTTTCCACACACCCTGTGAAAGGGTTACCGAGCAGTCTTTCAGCCTTCCCAGGCAAATAATTTGCTTCAGACTCTTCCAAAGATAAGATACAGACGAACATGACTGCAAGAATGTTGCCTTGTTCAAACAACCAACAACCAAGCACCAAGTCCCCAGGGAAATAATCCATGATTCACTGTAGGCTACATTTCCCCTGGCTGCAGTCTAGCTTTTCCTATAGACTAGCCAGACTTCACCTTCCTAGTCTTTTATATCCCTACTGCAACATTAATGACTATCCGTAAGAAAACCCAGCATTCTGGGGCTTCTATGAATGAAACACAAATCTATGAATGCAGGATGGGCAAATGAATGAACGCAATATCTCCTACTGCAACATTAATGATTAGCAGGGAGAAAGCCCAGCATTCTGGGGCTTCTGTGAATGAAACGCAATCTATAAATGGAGGAAGGGCAGATGAATGAAAGGTATACCTCCCCCACTATAGATTGTGTTTCAGTCCTAGAAGCTATGGTACAGCTTCTATGAATAGAGGAAGAGTGTCCGTCACAGTTCTATCGGCTCTATTAACCCCTCACCACATTTGAAGATTATGGTGGTAGGGGTGAATCACAGGAGGAAGATTTCAAGTAAGCTTGTAGCAAACTGTAATTGACTAAGTATTGTCCCTTGTGTTGATTTTTTTTATTTTATTTTTTTAAACCTAAAGGCTAAGTTCACTTTTAGGAACATGTTACATGTTACACCTATATTTAAAGTTTAACATGCAACATCTTCCTAACCACTATCCTCTTCTGCCCCTGAGTACTCATAAAAGCGGGTGAGGGTTCCTCTCCCCTGAAGCCACTGTCACATTTAAAGTCGGTGTGACTATTTGGGGTTCACTGTTACCTCAATTTAGAGTGCACGGTGCATGCGCCAGTGACATTGCTGTCTGCAAAACAAACCAATATCTCCTAAACGGTGCACGTTTGGGAGATAATCATTTTACCTACAGGTAAGCTCTGTTATAAGCTTACCGGTAGGTAAAAATCACCTGTCAGGGCTTCTATCTTCACCAGGTCTTGCTTCTGGGTTCGTGGGCTGAGCCACGAGGACGTCACTCCCATGCGCAGCTCTCTGTCAGGGCTGGGCTCAGCCCTTCCTTCTCTGAGCTGACCGCTCAGCTGTTGGCTAATTGCCAGCTCCTATCTCTCCACAGTTACTCAGCTGTTGATGATATCCTGTTTGTCAGTCCTGCCAACTTAAGCCGTCCAGTCCAGAGAATCTCTACCTTCGCCTTAGTCAACATCACAGAAACTCTGCGACCCTGTTCAAGACTTTCTTTGCTGACATCCCTTCTAGCTCCAGATCCTGCTTGCTGTTCCAATACATTGATCCCTGACTTCTGGCTTGGCTGACTATCCATTCCGGTTACTGAACTTTGGCTATGTTTTGACTACGTTTGTTCTTTTTACTTTTATTATTAAACAAGTGTGATTTAGCTGTATTTCTGTCTCAGCCTGATTTCATGGTTTGACAGTAGGTGAAGGCCATGAATTCAGAAGATGCAGTCAATCCACTTGTTGGTAATATTTTTTCCAGATTGGATTAACTGGATCACCGTATGGATCAGTTTGCCATGGCATTACAAACGCTCCTGAGTCGCATGGCTCACCTGGACTCTCCCACTGTGGCCTACCCGGTACATGTTGCAGGCAGACCCTGCTGCAGCTCCAGTCTCTGTGCAGGCATCCGCCTCGAGTATTACCTCTATAAGAGGTATGTCTGGTTCAGCTCTGCTTCCCTAGCGATTTGGGGGCAATCCAGTCCAATGTAGAGGGTTTCTCAATTAGGTTGAGATATACTTTGAGATGCTGCCCCAGACGTTTCCCAGAAGCAAAGTAGGTTTCGTCATATCTTTGCTTTCTGAGAGAACCTTGGCCTGGGCAAACCCTATATGGGATACGCAAACACCTGTTGTCTTGCGCTACCCTGAGTTTGTGGCTTTGTTTATAAGGGTAGTTGACTTTCCTGCACGCTCCGCTTCTGCTGCCAAGTGCCTCATGTCCATCAAACAGAGTACGAGAACTGTTGCCGACTACGCCATTGAATTCCATACTCTGGCAGCAGAGGTTGCGTGGAACAATGAGGCCCTCGTGGCTGCTTTTTCTCATGGTCTCTCGGATACCATCAAGGATGAGATAGCAGCCCGAGATATACCCACTGAGCTGGAGAAGTTGATTACGTTTGCCATCCTCATTGACTCCAGACTCAGAGAGACTCTCTTTTAAGGAGCGTTTACAGAAGCCTCCTGTACGTTTGTCTCCAAGCTTTGCAGTCCCACCTGTGCCTCCCTCATCTCCCATGCCTCCTGGTACCAAGTCGGTCAGTGAAGGTGAACCCATGCCCTTGGGTTTCACGCGTCTCTCTGCAGATGAGAGAACCTTTAGGAGGAGGGAGAGATTGTGCCTTTGTGGCCAGGCAGGTCACTTTTTGAAGTCTTGTTCTACCTGTCCAGGGAAGGCCCGAACCTTGAGGTCCTGTCACGGACAGACCTTAGGTGGCGTGGTTTCATCCCCAGTTATCCAGAAGGATAAGCCCCTGGTTTCGGTCACACTTTCTTGGGCTGAGTCATTCGTCGAGATACAGGCTCTAATAGACTCTGGGGCTGCAGGCCTGTTCATTGATGCTGCCTTTGTATCGAAGCACTCGATTCTGCTGCAGCTGCGTGACACACTTGCCATTGAGGCTGTTGACGGCAGACCTCTACAGCCTGCCCATGTGACTCATGAGACGGTTCTGTTGTCCATGGCTGTAGGGGCTCTTCACCATGAGAAAATCCAATTCCAAGTTATTTCCTCATCTGAGTTTCTGCTGATTATTGGTTATCCTTGGTTACAGAGGCACAACGCATCTTTTGATTGGCTCCATGCTGAGGTTCTCTCCTGGTCACTACAATGCAGTGAAACATTCTTCCAGAAGGTAGCCAAGGTCCTGTACACCTCTTCACTCTCCTCCCTGCCGCAGGAGTACCGCGATTTTTAGCGATGTCTTTGACAAAGGTCAAGCCGGTAGTTTGCCTCCACACCGGCCGTATGATTGCGCAATTGACCTTCAACCTGGTGCCATACCCCCTCGTGGCCAGGTTTACCCTTTGTCGGTCTTGGAGGATAAGACCATGGAGGAGTATGTTGCAGATGCACTTTCTCGAGGTTTCATCCACAAATCCTCATCTCCTGCTGGTGCTGGTTTCTTCTTTGTAAAGAGGAAGAGTAGTGAACTGAGACCTTGTATTGATTATAGGGGTCACAATTGTTTCATTAAGAATCAGATTCCGTTGATTACGGAGTTATTTGACCGCCTCAAGGGAGCAACGGTTTTCACAAAGCTTGATTTGAGAGGGGCATACAATCTCGTGAGGATTAAGGAGGGCGACGAATGGAAAACAGCATTTTAATACCAGAACAGGCCATTGAGTACCTCGTAATGCATTTTGGCCTTTGTAACTCCCCGGCAGTTTTCCAGAAATGTATTAACGATGTCCTCCCAGATTTGTTGTAGTTATGTTTGGTGGTTTATCTCAATGATATCCTCATATTTTCCAAGTCCTGGAGAGCCACCACACAGATGTCTGTCATGTGCTTCAGAAACTAAGAGAGAACAATCTCTATTGTAAACTGGAGAAGTGCGAGTTCCATCATGAACAGGTTCAATTTCTGGGTTATGTCATTTCCACTGCTGGTTTTTCGATGGACCCAGAGAAACTTTCGGCAGTTCTATAGTGGCCCCGACCCATGGGTTAACGTCCTCTGCAGCGTTTCCTGGGCTTTGCCAACTATTATCGGATGTTTATTCATAACTTCTCGTCTCTGGTCAAGCCCCTGACTGATAGGACCAGAAAAGGACGGTAACCCACAGAGTTGGTCTCCGGAGTCCATTAAGGTCTTTGAGAGTCTCAAAGCTGCCTTTGTTTCTGCTCCTGTGTTGGCACATCCTGATCCTACGTTACATTTTATCCTTGAGGTTGATGGGCTCTTTTCTTGTAAAGTTTCAATTACATTATCTCATTCTTACCCGGTACTAAGAATGTAAGGGCTGACGTCTTGTCACAACAATTTTCCTCCACTTTCAAGTTGGAGTCGGTTCCGGTTCCTGTGATTCCTCCTGATCGTATTCTGGCAACCGTTTGCACCAGTCTCACTTCTCCTTTGGGTGACAAAATTCTTGCTGCTCAGGTCCATGCTCCTCCTGAGAAACCTTGCGACCGCTGCTTTGTCCCAGAGAGTCTCTGTACTGCAATGCTCCAGACTTACCATTCTCCCAAGGCTGCTGGCCACCCTGGGAAGAATCAACTCCTTTGGGCCATTTCCCAACAATTCTGGTGGCCTAGTCTACGTGCTGATGTAACTGCCTTCGTAGCTGCCTGTTCTGTGTGAGCTCAGAGTAAGTCTCCACGACACCTTCCAGTGGGCCTCCTACAACCTATACCCAATGGAGAGAGGCTCACCCATCTATATATTTCATTGTGGAGTTACCCAACTCCCAGGGCAACACAGTTATCCTTAAGGGTGGTTGACCGGTTCTCAAAGATGTGTCATTGTATTCCACTTAAGAAGTTCTAAGGAACTGGCTTCCATTTTTGCTCAGAAGATCTTCCGCTTACATAGGCTAACCCAAGGTGATTGTCTCGGACAGGGGTAGTCAGTTTGTGTCCCGGTTCTGGCGAGCCTTTTGTGCACAGTTGGGAATTCAGCTTGCATTCTCCTGTGTATCACCCACAGTCTAATGAGGGCAGCAGAACTAGCCAATCAGTCCTTGGAGCAATTCCTACGTTGCTATATTTCATAACAACTGGTCAGTCCTATTACTGTGGGCAGAGTTTGCTCACCAAAAATTTTGTCCAGATCACCAATGTCACAGGAATGAAAGTAATGGTAAATCCAAAATTTTAAGTGACCCACAGAACAGTAATAGAGGGGAAAACTTCCAACGGGTCCACTTGTACATTGTAACCCATCTGTGACAAATGTCTAAGAAGGGATATCCCACACATTGGCAAGATATCTTCTTACTTCCTGTTGAGTTTACAGGACAAGATGTTAATGGAAAACTCCCTAATGAAACGCAGATGGGAAAAAAAAAAGAACAAAAAAACTGGTTTTAACGCTTCCCTACTTTATCCAAAACAAAAAAGTTTGGGCTTTAGATGTGCTTTAAGATAGCTATTTTTGAACAAGTTACAGAACAGAAACTAAAAATAGGTTGGTATTTTATTTCTAAATAAGCGTAGTGTAGCTCCCGAGGATAGAAAGTACTCTGGAGACAGCTGCCTATTTTCATAATACTTTTATTCTCTTTAGTCAAGTAGGACTTACCAGGGATTTTGATATCTGTGAGTTACTTTATCCTCACAAGCGTTGCGAAATTCTCCCTCCTAAGGAACAAGAAGAATGACAGCAACAGGTAAGCAGTTAGTAATCCATACTGTACATTGTCCAAAAAAACTGGATTCGATATGTTTTACTTTAACATTCCATGCTGCCCTAAATTACATAAATATTACAGTGCTTCACTAAAATGACTGAACTTGACTAACACAGATTACAGCACATGTGTTTACAAATCCATCAAATAAAATTCCTTTCAATGGCTAATTGTGCCCATTGACATGTGGGGCACAATGCCTGATCCTACCTGCAAAGTTAGGATTGGGCAGTGATCATGTGGAGACTACCTTGGCTATAGACTTTCACAGGTATCATTTAATTATCAACCCCAACACAATGCTTGCTGAGCATAGGGAAGTAAGGTGACTTATTAGGTACTTCCAGATATAAAGCTGGCCATACATGGATCAAAATTCGGCCGGTTCAGCAGGGACCGGCTGACTTTCAATCCATGTATGAACAGGCTGGTTGTACAGAAGTCGATCTTCTGAACGACTTCTGTACAACCACCCTTTCAGGGTTTTCCTGATCGATCAGTGCCTCCAAGGAATAGCCAGCAGCACTGATTAGTGTTTTCTGGTGGCCGGGAAGTTTCCCCACAGTCAGAATACAATAGCTTAGTGGGGAGGATTCCCCCATCCACAATGAGTATGTGGATGGAGGAATCAGGTCGTTTTTGTTTATCATTAAACCCACTGATTGAATGCAGAAAAAAAAGACTTTTGTACGGGCTATCTAAGGGAGCACAGGACTCAATCCCCATCTTCCAACATGTAGCACTGGTGCTCGGTGATTGGTTGCTCAGGCACCCAGTATTTGTCAGATGATGGCTGAGAAATTGTACATCCATGTGTAAGTTCCATGTCACAACTTGGAGCTTAGACAGATTTTTTGTTTTTCACTTCCAATAACCAAATGGCATGACAGGAAAACCAAATGTAAAAGTCCACAATTGGTAGGGCTGCCAATAATGTAAACCTGGCACTTGGCTCTCTGCATGTGCAAAACCAAGGTTGAATTAAAAGTTTTTATTGTTTTTAATATTTCCACTAATATCCATAACCATAAGAGTGCTGTGATAATTAGAACTTTCCTCCTTCTGGTCCCAAATGTCATTCTTAAAGTGTGTGATCAGATGCAGCTCCAGGAATAGGTGGTACTGTACTGTTGGCAACACTGTAACATAAAAAATATATATATATGATTTTCCCCGTGGGGTTTTCAGGCAAGGATGAAGACCATGTGTGAAATCATTAGTATTTTATCTTTCTAGATCAAAAGGATGACAGCTAGAAATTGTACAAAAAGTATAAAAATGCGAACTCTGGTTTACAGGCGACTTCCAATGGATCATATATATATATTTTTTCGAAAACTATTCGGGGTGAGCAAACTGGCTCAAATAACTACATATCCTTGATAGTACACCATTTCTTTAACTTTGACACTGTAACATAAAACCTAAGTTTATAGGTGGGATACAAAGGAAGAAGATGAAAGCTCATCTCCAGCCCAAACTATTCTTTCCCTTTCTCCCACATCCAATAAGGAAGTGACTGCTCTGGGCTTCAATAAAATGGCAGCCTCCAGCAAGAAGAAACAGGAGAAAAGCTAGAGGCAACTTACAGCACACAGTAATTTTGGTAGCATAAATATTAATGTGGAATTTATGTTCTTTTGTTAACCACTTAAGGACCGAGCCTCCTTTTTAGATGTGTTGTTTACAAGTTTTTTTGCTAGAAAATTACTTAGAACCCCCAAACATTATACATTTTTTTTCTAACACCCTAGAGAATAAAATGGCGGTCCTGGCAATACATTCTGTCGCACCGTATTTGCGCAGCGGTCTTACAAGCGCGTTTTTTTTGGAAAATTAAATTTATTATTATTATTATTATTAAATTAATAATTAATTAATTAAATAGTAAGACAACAGTAAAGCCCAATTTTTTTTTATATTATGAAATATAATGTTACGTCGAGTAAATTGATACCCAACATGTCACCTCTTAAATATGAGCTCTGGGTCAAAAAGACCTCAGATCTCATACTTACACTAAAATGCAAAATAAAAAAAGAAATTTTGTCATTTAACCACTTGCCGACCGCCCCATGTACATATACGTCGGCAGAATGGCACGTACAGGCAAAATCACGTACCTGTACGTGACATTCTTCCGGCGGGTGGGGTGTCCGATCGGAACCCCCTCCGCCGGCGGGGACGGTCGGCATCGCTTCAGGAGCGATCCGGGACGAGGGGACGGCCAGTGGTTTCTGGCCACCCCCTCGCGATCGCTCCTGGCGAATGAAAAGCTTCCCCTTCCTGTCTATTGTATAGACAGGAAGGCGGAAGTGATGTCACGCTCGGTGCGCCGGTCTATGTGACCAGAACGCCGAGGAGAGAACGTGTAAAGGTTAGTGCACAAACTGACACTGACACCAGTACACATAGGCACATATTCCACCCCCTGTCACCCCCTGATCACCCCCCAGATCACCCCCTGCCCCCCCAGTCACAGTGTCACTAATTGCAGTGATCATTTATTTACTGATCACTGCATTTAGTGTCAGTGTGACTGTAATAACTGTCAGGGCAGTTAGTTTTAGGCCCCTTTAGGTCTAAGGTAGCCCCCGGCGCCCCCCCCCCCCCAATAAAGGTTTAACCCCCTGATTGCCCCTAGTTAACCCCTTCACCCCCTTTTGCCAGTGTCACTAAGCGATCGTTTTTCTGATCGCTGCATTAGTGTCGCTAGGTAACCAGTTTTTTTTAGGTTAACCGCCATGTTTATATAGGTTCATAAATAGGTTTATAGGTCAGGTACCCCCATATTACAACCTAAATAAGGGTTTTAACCCCCTGATTGCCCCTAGAGTTAACCCTTTCACCAGTGATCACCGTATAAATGTCACTGGTGACGCTGGTTAGCCAGTTAGTTATTTCGTTATTTAGGTTCCCCGTCAGGTTTTTATATAGCGTCAGGTACCCCCATATATTACCTAATAAAGGTTTTAACCCCCTGATTGCCCTAGTTAACCCTTTCACCCCCTTTTGCCAGTGTCACTAAGCGATTGTTTTTCTGATCGCTGCATTAGTGTCACTTGTGCCGCTAGGTAGCCAGTTTTTTTTTGTATTACTGTTACAGGTGACGCTGGTTAGTTAGCTTGTTTTTTATACTGTCAGGGCACCCGCCATTTATTACCCAATAACGGTTTAACCCCCTGATCGCCCGGCGGGTGATATCAATTAGGTTTTAGGGTCAAATAAGGTCTGCGTCGCCCCAGGTTAGTGCCAGTACCGCAAACACCCACGCGCAAAGCATACACCTCCCTTAGTGGCACAGTATCTGAACAGATCAATATCTGATCTGATCAGATCTATACTAGCGTCCCAGCAGTTTAGGGTTCCAAAAAAACGCATTGTTAGCGGGATCAGCCCAGATACCTGCTAGCACCTGCGTTTTCCCCCCCCGCCCAGCCCAGCCCACCCAAGTGCAGTATCGATCGATCACTGTCACTTACAAAACACTAAGCACACATAACTGCAGCGTTCGCAGAGTCAGGCCTGATCCCTGCGATCGCTAACATTTTTTTTGTGGTAGCGTTTTGATTCAGTCGCTAACAGTCAGGAGCTTTTTTACCTGTGAATCTCAAAAAAATAAAAAAAACAAAAATAGTTGTCGTTTTATTGTTCTCTCTCTCTCTCTCTCTCTCTCTCTATTCTCTCTCTATTGTTGCTCTTTTTTTACTCCATTCTATTCTGCAATGTTTTATTATGTTTTATCATGCTTGCTTTTCAGGTATGTAATTTTGTTTACTGTGTTTTAGTGTTAAGCATTTTTTTGTTTTCAGGTGCGCCATTCAGTTGCAGCGCGGATTTATTTATCTTGACAGCAACAGCGTTTGCTCCCACGATACATAAAGCCGCGACTCCAACGCTGTAGGAGGTGATTTCACCACCACAGTTAAAAAAAAGAGCATATGTGCCGAAGCATGGGGGCAGCAGGGGGGGGGAGCGATTGGCTCCTAATGCCACGTACATACGGTCGAAATTCCGACCGTGTGTACACGGCATAACTTTTGCGGGAGGATGCCCCCATGCATCGGCATATATAAATGGTGCATGTATGCCCATCATTAGAAGTGGGTGGATGAAGGGAGGTATTCTAATGGTGGGCATACCCACCAATCAATCTCTTTTTTTCGTTCAGCCAAGAGGCTGCATGAAAAAAAAAAGATTACAATATATGTCCAGTATGTTGCTGGACTTTGAATGGTTATACCAGAATGATGCCTGCAGGTTTAGGTATCATCTTGGTATCATTCTTTTCAGCCAGTGATCGGCTTTCATGTAAAAGCAATTCTAGTGGGTAATTAGCCTCTAGACTGCTTTTACAAGCAGTGGGAGGGAATGTCCCCCCTCCCGGATATAAACCGCGCCATTGGGAAATTGGGAAAGCATTTTATCACACCAATCTTGGTGTGGTCAGATGCTTTGAGGGCAGAGGAAAGATCTAGGGTCTAATAGACCCCAATTTTTTTCAAAAAAAGAGTACCTGTCACTGCCTATTGCTATCATAGGGGATATTTACATTCCCTGAGATAACAATAAAAATCATAACAAAGAAAAAAAATGGAAGGAACAGTTTAAAAATAAAATAAAAAAAGCTAAATAAATAAAAAAAAAAAACTAAAAAAAAAAAAAAAGCACCCCTGCCCCCCCTTCTCTTGCGCAAAGGCGTACACAAGCGTTGGTCTGGCGTCATATGTAAACAGCAATTGCACCATGCATGTGAGGTATCACCGCGAAGGTCAGATCGAGGGCAGTAGACCTCCTCCGTGAATCTAATGTGGTATCATGTAAAGGCTTTTAAAGGCTTTTAAAAATGTATGTAGTTTGTCGCCACGGCGTGTTTGTGCGCAATTTTAAAGCATGTCGTGTTTGGTATCCATGTACTCGGCCTAACATCATATTTTTTATTTCATCAAAAATTTGAGCAATATAGTGTGTTTTAGTGCATTAAAATAAAAAAAAGTGTATTTTTTCCACAAAAAATGCGTTTGAAAAATCGCTGCGCAAATACTGTGTGGAAAAAAAAAATGCAACACCCACCATTTTAATCTGTAGGGCCTTTGCTTTAACAATATATATATATAGTATTTGGGGGTTCAACGTAATTTTCTTGCAAAAAAAAAATATGTTTTCATGTAAACAAAAAGTGTCAGAAAGGGCTTTGTCTTCAAGTGGTTAGAAGAGTTATGCATAAAATGCCAGGACAGTTCAAACCCCCCCCCCCCCATGACCCCATTTTGGAAAGTAGACACCCCAAGCTATTTGCTGAGAGCAATGTTGAGCCCATTAAATATTTTTTTTTTTTGTCCCAAGAGATTGAATAATGAAAAAAAAAAAAAAAATATATATATTTTTTTTACAAAAAGTTGTCACTAAATGATATATTGCTCAAACATGTCATGAGCATATGTGGAAATACACCCCAAAATACATTCTGTTGCTTCTCCTGAGTACGGGGATACCACATGTGTGGGACTTTTTGCGAGCCTAGCTGCGTACGGAACCCCAAAAACCAAAGCACCGCCTTCAGGCTTTCTAAGGGTGTAATTTTTTTATTTCACTTCTCACTGCCAATCACAGTTTCGGAGGCCATGGAATGCCCAGATGCCATAAAACCCCCCAAAATGACCCCATTTTGGAAAGTAGACACCCCAAGCTATTTGCTGAGAGGTATGGTGAGTATTTTGCAGATCTCGCTTTTTGTCACAAAGTTTTGAAAATTGAAAAAAGAAAAAAAAATTTTTTTTTTTACTTTCTTCATTTTCAAAAACAAATGAGAGCTGTAAAATACTCACCATGCCTCTCAACAAATAGCTTGGGGTGTCTACTTTCCAAAATGGGGTCATTTGGGGGGGTTTTGTGCTATTTTGGCATTTTATGGCCTTCGAAACTGTGATAGGTAGTGAGGAGTGAAATCAAAAATTTGCACCCTTAGAAATCCTGAAGGCGGTGCTTGGGTTTCTGGGCCCCGTACGCGGCTAGGCTCCCAAAAAGTCCCACACATGTGGTATCCCCATAATCACTTGGGACTAAAAAAAAAAAATATTCAATGGGCTCAACATGCCTCTCAGCAAATAGCTTGGGGTGTCTACTTTCCAAAATGGGGTCATTTGGGGGGGTTTTGTACTTCTCTGCCATTTTAGCACCTCAAGAAATGAAATAGGCAGTCATAAATTAAAAGCGGTGTAAATTCCAGAAAATGTACTCTAGTTTGTAGACGCTATAACTTTTGCGCAAACCAATAAATATACGCTTATTGGCATTTTTTTTACTAAAGACATGTGGCTGAATACATTTTGGCCCAAATGTTTGACTAAAATTGAGTTTATTAGATTTTTCTTATAAAAAAAGTAGAAAATCTCTTTTTTTTTTCAAAATTTTCGCTCTTTTTTCCGTTTATATCGCAAAAAATAAAAATCACAGAGGCAATCAAATACCATCAAAAGAAAGCTCTATTTGTGGAAAGAAAAGGACGCAAATTTCGTTTGGTTACAAAATTGCATGACCGCGCAATTACCAGTTAAAGTAGTGCAGTGCGAAATTGAAAAAAGACCTCTGGTCCTTAAGCTGACAATTGGTCCGGGGCTGAAGTGGTTAAAAAAATTATTTTTAAAAAATGGCCCTTTAAGAGCTATGGGCGGTAGTGACATTTTGACATCGCTTCTGCCCTGCAATGTCAAGGAGACGGGTGGGGGCCATCTTCCCGGAGACGGGTGGGGGCCATCTTCCCCTCACTCGTCTCCATGCCCAGCCACAGAGAGGACCCGACCGCCTCCGCCGCTGCTGACAGCTCCAGTAAGCGGCGAAGGGCACTGGAGCACGGCGGGAGGGGATCCACATTATCCAAAGAAGTGACTACCGATTCCATTAACCATCAAATTTGAAAAATTATGCCTCAAGTCCTCCCCAGTGACAGGAGTGGAATGCCCCACCCTCCCTCTTATACAGTATAAATATGTGGGAAGAGGAGTCAGACACCAAATTTATATCTCATGAGATGCACTAAATCTTCCTATTCACTCACATAAATCATCAATTTCAAATCCAGGAAGCAGGATACAAATTGTTATCCATATGGTACAGCGCCCTGACTTTCCTACATCAGGTACATCGCCATCAACCACCTAAGTGTTGAAGATGCTAATTTCAAGATGTTACCCTATCGCATACAGTGTCTTGAAAAAGTATTCACACCCCTTGAAATTTTCCAAATTTTTTCGTGTTACAACCAAAAATGTAAATGTATTTTATTGGGATTTTATGTGATAGACCAACACAAAGTGGCACATAATTGTGAAGTGAATTTTTTTTTACAAATATGTGAAAAGTGTGGCGTGCATTAGAATTCAGCCCCTCAATATTTTGTAGAACCACCTTTCGCTGCAATTACAGCTGCAAGTCTTTTTGGGTATGTCTCTACCAGCATTGCACATCTAGAGAGTGACATTTTTGCCCATTCTTCCTTGCAAAATAGCTGAAGCTCTGTCAGTAGGGATGAGCCGAACACCCCACTGTTCGGTTCGCACCAGAACCTGCGAACAGACCTAAAGTTCGTGTGAACTTTAGAACCCTATTAAAGTCTATGGAGCTCGAACGTTCAAAATCAAAAGTGCTAATTTTAAAGGCTTATATGTAAGTTATTGTCATAAAAAGTGTTTGGGGACCCGGGTCCTGCCCCAGGGGACATGTATCAATGCAAAAAAAAGTTTTAAAAACGTCAGTTTTTTCGGGAGCAGTGATTTTAATAATGCTTAAAGTGAAACAATAAAAGTGTAATATTCCTTTAAATTTCGTACCTGGGGTGTGTGTATAGTATGCTTGTAAAGGGGCGCATGTTTCCCGTACTTAGAACTGTCCCTGCACAAAGTGTAATTTCTGCAGGAAAAAAAGTATTTTAAAAGCACTGGCGGCTATAGTGAATTGTCGGCTCCCGTAATACAGAGAACAGTCAATGAAAGTCATTGATAAAAAAAAAATGCGTGGGGTTCCCCCTAAATTCAATTACCAGGCCCTTCAGGTCTGGTATGAATATTAAGGGGAACCCCGGGTCAAATTTAAAGAAAAAATTACGTGGGGTTCCCCATAAATATCCATACCAGACCTGAAAGGTCTGGTATGGATTTTAAGGGGAACTCCACGCCAATTTTTTTTTAAAAATGGCGTGGAGTTTCACCCAAAAATCCATACAAGACCCTTTATCCGAGCACGCAACCTGACAGGCTGCAGGAAAAGAGGGGGGACGAGAGAGCGCCCCCCTCCTGAACCGTACCAGGCCACATGCCCTCAACATTGGGAGGATGCTTTGGGGGTCTGTGAAGCTGGTGAAGGGCAGATATCGCGTTTGTGATCGATTCCTGACGGTTGGAGACCAGAGTCTGACTTAGCTGCATACTGCTTTGTGACCTACTGCAGGTCGAAGCAGGGAGGTGAGAGGCCATCATTACTCTTTGTGAAGGGATCACCACCACAGAAATTTCTCTGGATTGTGTCACCATTTGTCACTAGTAGCTGCTATTTTGCACTAGCACCTTTTATTGTGATTGACTTGGATTCCTTCCTGAACTGATCACCATCATAGATCTCTCTTTGGAGTGTGTCACCATTTTTTAATTAGGAAGCTGCTATTTTGCACTAGCACTTTATACTGAGACTGATTTTGATTTCCTTCTGGACTTATTTTATTTCTGCGGTATATCTTATATTTCATTTATTTTGCGCTGCACTATTTTATTGTATGATGGGGACAAGGGCCTCATCCCCACAACCCTGGCCGTTGGTTGTGGGGGTCTGTGGGCAGGGGGCTTATCAGAATCTGGAAGCCCCCTTTAACAATGTGACCCCCAGATCCCACTCCCCCCTGTTTGAAATGGTAAGGGGGTACAAAAGTACCCCTACCATTTCACAAAGAAAGTGTAAAAAATTGTTAAAAAACACACAGACACCGTTGGGAAAAGTCCTTTATTAAAAATAAAAAAAGATTCCAGCGGTGGTAATCCACTCTTGCTATCCAGCGATGGGTGATCTCTTCTCTGGGGTCCAGCGATGGCTGATCTCTTCCGATGACGTCCAGTGCATTGGAATCCCAGGTCTTAGCTGAGGAGGACCGGGCCACCCGTCACCTGACCCCGCCCCCTGTGACGCAAGGGAAAAGCGCAAGGGCGGTGTCAGTAGGGCAGTGGACATTGTGTCAGTAGGGCAGTGGACGTTGTGTCAGTAGGGCAGTGGACGTTGTGTCAGTAGGGCAGTGGACGTTGTGTCAGTAGGGCAGAGGGCGGTGTCAGTAGGGCAGGGGACGTTGTGTCAGTAGGGCAGTGGACGTTGTGTCAGTAGGGCAGTGGATCTGTCATAGACAGATGCAAATTAAACCCCACAGCTGCTGGGGAGTGAGCTGGGTGGATCAGTTAACCCTTCAATGGCCAGGCACCTTTACTGTTTAACCAGGAGCCACTACTTGAAGCTTGCTAGTTATTTTACACCTATCATTTCTCACAGGCAGTGTGGAGGGGGGGCAAGGGTTGGTAGTTGGGGGTCAGTACATTGCAGGTAGGGGTTAGTAGTTGAGGATGAGATGTGTCAGTCTGGGGGAGGGGGGTCTGTCTGTGTGTCCTGCTCTCTTTCTTGTCCTTTGTAAATCAGTGGGTGCTTTAAGTAATTGCATCCCCCCCAGGCCCCTCAGGAGGTGTTTTTCATAACTTTTTTAACTGTCTGTGTCTCTGTGAGTGTTGGCAGGACAGGTGCTGTGGAGGGCACTGTGAGATGCTCAAAGCTTGGGATATTTTTTTATTAACCTCACCCTGCTATAAACTTCTCCACAACTTTATTCCTGATCTGTCCTGTGTGTTCCTTGGCATTCGTGATGCTGTTTGTTCACATAGGTTCTCTAACAAACCTCTGAGGGCTTTACAGAACAGTTGTATTTTTATACTGAGATTAAATTTCACAGGTGGACTCTATTTACTAATTAGGTGACTTATAAAGGCAATTGGTTCCACTAGATTTTAGTTAGGGGTATCGGAGTAAAGGGGGCTGAATACAATTGCACGCCACACTTCACTTTTTTTTTTTTTTTAAAACCATTTATTATTTTCATTCCACTTCACACTTATAAAATCAGCAGAGCTTCCACTCATTTAAGATCTACCCCTTAGATTTAGAGCATCTGCACTTCCAAGTGCACTTGCAGTGCAAAGTGGATTTGCCTTTAGTAAATAAGCCCCGGTGTTCAGTCTATACTTTATTTAAGGTCTTTGGTTATTACTAGAAAATGCATATGAATTTGAAATGTAGACCTTGTCTGTAGGGACATCCAGATCCTCTTTATCCTTGTTCATTGTATACGCATTGCATGTGATTGTCATGATAAGACTCAAGTACAATAAAAAAAGTTTTTTGTATAATATATACACACATACACACACACACACACACACACACACACACACACACACACACACACACACACACACTTTTCATGTGATTGTTGCTCTTTCCATCCCTATTGTAGAGGGTGTTCTTGTATTTAATATACGGTACTTATACCTGCTCAGTAGTAAGAGCAAATGCAAGTTTGAAAGTGAAGACATATTTGTAATGATAGAACTGTTTAATTATTATTTTTTAATACACTGTGCTGTCTAATTTCAAGGCTGTTATATTTTTTTGTATTAATAGATTTTATCTGTTTCACAGAAAATGCATCACATTAACATTTATTATTGTCAGCATAGGCGTGTATTGTCTCTTTCTGGAAGCGATACATGTATAAAAGAGCGGTCTCCTTTAGAAAACAGCCAGTTGTGTTTACAAACTGCTACTAGACAGCAACAGTATCCACACTAAGCTCCATATTACCGCTGTCATATACTGCTATAAATTATATACTACTGCTGATAACTATGGCATTTGCACACAACATAGCTGTGCTAAATACACGGGTGTCAACTGCAAATAATAGGTCTCCCCTAGAAAAAATGTAAAACAAGAACAATAGAAAAACAGTATAAGAACAGATTAAAGAGTATAGAGGTATAAGGAATAGATTATTTTATATAATAACTGCCGATGTGTTTTCGATTATAACCTGTCTGAAGTTCAACTTTAAAAAGCACTTGTTTGTGCAGCTATGTATTCAGTAAAGAAGAGCTGAACTCCATGATACTTACCTTTCCTTCAATGGTGCAACGTGCCTTGCTGGTGCCGCATCTTCTACCTGGCTTCTTCCGGGTGCCTGGCTTTTGCCGTCTTCTTTGGCCAGCGTGCACTCCTGCGCAAGTTCAGGAGTGCGGTCATCCCGGCATACATTGCTGTGCCAGAATGTAAACTGAGCTGCATTTGCACACCTCAGTGTACACTCCAAAGCAGACTGTGAGCAGGAAGGTAAGTTTATTTTATTGCAGAAGAGACATTGCATATTTTTTCTACAGTAAAGAGCCTGCCTGCTCACAGTTTTAAAAAACTGTAATAAACACATTACAATCATTTACATTATACATGCAGCTAGGGTAAGTACTTGAATCTGTCTTGCTATCAGCCTTCTGTATTCCCCTGTACAGCAGCACTCAGACCAGAAGTGGGCGAATCAGCATCAGCAGCCAATCAAACTCTGCTGCAGTGCACATGTACTTACAGTCGAAACGCTGCCAGGAAGAGAGCACAGTGAACAGAGCAATGACCCTTTTCTTTGTGCTGCTACTCCTTCACTGTTCATTAGGCGGTGATAGTGTTCTTGGCCAAGCTGTGCTACTGTTGTGTGAAGCTCCAGAATTCAGCTGTGCTCTCTGATAGGAATGTCTAGATCGAAAAACTTGATGCACAGGATTATAAATACAGCACTAGTTTGTAGATTGTGGGTATTTAACTGCTTGTCTAAAGTATACATTTAAAGTGACTCTCCTGCTAGTGCCATTGAAAGAAACTGAACTCAACCTACAAAAGCAGAAGAAAAATACGCACCTTATGCCAACGGGCAGTATACTGAAGCTTCACTTTCTTGCTGAGCTCCAGCTGAAAGTGTTGAATAGTGTATCCCCATCCTTCCCTGTTGATCTTCCCGCTGACGCCTACGTCACTACAGGAAACAATAATGATGTAGGCAGCGGTGAGAGAAACCACAATGCGCAGTGGGGAACAAATTCTAAGACATGCTCAGAAGTGTTGTATAGCCATGGCGCTTGGAGCGCAGCAAGAGAGTTGCGTTTTAAAATACAGCCTGCCATAAAGAAGGGTATTCATCATCTTTCTTTGCAGGCTTCTTTTGGTAGTATTCTAGCAAAAAGGTCAATTTAAAAAAAATGACAATTTTAAATTTGCGCAACGGAAGAAAAAAAAAATCGCTGCATAATTCTATTGTTATATATAGTCACAGTTGCTATAGGTAGGTAGTTTCACTCAAATCTTTAGTGGTGAAAAAAGACTAGGTTATTCTCACTTAAAGTGGTTGTAAACTCTTGTTTTATTTTTACCTACAGGCAAGGTTATAATAAAGCTTACCTGTAATGTGAGAAAGTGGACTTCTGCGCTACTATAAAACTAATTTAAAAAGTGTGTTCCGTGAATGCTGCTGAGTCTGATAATGATCACCAATCAATATAAATAACTGAAAAAATGTACTAAAATGTACATGACTCTGTGCATAAATGGGTTTAGAATGCTTCTTAGGACACTATGAACGTATTGGTGTATAACTATTAAATGAGATGTTAAAGTGCTAATAATCTACAGTACTCTTATTAGATAAAGTGCATTAAATAGTGCTAATAATATCATGTGGTACTCATATGACTAAAATTAAAATAAAGTGCATATCTCATAGAAATTAGTATTATACATGAAATGGTGTATAAATACACAGTGACAATAAACAGTGACAATAAACAGTGACAATATATGTGTGTTTACTAAAAAATAATAAAGTGTTAATAAATAATAAATGAATGTATCCACTGGGACAGTTCCATACAGATAAAACTGTGTGTCCAATGTCCGATATGGTGTGCCAGTACACAATTGCTGTAGTTCACTCCAATAAAGTGCTTGAATGTGCTCAGTTCTTTCAAACGTGGTGATAAGATCCCATCAATAAGTGACTTGATGCTTGCAAACTTTATCGGTGAACAATAGGTGAAGAATCCAATATTGTGCTCACAGAGCCCTTACCTTTTTGTTGCATACATTACGCTTTTGTTGCCAATTGGTTCTTTGTCTCCCTCTAGTAGTGTTGTTATGGTGAAAGACCTCTTGGCTCCATGTCGGCAATCATAAAAAGGAAGGATGCTCCAAATAGTGTATTAACTTCACAAAAATACTTTAATTTAAAATATAGCTGCTTACATTTAAAATAACAGTGACTTTGGCCAAGTGGTGAATGTATCAGAGGGCTATCTGCATTACAGCAGCGTTTTTTGCGCCCTTCTTAGCTTACTTCCGGTTCACGGCGTTGACTTCCGGTTCAGGTTTGTTTACATCCGGCCTTATTTTAAATGTAAGCAGCTATATTTTAAATTAAAGTATTTTTGTGAAGTTAATACACTATTTGGAGCATCCTTCCTTTTTATGATTGCCGACATGGAGCCAAGAGGTCTTTCACCATAACAACACTACTAGAGGGAGACAAAGAACCAATTGGCAACAAAAGCGTAATGTATGCAACAAAAAGGTAAGGGCTCTGTGAGCACAATATTGGATTCTTCACCTATTGTTCACCGATAAAGTTTGCAAGCATCAAGTCACTTATTGATGGGATCTTATCACCACGTTTGAAAGAACTGAGCACATTCAAGCACTTTATTGGAGTGAACTACAGCAATTGTGTACTGGCACACCATATCGGACATTGGACACACAGTTTTATCTGTATGGAACTGTCCCAGTGGATACATTCATTTATTATTTATTAACACTTTATTATTTTTTTGTAAACACACATATATTGTCACTGTTTATTGTCACTGTTTATTGTCACTGTGTATTTATACACCATTTCATGTATAATACTAATTTCTATGAGATATGCACTTTATTTTAATTTTAGTCATATGAGTACCACATGATATTATTAGCACTATTTAATGCACTTTATCTAATAAGAGTACTGTAGATTATTAGCACTTTAACATCTCATTTAATAAAGCTTACCTGTAGTTAAGATACAAATCTTTTAAACCTGCACCGTTTAGGAGATATTCCAGCGAGCAGAAGCCGATGACTTCACCGGCGCATGCTCTCTGAAGGTACGACATACCCGTGCCATTCCTTCAGAGCTGTGTGCCGAGGCTGAGACTCCCTCCCACATGAGCAGGAGTGATGTCATCGCGGATTGGCCAGTAAGACGGCCAGAGCGGAAGACCAGGAAAAGATGGAAGCCTCTACAGCGGTGACCGCTTTGTTTTAAGGTAAATCTTTGATAATGTGCTAGCATGCGGTGCATACTAGCACATTATGATATTGCCTTGCAGAGGGAAACTTTTTTTTTATAGAGTTTACCACTGGGTTAAAGATACAAAAATTCTTGCTTTTGGAATGGAAATTTTAATTTACTATTGCTTCCGATTCATTTTCTCATAAGCCAGTGTTCCTAAAAAAATAAAATAATTCATATTTTTTTTTTTGTATTTTATTTATGTACTTTACAGTATATTTTATACAATGACTTAGGTTAGGATCGTCAATTGCAAGCTCCTCCAGGGTCTATAATGAGCTGCTTAATACATCAATATTAATAATGTAGAAAAAGACAAGTAAATACACAATACCATACTAATTAATCAGTAATAGGGACTCTTGGAAGTAAGCTTTTGTGACCAATGCTGAAAATGAATAATCTCTATGTATACATTTCAGAAATTGAAAACAAAAATTGTTCTAGACTTCAATATATTTTATATAATTCAGAGGTGACCCATGGAGAATAGCATTGTAGGAAATGCCACAAAGGTTAGTCATTAACAATAGATTCCTGTGGTTCTATTCTGAGTGCAGGAAGTAAGAAGGTTAAGTGCACGGCTATCCACATATAATTAACACAAAGCTCAATACAACCCTTTTTTTATTTTATGCTTCAGTATTCATCAATTGATTTAGCTAGATTCTTTAATTGTTTTATTTACACCAGATGTAATTCATCCATAACAGATCTTTAAACTTTGCTATGCAGCAAGAGAAGAATTTTATCTCTTGATACTTTGTCATTTAATTGATATCGAACAAACCAAGAGAAACAAGTGCTTGATGTGAAATCTCAGTGACGAAACCTGACCTAGAAACACTAAAAGACAAAGAACTTAGTTCTCAATTAAAACTAGTAAGCCATGCTTGACAAATTGGTGTCCATTCGGGTTTCATCATGCTCTATGACAGAACAGTATATCCCAGTGCTGAAGTATTGTGATCCTATTTACTGAACACTTGAACCAGAAAACATGATACAAGAATCATCTGAGCTGTTTAAATTTCTATTTAAAAGGATAAATGGATAAGATAGCCCAGTGTGATTAATCTTACATCTGGATAAATCGATGATACAAATAAATAGAGCAACTGTAACATGTATGTGTAGCGAAGATAACATTTATAAATAATTAAGATGTTTTAATACACTTTCCATGATCTGTTATGTCTATTTCCTAAAGTGATTGCAAAGGGTATTTTTTAATAATAAACTTGTTATACTTACCTGCTCTGTATAATGGTTTTGCACAGAGCATACCCTATCCTTCTCTTCTAGGGGCCTCCATCAATGCTCCTGGCTCCTCCTCTTCTCGGTGTGCCACCATTGGAAGCCACTTCCTGTGATGGCACACCTGCGAGCTCGATACTTACCTGCACTGCCTGTGTCTATAGCTACAGACAGCATGGCTTAGCCCCACCCCTGCTCCTTCATGATAGGATTTGATTGACGGCAGCAAGAGCCAATGGCTCCCATTGTTGCCTTTCTGTCCTGTGAGGAGGGAGGGAGAGAGCAGAGAGAGCTGCTGCCCTTAGGCACAGAGCTGGATCGAGATTGAGTTTAGGTAAGTACCTAGAGGAGCTAGGGAGGGGACCTGCACACAGGTTTTTTTTACCTATAAATGATAAAAGGGGGATTGCTACCTGTATCAGCTATACTAATACGAGCTATCTGATTAAAGTAATATTAAACCCTCCTTTCTTTTTATTTTAAAATGTTTGCTTATGTCAAGGCAAACGACAACTGTTTTTTGAGAATGTATCCATAATGTATTACTTTTTTCTTGCCAGCCACTTCTTACTGATACTTCTTACTCTGATGGTAAATTGAAGGAGGGAGGACAAAGAGCGCAGACTATAGAGGTCACATAACTGCTTATATCACATTGATTCCCTCATCCACTAATAGCACAATGTATGACTACCCCCATCTCAGGCCTCTCATACTGTCATCACTCCTCTTTGATAAAACAGCCCATGCGCGCCCTGACCCAGGCTGAAGTGCATGCGCCCTAATTATCACAATATGGTCACATGACCTCAGCCTTAGTGCCATGATAACAAGGCATATGCACACCCTGTCACAGGCTAAAATGAGCACATAAGGGCACATAAGGCCCCTTCCTTTTCCAACATGGATGAGCAAGTTTGGGGTGAAGAAACTTGACTGGCCTGCACAGATCCCTGACCTCAACCCAATAGAAAACCTTTGGGATGAATTGCAAACCAGGCCTTCTCGTACACATCAGTGCCTGACCTCACAAATGCGCTCTGGAAGAATGGTCAAACATTCCCATATACACCATCCTAAACCTTGTGGACAGCCTGTTATAGTGGCAAAGGGTGGGCCAACTCAATATTGAATCCTGCGGACGAAGACTGGGATGCCATTATAGTTCATGTACGTGTAAAGGCAGGTGTACCAATACTTTTGACAAGTGTGTGTATGTATATATATATATATATATATATATATATATATATATATATATATATATATATATATATATATATATATATATATATGTATGTATGTATGTATGTATATATATATATATATATATATATATATATATATATATATATATATATATATATATATATATATATATATATATATATATATATATGTGTATATATATATATATATATATATATATATGTGTATGTGTGTATATATAATATATATATATATATATATACACAATAAAATATATTAGGCTGCTTATTCCTTGACTGTCTAGGGTATTGAATAGGGTGCTTAAGTTTGAGATATCTGTAATTTCAAATATGTAATGCACATTAAAAATTCTCACTTTATGCATGTTTATTTTGGAAGAAGACCAAACCAGGAAACGTCAAAGGGAAAGTAGAGTGTTTTTGTATATATTCTTGATTTTTTTTCAGGTCCAGAAAAAATAAAAAAACTCTTGTAACACGAAATTGGTGTAATCAGGGCAGTTTTTCACACTTATTGTAGAGTAATTTTATTGCTAGACTTTTAATGTGGTCTCCTGTTGTTTAGCTTTCTAAATGTACACTATTTATGTCAGAAAAAGCCTACAAGCTTACAACACCTTCAGGCACACACACACCTACTTTAGAACTTACAGGTCTGCATGGAGTCTCAATTGGACAGAGATGGAACTGTCACCTTACTCATAAACATGCATTTTTTGCAGGCAGCCATTACAAAATAAGTGATCATAAAAGTACAAATGCTTTCAAAAAGTTCAAAAGACACACATTACCTTTATCTGGTAGTTACTACAAAGCTGACTTCTGTTCAGGAAGGTGAATTCAGACACTCCCCAGCCTATTCCGCCAACATAACATGCTTTAGGCAACGGTGCAGGAGTGCCTGGTGCAGCACGACATAAATACTTCACTTCGCTAGTGCTTTCCTGGGATGGCATTCGTTCTCCCACATATTGGGTACAATCAGGGAACTTTGGTCTGTAATCTCTGACATAGTCTGGACCTGTAGTAGACACAATGGTTGAAAGTAGTTGTAGAGTTTCACAAGTCTACGTGTATCTAGACAAGACCAGGGGAGTATTTGGGCTTGTTAAATTACTGGTCACTCAATAACATACACCCATTATAATTTTTACTTATATAGGTGCCTTTCTACTAATTTGCCTTCACAGTTAATTTGAATCTTAGTTACTCCTAATTATAAACAAAAAGAATTGTGCTAGGTGTGCAAGAAATATATGTGAGTGAATTAAAAAATACAGTGAAAGTTGTCCTGCAGCTGGACACTAATAACCCCGATATAGGGCACAAAGTTGGATGTGTAAAAGAAAAAGTGCAGCGCTGGATAATAAATACAAGTGTGTCAATTCCTAATACCAGAATGTGCAAATGTTAATAAAACCAGATAATGTGAATTAAATCAATGTATGACCACATATAAAGAACATATGCATTATTCAAATGTTCAGAGAAAAAGTTCATATGTGAAAGTCCAAATAATCATATATAAAAATTATTCTTGTGTAAATGCATCAAAAGTGCACTCCAGAAGATACTTGTCACCACTCCTGCTGCCCGTCACCACAGATAAGGCAAAAGGGAAGGCTTACCAGAAAGCCAGCGACCGCCCTTATTCAGGGGGGTCAAACTGAGCTTAGTAGAACAGCCTTGGTGCTGTTAGATGTCATCAGCATCCCATTCGATATCCCATCGACATCTGCGTTTCTCCTGTGTGGCGGACTTTTGCCGAACCCTCGATTACCACAGAGTTGGAGGAACATCCAGTGGATAGGGAAGGTGGAAGACAAAAGAAAGGCTCTGATAGTGTAGACGTTCCAAAAAGGATTTTATTGGATAAAAAAATCCCAATACATAGAAAAGTAACCTTGCAAGGTATAAAATCGGCTCTGTGTGTCTGTGGACGAAAGAAAACAAATGCGCATGCGCAGTAAGTGTGTACGCGGCGACCCTACGACCGCTTCGTCACAACTGACGTCACCAGGGGTCTGACCGCTGATGACGTAAGTTGTGACGAAACGGTCGTAGGGTCACCACGTACACACTTACTGCGCATTTGTTTTCTTTCGTCCATCTGGAGTGCACTCGGGTGCATTTACACAAGAATAATTTTTATATATGATTATTTGGACTTGCACATATGAACTTTTTCTCTGAACATTTGAATAATGCATATGTTCTTTATATGTGGTCATACATTGATTTAATTCACATTATCTGGTTTTATTAACATTTGCACATTCTGGTATTAGGAATTGACACACTTGTATTTATTATCCAGCGCTGCACTTTTTACTTTTAGTTATTCCTAAGTTGTACTCTCATGGGCTAGGGGATCGTGGACTCTCTGTGCTTGAGGTTCAGAGTCTAAAGGAGCACCTGATCCTCACCATAGCCACTGATGCTGAAGATGGATTTCACTGCTGGGCAGCTCCCAGGTTAAAGGCTACAGCTGATCATATTCAGAGAGGCACAGTGTAACAAAACATCCCACACTCCACTTGAGTGCTTTTGTCATATACCGCTTCCTCCCAGTCTGAATATAGATATCAGATATTCCAATCGCTGATAACAACAAACAAGACAATACTCATTTGGTTGCTGAACATGGACTGTTTTTTTTGAGATGACACACAAATATATAACAATACAAACTGTAACCAGAAACATAATTAACATGAGCTAGTTTACTAATCATTTACCCAGACTTGGTGACTCAGAGATATGACCTTTCAGGGTAGACTTGCTGTCTTCTAGCTCACTGACTATACAATACACATTATCATAAATATCAACACAGAACTCCTTCATACAATTGCAGGGTTAATTGGCACAAACAACAATGGGTGAAAGACTCTTAGAAGCCATACTAGACTTATTTACATTATAGCAGACAACGGACAGACAGGTGGCTGGAGTTGATGACATCAGCATCTTCTAACAGTATGTGTCCCAACAGTATTAATCAGTCATCATTTCTAATATGGCATATACAGGGTTCCCATAGTCTGTGTGTCTTGGGGGGACATGAACCTGAATCCAAAGTAACACCACCTCAAGGGTCCCCAGGCATACAGCTCACAAAGAGCACCGTTCCCCCAATTTCCAGGGCCTATAATCAGTAGGCAAGAGGCCATGATTCAATCCCCTCCTAAAGCCTCTGTCCTGGTTGAGTCCATCACACTCCCTCAAATGCCAGGACCCATAGTCGGTAGGCAAGTGGCTAGCATTCAGTCCCCTCCAAAAGCCTCTGTCCCGGGTGAGTTTATCACACACAGGATGCAAGAGTTAAGAAAGGACATGAATGCTGGACTCACAGGAAGGCAAGAGTGCTAGTAAAGTACACAGGGAACATGCTGGGGCAAGAAGACTGGAGTTGACTGGGGTGCACATGGAATACAATGGTGCTGGAAGGCTGGATGCGACTAGGATGCACAGGGAACACACTTGATGCAGCTAGGGTTTACAGGAATATACAAAAGATTGAATAGTTACTAGGAACTCTGAACATGTACTAAGAACTGGGGCTTGTGGCTAGAGAAGTTACGTAGTGCTCAGGTCAACATGTTAGACTGAAAGTGTAATGTGCAAAGCCAATGGTACCTTGAAAGCTTAAGTACAGAGGAGGTTAAACACCAATCACTTTAGAAAACTTTGTCTACTCCTTCCAAGCAATACATATAAAAAATGTGTAAATTTTCAGCTTCTTACTGTCCAATAGGTTACATTTTGCCAGTACTGCTTTATACTATAGGAGATAAAGAAGTGTACCATGGTGCCAGCCAAATGAGCTTCCAAGATGGCATGTCAGCTTTTACAAAGTGCAGATGAAAGGAATAGCTTGGAGGACAATGCGCCTCAGGATACAAAAAGGATGATGAAACAAATGCCTATACAGTAAACCCCCCTCCATTGCGGGGGTTACGTTCCGGACCCACCCACGAAAAGTGAAAAACCGCGAAATAGAAAGACCCTATTTAAGTACACCCTAGGCATGTTTCGTTTGGGTGGCATCCTTGTGGCTATCCTTGCTTGTGGTTGGCAAAGTTACCACCCCACGCCAACGTCACCACGCTCGGTGTGGTCCACGAGCGAGGCATGCGTTCCATCGCAGCCTCGCTCTGATTCACCGCTACATAACCGCAAAATATTACCGCGATATCAGAATAACAGGTCCTAATTAAAATAGCGCAATATACCGGGACCGCAAAAACTGAACCGCGATAGAGCGGGGGTTTAATGTATTTTAAAGCTGAAATAGATTTTTTGTTTTAAAATGTGTTAAATACATTCCAGGTAACATCACAGCAAAAGGTTTACAAATTCTTATTGCTTGTTATATTTTTAAAGCAGCCATACCCTGTGAAGCCTGTACCTTTCCAGCAAGCTGTAGAGAAGGATCCTTGCTCTCTGGGTAGAAACAGTGACTCAGCAAGCTCCTGAGTGACCTTAGCAGAGAGCCCAGAGTTAGAACTCTCCATCATGGAGCATGATGCTGACTCAGCAGTGGTTATGTTGTACATCTGTAAGGAGCCCACCGCTTCGGCACAGAGAGCAAGGGTCCTTTTCTGCATTCTGCAGCATGTTGGCAGGGAACAGGTTTAACTGCTTAGGCTATGGGTGCTTTTTTTGTTTTGATGCACCCAGAACATATTTAGCTGATATAAACTGAACATTCAATTGGGCTGTAAAGGTTTAAAAAAAAGGGACCAAAAGTAAGCCTTGGACACCTACCCCATATTTATTGTGTGAATGTATTGGTTACATATAGCTACAGGCAGCCATGGAGACGATTATTGACTGGCACGTGGACCCTGTCTTGCAACAATACACCAAAGTAGAAATGTATCAACATCATTTAAATGTAATTTATTTACCTGTATATACAACTAATATTAATTCTCATTGCATTACAGAAATATCAAAGCTTTTGAAAGGCACTAGGTGTGTTTCTCTTGGCTCTACACTCTACCCTAGCCTGTGCAGATTGACCACAAATGCTTTTAACGACATACAATATTATTTGTATTGGGTTACTGGGATTGTCAATAAACTTTTTAAGCCTTTTGAGTGTATTATTTATTCTCATGTGTGCATAAAAGCAGGTAAATATTGAGCGCAGTCCGAAATAATTGATAGGGAGTTCCGTTGCTTAGCTATGTCTATATTAAAGGCCTTGTGCCACAAAGATGAGGTTGTATTTCATGTATTCAGTCTGCAACTATAACACTAGATTAATAGATATGGATCATCTAGACATTAATCTGAGATTGTCATCATAATTAAAACAGTTTTAAAGGAAGGCCTTAAGCAAGTAGCACATACTGTGCTTGCATTATTGCGCAGGATGTTAAAATATCAAACTAAGAAATGCTGTAATTTACAGACTTCATGCTTTTGGCTGTAACACATTGTTCATACTGTAGATCCAAATTTGTAGATGCCAACTAGGGATGAGCCCGTGTTCGATTCAAACTCATGTTCGTATTTATTTAAAAAACAGCAGATCTCACTATATGCTTCACTTCTCATGTTTTCCAGATAATTTTGTTGATAATAACTTGCTGTTTCCAGAACACAGTAGCTCAAGCTGAAATTTAGAAGCAGTGATCCAGCTCCCTTCCCACACCCTCCCTGTCTGTTCCATGTAGACAGCTTCATCTAAACTTTTAGTATCTGAAAGCAAGCAGCTTCTGTCCTGCTTTCCCTTTTGTAAAACCCATAGTGCTCCGTGAATCCTGTGTTGTGAGTGCACACTGTATTAAATATTTATATGATAAAAAAATATATATAAATATGCTAGCTGCCCTTGACAAAAAAATTACAATCCTGACACAAAAGGCTAAACGTTCTAATAAAAATAAGCTACAAAAATGTGATGTGAACCATGTAAACTAATGCCGCGTATACACGAGCGGATTTTCGCTCAAGCTTGGCTTGCATACACACGGTCACACAAAAGTGTATTATATTTCACTATATAAGCTGAGTTTACTGTTAAAAATAATTGTGAAAAACAAGATTCCGGTGGGTGTATAAAGATTTCCGCTTGCCGACTTCTAACTCTAGGCTTACTGCGGACAAGTGCGGGTGTACCAAGATGGCTGCAATGCAATGTCACTTAGGTTGCATGTTCTGATGTTTCTGACATCATCTCTCACCACCCGTCCTGCATCACCGCAGCTCAGATTCTGACAGAACACCGCCATCACTGTGCAGGCGCGGGCAGCAGAGATATTACATCATCTCTCACTGTCCACCCTCACTCTAGGACACAGCCACTGGCAAGTGACAATCCGCATCTTGTGAAAGGCGACAGTGACAAGTAAGAAACCACATCTGGTGACAGGGCTCCCACTCATTCTGCATTATGGTGAGTTGAAGTATTTAATTTTATATTACAATGTAATAATAGAAATAATGCGCTTCAATCATCCTGACACCATATCAACCACGGCGCCATGGTGGTTGAAGCGCCAACACCAGCCATTGCCCCGACAAATTGCCCTCAAAATTTTCTGCCAGTGCCCCTCCTGAGACTAGACTCAGGATCCGCCCCTGGGTGTAATGTGTGCCATGCTCCAAAAGGTGAACTTATACTCTAATTCAGTATATGTAGAAAGTGCTTGACAGAAAATATGGACAGAGATGTAGTGTCACTATTGCTGATTTTTTTAATAATTTTACATCCTAATCATTGTTACTAAATTATTATACAAAAAAAAAAAAAGAACAGTTATGATCTGAGTTATATTGTGTATGATTATTTGTGACATTACACATATCTATCTATATATATATATGTATACACACACATAAATACACACATACATACATATATTCACACATCTCTGCAGCGGCTCCAGTGCGAATTGCACAGGGGTCCTGTGCATCTCTTGGTCCATTTCAGGTACGAATTCAGCTCAAAATTCAGGCTGAAATTGGACCTGAAACAATGAATGGAGACGCACCGGTCACCTGCTGTGAGCCGCTGCGTGCTGTAGTGTGAACCCAGCCTTAAGACTGGGTTCACACTATTACAAGTGCGGGAAGGTGGTTAAATTGCTGTTTAGCAGACGCACACAGGTGCTATTAATTCTTAATGGCACTCCCACACATTGGAAAACCTGGTGCGGGTTTCCATGTGGTTTCCCTGCAGCCATATTTTTTTTTAAAAAGGTCAGGGACTTTTTCCTTGCATTTCCCGCAGGTACATCAGCCCATTCAAACATGGCCAAAGATAAACGCTTAGATGTGAACCTAGCATAAGTTGGTGCCATAAAATAATTTTAAAACATTGTTATTAAATATTTGTATGTTTATTGTATACTTACATCAGAGTACCAAAATATTAGCTGCATAACATTTTTTAAAGGGTTGGTTCACCTTTACCCAAAAACTGCCTATGCAGATAGGGACATCTGTAGATAAAAACAAACTGTGCAGCTTTGACTAAAGTTTTTTTTTTGTAACAGTATAAGTTTTTATAAAAGTCTACAGAGTATACAGTTCAGTATAAAAATGCAAAAGTAAAGAAACAATTATTTACAAGGAATAAGTAACCCTGTAACAACAGTATCTCATATTCACAAAGAAAGGTCAGGGCAGTAAGCCTAATATATAATGCAATATCAAAACGTAATAATATTCAAGACAATATTAATACAAACTGAAGGTAAATGGGAATATACAACCAGCAGCAAGAAAGGGGGGGTTGACTAAAGTTGAATCATGTTATATGTGTAGACCATTTACATACCTCATGAGGCCTGACTGGAACACTCCCAGGACAGTAAAGTATCTGTTTGGGACTTTATATGAGGTAACGACCATTAAAGTCATATAGCTCCATCCCTGGGACTTTATATGAGGTAACGACCATTGAAGTCATATAGCTCCATCCCTATCTAGTGAGAGTATCATGGGAAGGATAGTGCTAGGACATTGCTAAGTGAGGTCTGGTCATTACTGTTCACCTTCTCCATCACAAGAGTGAGCTCTCAAATTCTGCATTTGAGAGCTCACTCTAAAGTGAGCTCTACTGCATCAGGGGAGAGAAAGTGCATGTGCAGGGGTTGGAAACAAAGAAAAAGATCACTCCGGTTAAGGTGAGCAGTAATGACTAGGGTTAACTTAGCAACAACCTAGCAACGTCCTGGAAGTATTCCAGTCAGACTTCAGGAGATATAGTATTTCAAAAAAGTGAATACACCTCTCACATTTTTGTAAATATTTTATTATATCTTTTCATGTGACAACCCCGAAGAAATTACACTTTGCTACAATGTAAAGTAGTGAGTGTACAGCTTGTATAACAGTGTAAATTTGCTGTCCCCTCAAAATAACTCACACAGCCATTAATGTCTAAACCGCTGGCAAAAAAAGTGAGTACATCCCTAAGTGAAAATGTCCAAATTGGGCCCAAAGTGTCAATATTGTGTGTGGCCACCATTATTTTCCAGCACTGCCTTAACCCACTTGGGCATGGAGTTCACCAGAGCTTCACAGGTTGCCACTGGAGTCCTCTTCCACAGCTCCATGAGGACATCAGGGAGCTGGTGGATGTTGGAGACCTTGCGCTCCTCCACCTTCTGTTTGAGGATGCCCCACAGATGCTTAAAGTGGAAGTAAACCCTCCTATCATTTTCAGCCAAGGAAGCTGCCATCTTTGCCTCTGTTTAATCTTCAACTGCCACAGTGCTGCACATGTGATCCGTTATGACACCAGCCATTGGATGGTTTGACTGTTTGGTTGAGAGCACAGCCAATGTGCAGTTAGCATTCCCGGCATGCTTTTTCTTTTTTTAAACTGTTAAATCGATGGGTTTACTTCCGCTTTAATAGAGTTTTAGGTCTGGAGACATGCTTGGCCAGTCCATCACCTTTACCCTCAGCTTCTTTAGCAAGACAGTGGTCATCTTAGAGGTGTGTTTGGGTTCTTTATCGTGTTGAAATACTGCCCTGCGGCCCAGTCTCCGAAGGGAGAGGATCATGCTCTGCTTCAGTATGTCACAGTACATGTTGGCATTCATGGTTCCCTCAATGAACTATAGCTCCCCAGTGCCAGCAGCACTCATGCAGCCTTTAGACCATGACACTCCCACCACCATGCTTGACTGTAGGCAAGACACACTTCTCACCTGGTTGCCGCCAAACACGCTTGACACCATCTGAACCAAATAAGTTTATCTTGGTCTCATCAGACCACAGGACATGGTTCCAATAATCCATGTCCTTAGTCTGCTTGTCTTCAGCAAACTGTTTGCAGGCTTTCTTGTGCATCATCTTTAGAAAAAGCTTCCTTCTGGGACGACAGCCATGCAGACCAATTTGATGCAGTGTGCGGCGTATGGTCTGAGCACTGACAGATTGACCCCCCACCCCTTCAACCTCTGCAGCAATGCTGGCAGCACTCATACGTCTATTTCCCAAAGACGACCTCTGGATATGATGCTGAGCATGTGTACTCAACTTCTTTGGTCGACCATGGCGAGGCCTGTTCTGAGTGGAACCTGTCCTGTTATACCGCTGTATGGTCTTGGCCACCATGCTGCAGCTCAGTTTCAGGGCCTTGGCAATCTCCTTATTGCCTAGGCCATCTTTATGTAGAACAACAATTCTTTTTTTCAGATACTCAGAGAGTTCTTTGCCATGAGGTGCCATGTTGAACTTTCAGTGACCAGTATGAGAGAGTGACAGCGATAACACCTAATTTATTCACACCTGAGACCTTGTAACACTAACGAGTCACATGACACTGGGAGGCAAAATGGCCCAATTTGGACATTTTCACTGAGGGGTGTACTCACTTTTGTTGCCAGCATTTTAGACATTAATGGCTGTGTGTTGAGTTATGTTGAGGGGACAGCAAATATACACTGTTATACAAGCTGTACACTCACTACTTTACATTGTAGCAAAGTGTAATTTCTTCAGTGTTGTTACATGAAAAGATAGAATAAAATATTTACAAAAATGTGAGGGTGTACTCACTTTTGTGAGCTATTGTATGTGCAGTGCCTTGAAAAAGTATTCATATACCCTTGAAATTTTCCACATTTTGAGTGACGTTTTTACCAATTCTTCCTTGCAAAATAGCTGAAGCTCTATCGGTATGGATAGGGAGCATCTGTGAACAGCAATTTTTAAGTCTTGCCACCGATTCTCAATTTGATTTAGTTCTGGATTTTGACTGGGCCATTCTAACACATAAATATGCTTTGATCTAAACCATTCCATTGTAGCTCTGGCTGTATGTTTAGGGTCGTTGTCCTGCTGGAAGGTGAACCTCCGCCCCAGGCTGGACTTCTTTAAATTACACACAAGTGGACTCTGTTTACTAATTAGGTGACTTCTGAAGGCAATTGGTTCCACTAGATTTTAGTTAGGGGTATCAGAGTTAAGGGGGCTGAATACAAATGCACGCCACACTTTTCAGATATTTATTTGTAAAACATTTTGAAAACCATTTATCATTTTCCTTCTACATCACAATTTTGTGCCACTTTGTGTTGGTCTATCACATAAAATCCCAATAAAATACATTTACGTTTTTGGTTGTAACATGACAAAATGTCGAAAATGTCATTGGGTATGAATACTTTTTCAAGGCACTGTATATGGCCTACACCTATAGCAAGGACATTATACAACTTTAGTCAGAACTGCACAGTTTGTTTTTATCTACAAAAGCCCCTTATCTGCATAGGCAGTTTTTGTAAAGGTGAACCATATTTTATCTAAAAAATAAGTAATATTAATTTACTAATTAAACAAAGTAATGTTTATTGACACATTTCTCGGTGTCTTGATTACTGTAAGTAATATTTTATTCAGTCAGGGTGCTGCCATGTTGAATATTTCTCTGCAGCATGCAAGCACACATCATTGTCCAATCACAGAGAAATAGCAAGAAGTTTGACTCCATGCAGATTCAATGCAAATGATATGCTTTCCTCTGCAAATTAGCAAAGAATTAATAGGACAAGCCCACCTAAAAAGTGATATGTACCAGAATCTACCAAAAATATGTATCCAATTTGGTGGATTATTTAAATTAAAGCAGCCATGCCTATTGACTTTCTACAGCTAACTACTTAGCAATTACAGCAGGATTTTAAAGTTTTTTTTAAATGTGTCTCAGCCTGCTGTACAGCATGGTGATCCTATAGAAACATGGAACTCAAAGAGCACATACAGTCTTTTATTTTATGATGTTAATATTGAGGCTTTCCCAATCTATTGTTGCAATTTACCTGTATAAAGCATCCTTTTTCCTGATTCATAATGAGGTCGGCAGGAGTAGGATGTGGAGGGCCGGCCATGATGCTTCTGATGCATGATGTGGGACTTGGCAGCTAAAAGACATGGGACATTCAGTAAGTCTTCATGAATGAAGGAAGGCTGGAGCCTGATCAGCCAGCAGTCACTGAACAGTGTAATAAGACTCTGCTCCCTGTCCCTTAGCCAAACAATATCTCCCCGGCAACACTGTCACCTGGGTGACCATAAAGATCTCATTATTAGTGGATAAAACTGACAGTGGTCAGTGGAACACTGAAATGAGGCAAAATATAGGTTTATAAGAATTTACTTTTTTATGGACCAAAAAGTGCTTATTTATAAA
This sequence comes from Lithobates sylvaticus, assembly GCA_028564925.1. Lineage (NCBI taxonomy): Eukaryota > Metazoa > Chordata > Amphibia > Anura > Ranidae > Lithobates > Lithobates sylvaticus. The sequence goes on from CM053026.1 coordinate 604,757,999, forward strand.
ACATGACGTGACATTTATGTTTAAGAATGCTGCTGTATGACATTGTGTGCGAATAACTGGTTATATATAATTGCCCGATATTTTATTCAGGTACCTTTTGAATAAGGCAAAGTATGTGTATACAATAGACTCGCAAAAAAAGAGAAAAAAGGAAACTTTACATATATAGAATACAAAAGGTAATCCTGCGCCAGCACAAGGAGTTATAACTAGTGTACTGCAGCACACACTGGGGGAAATGTCTGAACCCAGAAGAAGTGAGTAAAGGAAGGTAGTGGCGCGCAGTAACATTAAACTAAACTAAATGACCAAAGACAGTAAGCAATCCAATAGCAGCAGGTCAAATGGCTAGGGGAATGTCAGAATCCAAATTTGGGGAACTGAATGCAGTGCATCAGAGGCAAAGAGTGCATAGAAATGTAAAAAAAAACAGCAGATAGTATTCGATGATAAAAAAATATGAATCCTGAATAATTGGTAGATCACTGAATAGTGCAAAAATTAACGTAGGTGCATAAAAACACAAAATTAGTGAAATAAATGTACAGTGCAAAAGGGCCAGCTGCGACTATGTGCCAGTGGTAGTGGTAGGCACCGTGATAGATCAATAAATAAATAGTGGATTATTCCATAGCTGGAGCAGTAAATAAATTCATATAAATAAATAAATTCATATAAATAAAAATAAATATAAATTCAACGAGTAAAAACGTGTATAACAATAAATATCAGAAATGGTCCATAAAAGATCATAAGGTGCAAGTAGTGTCCATCAATCCAATATTGATAAAAAGTGCAGGTGCTGGAAGTTGAGGTAGTGAACTCTGATTTAAAGTGCTATCCATGAATATCTTGTGCAGTTCTTGTGTCCTGTGCAATCCTAGTGGGGGTAGTATGAGTGGCCCCCTACCTTACAGCTGTAAGTTTACAGCATAAGTATGTAAGCCTTTGTGGCCCCTGGTGACCATCCTCCTGTGGATCCCAGATGGATAGCCCAAGTCCTGTTTGGCGTTTCCGATCTGCCTTTCAGTGTTCCCTTGCATGTGGGTGTTGGTGTGTCCAGGTTTGGGAATTCTCGTCAGTATGTCAGAGAAAGGAAGTATGCCTCATGGTGTAGTAAATTATATCAGCATTTTATTTAAACAATATTTCACATAAAGAATGGGTACTCACATAAAAAGTGTGGCATATACAGCAGAGTATAAATGAGCGGCGAGCTCGATTGGCGTCACTTCCGGTAGAACTTTACATATGCCTCCAATAGTAAACTTAGATCTCTAAAGAAGACAGCCGACCACACAATCAAATTGGACCAAAAGTGGTTCAATCTCAAACTGCATAAAGGGTTCTTTACTGTTGGAGCTGTAAGGATGTGGAACCCTCTTTTCAAAGTTGGTGGTGTCACCAGGTAGTTTGGATAAATCGAAAAACTTTTAGATGTGTTTCCTAACGAACACAATGTACAGGGATATTGAAAATTGTAGTGACATATAAACACACAGACAGGTTGAACTGGATGGACTGGTGTCTTTATTTAACCTTACCTACTATGTAATTACAGTATATAGGAGCCGAGGGCTGTCCCCAATCCTCTTGGTGGAAAAAGGACAGTAGCCTCTGCTTTTGCATGGATTACAGGCAATTGAATGCTGTCACTACAAGAGACACCTGTCCCCTTCCATGAACTGAGGAATCCCTTCGCTGCCCTACAGCAATCCAAGTTTTTCCCAACAATTAATCTTTCCAGTGGGTAATTACAGGTCCCTGTTGCCAAGGCAGACCGACCAAAGACCGCTTTCATTACCACCATGTTATATCCCGAGTTATATCAGTTAAAGAGCTGAACACCACAACTACCTCCTTCCAGAGAACAATAGAACACCCTCCATAGGATCTTGATTTGTTTTGATGAAATGGTATTTCCGACCGCCTCTGAAGAACACATCGCTCACCTGATTATATGTTTGCCCAGGTTGATAAGATCAAGTACCTAGGACAAATTGGGTAGGCCATAAGGGTAGCCAGACAAAGGTGGAATGTGGAACAGCAGGAAGGGTTTGATTTCCTAAAGCTGTCAGCTCCCTTTAGAACTAACGCTAGTACCCAGGGCCTAGGGCCATGGTTTTGCAAGTAAAAGATGGTCAGGAGAGAGTCATCGTCTATGCCGGTTGCAGCCTACATGCAACAGAGAAATCCTGCAAACTATAGCTCTATCAAGCTGTAAACTATGTCTGAACACTGTCTTTGCTAATGAAGAGTTTAAGCTTTTAAGGCTTCGGTGGTACATTGTAGGTTGATGCGCTTTCCTTTGGTTGGCCCTCAATTGTCCCTCTAATTGTGCTTTGAAATAGTTAAAAAATTATAAATCTGCTCCAAGTTCCTAGAAAGGTAAGAAATATAAAAAAAATGCTTTAAGGTATGCTTTGTGAATGGGAATGTACTGTATACCAAATATACAGTATAGTGGGGGTTTCTTAAATTTGACCACAAAAGGAGAAATACACTTTAACTGCCCTCCGCTGGTCAAGGGTATGCTTTGATAGTCTGGGAGCAGAGGGATATGCATATAGTAAAATCAGATAAGGCCAGAGTCTCTTACTTTATTATTTTCTTTTCTTCATTAAAAAATCCAACAGATGACATCTCAGTGCCTCTCGGGGTCAGGGTTTTTGTGTCCCAAGGCTCTATGGACTCAGTATGCTCCAGATTACCAAGGAGTTTCAGAAACAAGTCCCTGACCATTGGTAACATATCTGCCAATAAGGAGCCCCCTAATTTGGATATTATTCAAATGTTTTCAAGGTCATAATGGAGGCGGAAAAGCGTTTGAATGTCTAATTTGCTTCCCTCTATACGCTGTGCCTGAGCAAGAGTAGGCACATATCATAAACACCTCTAAATGTTATAGATATTGTAGTATGCCTGTGCAAATGCACACATAACTAAATACAGTAGTAGATTGCAGCATATCAATGGTCATAATTGTGCAAAGAACATGTATAATAAACACCAGAAACTTCAATAATAGTAACAGCAAAACCCTAGCCCTCCCTGCTCTGCACATACCCCATCTCGTGCGAGCATAAGTCCCAAAAAAAGAGCCCAAATTATAGAAGTACCATATTGGACGCCAGCTCAGTGCCCACAAATAGCGGGCCACTGGCTGGGGTAGCTCACTTAAAACCATGTAAGGTATAGTTATTTGGAGGGTGCTTTCTCAAAAGATGTTCTGGGTGGGGGGACGAAAATCCTCTGAAGATTACTGCCTGCAGTGAGACCCCGGTGTCTCACCGGTTGTGTGCAGAAATAAAGATGGGGAAATGAACCGCAGTGTAGCTCCAAGTCCGTGGGCGCTAATATGTCATAAGGTAGTCCCATAATGAATGAGAGCAGTGATCCGGCCTGTGCATTAACATAATCTTTGTTTTTAAAGAGGGGTGCACTAACAGGGGACAGAAATTAAACTCAAGCCAGCAGAGACAGTCTGAACATGAGTGCATATCCCTCTGTATATGTCGGGGGCCCAGGCCGTGATCAAAGTAGGGTGGTGAGTAGAGGGGAGATAGCACAGATCCATATAATACTCACGGCTCAGGCAGGGTTGAGCTGGTCAAGGCAGTCACTGGCAGCCCTTGGTTCTTCAAAGAAGTGGATCTAGTCTTCTCCAATGACCTGAAGGCAGGGGGGGGGGGGGGGGGACAGCGTGGCGTATTTCAGATGGTATTTTATGTTTGATCCGGTACTTCTGGTTTCATAGACAAGCAGGCAAATCAATATGTTACGTGTTGTTTCACAGCTCTAAACAGCAAAGCTGCTCTTGTTCTTGTGATTCCACAATGTATGTTCTGTTTTCACCTTGTTCCTGCACAGGATTAAGTGCTATAGGCATTGGCTGGTCTCACCTGCTGCTTAATATAATAAGCTGCATGGCTAGTCCCTGTCCAAATTGGCTATCTGCTTTTCAGTCATGCTGCAGTCAATCAGGAAGGCTTCTTTCTCTTGTCTTGTCTACCTAAACTTAGCACTCATTCTGCTGCCCGAGCATCACTTTTGCACGCTAGCTGCCGAGCCCTATACTTGCCTGCTATCCCGTCTGATTTTCTCCACTAACTCCTGTGTTCTGACTTCTGGCTTTGTTTCCTGACCATCTGAATCCACTACCAGCCCTGATTCTTGGCTTTGTTCCTAGCTATTTGAGTCAATTACCTGCCCTGACCCTTGGCTTTGTTCCTGGTTATCCAATTCTGATACTTGCCCTGACCTTTGGCTTTGTTCCCAGTTACCTGCATCCACTGCCGGACCTGAACTCTGCCTTTTTCTTGTCTACTATATTCGCAACTAGCTCCGTCCTCTAGACAGTCACCACGGTGTACCGTCCTGCTTTAGACCTACTCCCTTCTACTTTCTTGTCTTTGAGTCTCTGTTCATGAGTAGGATGAACCTGGAGGTCAAGACCTTAGATCAGCATGCATCAAAATCTATCTCCACCATTAGGAACTTGGGTGAATAACAGCTGGGACTGGCTCCTAGATTCTTCACCCTGGGGAATCCCAAGTTACCTGCTCTCACCTGGGACCATGTGCCTACTTCTGTGAGTCATTTATCCTACTCTCAGGTCTAATTTGCCCTGCAGAAGCCTGCTTTTCTATGAACTGGCTGTCAGCCTACACTTCTTCGGTAACCCTACCGTCCCTCTTTGGGGTATACCTTACAGTGCCACTAGATGGTATACATTTTCGCAGCCATGACCTTGACAAGAGTATTGACAAGCAGACCCTTTGTGATCCTGGAAAGTGCCCAGACATCTTGAATTTTCTCTGTCCAAACTTGCTTGTAACAATTGAGTCCCACTTCCACATTGCAAATTGAGAGTAGCTATGGTGATTTTAGTATGGGATTTTACACCCCATTATCACCCATCACGCGATAACATACCTAAATAATAAAGTAAACACACTAAAAGGATTGTGGAAAAATGTAGGCCATGACTCTTTTAGTGGGTTTAAATCAGTTTTAACTATGAAATAAACTTTAACCTTTAATACATAACAGAACTGCTGTTAACCATTAACAGACCAACATGCTTAATAGCCAAGACTCAAGCAGCAAAACCTTAAACCAACCAAATAACAGTTTACTATGCACTGGGCACCCACAAAGTGGACCTTTAATACCAAACAGAACCACTGGCAACCATATACTAGATGTGCTTAGTCACCAAGACTCAAGCAGTAATATCTTACACCAACCAAATAACCAACTTCTGTCCACCCACAAAGTGGGCAACATTACCCACATAAAGGTTGACCATCAAAAGATCCAAAAGGGGGGCTGAAGGTAATCCAGAGGTTAGTCCAGCTGACAGAGCTGAGGTAAATGCTGAATCCGCCCTGTGACAGGAAAGGATATACTGTACAGGGGAAAGGTCACCCTCAATTGCCAGCTTTTCACTCCAAAGATTTGTCACTATTCCAGCAATCAGCTGACTGAAGATATGCCCAGCGGCTGAGGTAAATCCTCCAAGCAACAGAAAGGCAGCTTGTAACCTGAGACACAAAACAGAAAGGACCAGCAAAGCAGCCCAGGGAGACATGTACTTAATAATATAATTTATTTAAAAACAAATGGGTGACAGAGGTGACAATCCCACAGTGGCAGTATTTTCACAGCCCTTACATTCTTTGAGAAAGTAAATAAAGTTCCTTCCAGGTTTGAGGATATCCTATCCAAAACTATGGGACTTGGTGTTCTCGGTTAACACATTTCAGAATAATTTGTAGCTGTAGATCGGAGGCTCCTGAAGCCTCCAATCTTGTAGAAAGATGCCAGAATGATCTACTTTTATTTAGAGACAAGTTTACTACTGAATAGGAACCAGACTGTTTTATGAGGGATCTGCCAGCTACAGTATGGTTTTAACCTTATAGCTCTTTAACCACTTCAATACCCACCTATAGACATATGACGCCCACAAGGTGGCTCTCCCATCCTGGGTGGGCGTCATATGACGTCCTCCCAATTCCAGCCGTCTAGGTGCGCGTGCGCGGCAGCCGCGATGTCGGCCAGGCACCCGTGATTGCCCGGGAACACAGCAGGACCGTGGATCTGTGTGTGTAAACACACAGATCCACGTCCTGTCAGTGGAGGGGAGACCGATGGTGTGTTCCCAGTACAGAGGAACACCGATCGGTCTCCTCCTCTTGTGAGTCCCCTCCACCTACAGTTAGAATCACTCCCAGGGAACATACATTAACCCCTGCAGTGCCCCCTAGTGTTAACCCCTTCCCTGCCAGTCACATTTACACAGTAATCAGTGCAATTTTATAGCAACGATCGCTGTGTAAATGTGAATGGTCCCAAAAATGTGTCAAAAGTGTCCAAAGTGTCCGCCGCAATGTCACAGTCATGAAAAAAATTGCAGATCGCCGCCATTACTAGTAAAAAATAAATGCAATAAATCTATCCCCTATTTTGTAGACGCTATAACTTTTGCGCAAACCAAAACCAATCAATATACACTTATTGCGATTTTTTTACCAAAAATATGTAGAAGAATACATATCAGCCTAAACTGATAAATTGGATATTTATTGTAGCAAAAAGTAAAAAATATTGTGTTTTTTTCAAAATTGTCGCTATTCTTTTGTTTATAGCGCAAAAAATAAAAAACACAGAGGTGATCAAATACCACCAAAAGAAAGCTCTATTTGTGGGAAAAAAAGGACGTCAATTTTGTTTGGGTGCAACATCGCACGACTGCGCAATTGTTAGTTAAAGCAATGCAGTGCCAAATCGCAAAAAGTGCTCTGGTAAGGAAGTGAGGTAGCATCCCTACAGAAAGATATTGATAAAAAGGAACGAGTTCAGAGATGGGTAACAAAAATGGTGACGGGTTTGGGGGATAAAACATATCAAGAATGACTTCAGGAACGTAAAGCGGAGCTCCACTCAAAAAGGAAGGGTTCGCTTATCTGCCTCCTCCTCCCCTCCACTGCCTTTTTTGCCACCCTTAAGGGTGCCACCCTTAAGGTTTTAACCGCGGCAAACTCAGCCTGATGTTCGGCTCCCCTCCTCCTTCCCCTGCAGCCAGACCAGTATGTGCAGTAGGGAACCGGTTGTGAAGCCGCAAGGTTCCACTGCCTGTTTCCCTTAGCTGAAAGCCAATTGAAAAATCAGCTTGTGTGAGGACACCGCTGGACTCCTGGAAGATAAGTACCCTAATACTAAAAGACTGGAGCTCCACTTTAATATATACAGTTATGTAAGGTTCAGGAGGGCATTTTTTTTCAATATGAAACCAAAATTAAGAACATGGGGACATGACCTCAAACTAACTGGAGGGAAGTTCCAAACAAATCTTAGAAAATTATTTTACTGAAGGGGTAGTTGATTCTTGGAATAAACTACCAGCAGAGATAGGGGCATGGCCTAAAGCTGCATGCGGTGAGACGTGTTTAAGCTGAGCTGAGCCAGCTGTACCTTTATCATACGATCCTGACCCCAGCAAACCATACCACCAGCCCGGTAATATACCACCACAGTCTCGGTACCTAGTAGCGATATGTCGCCGCCCATCAGAATGGCTTATACGGCTGCCAAACTCGAGAAGTACTGCCACCAGGACGGACATACATAGGCCCAAGATGGTGAATCCCATCGTATGAACGTTATCACGCTATGGTCAGTCTCTTTCTCATTTGAGTGCCATTTGAAACGTCATCCTAATACGGCTCTGCATCTTGTGAGATACCCAAGTGGTCTTTCCTGATATTGGTCCGGTGTGCAAGTCAAAGGCCTTGGCTGGGTTACAGCCAAACGCCCCCTTTGTGCTTGCCATCTGGTAAGCAGACTTGAGTTACGGTGGTTGGGCATATTGTGTGAAGTCACTGTGGTGTCATTGGAAGATTGATCTATATGGACTATTTTTCTCTGCTAATGACATAATTTTTCAGCTAAAGGACAGTTTAATTTTTGGTATTGGCGCAGCTCCCTTTTTTGTTTTTACTGGTGTTCTTTGTGTATCCCACATTGAGTTGCTGCCTATATTTTGTGTTTAATATCCTACAGTCCAGCGCAGTTTCTCTCTCTCTCTTTCACTTCCTTATAGTATGGCAACCTGAAAATGTCCCCCCACCCCTCAAGAAAAAAAGGAATTAACAGCTTGTATAATTGTCTCACTTCTCTTCTCAATTCTGAACTGACATACAAGTGGAGTTAATAAAAGTTTTATTTTTAGTGAGATCATTTTTAAGGCAGGCCAAACACGGTGCAAATTTCTCTCCTCATCCTAGTCTATAGGGATGCAGACATTGCAGCTTCTCTTCTCTTAGAGCACTGAGAATACACCTGGTGGTTATAATAAAGATGTGCATTCAAAAAATCATTTAAAGAAAAGTGATAGTGAAAAGCACAGCTTCTTTAGAACAGAGTAATGGATACATCTGTAAAACAGTGGCAATTTACATATATAGTTCAGCTAAAAGAGACTACTTTTCTAACAAAACTGTATGTATACTTTGAAAAATGATAAGTAATGGCAGAACAAATATCTCACAAACAAACACAAGTGAGCAGTGGCGCCCCCCCCCCATCCATACGGGGGGGGGGAGGAGGCGCCACTCCCTAATTCAAGTGCCCGGCCCCTAATCTACATGCAGAGCACGCATGGATTTCAATGGGGTTTTTTTTTTTTGAAGTACATCATTAGAGCCTGAGGCTCTAATTGGTTTTAAAAAAAACGGTGGGCTTGGGGCACAGAGCACTGCGCCCTGAGCCCACCCAGTTGTGTGACAATAGTGAATGAAAATTTGCTATTGTCTTCCTGATTCTCCTCCCCGCCAATCAGGAAGTGGGTCTTAATACCCAATTGGCTGAGCGAAGAAGTGACCGGTCTTGACCGCCATGGAGGAAGCCGCAGAGGAGAAGGAGACACAGGGGAAGCCACCGAAGAGGAGGAGACGCAGGAAGGAGCCGAAGCTGCCCATGACCTAGATGGGGTAAGTACGGCCGCACTCTAATATGATGCCTTTATTGAAAAAACTTTGTCCATACACCAACAGAGGCACAGGTACAGATAATAACTGACGCGTATCACACCGTTAGTGGCGCTTAGATTAAGCGCCAATAACGATGCGAAACACATCAGCTATCATCTGTATATGTGCCTCTGTTGGTGTATGGACAAAGTTCTTTCAATAAAGGCATCATATTGGAGTGCGGCCATTTCCTTTTTCTTGTCTATCGCCTTTGCTGAGCCAGCACCCTTAATCTCCCGAATACAAGGATGGTGTGAACACGGGGTCAGCACCTGGAGCGGTAATTTCTTTTGGACTTAGATGGGGTAAGTGCGGGGCTGGTGGGTGGACAAGCGGGCAACGGGGATGGGTGGGGGGGGGGTTGACGGGTGTTTGAATGGAGCACCAGCCGCCACTGCAAGTGAGCAGTTATAATAATATCAGATTGAGCTGTAAATAATATTAATGAATTGTGTTGCATGTTAGGTTTAATAAGTGTCAAAATAAAACGGCCACTAATTAGCAAAAGTGTATAAAGTATATTAAATGATAATCTGCTTTGAATGATCCAGCTTCTATCAGCTCAGAGATCTAGACAGCAGGAATTAGCGATTCCAGACAAGCACTTGTCTCTGCCTAGTGTGTCAGGACACATATTTATGTATTTATTTTTCTGAAAAGCCTCTCTTCCTTCATTTCCAATTACCGAAGAATGGAGCGTCTGATAGACAGAACAGCACATTTCCTTGTTCTCTGTGCAAGTTGCTAGGCAACCTCCACCTGAGTGTCTCCATCCAGGGATCTCTGTCGAGCACTATGTCTACGGCTCTGGTGAGATCACACCTCATACAAAGAGCTACAACATGAGCCAGACACAAAGAGTGGGGAAGTCCACTTCACCGGTCACCATTTACCAGTATAATAATGAGGCTCTGGCAGTAAGCAAATAAAATCAGCTAATTGCTCATGTTAACAACACATTAAAGTGGATGTAAACCCTCTGCTATACCCAGTGAAGTGAACAGACTCAGATGATAGATAGGGATGAAACAAATCTCCCTACATAAGTTTTACATGTATATCTGAGGTCTTCAGCTTGCTATATTCTTTAGAATACTAACATCGTGTTAGAATTTTTACTTCCTCATTCAGCAGGAGTGGATTCTTGGCATACACTGTATGACAGCTGATTGGAGGAAAGGCACCCCTCCATGTAAGCAGAGGAAGGAAGGAATGTGCCGAGCTGTGCTCTGACAAACTTTCTGTTAATCTAGCATCCATCCCAACAGAAATTTCAGGCTGGTTTTATCTCAGTTGTCGGAGAGCTTGTCAGAAGTTATCATGCTGATAACAGAAGAATGAAACAGCAGAAGAGGTGGAGATCTACCTGATCAACATGAGAGAAGTCTAAGATCACTGGGCACAGTGTTGCTTCCTCCACCTGATTTAAACCTCTAATTGCCGTATTGCCATTTCACAATCGCGTGCATTGCATGGCAATCCTGGGTTTAAATCAGGTGGTCAACCAAACCCACAGGATATAATAGATGTCTATGGCCAAGCACAAACAAGTGGCTACTGGCCCCACCTACAGTATACCTGGTCTTTGCAGCAAGGAGCACTGGAAGGGTGACATATGTCAAACAAAACCAAAGAAATTTCTAAGCTCAACTTACCAACCAGCCTGCAGCAAACCAAATTGATCTGTCTAACAATATGTGTTAAAAACAGGGCTATAGTCTGCACACACAAACCCGCAGGTACACTGCACTGCACCCATGGTGTGGCTAAACAGCAGCACATCAGTGTGAAAGCAGCCCTATACTATTATGCCCAGTGTATTCCTTCACACTGACCTAAGAGATATCTTCTTTCCTGCTGCTGGTACCATTCTGGAGAACGCTAGACAGGATAAGAGGTGGCATGCAGTTGGTAGCACACCACATGAGACAGGAGCCAGCACTACAGAGGAGGCATCGGCTTATGCGACTCTTGCTCCCTACTACAGCTCCAACTTTACACAAAGGCCCTCCTGCATTGCACTCTATTTGATGCTCTGGGATGGTGGGTCAGCAAGCCCAGACCGCAATCTACCAGTCACCTGGCCACAATTTACTGGTAGATCGCGATCTACAGGTTGCTGACCCCCGCTCTATAGTGTGTACCTGTCTCAGTCCAGAGCACCAAGTGTCATTTCTGTCTGCTGCTTCATTCCTCTGTTATCAGCATGAATCACATTTGGCAAGTTTTCCTGAAACCAAGAGAAAAATGGTAACAGGGGAGGGAGCTTCATCTGATTGACAGCCTCAGCTCTGTTTGAAGGGGTGTGTGTGTGTCTTCCCTCCAATCAGTGCTCACCTCGCCAAGCTCTACAGATGGTAGTTTCAGCTCCTGCCCCCTTCTTTCTGACAGCGCAGACAAGCTTTAAAAATTCGGAACTTTGACCCGGAAGGTTGTTTTGTTTTAATTCACTGTCACCTTGGTTCTTTGACATGTACAGTATCTCACAAAAGTGAGTACACCCCTCTCATTTTTTGTAAATATGTTATTCTATCTTTTCATGTGACACTTTGCTACAATGTAAAGCAGTGAGTGTACAGCTTGTAAACAGTGTAAATTTGCTGTCCCCACAAAATAATTCAACGCACAGCCATTAATGTCTAAACCGCTGGCAACAAAAGTGAGTACACCCCTAAGTGAAAATTTCCAAATTGGGCCAACAGTGTCACTATTTTGTGTGGCCACCATTATTTTCCAGTACTGTCTTAATCCTCTTGGACATGAAGTTCACCAGAGCTTTAAAGGTTGCCACTGGAGTCCTCTTCCACTACTCCATGATGACATCACAGAGCTAATGGATGTTAGAGACCTTGCGCTCCTCCACCTTCCGTTTGAGGATGCCCCACAGATGCTCAATAGGGTTTAGGTCTGGAGACATGCTTGGCCAATCCATCACCTTTACCCTCAGCTTCTTTAGCCAGGCAGTGGTTGTCTTGGAAGTGTGTTTGGGGTCGTTATGTTGGAATACTGCCCTGCAGCATAGTCTGTGAAGGGAGGGGTCATGCTCTGCTTCAGTATGTCACAGTACATGTTGGTATTCATGGTTCCCTCAATAAACTGCAGCTCCCCAGTGCTGGCAGCACTCATGCAGCCCCAGACCATGACACCCCCACCACCATGCTTGACTGTAGGCAAGACACACTTGTTTTTGTACTCCTCACCTGGTTGCTGCGACACACGCTTGAATGGTGAATGGTGTTATTACATCTCTCGCACATGATCATCAGGCTGGTTTTATGCCTAATAAATCAACAGCAATTAACCTGAGATGTTTATTCCTGAACCTACAGTCTGCAGTGGACAATGCTGTTAGCAGGGCTCTGCTATCAGTGGATGCCACAAAGGCATTTGACAGCATTGACTAGAACTACCTGTGGGCTGTCTTAGGAAAATTTGGGTTCGGTCCTACATACATATCGTGGGTGCGCCTTCTGTACAATCAACCACAGGCTGCTATTTGAGCCTTTGGCAATCTGTCCCAAAACTTTTACGTTGAGGAGGGGGACTAGGCAGGGATGCCCGCTGTCCCCTCTCCTTTTTGCATTGGCCATTGAACCACTGGCCATCGGGATCAGTGCTAATCTACGAATTGTGGGCACTCTTCATGATAAGGTTATATTATACGCCGATGACACGCTGCTCATGTTGGGTGACACTGATGTTTCCCTGCAGGAGGCCATGGCAACTATTATAAAATTCTGAGACTTCTCTGCACTGAGAATAAATTGGTCAAAATCTGCCTTATTGTTGGTGGATGTTGCCCCACAACCTGTGGCATCTGCGTGCTCAATACCTATTACTACATCCTTTAAATATTTAGGGATTCAGGTAACCTCGAACCTGCGGGACTTTAGCCATTTAAATATTTCCCCTCTCCTTCAAAGGTTTAGAGACAAGGTTAAAACGTGGAATGCCCTTCGCCTATCGGTGGCAGGGAAAGTAAACTTGATCAAGATGATACTCATGCCACAACTTCTTTATTTTCTACACATGTCCCAGTGGTTATACCTTTGAAGACTTTCAGAATAGTGAATACTAGCTTCCGTACCCTTATATGGAATGATAAACCCCCCAGGATAAAGTTAGAGCACCTACAGTGACCCAAGGATGACGGTGGGTTGGCTTTGTCCAACCCATGGTTATACTACCTGGCAGCACAACTGCAACACCTCATTGGTACCTTTAGGCCTGATGGGGAAGCAGGGAGTGAGATGCACAGTTCTAAACAGGTGTGATGCTTCATACTGTCCTTAGAGGTCCCATTCCAATGGCGTTGGAGGCTCCGGCCTTTACAAGGCCACATAAAAAATACCTGACCTATAGTCCCATGCAGAAGGTGTGAAACGAATCCAAATATATCCAGAGGGCGGGTGGCTACACTGATTACAGTCCTATCTGGCTAAACACCACATATACTGAATTGGCCAAGCTGCAATCTGGGGCTAGGTGGAAAACATACAGGTTACACACCTTAAGCAGATATTTCAGAATGTGATACTTCGGACCTTTGCAGCTTTATAGACAGAGTACACTCTACCTACTTCAATGCAGTTTTACTATTTACAACTTCAGCATGCAGTCACGGTGCAGAATAGGTCCTCGGAATGGCATCTATCCCCGACCCCAGTGTTTAGTCTAATTAGGGAAGCTGAATCATCTAAGGGTTTCATTTTACAATGTTATGCCATATTACTACAATCCTATTTGAAAAAGCACCCCTTGAGAATCCGGGAAAAGTGGGAGAGGGATGTGGGCCAGCTGGATGGGAAGCAATGGGAGGAGGTGTTTCAAGCAGTAGGCTCTTGCTCACTGAACGTTTCACAAAGGCTGTACATATTGTTGCGCATATACTATACACCCCATAGACTCCAGTTGATGAAGCTGCAGCTGGAGTCCATGTGCACAAATTGTAAATGTGATCACAAGACCTCATTCACCCATTATGGTGTTTCCCCAAACTGCATACTTATTGAGCCAGAGTGGTGGATATTGTCAATTCAGTGTTCAAGGTCTCCCTACCTCTAGATCCGAGAGCTCATTTGTTGGATGTTTTGGAAGAATATGATTGGGAATTACATACTAGCGAAGCCATTCACAGAGTATTATTCCAGGCCCGGAAATTGATTATGATTCATTGAAAAATCAGAGAGTCCCCCAACGACCAGGGAATTAATTCACAATACATGAGGGGGTATTGCGTATGGAGAAACTTGTGTACCAACATAGGGGAAGTCCACTTAAATACAAGAGAATATGGGCACCTCGGTTAGATGTTCTGGGGCTTGCCCCGGTGGATCTGATCACGGATAGATTACTCAGTGTTAATGTTGTTTAAAGATCAGTGTATAGGCCCGTACACACGATCGGACTTTTTGACAACCAACATGCAAATTAGCTGTTTTGGACCAACATCCGACCGTGTGTACGCTCCATCGGACCAAATTTTTCCAGGTTTCATCAGACTTTTGTTGGCTGTGCGAACGGACCAACTTTCTGCCAACAAAAGTCCGATGGACCAAAGTCCGACCGTGTGTACACAAAACCAACGGACTTTTGTACAAACCAATGCAGAACCAATGCAAAAGATCAGACAACAATACAGAAGTTGACCAAAGGTGGCGGTAAAGAGCAGAAAAACCAAGTGATTTGGTGAAAGTTGGCTGAAAAAATCCTGCCATGTGTATGCAATACCAACTTGGGGCCAACGCCTTTGGACAAAAATCCACAGGAAAGTTGGTCCACGGTCCGATCGTGTGTATGAGGCTTATTAGTGATGATGCAAAAGTTTGACGTTTCTCATTGATATGTCTTTGCGTGCTATGGACACATTGTATTGCTGTTACTGTCTGTATACCAATCTTTTCTGATAAAAAAAATAAATAAAAAAATTCAGAACTTTGAACGGATGTAGAGAAGAGAAGACTGCAGATAAACAGGTACAACTTCTGTAGGAGGATTTGTTTCACCTCTGTGTGTCACCTGAGGCTAGTCACTTCACTAGATGTATTGGTTTGCAAACACTTAACCACTTCAGCCCCGGACCAATTGGCAGCCAAAGGACCAGGCCCCTTTTTGCGATTCGGCACTGCGTCGCTTTAACTGACAATTGCGCGGTCGTGCGACGTGGCTCCCAAACAAAATTGGCGTCCTTTTTTTCCCACAAATAGAGCTTTCTTTTGGTGGTATTTGATCGCCCCTGCGGTTTTTATTTTTTGCGCTATAAACAAAAATAGAGCGACAATTTTGAAAAAAATGCAATATTTTTTACTTTTTGCTATAATAAATATCCCCAAAAAATATATAAAAAAAACATTTTTTTTCCTCAGTTTAGGCCGATACGTATTCTTCTACATATTTTTGGTAAAAAAAATCGCAATAAGCGATTATTGATTAGTTTGCGCAAAAGTTATAGCGTTTACAAAATAGGGGATAGTTTTATAGCATTTTTATTAATATTTTTTTTTTTTATTAGTAATGGCGGCGATCAGCGATTTTTATTGTGACTGCGACATTATGGCGGACACATCAGACATTTTTGACAAATTTTTGGGACATTTGTCATTTATACAGCAATCACTGCTATTTAAATAGCACTGATTCCTATGTAAATGACAGTTGTAGTTAAGGGGTTAACCACTAGGGGGCGGGGAGGAGTCAGTGTGACGTGTTGTGTTTTTTTTACAGTAGGGGGGCGTGGCTGTACGTCTGACGTCATTGATCGGCGTTCCCGATGACAGGGAACCGCCGATCACTGACAGTCAGTGTAGGAAGCCCGGGGAGAGGTTTGTTTACATAGACCTCTCCCCGTTCTTCAGCTCCGTAACCCGATCGCGGGATACCAGCGGCGATCGGGTCCGCTGGTCCCGCGGCCGTGGTCACGGAGCTCCCGACCGGGTCGCAAGCGCGCCCCCCGGGCAGGCAAATTAAAGGGGACGTACCCGTACGTGCATTTGCCTGCCCGTGCCATTCTGTAGACGTATATCTACATGAGGCGGTCGGGAAGCGGTTATAAGCATAACATTAATTTAAACATATATGAAAAACCCCAATAAACATATATGAAAACCCCCAATAAATGCACATTCATAGAATAATAATTAAATGCATTATAGTTCTCAGACCGGGAAAAAGAGCAGCACAAGCAGCCAATCGCGTGTGCTACATATGCAGATAGGGAACATACTGACAGGAAGGGAGAACAAAGTTCATTTTTAAGGTGCATTTCACAGACTGGAAGTAATACATTTATAGCTGTCAAATTGTAGTTCTCAAATGTCTATATGTACGTTCAACTCCATTAACTGCTAATCTGCAACAACTGGAAAACAAACAGAAATTATTACTCAAGTGATTTCTCATCAACATTTATATCATCTTGGTTGGTTCTCTTTCCAGCAGCAAGGTGAGAAAATAAACAGTAATAAACGAAATTACCAGCATACAGTGCCATGAAAAAGTATTCATACCCCTTGACATTTTCAACATTTTGTCATGCTACAACCAGAAACATAAATGTATTTAATCTCAGTATAAATACAGCTTTTCTGTGAAGCCCTCAAAGGTTTGTTTGCACTTTCTGCCATGCCTTATAGTGTTACTAAATCCACAACAGTAAAATCTGTGTGTATATGCAGTAAAGCATGCTTGTTATACTCACTGTGGAATATAAGGGGTTAATCCTGCACATTGTGTAAAAAAAGGCTGTTTGATCTTGTCTTCTCTGATTCTCCCCTTCTTCCACTGTCCCCAATCCATCTCCTGATAGAACAGAGCATTGGGGGCACTCTGCACATGCTCGGTTTGGTGTGTAGGTTTTTTTTTTCCAGGAGGGTGCATGTGATCAGCACTGTCTAGACAGAGGGTCAGGGGTCATGCAGCCTAATGGACAGCCAGAGGAGAATGACAACTACTCCTACAAGCTTTAATCAGGCATTGATAGAAGGCATTGATGACAGCTTTATACTGCTGATGAAAAAGGGTTTTTAGCTATTTATATTTACTAAAATAATTGCATTTCCGTGTTCTGTGTACTGTGGGAGACCAGATATAGTGAATGCAGGGTCCTAGCTTTAGTAACACTTTAAATCTACAGTATTATAGGCCATCACTGTGCATACAAAATGTATGATGCGTTCATTTTAGCAAAGCATGATTAGACTTCCAATACACACGACCAACACTGCATGTATACATTCCGGCAGACAATGTTAATCCACTAGTCAAGATGCTAGTGGTGGCTGCGGTTTTTAGAGCCGATATCTCAGACTTCTGCTGCTAATAGCTGCTTAGAGCTTCATCTACTAGGTGCAAGTGGAATATAATTTAATAAGTACTGTAACATCAAGAGAATATCTGCCCATTTTATCTCAAACTGCAAGCTACCAGCAGCCTCAAAGGGGTTGTAAAGGTTTGTGTTTTTTCAACAAAAAAGGTTGCTGTGCACTGCTTAAAGAGGAAGTAAAGCCTCCTTTAAAAAAAAAAAAAAAAATATATAGCATACTAGCTCGTTATGAATAACTTACCTGAGAACGAAGCCCCCGAAGCGACCCTCGTCCACGTCCTCCTCCGCCGCTATCAATCCCGGAGTGAATTCCGGGGTCTCGCCACTCCAGCGCTGTCATTCGCTGGTGCGGCGATGACGTCACTCCCGCGCATGCGCACGAGAGCGGCATATCGCCGTGATCTCGGCATGCTCAGTGCGCCTGCGCGCCGCTGTCTAAGGCGCATGCGCCGTAGACAGCGATGCCTCTTTTTTTCTAAATATCTCCTAAACCATGTAGGTTTAGGAGGTATTTATTGGACCTACAGGTAAGCCTTAATCTGGGCTTACCTGTAGGTCAAAGTGGTTTGTAAGGGTTTACAACCACTTTAAGTGTCAGGTTTGTCTTGAAGAAAAGGTGGCAACCCTAGGTGAGTGTGTGTTTATTAAAAGTCAGCAGCTACAGTTTTTGTAGCTGCTGACTTTTATTAAACACACAATTGAGTGGAATTCCTTTTTAACCTCCCCTGTTTACCAGACAGGGAGGAGGGGAACTCTCCAACTGCAACACAGAAAAAATCCTTTCTGTAGTAGAGAAGGCTAGAACCCCTGTCAGATTTCTACTTCTGCCTGTGTCCCTGTTGCAGATACTGTATACCTTCACCTTCTGTCGGCTGAAACCACCGTTAGCTGGACTAGAAGTGGGCATTAATCTAACGCCCCGTGATAACAGTAAGAACCAGAAAGAAAACATTTTTGGCTTGACATATACTTCAAATGAGAAGTAAAGGCTAATACGATTTAGGGTAAAAACATTGCTTCCCCCTCCTCATACACCCACACTGTGGCAG
The DNA here is from genome assembly GCA_028564925.1 of Lithobates sylvaticus. Taxonomy (NCBI): domain Eukaryota; kingdom Metazoa; phylum Chordata; class Amphibia; order Anura; family Ranidae; genus Lithobates; species Lithobates sylvaticus. The sequence continues at coordinate 604,776,403 of CM053026.1, forward strand.
TGTGTCACTGCCTCCTATTTGCAAAAGTGTTTTGGGTAAATACCTTTTATTGATCAGCTTCAGTGCTGAGTTATTTGATCTATAATCGCTGGCTCCCTTGTGTCAGTGCAGCTGATGGGAGGGAATGCTGATAATGGAGGGCAAGACAAGACGGTGGGTGACATCATGGCTCCAGAAATTCAGCCCTGTTGTCATGCCGCTGACTGACACTGGGGAGCGCAGCTTACAGATCAGGAGACCAAACTGAAGCTGATAAAGAAAAAGGCATTTACACAAAATTATTTTATAAACAATACACAGTGTGTGTATGAGCAAGGGGAAGAAACGCTTTTAATCTAAATTTCATTATCCTTTACTACTTTAACTTTGCACAGTGGCATCTCCTTCACCCTCTCTTGCTGCTTGAAAGAAGAGATTTTTAAAACTTTGTAGCCTTTTGTTAATACCACAAGATGGAGATGTGGTCACTTGCAATGATGATTGTTACGTACCTACAGTGCCTTGAAAACGTATTCATACGCCTTGAAATTTTCAACATCTTTTCATGTTAGAACCAAAAACGTAAATGTATTTTATTGGGATTTTATGTGATAGACCAACACAAAGTGGCACATAATTATGAAGATTACGTAAAATGATAAATGGTTTTCAAATTTTTTTACAAATGAATATGTGAAAAGTGTGGTGTGCATTTATATTCAGCCCCCCTGAGTCAATATTTTGTAGAACCATCTTTCACTGTAATTACAGCTGCAAGTCTTTTGGGGATGTCTCTACCAGCTTTGCACATCTAGAGAGTGAAATTTTTGCCCATTCTTCTCTGCAAAAAAGTTTAAGCTCTGTCAGATTGGATGGAGAGCAACTGTGAACAGCAACTTTCAAGTCCTGCCACAGATTCTCAATAACAATGAGCTCAGGCGTGTTCGAATGGTCCACATGCAGAGCCCGCCAGGAAGTCGGCGCAGCGCTGCGCTAATCACAGGCAGTGAGACACTGCCCTGATGTGCGGCTGCAAAGATCGGGCAATGTCTCAATGCCTGTGATTAGCGCATCGCTGCGCCGACTTCCTGGCGAGCTCTGCACGTGGACCATTCGAACACGCCTGAGCTCATCCTTAATTCTCAATTGGATTTAGGTGTGGACTTGACAGCCATTCTAACACATGAATATGCTTTGATCTAAACCATTCCATTGTAGCTCTGGCTGTATGTTTAGGGTTGTTGTCCTGCTGGTAGGTGAACGTCCGCCCCAGTCTCCAGTCTTTTGCAGACTCTAATGCCGCGTACACACGGTCGGAATTTCAGCCAGCAAAAGACCGATGAGAGCTTTTCGTCTGAAAATGCGACTGTGTGTATGCTCCATCAGACTTTTGCTGGCGGAATTTCTGCCAGCAAAAGATTGAGAGCAAATTCCGATCATCTGTGGCAATTACGATGCGCAAAATTCCGACGCATGCTCGGAAACAATTCGATGCATGCTTGGAAGCATTGAACTTCATTTTTGCGGCTCGTCGTAGTGTTGTATGTCACCGCGTTCTTGACGGTCGGAATTTGGCTAATAGTTGTCCTGTGGACAGATTCTCCCATCTGAGCTGTGGATCTCTGCAGCTCCTCCAGAGTTACCATGGGCCTCTTGGCTGCTTCTCCGATTAATGCTCTTCTTGCCCGGCATGTCAGTTTAGGTGGACGGCCATGTCTTGGTAGGTTTGCAGTTGTGCCATACTCTTTCCATTTTCGGATGATGGAATAAACAGATATTTTTTATAACCTAACCCTGCTTTAAACTTCTCCACAACTTTATCACTGACCTGTCTGGTGTGTTCCTTGGCTTTAATTATGCTGTTTGTTCACTAAGGTTTTCTAAGGGCTTCACAGAACAGCTGTATATATACTGAGATTAAATAACACACAGGTGGACTCACTTGGTTACACTAGATTTTAGTTAGGGGTATCATAGTAAAGGGGGATCTAATACAAATGCACGCTACACTTTTCAAATACTTATTTATAAACAAATTTGAAAACCATTTATCATTTTCCTTCCACTTCCCAATTATATGCCACTTTGTGTTGCTCTACCACATAAAATCCCAATAAAAGACATTTAAATTTTTGGTTGTAACATGACAAAATGTGGAAAAGGGGTATGAATACTTTTTCAAGGCTCTGTAACTAGGTTTAAAAATAAGACTGTTTATCAAAATCAGTGTCTCATAATTTCTGCAATTTGGATGCAGAGGACGGCTAAGGACTGGTTCCTGCTAGTGCAATTCCAGATGTGATTTCAGTCGGACAGAATTCGTTTAGATGCAGCATTCGTTACTTCGGATAATTCGTCATGTCGGATGCATTCGTATTCGTTACTTTCACCAACAGTTACTGTTAGCCAAATTTGAAAGGAAATTCCAATACCCATAATTTAATAGTTTATAATAATAAATAATAATAATAAAAACTATAATAATAGTTAATAATTTAATTATAATAGAAAACACAAAAAATGAAATTATCCGAATGTAATCGATTTGTTAATTCCGTAGGTTGAATCGTTTTTCGTTATTTCGGATCTTTGCATTTTTGTTCTTTCTGAAAATTAGTTTTCGTATACATTCATCAAAAGAGTCTTTTGTTTATTCGGATGCTTCTGAATGAATGAATATGCCAAATTTCGTCCAAAAACAAATTTATAACAAAACGAATTGCACATGTCTAGCTGTTACTATTCCTAATAGCTATAACCATAGATAGCATGTCGTAATATGTAGCACAGTTCTTTTTTAAAAACTCTATTATTGGACACTCCCTAGCTAAGCCATCCTTGGCGCCTTTATCAAGAGGCTTCGATCTGGGGTTGATGGCATCAGTTTGAGATGCTTCTGCAAAGATTAAGAATTAACTGACAGGATCCTTTATGGGGGGCGTCCTATGCCTGCATACTTTCGCTAATAAGTGTCCCTCATTCCCATCTCAGAAAGTTGGGAGTAGGGATGAGCTTCGAGTTTGAGTCAAACTCATGTTCGACTCGAACATTGCCAGTTCGCCTGTTCACCGAACAGCAAACAATTTGGGGTGTTCGCGGCAAATTCAAAAAGCCGCGGAACACCCTGTAAAAGTCTATGAGAGAAATCTAAAGTGCTAATTTTAAAAGCCTATATGCAAGTTATTGTCATAAAAAGTGTTTGGGGACATGGGTCCTGCCCCAGGGGACATGTATCAATGCAAATTTTTTTTTTTAAAACGACCATTTTTTTCAGGAGCAGTGATTTTAATAATGCTTAAAGTGAAACAATAAAAGTGTATACCTGGGGATGTGTATAGTATGCCTGTAAAGGGGCGCATGTTTCCTGTGCTTATAACTGTCCCTGCACAAAGTGTAATTTTTGCAGGAAAAAAGCATTAAAATCCGTAACAGAGAAAACAGATTAAAAAAATAAAAATAAAATATGCGTGGGGTTCCCCCCAAATTCAATTACCAGGCCCTTCAGGTCTGGTATGGATATTAAGGGGAACCCCGGGTCAAATTTTTTTAAAAAATGAAGTGGGGTTCCCCCTAAATATCCATACCAGGGTCTGGTATGGATTTTAAGGGGAACCCCGCGCCAAAAAAATAAAAAAATGGCGTGGGGGTCCCCCTCAAAATCCATACCAGACCCTTATCCGAGCACGCAACCTGGCAGGCCGCAGTAAAAGAGAGGGGGACGAGAGAGGCCCTCCTGAACCGTACCAGGCCACATGCCCTCAACATTGGGAGGATGCTTTGGGGGTCTGTGACCCCCTCAAAGCACCATATCCCCATGTTGATGAGGAGAAGGGCCTCATCCCCACAACCCTTGCCCGGTGGTTGTGGGGGTCTGCGGGCAGGGGGCTTATCAGAATCCTGAAGCCCCCTTTAACAAGGGGACCCCCAGATCCCGCCCCCCCCCCTGTTTAAAATGGTAAGGGGGTACAAAAATACCCCTACCATTTCACAAAGAAAGTGTAGAAAATAGTTAAAAAACACACAGACACCGTTGGAAAAAGTCCTTTATTAAAAAAAAAAAAAAGATTCCAGCGGTGGTAATCCACTCTTGCTATCCAGCGATGGGTGATCTCTTCTCCGGGGTCCAGCGATGACTGATCTCTTCTGATGACGTCCAGCGCAGCGCATCCTGTCTCCATGGAGACACTGCGGGAATCCCGTCTTAGCTGAGAAGGACTGGGCCACCCGTCACCTGACCCCGCCCCCCTCTGACGCAAAACAAGGGGGAAGCAGGGCTTCCCCAGTGACGTACGGGTGACCCCGCCCCCCTCTGATGTAACAGTAACCTGCGTTACATCAGAGGGGGCGGGGTCACCCATACATCATTGGGGAAGCCCAGCTTTTCCCTTGCGTCAGAGGGGGCGGGGTCACCCTTACATCACTGGGGAAGCCTGGGTTTCCCCTGGGTTTCTCCACAGAGACACAGCTGAGGAGGTCCGGTGTTCCCGTCACCTGACCCCGCCCCCATCTGACACAGATTCTGCTTCCAGATTCTGATAAGCCTCCCGCCCGCAGACCCCCACAACCACTGGGCAAGGGTTGTGGGGATGAGGCCCTTCTCATCATCAACATGGGGACATGGTGCTTTGACCCCCAAAGCATCCTCCCAATGTTGAGGGCATGTGGCCTGGTATGGTTCAGGAGGGGGGCGCTCTCTCGTCCCCCCTCTTTTCCTGCGGCCTGCCAGGTTGCGTGCTCAGATAAGGGTCTGGTATGGATGTTGAGGGGGACCCCCCACGCCATTTTTTTTTTTTGGCGCAGGGTTCCCCTTAAAATCCATACCAGACCTGAAGGGTCTGGTATGGATATTTAGGGGGAACCCCACGTCATTTTTTTTTTATTTTACCTGGGGTTCCCCTTAATATCCATACCAGACCTGAAGGGCCTGGTAATTGAATTTGGGGGGAACCCCACGCATATTTTTTTTTTTTTTTCATCAATGACTGTTCTCTGTATTATGGGAGCCGACAATTCATTATAGCCGCGAGTGATTTTAAATGCTTTTTTTTCCTGCAAAAATGACAAATTGTGCAGGGACAGTTCTAAGCACGGGAAACATGCGCCCCTTTACAGGCATACTATACACACCCCCCAGGTACAAAATTTAAAGGAATATTACACTTTTATTGTTTCACTTTAAGCATTATTAAAATCACTGCTCCTGAAAAAACTTCCGTTTTAAAAAGTTTTTTTTTGCATTAATACATGTCCCCTGGGGCAGAACCCAGGTCCCCAAACACTTTTTATGACAATTACTTGCATATTAGCCTTTAAAATTAGCACTTTTGATTTTGAACGTTCGAGTCCCATAGACTTTAATAGGGTGGCATCAGTCAGTGAGAGCGGTATGTGGCATCAGTCAGTGAGAGCGGTATGTGGCGTCAGTCAGTGAGAGCGGTATGTGGCGTCAGTCAGTGAGAGCGGTATGTGGCGTCAGTCAGTGAGAGCGGTACGTGGCGTCAGTCAGTGAGAGCGGTATGTGGCATCAGTCACTGAGAGCGGTACGTGGCGCAGTCACTGAGAGCGGTACGTGGCGTCAGTCAGTGAGAGCGATATGTGTTGTCAATCAGTGAGAGCGATATGTGTCGTCAGTCAGTGAGAACGGTATGTGTCATCAGTCAGTGAGAGCGGTATGTGTCATCAGTCAGTGAGAGCGGTATGTGTCATCAGTTAGTGAGAGCGGTATGTGTCATCAGTTAGTGAGAGCGGTATGTGGGGTCAGTCAGTGAGAGCGGTATGTGGGGTCAGTCAGTGAGAGCGGTACGTGGCGTCAGTCAGTGAGAGCGGTACGTGGCGTCAGTCAGTGAGAGCGGTACGTGGCGTCAGTCAGTGAGAGCGGTATGTGGCGTCAGTCACTGAGAGCGGTACGTGGCGCAGTCACTGAGAGCGGTACGTGGCGTCAGTCAGTGAGAGCGATATGTGTTGTCAATCAGTGAGAGCGATATGTGTCGTCAGTCAGTGAGAACGGTATGTGTCATCAGTCAGTGAGAACGGTATGTGTCATCAGTTAGTGAGAGCGGTATGTGTCATCAGTTAGTGAGAGCGGTATGTGTCATCAGTTAGTGAGAGCGGTATGTGGGGTCAGTCAGTGAGAGCAGTATGTGATGTCAGTCAGTGAGAGAACGGTATATGTTGTCAGTCAATAAGAGCGGTATGTGATGTCAGTCAGTGAGAGCGGTATGTGTTGTCAGTCAGTGAGCAGTATGCATCAGTCAGTGAGCACACTGAGCACTATGTAGTGTCGGTGAGCAGTATGTAGTGTCAGTCAGTGAGCAGTATGTAGGGTCAGTCAGTGAGAAAGAGCCTCTATTCTCTGCCACTTATTGCCAGGGCCAGATTAACATAGGGGCTATTGGAGCTGCAGATCCAGGCCCCTTACCTTAAGATAGGCCCATTTAAAAAAAAAAAATCACAAAAAAAATAAAAAGATTGATTTCGAGGGTCGTGGCTTGGCAACCAGGGGTCACATAGAGCCCAAGTTTAGTGGGTAGGTAGCTGAAGGTCTACTCCACTACTGGTTTGGGGCTCCTCTCACCTATGGTCCTGGAGATACGGAGCTCCTTGTGCAGCCTGTCAGAAGCTACATACAGAGCAGCCAGTTTAAATACAAGCTGGCACACTCTGTTTGCAGCAGACTGAGAGGATGAGCTCACAGAGCCTCTCCTTACTTCTTGTCAGAGGCACTGAGCTCAATGGACAGCTTGGAGCCTGAAGAGTTTTACAGGCAGCACCACCTGTCAAACTCGCTTGCAGTAGCAGCATAGTCCAACAATGTAAAACTGCCATTCAGCAATGTAATGTAATGTGGCAGTAGCACCTCATGAAGCCTGTCATCTGCTGCTATACCACTAGTTGAAAAGCAATATACCACAGATCACTTTTCAGAGGGCAGTAAGCATTACTACAAATGTGAAAGAAACTTGAAACACATCATCCATTTCACACTCCCCACCAACCAGGTCACTCCCCAGCCACTTTCCATGTTAGCCACCTCCCTTCAACTTATATCACAATATGACTATTTCCCAACCTGCAGATGACAGACCCTACTTCGAAAGATATCACTCCCAGTTACTCCCCCCCACCCGCTGATTGATATCCCTCTATGACCACCTCACAACCTCCTGCAGACAGACCTCTCTCCCCAGCCTGTCCCCTCACACCCTCTCACCTGCTGTTATTGTGTTCTGCCAATGGGGAGCCTTCCCAACCCACACAATACAATCATCAGTGTTGCTAACTATAGCTAACAGCACTGATTGTTTTTGGAAAAACCTGACAGGCTGGTTGTACTCAAGTCGATTAATAGATTGACTTGTGTACAACCAGCTAGCTCATACATAGATCGACTATGGCTGGTCTCTGCTTAATTGGCTTAATTTCAATGCATGTATGGCCTGCTTAACCACTACGCAGTCCCTAAAAATCCTTCCACAAACCTTTATATTTTTCCTTCCCAGATTCCTTCATCCTCCTCACCTGTACATAGTGCCCACTATCATACCCTCCACACTTCTCTCCTATACATAGTGCCCACTGTCATACCCTCCACATTCCTCTCCTGTACTTACTGTTTACTATCATACCCTCCACATTTTTCTCCTGTACATACTGCCAACTGTCTTTTTTCCACACTCTCCTGTACATACCGCCCTCATAATACCTTCCACACTCCTCTCCTGTACATACTGCCCCTATTATACCCTCCACACTCCTCTCCTGTACATACTGCCCCATCATACCCTCCACACTCCTCTCCTGTACATACTGCCCACTGTTATACCCTCCAGATTCCTCACCCGCACTTACTTCCCACTTTTATACCATCCATACTCCTCCCCTATGCCTCTTACACACAAAAACAGTTCTTTAAAATTATATTGAATTTCCTCAATGTTACCAGCTCTAGATTGGGCACACTTTTGTTTCATCTTCACCCTGTCTTCCTTCTGGGTTCTGTGCCTTTGTTCACTTGCCTTGGCCGGGCTGTGTTGCTGTCACTTCCACGTGTGCTCATTCGCATTCTCGCTCTCTCATCCCCCCCCCTCTATCTCTCATCCTCCCTTATCCCTCACCCCTCTCTCATCCCCTTTCTCTCTCTATTTAATTAAATTTGTTATAATAAAAAAATTTAGCAATTTTAATTATTATTATTTTTTTTTTTTTATAAAAAGCCCCACCATAATCCTCAGCACCAGGCCCATGATGTTCTTAATCTGTCCCTGCTTATCGTACCACTTGACATGAAGAAGACTAATGCCCCTTACACACGATCGGACTTTCTGCCAACAGAACCATGGATTTTTGTTAGAAAGGTTGTTGGCTCAAACTTGTCTTGCATACACACGGCTATCTCGTGTTAGTAGAAGTTTGGTGAGAGACGATTCGCGCTTTTCAGCCTCCTGCTTTTCGGTTGTTTTCTGCTTTTCAGTTTGTGCTTGTTGGTTCGTATCTGTTCTTCAGTGCATGTTGTCAGTACGTTCCTGTCTTTCAGTGCATTCTATTTATAGTTTGCTTCTGATTTTCAATGCGTTCTTGTCCGCTCATTTCTGATTTTCAGCTCGTTCTTCTCAGGTCCTTTCTGATTTTCAGTGTGTTCTGTCAGTTCGTTCTGAGCAGCCGTTCATTTTCTAGCCATGTTGCGGTTATGTACTCGTCGTAGAGTTCGTGCTGTTGTTAGACTTGGTGTTGGAGTTATTGCTTTGACCCTAGTCCAGTCCATGAACAGGGGGAGGAGGAGTTCTTGGACCAAGAATTGGTTGCTTAATCGTAACAATTCTCTCATATGCCTTTGTTGCGGGAGCTCCAGGAGAATAATCCTTATGATTTCAGGAATTATCTCTGGATGACGGATCCCGTCTTTCACAGTCTGTTGGCTTCGCTGTCCCCTTATATTATGAAGCAGGACACCTGCAAGCGGCAAGCCATCACTCCTGAACAAAGGCTCGTTGCCACCCTTGTGGTACTTGGCGATGGGGAGAAGTCTCCAGGATATTAAGTTCACAACTGGGATTTCCCCCCCAGGCTCTGGGAATCATTATTCCAGAGACCTGTTCTGCCATCATTCAGGTCCTGCAGAAGGACTATATTAAGGTAAGTTGTATCCTTTAACATCACATTCTATGTATTTAATGTTTGCTAATGTATTTTATTGATGTCATCATTCCATAATTACCATGATTGTAATATGCTGTGAATGTCCTCTTTGTCCTCATGCATGCTGTAAGCTTTTAATGCTCCTTTTTTGTCCTTCATGCATATTTGCCTTCCCTAACCTCCCCAGCATGCTACCCTGGGCCCATACACACCTAGCCTAGTCACTTAACAATGTATTTTGTCAGCTCCATTGTAGTGTTTACCCTAAACACCCCCTAAATTGTGTCCAAATGTTATTGTTGTCCTTAAATTAAGGCAGACTGCAGATTTTTTTGGGGGGCCAAAACTCATTTGTAACCCTTCCCCCCCAACCGCTAAGTCAACTGATACCAATACTCTATCTGCTGACTTTGCCAAACCCATACACACTATACCTACCTCTTTTGTGTTCATATTTATGGATGAATTCACCAAAGCATGTAGTGCAAGTGCCTGCCTGAATACTTTCAAATGGTACTGTTTAAAGTTTTGTTCTCCTATTATCTTGACCATAAAATTTTCACAATGGGCCATCAGAGGGGGTGAGGAATCTGATAGGTGAACCTTATACTTTTGTCTTTAATTACTCATTTCAATCAATTTATACTTATGTTGGCCAAGAATGTTTGTGTCTAATCTGCTTGCAATGTTGTTATTTGCAAAAGTACTCTTTTTTTTTGTTTGACTCCACAGTTTACTTCCAACCCAGACTGGCAGACTGTGGCCTCCCAATTTGACCAGCAGTGGGACTTTCAGTGGTGCGATAGATGGGAATCACGTCCGGATCATCCCACCCCCAACTTGGGGTCATACTACTTTAATTACAATGGGTACAGTAGTATTGTGATGTTGGCGGTGGTGACGGCGAATTACGAGTTCTTATATCTGGACGTTGGGAAAAATGACCATATGTCAGATGGTGGAGTAATCGCACAGACGGAATTTTACAGGCGTCTCCAGAATGGCAGCTGGGCTTGACACCTCCAGCGGATAACGTGGTGGGCCCCCAGTTTGTTTTTGTGGCAGATGAGGCTTTTGCGCTTTGCAAAATGGCCAGCCGGTTCCGGCTTTTTCAAACGACCATCAATATGGCCAAATACAATATAAAATTATACTCCGAATACAAACTCAACCATATCATTACGAGTTACTGCATTCTTCATAATTTCCAGCCTAAGAATGCAGCCAACTATCTGGCCTCAGTTGTGACTGAGGCTGACTCACCGGCACAAACAATGACGGTGCTTGAAACTGGCCTTCCTGGCTTGCCCCCCCAAAGCGCCCGCAAAGTACTCTTTGTGGGTAGGGGGGCAATTGATTTACCAGAGAATCTGGAAGCTCTTTAAAATAATTTTTTTTTTGAAAAACTAAACTCATATTTCATTTGATTTACTGCTTGTGTTTCTTATCTGGCTCCTAGGTTCTCCAATGGCCTTTTATTTTTGGCCATTTTCTTCAATAGTGCAAACGTAACTTATTTGATACCTGAGGTGACAATCTCTTCTTCAGCTAACTATTATGTTGTGCTGTGGGTCTGCTACACACACACACACACACACAATGTTTTTGTTGTTAATGTATTAATGATAAAAATAATCATCCTTTTCAACTCCATTAATTAATTGCTTGTAGTCCCTAAAATGGCCTGACTTTGGCAAATTTTACAGCACAGTGGGTGTTATTTACTAAAGGCAAATCCGCTTTGCACTGCAAGTGCACTTGAAAGTGCAAAGTGGATTTGCCTTTAGTAAATAACCCCCATTGTCACTGTAACTACACCAACTTACAAAAAAAAAAAAAATGGTATTGAGCATTGAAATAAGAAGCCACACATTGTTGAGTATAAAACATTTTACTCCAAGCACATTCACATGTGCGTTATAAAAGGGTTTTTTTAACAAACCAACATCTTTGGTGTATAACATGTATGTTTGACAGTATATAGCCTTTTTGGTGGCTAAACAGGCATGTTTTTTTTATTTTATTTTTTTAACAGAGGAAAACAGGCATGTTTAAAACCAGAACATACACATCCCCAACTCGGGAACTTACAAAGTTCAACTTTGCTAAAGTGAAGGCCATATGAGACATTAGTATGTCAAAACTGTGTTGATTTTGCCTGCATCAAATGGGGTGATCTCACCGTCTGTAAAAGCCAAATTTTGAAGATGCACACAAATTGTGACTCAAAATTTACATTTCCCTCATGATCCCATGCCTAAAATGTGTGTCTTTTCCCTACATCTATTTTTCTAAAGCCACAAGAAGCACACAGTGTGTCAACATGTGCTATCTGCCATTATAGGATATCAATGTACGCGTTTTGTGGGTGCAACCCCTTCCTCAAAACTAAAGTAGGTGAGAGGAAGGGGTTGCACCCCCGAACCATGTCCATTGATCCCCCATGATGGGAGCTAGCACATGTTGACACACTGGGCCTTAATACAGAAAGGACAATCCACTTTGCCCTACAAGTGCATTTGCATTGGGGTTTTTCTTTTTTTTAAATAAGCCAGAGTGTGTCAACATGTGCTAGCTCCCATCATGGGGGGGATCAATGGACGTGTTTCGGGGGTGCAACCCCTTTCTCTCACCTACTTTAGTTTTGAGGAAGGGGTTGCACCCACAAAACGCGTACATTGATATCCCATGATGGCATATAGCACATGTTGACACACTGTGTGCATCTTAAAAATTTGGCTTTGCAATTACCGTATTTATTGGCATATAACACGCACTTTTCCCCCCTTAAAATCAGGGGGAAATCGTAGGTGCGTGTTATACGCCGATCCCCCGCTGATCTGCGCTGTCTGTGGATCGCCCCCGATATATACTGAGCCGAGTGTACTGTGTACTTGGCTCCGCTCGCAGTCACACCCAGTCCCGCCTCCTAGCCTTTACGTCCCACCATTGGACTGGTGTTGTGTCCATCATAGGAGCCGGGCCAAGGGGCGGGACAAGGGGCGTTACTGCGAGTGGAGCCGAGTAGACTCGGCTTGGTCTATGTCGGCGGAGAGAGGAGCCGAAGATCTCGGCGGCGGTGGCGGCGCTAAATTTAAAAAGAAACCATGCTGCAATTTTGGGAAAGGCTGCAGATGGACAGTGGATGGCTGCATTGATTTAAAATGTAAGTTTTTTTTCCTTAAACTTGCCTCCTAAACTTGGGGTGCGTGTTATACACCGGCGCGTGTTATACGCCGATAAATACGGTACTTTAAAACTTTTAAAAAACGTAACACAATAACGACAACATTTACATTTTTTGGGGGTTTTAGATTTTGCCCAAAACATCAATGATGTTGGTCAGTCTTTTTTGAACATCATTGATATTTTGCTTGACCTTTTCTAAATCCCGATTACACACCGTTATCTCACTGATATCTCACGTACTTGTACTTGCACTGTTGAGGTGAGTTTCTTCTTCCACAACATCCACAACAATTAAAAATAAAAAAAACACCATGTATTTGTAGCGCACTACTCCCTCGGGAGCCGCTAGGTGTGTAAATACCTTTCCGTTAACTGCTTCCGTTCTTCCAATCCTGCATGAATTACAATCAGCAGACAGTCCAAGAACTTTTAAAAGAACTTTATTCTCTTGCTGGCAGTATGTTACAGGATGATTCTGGAAATATGAGCTGCCTCTTACTTTCTGGTTCCCGATTGTGTTCAATGTCCTTTCCCATAATGAACTGACCAATGCCCCTCTGAAAGACATTGTGGTTATGTGGATGCTGGAAGCCCCAGGCCTCACCTGCCTATCTTGACTCCTGCAGTCCTCCCACGTCAGTTCAGGAAAGTCCTGGATGAATAAGCACCGCTGGGTTGCACTCTCTTTGCTCTCTCCCACCGACAGTCCATGATTGCCACAGAAAGCGGATCCCAGTCTACATTGTCCTTTTTGCAGCTACTTCCCGCTCCGCATGGTCGGATACATCCCAGACTGGGATGCCCGGTCCACTTCTCCCGGAGTTACATGGTGACTTAGTTTTGTTGGACTATCCGGCACTAAGGTCTCTGAACCCTCAGGCTTTCAGGTCCTGTTCCTGCTATCCAGCGCTGGGGTCTCTGAACCCCCAGGCATTCAAGCCTGCTCCTTGCTGGTTACATTTCTGCTGCTACTCTGGATCCAACTCCTCCCATCTCCTCCCAGGAAGCATGTGACCCCAAGCTTATATGCGAGTCCTGCCCCTGCCAACACAAGTTAATGATTGGTCCAGGGCTCTCCATACAAACTGCCTGCACCCCAGTCCCCAGTCCGCCTTCCTTCCAGAATATTTCCAATGGAAGGTAAGGGAGATCTTTCAGGGTCAGTGTGTAGGTGGCCACACCCCCCTCTATTCTATCACTCCTCCCTCCTAAACCAAACAACCAGGCCTAAAAAGTGCAAGGCCCTGGTTAAATGTACCTAACACTTACCTAACTAAACCTAATTAGCACCCACCTAAAGGTGGTGGGTGCTACATATTATAAATATGCAGGCATACATCTATTACCTGAAGCTGTGGTCTCAGACACTGACCTGTTGTGGACACCATTTTGACCACTTCCTGAACCTCTGCATCCACTTCCTCAGGTTGTGTGCTAAGATCCCCTTCTTCAGGAGCTGTGGGGTTCCTGGTGTCCTCAGATGTCACAATTCTTTTCTCCCCTATGTGAATAGAAAAATGGTATACTAAGCAGACAGATATTTGAGGCTAGAAATAGTAATATGAAACATTGCTTGGAAGTGTCGTCCAGCTGTCTGTTTTGGCAGAGTTCCAAGCTGAAGACATGATTATTTCCCTTTCAAAAGCTGGAATACTTACCTGTTTTGTATAGAAAAATTAGAATTGCGCTAAACCAGTGAAAATGTGAATTGTGAATATATAAGTAACCTCGCTTAAGTGAGGTTACTTATATATTCACAGTTCACATTTTCACTGGTTTAGCGCGATTCCAATTTTTCTATATTCTTGCCACTGTAGTTATGTTATACAGGAGAGTTGCAGCTTCCACTGGTTTTGCATAGAGACCCCGTTTCAAATTGCAGGTGCACTTTATTAGAGTGCATCATCATTACCGTAGCACAGTTTCTTTTCCAGTTTTACATTACCTGTTTTGTGCATGGAGAGACCCCTAGTGTCCACTGGAGCACCTGCGTCCCACACTAGTGCTCCTGCGTCCAGATGTGTAAACAGCTGCTGAGTGTCCTCTCCTGACACTGAATCAAGTTGTCATTTCATTCTAGTTTCAAACACATCTAGACAACAATGTAATAAACTTCTTTTAATCAAAATAGGCATGAACAAATGTAGTTAACCTGCATCTCCCAAAAACGTTGTATTAGTGGTCGAACGAACGATGTTTAATACGAACGATTATACTGTGCCCACAAACCTCAAACTTGGCATTTTAAACTGTACATCAATAAAGAAAAGCACAAGTACCAGCACAAAAGTAAAAATAATAATAACAGGAACACACGACAAATACTTACTTTTTTGCAGCACTTTCTTGATCCTTCTATACTGATCCTGCTCCCTCAATTTCAGATCTGACCAGAGTTTCCTCAATTGCTCCTTGGATCATCGTACCCCAAAAGTCCTGTGCAGACTTCTCACACCTTTAGTCATGATCTTGGCCTTTCTCACATTTGGGTTTCTGTACGGTCCATGATTCCCATCATAGTCTGTCCTCTTCAAGATGTCCACCATCACCACCATCTCTTCAAAGGACATATTTGAGGCCTTATATCTCCTCCTGGATGTGCAACTGCCTTGCTCCAGGCTTTTCTCGTCGTTGCTGAGAACAGCACACACCTGCTGTGTCTCCGCCATGTGCTCTCCCACTGCCCAGAAAGAGAAGAGGCGGGGAATACACTAGAAAGAAGGACAGGGACGGAGTTTCATGCATGCGCAGTGTATATAAAGCATAACACGCGGGCGACGTACGTACGATCTGTGAGTGGAGGACGGAGGATCGTTACTGCCGATCGTTCAAACGAAGGTACAATTGTAACTTGGGGCATCAGTGGTTAGTGGCCTATACTGCTTCAGCAAGTCTCCTTCCCCACATCTAGATGCCTAAATGCATTTAGTTGCTGCCATGTGATTGGCTGATTAGCAATTTGTGTTACCAAGCAGTTGAACAGGTGAATCTAATAAAGTGGCCTGTGAGTGTATGTTCCAAAAAAAAAAAGAGTTTTCCAAGATTTATTAAATGACGTAAACTGCATTGGATGTCAGCCCCATATCTCTAACTTCTCTCCCAGTAGAAGGGCAGCTGGAGAGAAGAACTACAATTACTGACAGTATGTAAATCATGATATAGTGTGAGTGGGTCCCCCAGAATCAGAAAGCCGAGCCCATCATTCTGACACCTATGTGTATGGGCCCTAAGAATGCTAGCTCATAAAGGAAATAAAATTACCTGCAGGATGAGGGTAGAGGTTTAGTGTACGTGACTCATGGTTTTCTCCATTACAGCTTCCACTTTTTACTTCTCAATAGGTCTCCCGGTTATACTGTAGTGATTCCCAGAGAGAGAACTCATAAAGAACATACATCATTGTATCATTCTCCAAGCACTCTGTAATATCACACATACCAGTGCAGAGAAAACAAATGTGTGTTGTGCTTGGACATTATTCAATAGTTAGAATGAGCAAATAAAGTCTGTTCTACACAGGGACCGGAATGTAAAAGCAGTATGTGTGTTACTATAGCTGGGAAGGAGATTTATGTCACACCTATTGGTCATGTACAATTATTTATTGTGGTTCTGTGAAAGAAACAGTGTATAGGAAAAAATACTTTATAATACCTATATCACAAAATTGTTTAAGAAAACTCTATCCGAGAGAAACGTGAAGACTGTTGACTGTCGTGATGATCTGCTTGACCATGTAAACCAGCCCATTCAGTTTAAAATGAAAAGCAAAACATTTGTGTGTGTGTATATATATATATATTGTAGCAGAGCGTCCCAGAGAGAGCCAGGAGAAGTCCTGTTTGGGGTTTATACATCTCCCAGGCTCCTCTCATATACATTCAGAGGTCTCTGAGACAAGATCCAGTTCGGATCTTAGTCCTCCTCTCCAGGCTAATTTAAGCTCACCTGAGCAAACAGCCTTTGCTCTCTGCCTGGGACACACAAACAGGGATGGTTTGTGAGGAGCCAAAAGGTTGGTAAAACCCTTTAAAAACTCTTTACAGAAACTGACAAGCGGTAGGCTTGCTCAGCCTGATAGTTAGAGACGGTGTATGTTATAGTTAGAGCCGAGACATGGCTAGGACTTTTGTTTGTTTATTTCTGTTTTGATGTGTTTTCTGGAAGACTGTGCAGCACCTGTGTATGGACTTGTATTTAAATCAAATAAACCCAGCACTGTTTTCACTACCTCAAGTGGATTTGGTATCTGTGCCTTACTAAACAGCTCATCCCAGGGAGCTTTGTACCTGCTACCTGTCTCCCAGGTTACATATGGTGGATTTCAGCGGGCAGCTGTAGTAAGTTACTACTTAAAAGGCCAGTACCTAGAGTAACTAAACATGGAGGAAATCCTAAAACAGTTGATGATATCCAATGCTGCACAACAGCAAACAAACGCTGCACTTCAAGCTGCACAACAGCAAGCAACCGCTGAACAGCAGAAAACAAATGCTGCACTACAGCAAGCAAACGCTGCACAGCAGAAAACAAACGCTGCACTCCACGCTGCACAACAGCAAGCTAATGCTGCAATCTACGCTGAACAGCAGAAAACAAATGCTGCACTCCACGCGGCACAACAGCAAGCAAACGCTGCACAACAGCAAGCTAATGCTATCGCACAGGAACAAACGCAGAGGCTGTTTGAACAGCTAGCCACTGATGCAAAAGCAGATAGGAAAACCTTGTCTGAGGTTGTGGAGACAATAGCACAGTGGTCACCTGCTAACGTTGATAATGTTGAAGACAAGCCCTCAGCCATCCATGTGGCTCGCTTTTTGTCTAAGATGACTACAGATGATGATCCAGAGGCCTTTCTGCTAACGTTTGAACGGACCGCTGAGAGGGAAGGTTGGCCTAAAACCCAGTGGGCAGGACTGGTCGCCCCGTTGCTTACTGGGGAATCGCAGAAGGCCTACTATGATTTGGAGTCAGCAGAAGCAGCAGACTATGACAAGGTCAAACAGGAAATACTGGCACGACTTGGTGTCACTTTGGCAGTTCGAGCACAGCGGGTCCACAGCTGGTCCTTCCAAGACGAGAAGCCTCCAAGATCGCAGATGTTCAACCTAATTCACCTGGTGAGGAAATGGCTACAGCCGGAGTCCCTGTCTGGGCCACAAATAGTGGAGCGTGTGGTCATGGACCAGTTTCTGAGGTCACTACCCATTTCCCTGCAGGAGTGGGTGAGTCAAGGAGACCCCAATTTGGCAAACCACCTGGTGGAACTTGTTGAAAGGTATTTTGCTGCAAAGAACCTGGTCACCACCCCTACAGCCGCACAGACTTTCCGCCCAAAGCCACGGTCTCCCCCAGGCAACCGGTAAGACTGTTCCAGGGGAAGTGGGTGGTAAGCATGGCAAGGAAATAGGGGGGAGGATTTTTGGTGCCAGGACTGAAGCTTGGCATCCCAAACAAGGGAAGCCAGTGCCTGTCAGCAAACCAAACTGGGGAAACGTCAGGTGTTTTCGTTGCCAAGAAATGGGACATGTTGCGGCAAATTGTCCATTGACAGATGAACCAATGCAGTGTGACTTATCTATTAGAAGGCAGTCTATGTTTGCAGCGGTTTCATGTACTGCAACCCCAAATATGAGAAAACCAATGTGCCAAATGACTGTGAATGATAAGCCTATTACAGCCTTGCTGGACTCTGGAAGTCTAGTGACTTTGGTTACAGCTGAAATGATTGAACCTGTGAATTATCATGCTAAAAATATTGCTGTGAGGGGGCGTGTCCAGATGTAGACCGGGAAAGACGTGCTGATAGAGAGCTCCGCAGATCCTGGAGGAATCCGTTGCCATCCTGTACCACATCGCAAGCCGGTGAGCCCTAACACAACCCTACCTGCTCCTGGTCACCCCCTGCCTCCATCTCAGCAAGAATTGTGGCACCTGGCTGGCCGATTGAGTCGCCATCGATTCGTGGCCTGTTCCCTTCACCCAAGCCGCCGCCATCTTGCGGCCTACGGAGCAGCCAGCATCCTGAGTGCCCGGGGCCCGTGATCCGCCGAACGAGCGTCCGTCACCCTCCATCATCCGCACCCAATACTACCTCCGGGGGGCACAGCTGGGGGGACTAAATCCGGGAGGTCCCGGACACCGGCTCCTTACTCCCGCGATCCGCGGCCATTTTGAGGCCTGCTGAGCCTCCGTTATCCTCAGCCCCCACGATCCACGGACTGAGCGGTCACCCGCTCCCACATCCATCCGGACTCCTGGGGTGTCTGGGCTAGCTGCACGGATCCAGGGGACTGCCAGAAGGTCCTGCATACCGGCTCCACAATCCAGCGATCCGCCGCCATTTTGAGGCAGCATCCTCCCTGCCCCTGTGCCTTGCTGAACTGTGGGGGTAGAGGTTACTCAGTACCCCTGGGTCTCTATATCTGGAGGGGGCACACATTCAGACATTCATCCACTACCCCAGCCTCAGATGCCTGCCGTCCCTGCCTGAAAATCTCACAAGCTGCACATCACAGGCTCTTAAAGGGGCATACACGCCGCCTCCCTGGGTTTTTTTTTTTTTTTGTTTTTGATTTTATTTACAAGAGCTCCCCCAGAACACTCACTCATGCCCTCAAAGGGCAAATCTGTGACAGAGAAGGCACCAACTCAACCGCCCCAGTGTCCCAGCATCACTCTGGACCAGCTTAGAGTGCTAATTGCAGACATGGAGCAGGCGGCGGGCCCAGCATCCGCTCCGCCCCCTCAGGGGTCCCAGCAACCAAACGATACCAATGTTATCCTCGCAGCCATAGAGCAGAGTAGAACTTCCTTGCTGGTCCGCATCGACCATCTGGCTGAGGAATGCAACCTCATCAGGGCGGACTTGGATAAATTCCGGGGCAGACTCTCTGAGACTGAGTCGCGGATCTCTACCACGGAGGATCTTACCGCCCGACATGATGATGCCCTCCAATCACTCCAGTCCAATCCTTAGTGGCCAAATCTGATGACGCTGAAAATCGCCTTCGGAGGAATAATGTCAGGGTCCTGGGTCTCCCGGAGGGAGATCAGCCAGCCGAATTTGCAGAGGCCTTCTTTAAATCACTTCTGAATCTGACCGAAGTCCCCCTGACATATGTGGTGGAGAGGGCCCACAGAGTACCAACTGGCCGGCGCACTCCTGGGGCCCGGCCAAGACCCTTCCTGGTCAGGTTTCTCAACTACAGAGACAGAGACCGCATCCTCAGAGAGGCCCGCACACATCCCACCCTTCCCTATGAGCATACAACAGTGCATCTCTACCCTGACTTCTCCGCAGATCTACAGAGACGCCGCAAAACCTTCACTGAGGTCAGAAGACGACTCCGAGACCGAGAAATCAAATATTCCATGCTCTACCCAAGTCGCCTGAGAGTTCAACACGGTGGATCGGTGAAGTTCTTTGATTCCCCCGAAGAGGCTGATACCTGGCTAATGTCTTTGCACTGACCCTTATCCTTCCTTTCCAACCTCCAACCATGGCTGTTGTTCATGTTGTTCTTGGGGTCTCGCTGTGGGCCCCTTCTATGGCGGGCTGCGGGTGGACCCCCCCCCTCACTTGGAGCAATGTTCTCCCCTAATCTCACCTGATCCTTGTTAATCGGAGCTATAGCGTGACAATTCCAACACACCTTCCCGTAGACATAAGGCCCGCGTAGGGTATCGGTGGACTATCCAGTCCCCCGCCGGACGGGACGTGATCTACGTCCCCCCGCACTCGCCTACTGTTAAAGGCCGGATACTGACAGGGACCCTCCCTGGAACCTTGAGCCTCAAGCAGGCGACTGGTTATTGCTATAAAAGTTAAGGGATTAAAAACTACAAGCCCAGTTATGTTGGGGTATTGGCAATGTAGTAGGGTGTTACTCAAAGCAGTTAAAACTGCCAACTCAGGCAAGGTTTTTTTTTTTTTTTTTCTGGGCACTGACCACTTCCCGACCCCCCCCCATGAGGATCTGGGAGGCGTTGGGACCTGGTCGGGTTGGCACCAGATGTTTTGGGAAGTTTAAGTTGGTTGAATGTTTTTCATTTCTGTTTCTGTTGTGTCTGACGTACAATGGCTCTTGCTCCACCGCTGCTCACCAGGTGTCACTTGCTCGACTACTACTAACCTCCTTTAATTATGATGACCACAGTGAATATGGCATCACGTGATCAGGATACCTTCTCAGTGGTGTCTTGGAACGTGCGTGGCCTCAACTCCAAATTTAAGAGGGCGCTTCTTTTTCGATATATCAAACAATATACTCCAGCTGTTCTGGTTCTGCAAGAGACACACCTGGTGGGCAGTAAGCTAAGGGCTCTGAACAGGCCCTGGGTACAAAAGGCCTTTCATGCCTCTTACTCGACATACGCGAGGGGGGTCTCCATTTTGGTACATAGATCTCTCCCATGTGTCATAGATGCAGTTCACACAGATCCGCTGGGTAGGTATGTGATACTGGTGCTCACGCTATGGCAACACAGGTATGTCTTTGCTGGCATATATGTGCCTCCGCCCTTTAAGACTGAGGTTCTACATGCTATACTGGGGAGGATTGCCCATTATTGTCCTGCAAAAATTTTATTGCTAGGGGATTTTAATGCCATCCTCTCCCCAGATCTAGATAGGCCCATCCCACCTAAGTCATTCAGCGGGGAGTTGTCAAACTGGGCGATAAATGCAGGAGTCACGGAAGTCTGGAGGTGGAAATTCCCATCCACCAGATCCTATTCATGTTTTTCAACCTCCTACAAAACCGCCTCCAGAATTGACTATGCGTTTGCCAACCCCTCCTTGCTGTTAGACGTTATAGCAGCTACTTATTTGCCCAGCGGTTTATCCGACCACAGCCCCCTTGAGATCACCCTGCGCACTTCTGCCTCTCGTAGTGGCTCTATGTGGCGTCTGGGTGCTCAATGGATTTCCCAACCTGATATAGCCGATCAAACCCCACTGGCCCTACGCAATTACTGGGACTCTAATGAAGGGTCATCCTCTCCTGAGATAGAGTGGGACGCCTTCAAGGCATATACAAGGGGCCATTACATCTCGGCCATTAAAGCGGTCAGGGTACAACAAGCTGCTACCACAGCAGCATTGGAGGGCGAGGTGGGGTTGGCTTCTGACAAATATGGAAGGGTCCCTTCTACCTCAAACTTTGATGTGTTGCATGCATCTAAACGCAGTCTCCATCTACACATGACAGAGGTTACTAGACTGGAAATGTATAACGCAAAACAAAAGTTTTTTTGAACAGGGAGACAGGAATGGCAGACTGTTGGCAATGATGTCTCACCATGACGCCCCTCATACCGTGATCCCCGAGCTTACCTCTCCCACAGGTGAGTCCATCTCCTCCCCGGAGGCTATTCTACAAGCTTTCCATGGCTTTTATGAGTCTTTATATGCCACTACACTGCCCTCTGGTTTACATCCGGAGAGGTTGGCATCTCTCCTGGACCCGATAGCCCTTGGTTGGCTTTCGGATTCCGAAAGATCTCAACTGGTTGCCCCAATTACCCCGGAAGAGGTTCAAGGCTCAATTCCCTATCTACTGGCAAAGCACCGGGCCCAGATGGTCTCCCGACCGACTTCTATGTAGCACACGGCAACGTGCTGGCCCCCCGGCTGGCCACCCTATTTACACACTGCTTGGATCAGGGCTCTCTCCCACCCTCCATGGCACACGCACATGTTATCCTCATCCCTAAGGAGGGCAAAGACCCCAAATTATGTGCCTCTTATAGACCTATAGCACTCCTTAATACGGACCTCAAAATACTAACTAAACTCCTTACCTCTAGACTTAACCCATTACTCCCCTCTCTCATTGACTCGGATCAGACCGGGTTCATGTCCCGCAAGTCCACAGACATCAACCTCCGTAGATTGTTTACTAACCTCCATGCACGACATGACAATCAGGGAAGTAGAGTGGTTGCCTCTCTCGATATTGAGAAGGCTTTCGACTCGATTGAGTGGCCTTTCCTGTGGGAGATTCTTCGGAGAATGGGATTTCCTTTGGTATTCATTCGCTGGCTACAGACTATTTATCACTCGCCTACGGCTGCCATTCGCCTGGGGGGTCGTCTGTCTCCTGATTTTGAACTTTCCAGGGGTACACGACAGGGCTGCCCTCTCTCTCCGGCACTTTTTGCCATTGCCATGGAACCAGTGGCGGAGGCGCTACGTGTCTCGCCACATATCAAAGGTCTACGGCTGAGCTGGCTGGAGGAGAGGGTGGCCTTGTATGCAGACGACCTCCTCCTTTTCCTGAATGACGCTGGCCCCTCCCTACAGGGGGCTTTGTCAGTCCTGGAGGAATTCTCTGTGATGACTGGGCTTAAGGTTAATTGGGCAAAGTCGCAGCTGTTGGCTATCGATGCCGACGCTAAAAAAGAGGCCTCGGCATCTTTGCAGCTGCAATGGGTAGACAAGTTCACCTACTTAGGGGTGTGTATTTCAGGGAACGTGACTGACTTCATACCAATGAACTTGTCACCAGTCATTGACTCTGTCAAAGCCAAACTGAAAGCATGGGAGAACCTCCTTCTGTCCCTATTAGGATGTGTCAATCTCATTAAGATGAAAGTCCTTCCCAAGTTTACATACTTGTTTCGTAATTCCCCTCAATGGATCCCTAAGTCATTCTTCTCCCAACTAAACCAAATTTTTTCCTCCTTTCTTTGGGGTCCACGTCCCCCCCGCTTTAGGCTAACTACCCTAATGCGCCCTTGTTCGCAGGGGGGCTTAGCATTCCCGGACTGTCATAAATACTACATTGCGGCTCAACTAGTCACTGCATTCTGGTGGCTTGTTCCAGATAGATCCAACTCGGCTTGGGCCGCTGAGGCTGCAGTGTTGAGATCTGCGGAGGCACTGTCAAATCTTCTTTTGCGGGGTCCCAAGGCTCCATACGACCTAACCCCTTCCATGCGCACCACCCTTAGGGCCTGGAGGGAAGGTCTGGCCTGTGAAAAGTATCCCCAGACCGCTGTGTCCCCGAACGCCCCGCTCTGGAACAATCCCAACCTACAGCACCTTCTTGAGATCCCAGACCCAGTGGTATGGGCTAGGTACCATATCAAGGCTCTCTCTGACATCACTGCAGATCTTACGATATTCTCCTTTGACCACCTGATGTCTCATCACAATGTCCGGCTTTCACACAAATTCAGATATCTACAGTTGTCCCATGCTTTCAGAGCTCAGTTCCCGCCGGGTGAATGGCAGATGGTGCAGTCCGACCTCGAACGGATTTTGCGATTTGATTGTTCCGAAAAACCCACCTCAGTGTTATATGCACACCTCCTCTGGGTCTCTTCTCCTGGACTGTCCGGGCTCCACCAGAAATGGGGCCGGGATGTTCCGGAGATGGACTCGGAGGATTGGGAGGACGTGTGGGACTTCCCATTTAAAATACTGGTTTCCTTGAGAGACCGCCTCATTCAATATAAGATTGTTCATAGGGCGTACCTTACTCCCGCTCGGGTGCATAAGATGAGGTCTTCTCTATCCCCGGAATGCTGGCGCTGTGACCATGCTCCTGGGGACTATATCCATATATTTTGGTCCTGCCCGGTAATTGCAGGTTTCTGGTCACAAATCCTTTCAGAGGTGAATGATCTGCTAAGTATCTCTATTGCTCCTTCCCCAAAAATATGCCTGCTGGGGCTGGTGGAGGACCTGGTACCCAGAATGGCTGAGAGAACCCTATTGGGTCTCCTGCTGTTCTATGCCAGGAAATCCATTGTTCTATGCTGGAAGCGAAAGACTCCTCCCTCTATAGGCTCATGGAAATCACTTGTTAACAAGGTGATACCCCTTTACAGGGACACCTATACACACAGAGGTTGTCCGAAAAAGCATGACAGAGTCTGGAGTAAGTGGTTAGCGGAACCCTCCACTGCTGCAATAGATTAAGTGGCTTCTCTACTATATGTTGGCCCTCCTTACCCTCCTTATAGTACACACCGGGTTCATAGGATAATCTTGGTGACCTAATTCATTGTTGGCCCCCCCCCATGGAGCAAGAGCCTTGACAAATTCATTGCTGTCATTATGCTACGGTAGTCATTGATACTTTAATGTTTTTTGATACTATGACAATACTTTGTGACCCCCTGCGTGGGTCCCTTCCCTGTTGACAGCCAGATGTTGGCTGTGCTGTTGTACGTCTGTATTGTTCTGTTTGTTAAGAAAAATAAAACGTTTTTCAAAAAAAAATAAAAAAATATTGCTGTGATCTGTATACATGGGAATACCCGGGAGTATCCTGTAACCACTGTTCAGTTTAAAACTGGTTTAGGTACAGTGACCCATCCGGTTGGACTTGTTCCCCACTTGGTGCATGAGGCCATCATTGGTAGGGACTTCCCTATGTTTTGGGAACTGCGGGATCATCCCAACTCGGTCGCAGTACCTGACTCAGTCGCAGAGCCACTACTGACAATGTGGGTTCAGGGGACTCTTCTCAGGGCTCCCCGGCTTTTCCTCTATCGGTTATGGCAGGAGAGCTGGAGGACCCTGAGGAGGTCCCCACTACCAGTAGAGCCGGACAGCCGTCTGCTGACACCGAGCCTATGTTAGAGTTTGATGACCTTAATGTGCATAAGGAAAATTTTGGTACTGAGCAGAGAAAAGACCATACCCTTTCCAGGGCCTGGGAAAATGTAATAGTGATTAATGTAATAGTGATTAATGATGTACCTGTCGAACCCGGGGACAGGCCCTGTTTTCCTTATTTCAGCAGCAATGAGGATTTACTGTATCGTGTATGTAAAATTAATGATGAAGTGGTTGAGCAGTTGGTGGTCCCTAAGCCATACAGACGGCCGGTGTTAGAACTTGCCCATGGGCACTTGCTAGGAGGCCATTTAGGGGTTGAAAAAACTACTGAAAGGGTGTTGCGCAGATTTTACTGGCCCGGGATACAGAAAGATGTTAAGAATTACTGTCAATCCTGTCCTGTGTGTTAGATGTCAGCCCCACTATCCCACTTCCGAAGTCCTTTAGTGCCCTTGCCTATCATTGAAGTGCCCTTTGAGAGGATTGCCATGGACCTTGTGGGCCCACTTCCCAAGTCTGCCCGGGGTCATCAGCATATCCTCGTAATCATGGATTATGCTACCCGTTACCCTGAAGCAGTTCCCTTACGTGCCGCGTCTGCTAAAAACATTGCCAAAGAACTGTTTATGGTGTTCAGTCGGGTTGGCATCCCGAAAGAAATCCTTACAGACCAGGGCACCCCGTTTATGTCGCGAATAACTAGGGAGCTCTGCAAGTTATTCAAAGTGACGCAGCTGCGAACCTCAGTGTATCATCCTCAAACGGATGGCTTAGTGGAACGCTTCAATAAGACGTTAAAAGGCATGTTAAAAAAGGTTGTGGACAAGGATGGGAAAAACTGGGACTTCCTGATACCATACTTGATGTTTGCCATCAGGGAGGTTCCCCAGTCCTCTACGGGGTACTCCCCATTTGAGTTGCTTTATGGGAGACACCCTCTGGGACTCTTAGACATAGCCAAAGAAACTTGGGAGGGAGAACAAACACCCCATAAAAGTGTCATTGAGCATATTGCCCAAATGCAGGAGAGGATTGCAGCAATCATGCCAGTGGTAAAAGAACACTTACTGCAGGCCCAGGCAGCCCAACAGAGAATATACAATAGGGGGGGCCCAACTCCGTGTTTTCTCACCTGGTGACAGGGTCCTGGTGTTAGTTCCCACTGTTGAGAGCAAGTTCCTGGCTAAGTGGCAGGGTCCCTTTGAAGTAATTGAGAGAGTTGGGGAGGTCAACTACAAGGTTTATCAACCAGGAAAAAGGAAGCCCGAACAGGTTTACCATATAAACCTGTTAAAACCCTGGAAGGATAGTATCAGAGACGTACTTACCGAGACCGAGATGCTGAGAGTGGTTCACCCTTGCGACCCGGCGCAATCTGCCCCCTGGAGGTGAGACAGGGAACAAACGGCACCAGGAGGCACAGGTTACCTCCGGCAGGTGGACGGAACTGGCGGGATGCCCAGAGGAGATGAGGACCTGGCCTAGGCAGACCGGCAGATGGCAGGAGGGAGAGGCAGGAGCTCAAACACCTGGCTGAGGGACTGACACCGGTCACTGAGCAGTCAGCAGCTACGTAAGTCCGGAGAGCAGGCCGGGGGTCAAACACAGGTTTAATGGTAAGTCCGTGGAGGCAAGCAAAGGGTCAAACACAGGATCAGGCAGCAAAGTCCGTGAAGGCAAGCAGAGGGTCAAACACAGGATCAGGCAGCAAAGTCCGTGGAGGCAAGCAGAGGGTCAAACACAGGATCAGGCAGCAAAGTCTGTTAACAAGCCAGGGGGTCAAACACAGGAGAAGACAGCAACAGTCCGTTTAAACAAGCCAAGGGGTCAGGATACAGGATCAGATCTGGTTTTACACACAGGGGACGCACAGGCACTAAGCTGGAAAGACAGACCAGCAAAGTGCCTGTGCGTCAGGCAGCTTTTATAGGCGCCCAGTGGACGCTAATTGCGCGCCATGGCGCACAAACGTGCGCCAGTGCGCATGCGCGAGCGCCGGACCGCCGAGCCGCGAGTGCGCATGCGCCGGAGAGCCGGGCCGCCGCGCATGCACACTGGAGAGCGGGCCGCTCGTCCGGCGCTGGAGCCCTGACAGTGCCCCCCCCGAGGGGTGGCCTCTGGACACCCAAACTGGCCATTAATTCAGGGTGCGCCTGATGGAATGCCTGGATCAAACGTGGGGCGTGTAGGTTCCTTGAGGGTTCCCATGAATTGTCCTCGGGAGGGTAACCCTTCCACTTGATCAGGTATTGGAGCTGCCTGCCCTTTTTTCTGCAACTCAGGATTTCTTCCACCTCAAACTCCTTCTCGCCCTCGACTAAAACAGGAGGAGGAGGTGGTTTTTCCCTGCCAGGAAAAGGGCTGGGAGTGATGGGTTTCAAAAGGGAGGCATGAAAAACAGGATGAATCCTATAACTTGGAGGTAAATCCAGTTCGAAGGCCACAGGATTTACTATCCTTTTGACCCTGAATGGGCCAATGAACCTTGGCCCCAATTTCCGGGAGGGGACAGGTAGTTTCAGGTTGGTGGAG
Source organism: Lithobates sylvaticus (assembly GCA_028564925.1). Lineage (NCBI taxonomy): Eukaryota > Metazoa > Chordata > Amphibia > Anura > Ranidae > Lithobates > Lithobates sylvaticus. The sequence goes on from CM053026.1 coordinate 604,803,815, forward strand.
GACAGCCAGACCTCTTCGTTGACCCCAAATGCTGGATTCTCTTTCCTCCCCTTGTTAAAGTGCTTGCTGTACCCTTCTTGGGCTTCCTGCATGCACTTCTGCAATTTTTGGAAATTGACCTGTAAAGACTCCACACGATCTTGAGCTGCAGGGACAGAGTTCTCCGGAGGGGATTCAGGAAGAAAAGAGGGGTGGAAACCAGAGTTGGCCCAGAAGGGTGTTTGCTTGGTGGCGGAATGGATAGAGTTGTTATATGCAAATTTGGCGTAGGGTAAGAGGGTAGACCAGTCATCTTGGGAATTGGAGCAGAAGCAACGGAGGTACTGTTCCAGAGTTTGGTTGGTCCTTTCCGTTTGACCGTTGCTCTGGGGATGGTAAGCGGAAGACAAGCAGATCTTTATTTCAAGGGACTTGCATAATTCTTTCCAAAACTTTGAAGTAAACTGGGTACCTCTGTCAGATGTGATGCTCTTGGGTACCCCATGAAGTCTTACAATTTCCTTGAAGAATACGTCAGCCGTGGTGGAGGCGGATGGAGTACCCACCAGAGGAATAAAATGTGCCATCTTAGAGAGCCGATCCACGATGACAAGAATGGTGGTGTAACCCCCGGAAGGGGGTAACTCCACGATAAAGTCCATGGAGACTTCTGCCCAAGGGCGATCCGGGATGGGTAGTGGTCTTAGTAGCCCCCAGGACTTGGTCTTAGGTCCCTTGCTGCGCTGGCAAGGGACGCAGGAGGCGACATAGTCCTTACAGTCCTGCCTCCAGCCTGGCCACCAAAAGGAACGAGAGATAAGCTCCGAGGTTTTTCTGGAACCAAAATGGCCTGCCAACTTGTGGTCATGGAAGGTTTCAAGTACAAGAGGCCTTACCCCAAGGGGGACGAAGATCTTTTCCCCAGACCACAGGAGGTCATCGAGCTTGGTCAGAGAGAGGTTGGTAGGGGCCTGGTCATGTTCCGTAGCAGTTTTGATCGTAGTCATAAGATCCACCTGAGTAAGTAGGCCGAAGTTTTGTGGGGTTAAGATAGTGCTGGGTTTGCTTTCTTGGGAAGACTCTAGGAACATGCGGGAGAGCGCATCGGCCTTTCCGTTCTTGGAGCCCGGTCTGTAGGAGATGAGAAAATTGAATCTCGAAAAGAAGAGGGCCCACCTAGCCTGCCTGGGTCTCAGTCGTTTGGCTGTCCTGAGATACTCGAGATTCTTATGGTCGGTCCAAACCATAACAGGGTGAGATGCCCCCTCCAAGAGGTACCGCCACTCTTCAAGGGCAAATTTAATGGCTAGCAGTTCCCTATCCCCCACATCATAATTCTTCTCTGGTGGGCTCAGCTTTCGGGAGGCAAAGGCCACCGGGTGAAGGAGGGCCTTGGCGCCCTGGCGCCTGGAGAGGATGGCACCGAGAGCAGTTTCGGAAGCGTCCACCTCCAGAACAAAAGGCAATGCGGGGTCTGGGTGCCGTAAGATTGGGGCGGAGGAGAACAAGGATTTCAACTGGGCGAAGGCCGCCTGGGCTTCTGGGGACCAACTGAACCGACTGTGTTGGTGGGTGAGTAGGGTGATTGGCGCCACAATGGAGGAGAAGCCCACGATAAATCTCCGATAGAAGTTGGCAAATTCAATAAACCTCTGAACTCCCTTTTTGTCATTGGGGGCCGGCCAATCTTGAATGGCTTGCACTTTTTGTGGGTCCATGGCGACCCCATTGGTAGAGATGACAAACCCCAGGAACTGTACAGTGGACCTTTCGAACTCACATTTCTCTGCCTTGAGGTAAAGTTTGTGTTGTCTGAGGATGGTGAGGACTATTTTAACGTGCGTTCGGTGGAGTTCAGGAGTGGCAGAGAAAATGAGTATATCGTCCAGATAGACCACTAGGAAGTCATCCAAGTACCTGCGGAAAATGTCATTCACTAGGTGTTGGAATGTCGCCGGGGCATTACACAGCCCGAACGGCATTACAAGGTACTCGTAGTGCCCGAACCTTGATCTAAAAGCGGTCTTCCACTCATCACCCGCCCTGATCCGTATGAGATTGTAGGCCCCTCGGAGGTCAAGTTTAGAGAAGATCTGTGCGGACCGAAATCGCTGGAACAGTTCGGGGATGAGGGGAAGAGGGTACCTATTCTTAATGGTAATTTTATTGATTTCTCTGTAGTCAATACAGGGCCTTAGTGAGCCGTCCTTCTTCTCAACAAAGAAGATGCCGGCTCCAGCTGGCGAAGATGAAGGACGGATAAACCCTTTGGCCAGGTTCTCGTCAATGTAGGTTTTGAGAGTTGCCAACTCGGCTTCGGACAGGGGAAAAATACGGCCGAAAGGGACCGCAGCACCGGGCAAGAGGTCTATGGGACAGTCATAGGGTCGGTGAGGTGGTAGGCGGTCGGCCTGTTGTTTGTCAAAGACGTCCCTAAATTCCAGGTAGACAGGTGGGACGTGTTTCAAGCTGTCGGGTACTGGTACTAGAGCCGAGCAGGAAGCCAGGGTTGAGGAGGAGCAGTTTTGGGAACAGTATTGGGAGGGGAAGGAGACCTCCTTCGTCCGCCAGTTAATCAGGGGTTCATGTGCCTGCAACCAAGGGAGCCCCAAGATGATGGGGAACATGGGAGACGGAATGATATCCAGGCGGAGAAGCTCTTTATGGCCAGAATCGGTGGTGACAAGAATGGGGCTGGTTTCAAAAGTGATCAAGCCGGAGCGCGGAAGGGATCCATCGGCTAGGTGAACCTGGAGGCACTGCTTCTTGGGGACAAGGGGAAGCTGGAGCCGGGCAGCGAGGGAGGAATCCAAGAAGCAGCTGCAGGCCCCGGAATCAACTATGGCCGGGAGGCGGACCTCCTTTCCCGTTAACTGCAAAGAGATAAAGAGGATAATGTAAGTTTGGGACAGACCGGAAACCTGGTAGTTAAAGTTGAGCTTGGAAGGGGACTTACTAGGCCTAATGGGGCAAATGCGAAGGAAGTGCCCGGAACCTCCGCAATAAAGGCACAGGTCTGCCTGTCGCCTGCGTAAACGCTCCTCTGGGGTCAGAGGGGCGCGGACCAGGCCTAACTGCATGGGTTCGATTCTGGAGAGGCTGTAGGTGGCGAATGGAAGGAAGGCTGGGCAGGACTCGGCTTGGGTAACATCCAACTGGGACGAGGCGTCTGGAAGCGTTCAGCGCGGCGTTCACGCAAGCGCCTGTCAATCTTGGTGACTGCTTGTATGAGGTCCTCCAGAGATTCCGGGACATCGATCCGGGCGAGTTCATCCTTAAGGGTGTCGGAAAGTCCTTGGCGGAACTGATATTTGAGGGCCGGCCCATTCCAGCCGGTGTCGGCTGACCACTTTCGGAACTCAGCGGTGTAGTCTTCGACCGGCCTCCGGCCTTGGGAGAGGTTGTGCAGGGTGGTTTCGGCGGTGGCCCCCTTCTGGGGATCGTCGTAGAGCTGACCCATGCTCTCAAAGAAAGTGTCTACTGAGTTCAACACAGGATCCCTCTGTTCCATTAGGCTATGGGCCCACGCCTGGGGTTCCTCGGCCAGGAGAGAGATGATGAACCCCACTTTCACCACTTCAGAGGAGAAGGTTCTGGGCTGCAGAGCCAGGTACAGGGTGCAGGCATTCTTGAATGCCCTGAATCTCTTGCGGTCGCCAGAGAAACGTTCAGGTGTAGGCACCCTAGGTTCAGGGGAGGCCACGACCACTGTGGGGTTGATGGGAGCTGCCGACGGGGGAACCCCACTGATGGTGGCTGAGTTGCCGGTTGCAGGGGCAGATGGCCCGGCCAATTGCTGTAGGCGGCTGTCAATTTGGGTGTAGCCCATTTGCAGTTTTTGGACAGCCTCAGTAAGTGCTGCCATCTGCTGGCACAGGATCTCAAGGGGAGAACACGCTCTGTCGGTCTCGGACATGGCTGGTCTGTACTATCAGAGACGTACTTACCGAGACCGAGATGCTGAGAGCGGTTCACCCTTGCGACCCGGCGCAATCTGCCCCCTGGAGGTGAGACAGGGAACAAACGGCACCAGGAGGCACAGGTTACCTCCGGCAGGTGGACGGAACTGGCGGGATGCCCGGAGGAGATGAGGATCTGGCCTAGGCAGACCGGCAGATGGCAGGAGGGAGAGGCAGGAGCTCAAACACCTGGCTGAGGGACTGACACCGGTCACTGAGCAGTCAGCAGCTACGTAAGTCCGGAGAGCAGGCCGGGGGTCAAACACAGGTTTAATGGTAAGTCCGTGGAGGCAAGCAGAGGGTCAAACACAGGATCAGGCAGCAAAGTCCGTGGAGGCAAGCAGAGGGTCAAACACAGGATCAGGCAGCAAAGTCCGTGGAGGCAAGCAGAGGGTCAAACACAGGATCAGGCAGCAAAGTCCGTGGAGGCAAGCAGAGGGTCAAACACAGGATCAGGCAGCAAAGTCCGTTAACAAGCCAGGGGGTCAAACACAGGAGAAGACAGCAACAGTCCGTTTAAACAAGCCAAGGGGTCAGGATACAGGATCAGATCTGGTTTTACACACAGGGGACGCACAGGCACTAAGCTGGAAAGACAGACCAGCAAAGTGCCTGTGCATCAGGCAGCTTTTATAGGCGCCCAGTGGACGCTAATTGCGCGCCATGGCGCACAAACGTGCGCCAGTGCGCATGCGCGAGCGCCGGACCGCCGAGCCGCGAGTGCGCATGCGCCGGAGAGCCGGGCCGCCACGCATGCGCACTGGAGAGCGGGCTGCTCGTCCGGCGCTGGAGCCCTGACAGATAGAATGGCGTTAACTGCGAGGCCTCTCCCAGTAACACCTACGGGTACTGAGTCCCCTCTCATCCCTGAGGTCACGATTCCAGACACCCTCTCATATTCCCAAAAACAGGACACTAGAGAATTCCTGATAAGGAATAGAGAGAAGTTTTCAGAGTTACCTGGCACGACTTCAGCAGTTCAGCATGATATTGTTACTGAACCTGGCGTACGTGTCAAGCTCAAACCTTACCGAATTTCTGAAGCGAGGAGAAAGGACATCAGCAAGGAAGTTAAAAAAATGTTGGAGCTGGATGTCATTGAGGAATCCAATAGTGACTGGTCTAGCCCCATCATGTTAGTCCCAAAACCGGATGGGACGTGGAGGTTCTGTAACGACTTCAGGAAACTTAATGCGGTGACAAAGTTTGACACATACCCAATGCCCAGAGTAGACGAACTTATAGACCGACTTGGCAAGGCTCGCTATCTTACCACTTTGGACTTGACAAAAGGGTATTGGCAAATACCCCTAACTGGTAGCGCCAAAGAGAAGACTGCGTTTGTGACCCCAGACGGTTCCTTTCAATATAAAAAAATGCCTTTTGGGTTGCAAAATGCCCCCGCGACATTTCAGAGGGCCATGGACAGGACCCTAAAACCCCACCGACGATATGCAGCAGCCTATCTAGATGACATAGTGGTACATAGTACTGACTGGGAGTCTCACTTGCCTCGTGTCCAGGCTGTTCTTGATTCCCTCTTCAAAGAAGGTTTTACGGCAAATCCAAAAAAATGTGCCATTGGTCTACAGGAAGCCAAGTATTTGGGCTACACTATTGGCCGTGGTGTCATAAAACCACAAGTGAGTAAAATAGCAGCCATCCAGGAATGGCCACGCCCTGCAAACAAAAAGCAGGTCAGGGCCTTTCTTGGTATTGCGGGGTATTATAGAAGATTTATCCCAAATTTTGCAACTATAGCTGCCCCTCTGACAGACCTTACGAAAGGGAAAGACTCTGTAATGGTTAAATGGTCCCCAGTAGCAGAGGAGTCTTTCCTGGTCCTGAAGAAGGCTCTGTGTGCACAGCCAGTACTGTACTCTCCCGATTTTTTCAGAGAGTTTTTGGTTCAGACGGATGCCTCTGATGTTGGTATCGGGGCGGTACTGTCACAGGTATACAATGGGGAAGAACACCCTGTCGTTTACCTAAGCAGAAAGCTCAATGGCCATGAGAAAAAGTATGCAGTCATTGAAAAAGAATGTTTAGCCATAAAATGGGCCGTGGACGCGCTCAGATACTATTTGTTAGGGCGCCAGTTTGACTTAATAACTGACCATGCTCCCCTGAAATGGATGGCCCAAAAGAAGGAGACTAATAGACGAGTGAACCGGTGGTTTTTGGCTCTACAGGATTACTCCTTCACCATAAAACACAGGCCAGGTGTGGAGATGGGGAATGTAGATGCCCTGTCCCGTGTTCACTCCTGTTGGGCCACAGGTGTTCCAACCCTGGGGTTTAAACAAGGGGGGAGGATATGTAGCAGAGCGTCCCAGAGAGAGCCAGGAGAAGTCCTGTTCGGGGTTTATACATCTCCCAGGCTCCTCTCATATACATTCAGAGGTCTCTGAGACAAGATCCAGTTCGGATCTTAGTCCTCCTCTCCAGGCTAATTTAAGCTCACCTGAGCAAACAGCCTTTGCTCTCTGCCTGGGACACACAAACAGGGATGGTTTGTGAGGAGCCAAAAGGTTGGTAAAACCCTTTAAAAACTCTTTACAGAAACTGACAAGCGGTAGGCTTGCTCCGCCTGATAGTTAGAGACGGTGTATGTTATAGTTAGAGCCGAGACACAGCTAGGACTTTTGTTTGTTTATTTCTGTTTTGATGTGTTTTCTGGAAGACTGTGCAGCACCTGTGTATGGACTTGTATTTAAATCAAATAAACCCAGCACTGTTTTCACTACCTCAAGTGGATTTGGTATCTGTGCCTTACTAAACAGCTCATCCCAGGGAGCTTTGTACCTGCTACCTGTCTCCCAGGTTACAATATATATATATATATATATATATATATATATATATATATATATATATAATATACACATACATATATACATACATATACACACACACACATATATATATATACACAGTATAAACCATGTCATAAAAAATGGTGAAAAGTCTGGGGGGTAAAACATATCAGAAGACTAAAACCTTTAAATACATCAGGAGGGTGAATAACATTCAGGAGGGCAGTCTTTTCAATATGGGGATGGGGGCATGACCTCAAACTGGAGGAAAGTTCAAAAGCAATCTTAGAAAGTAGTTGTAGCGCATCCCCCTTAGGAGCCACTGGTAAATACCCTACACAGCCAGGTACACCAAATATTCACAGTATCCCAGAGTCAAGGAACAGTCCAGTGCATTGTTTTTATGTTTACTGATTGGATAAAACTTGAATACGGTAAAGGGAAAATTATGGAATGCCCACTTGAGTTTAGAACTCTTCAGGGACAACTTAGCTATTTACAGTCTATATACACTCCTCTCTCTTCTTTCAGCACTCATTTGCAGAAAAACAATGCAGACTCAGCTGGAATGTGTTTTAGCACTAGAAATAGCGCCTGAAAACAACCTACTATGCCTACTAAGCCAGAGTGCTTTCACACTGGGGAGGTGCGCTTGCAGTATGTTACAAAAAGTCCTGCAAGCAGCATCTTCGGAGCGGTTTGGGAGCGCTCTATACAGCGCTCCTAATCCGCCCCTGCCCATTGGAATGTATGGAAATGCACGCTCCCGAAGCGCCTGAAAACCAATTTCGACGCGTCGCAACACGGGCGGTTTTAACCCTTCCTTCGGCTGTTAGCGGGGGTTAAAAGCACCCCGCTAGCAGCCGAAATGCGCCACCAAAACTATGCTAAAATGAGCAGTGCTTTACCGCTAACGTGGCCGCAGCTGCAGTGTGAAAGCAGCCTTAGTCAGATTAAGTAGAAGTCCTTTACAGGGAGGGATCGTGGGCCCCTTTGGTTGTGTAGAGAAAAGCCAGTATCCAGCTACATACCTGTGGCTACTGATCCCAGCACCACCTCTTCAGGTACTGCCAGCCTGCCTGGCTGCAGCTGCCTTTCTCACTAGCCCTCCTGGCTACTTCCCATAGTCTGTCACACTCACCAGCCACGTGGCTGGAGATCTTCTACGCCGTTTTAACATTTTTGGATTGCCAGAAATTTAAATGTCAATTTTTTTTCTTTCTAAATGTTAGCTTTGCTGTAGCAGGTTCTATACATGGTACAGATGCGTCACTTTACAGGCAGACTAAGGGGACCCCCAGGTTACTATAGTTAAAGGAATTTTTCATTTTTATTATTTCCCTTTGAGCATCATTAAAATCACTGCTCCTGCAAAAAAAAAAAATGTTTAACATTTTTTTTTTTTGCATTGATACATGTCCCCCAGGGCAGTACCTGTGCTCCCATGCCCTTTTTATGGCCAATAACTTGCATATAAGTCTACAAAATAGGGACTGTTGATTTTTCAAATTCGGGTCCCATAGACTTCAATGGGGTCCGAACTTTTGCGTTGTTTGTGTCAGGGCTGCGCTCAGCCCTACCTTCTCTGAGCTGGCCGCTCAGCTGTCGGCTAATTGCCAGCTCCCATCTCTCTGCACAGTTACTCAGCTGTTGTTGATATCCTGCTCATCATTCCTGCCTACTTAAGCTGCCCAGTCCAGAGGAGCTCTGACTTCACTTTGGTCAACATCACAAGAAACATCTCCTGCGTTCCTGTTTAACAACTTGCCTACCAGGCACGAACACCCCCTTCCTGCCCAAGCCATTTTTCAGCTTTCAGCGCTGTCGCATTTTAAATGACATTTGCCAAATAACATTTTTGTCATTTTTTCCCCACAAATAGAGCTTTCTTTTGGTAGTATTTGATCACCTCTGTGTTTTTTATTTATTGCGCTATAAACAAAAGAAGAGGGACAAGTTTGAAAAAACACAATATTTTTTACTTTTTGCTATAATAAATATCCAATAATTTTTTTTTTTTTGTAAACAAATTTTTTCCTCAGTTTAGGCCGATATGTATTCTTCTACATATTTTTGGTAAAAAAAACCCGCAATAAGCGTATATTGATTGGTTTGCGCAAAAGTTATAGCGGCTATAAAATAGGGGATAGATTTATAGCATTTTTATTTTTTTATTTTTTTTTACTAGTAATGGCGGCGATCTGCGATTTTTATCGTGACTGCGATATTGCGACAGACATATCGGACATTTTTGGAACCATTCACATTTATACAGCGATCCATGCTATAAAAATGCATTGATTACTGTATAAATGTGACTGGCAGGGAAGGGGTTAACACTAGGTGGTGATCAAGGGGTTAATATGTTCCCTATGGGAGTGATTCTAACTGTGGGGGGAGGGGACTGACAGGGGGAGGTGACCGATTGGTGTCCCCATGTACAAGGGACACACCATCGGTCTCCTCTCCTATGACAGCATGTGGATCTGTGTGTTTACACACACAGATCCACGTCCTGCTCAGTTACTGGGCAATCGCGAGTGCTCGGCCGAGCGACACCTTCCCAGCGACGCGGCGGGCATGCGCGCTCGTCCCCAGCGACACGTCGGCGCACGCGCTCCTCCTAGTGGCCACAAAGGAAATGCCGTCATATGACGGCGGCCCAGAAAAACAGATGCTTCTTGCCGTCGTCATATGACAGTGGGCAGGCGGGAAGAGGTTAAAGACTGGTTTTGCTGACATCCCTTCTGGCTCTGGATCCTGCGTGCTGTTCCACTACTTTGATCCCTGACTTCTGGCTTTGCTGACTATCCATTCCGGTTACTGAACTTTGGCTATGTTTTGACTACGTTTGTTCTTTTTACTTTTATTATTAAACAAGTGTGATTTAACTGTACTTCTGTCTCAGTCTGATTTCATGGTTTCTGACAGTAGGCGAAGGCCATGAATTCAGAAGATGCAGTCGATCCACTTGTTGGTAATATTTTTTCCAGATTGGATGAACTGGATGGATCAGTTGGCCATGGCATTACAGACGCTCCTGAGTCGCATGGCTCACCTCAAATCTCCCACTGCAGCCGCCCCAATACAACCTATGTTACAGGCCGACTCTGCTGCTGCTCCAGTCTCTGTGCAGGCACCCGCCTCAAGTATTACCTCTATAAGTGGTATGTCTGGTTCCGCTCCGCTTCCCCATCGATTTGGGGGCGATCCAGTCCAATGCAGAGGATTTCTCAACCAGGTTGAGATATACTTTGAGATGCTGCCCCAGGAGATTCCCACGGACAGAAGCAAAGTAGGTTTTGTGACATCTTTGCTTTCTGAGAGAGCCTTGACAAACCCTCTATGGGAGACGCAAAAAAACTGTTGTCTTCAGTTACCCTGAGTTTGTGGCTTTGTTTAAATGGGTATTTGATGTTCCTGCACGCTCCGCTTCTGCTGCCAAGTGCCTCATGTCCATCAAACAGAGTACGAGAACTGTTGCCAACTATGCCATTGAATTCCGTACTCTGGCAGCAGAGGTTGCGTGGAACAAGGAGGCCCTCATGGCTGCTTTTCTCATGGTCTCTCGGATACCATCAAGGATGAGATAGCAGCCTGAGATATACCCACTGAGCTGGAGAAGTTGATCACATTTGCCATCCTCATTGAATCCAGACTCATGGAAAGACTCTCTTTTAAGGAGCGCTTGCGGAAGCCTCCTGTATGTTTGTCTCTAAGCTTTGCAGTCCCACCCGTGCCTCCCTCACCTCCCATGCCTCCTGGTACCGAGTCGGGCAGTGAAGGTTAACCCATGCACTTGGGTTTCACACGTCTCTCTGCGGATGAGAGAACCTTTAGGAAGAGGGAGAGATTGTGCCTTTATTGTGGCCAGGCAGGTCACTTTTTGAAGTATTGTCCTACCCGTCCGGGGAAAGCCTGAAACCTTGAGGTCCTGTCACGGACAGACCTTAGGTGGCGTTGTTTCACCACCGGTTATCCAGAAGGATAAGCCCCTGGTTTTGGTTACCCTTTCTTGGGCTGAGTCGTCCGTCGAGATACAGGCTCTAATCGACTCTGGGGCTGCAGGCCTGTTCATTGATGCTGCCTTTGTATAGAAGCACTCGATTCCGCTGCAGCTGCGTGACACTCCACTTGCCATTGAGGCTCTTGACAGACCTCTACAGTCTGCCCATGTGACTCATGAGATGGTTCCATTGTCCATGGCCGTAGTGGCTCTTCACCACGACATAATGCAATTCCAAGTTATTTCCTCACCTAAGTTTCTGCTGGTTATTGGTTATCCTTGGTTACAGAGGCACAACCCCTCTTTTGATTGGCTCCGTGCTGAGGTTCTCTCCTGGTCACCACAATGCAGTGAGACATGCTTCCAGAAAGTAGCCAAGGTCCTGTGCACCTCTTAACTCTCCTCCCTGCCGGAGGAGTACCGCAATTTTAGCGATGTCTTTGACAAAGGTCAAGCCAGTAGTTTGCCTCCACACCGGCTGTATGATTGCGCATTTGACCTTCAACATAGTGCCATAGGCATAGCTACTAGCTCATTATGAATTACTTACCTGAGATCGAAGCCCATGCAGCTGTCCTCCTACACCGATCCGGCGGCTGACATCGCTCCCGGAGTTACTTCCTTGTATCACGGGCTCCCGTGCTGTGTTTGGCCGGAGCTGCGATGATGTCACTTCCGCGTGTGCGCGCGGGAGCCGCCGGTAACGGCACACTCACACTCACTCACTGAAGCAATTGCTTCAGTGCGCATTTGCCGATGACATCGGCACATGCAAATACAGGGGATATCTCCTAAACCTTTCAGGTTCAGGAGATATCCAGGGTAGCTACAGGTAAGCCTTATTATAGGCTTACCTGTAGCAAAAAGTGTGTTGTAAGGGTTTACAACCACTTTAAACAGGGGCAGAAAAATTGGGCCTTGGGTGGTGGTGGTGCCACAACACTGTAACCCCTCACAGATATTCTTGTTGGGTGCAAGAACAGGCCCTGCTGTGAAATATTAGATCAAAAATTGTAATTACATGCCCCTGTTAAACAGGGGCAGAAAAATTGGGCCTTGTGTGGTGGTGGTGCCCTAAATCAAAAATATTATTGGAAGCTAGCATTATCAAGATTGATGAGGAATAGGATAGTCAGCATGGACAGTCTTTAAGGGATCCCACATCCATAGCAAATTCAATCAGTTACATCAGCATCAGGTGCTTGATAGCTTCGGATCCAAGACTAATACATTTTTATGAATAGGAGCCTATCCACAGAGTCTGTGGACAGGCGCACTCTTTGATCCGCTATAAACCCTCCTAAATGTGCGCTCAGAAAGCACGCTGGATGCAGGACAGGCCAGTAGCTCAATTGCATATTGAGCTAGTTCTGGCCAGTGGTCCATCCTCAAGACCCAGTAACCCAGTGGATTCTCTGTTGGAAAGGTCTCCAAGTCTGCTCTTGCCCCTAGATATTCCTGCACCATGTAATGCAAATGCTGGTGATGGTTGCTTGAACCGATCAGACCTTGGCGCTGAGAACTGAAAAATTGTTTAAAGGCATCGGTCAGCCGGCCACCTTCTCCACTGCTCTTCCCCTGACTGAACGAAGCCTCAGCAACACGTTGTCCAGCACCAGGAAATTATAACCTCCTAGGGTCTGGAAATGCATTGCACAAACCTTTTTTCAAGGTCACCTGAAGATGTTTCATCACCTGCTCCCTCTGCAAAGGCAGGATGAGTTCTGCAGCCTTACCCTTGTAACGTGGATCAAGAAGGGTTTCACCTTGATACCACCAATCCTAGGGTCCTTTCGCAGGCTTTGCAGATTTAGGGAGGCCATGCAGTGTAAGTTTGCGGGGGCATTTGATTCTGAGTCCTCTGGGTCACTAAGGATCACACTCCTCCCAGTCACATACAACTCCTTGGGTTTCTGGGGACTGAAAACCATCCCTTAAAGACTGCTGCTGAGTGTTATCCTCTACATCCATGCTGACACAATCCTCATCTTCTTCCTGTGTGTTTGGCAGGCCTGCAGGAAAGCTATCTGGATAAAGGGGACCTTGAGAGGTAAGGAAGTCCTCTTCTTCCTCCCACTGTTATCCCTGAAGTGCCCTGTCCATGATTCCACAAAGCGTGTGCTCCAACAGGAAGACTAGAGGGACAGTGTCACTGATGCATGCATTGTCACTGCTCACCATCTTTGTGGCCTCCTCAAATGGTGACAGGACAGTTAATGCATCCTTGATCAGTAGCCACTGGCGTGGCGAAAAGAAGCCAAGCTGTCCCTGTCCTGGTGCCATACTCGCACAGGTACTCATTGATGGCCCTCTGCTGTGGGTTAAGCCACTGCAGCATTGCCAGCAATGAGTTCCACCTGGTGGGCATGTCACAAACGAGGCGGTTGGTGGGAAGATTGCATTCCCTTTGAATGTCAGCCAGCCGAGCACTGGCATTATATGACCGGCAGAAATTACCACAGACTTTTCTGGCCTGACTCAAGAGATCCTGTAAGCCTGGGTACCTGCTCAAGAACCGCTGCACCACCAAATTCAGGACGTGTGCCAAACATGGAACATGGGTTAAGTGTCCCTGTCGGAGGGCGGGGAGAAGTTTGGTGCCATTGTCGCATACAACCGTCCTGGCTGAAGCTGGCGTCAGCCACCTCTGAGCCTGCCCCTGCAGAGCTGACAGAATCTCTGCCCCAGTGTGGCTCCTGTGCCCTAGGCAGACCAACTCAAGCACTGCATTGCATCTTTTAGCCTGACTGCTTGCGTAGCTCCTTGAACGCTTACGGAGCACCATTGGTTCAGAGGAAAAATCTGCAGAAGAGACCGTAGAGGAAGAAAAAGAGGAGGGGTGGAGGAGAGAGCTGTGGCAGAATCACCACTTGCATTTTGGAGGCGTGGTGGAGGAACAAGCTTCAACAACACTGAACCCTGTCCTGCATCCTTCCCAGCTGCCAGCAGAGTTACCCAGTGCGCCGTGCAGGAAAGGTAACATCCCTGCCCATGCCTGCTGGACCATGAGTCAGTGGTAATATGAACCTTACTGCTGGGCACCCTGTCCAACGAGGCCAAAACATTGCCTTCCACATGCCGGTAGAGAGCCGGAATGGCCTTCCGTAAAAAGAAATGGCGTTTTGGAACCTGCCACTGAGGTACAGCACATTCCACAAATTCCCAAAGGGGGGCAGAGTCTACCATCTGAAAAGGCAGCCAAGCTAGCATTTAGACGCTGAGCATGTGGATGGCTGGGACCAAATTTCTTTTTACGGTTCAGCAACTGGGGTAGGGAAATTTGCCTGCTAAAATCAGATGGTGGTGTACTGCTAGCAGATTGGCTAGCAAGTACTTGGGACATCTATTGCTATACCTTTATTCCTCTCAGTGCAGGTTTTTGAGAGGACTGGAGGTATAGTAGGGTTGGAGATACCAGATGAGGAGCAAGGAGAAGTCCGCCTTTTTCTTTGATGTGGGTCTTTCAAGTGCTGTTGCCAACAGACTGCATGGCAGGTTGTCATATGTCTGTTCAAGCATGTGGTGCCCAAGCAGTTGCTGTTCTGGCCATGCTTGATCCGCTTCAGACATAGGTTGCAAACAGCAACAGTGCGATCTGCTGCACACGTGTCAAAAAAGGCCCACACCAAGGTACTTTTAAACGTCAGTGGGGAGGCGCCCTGCACCTGTGGAGCTCTGCAGTGTGATGCAATAGGGTGACTGCCCTTAAGCTGCCCCCTAGAGGACATCATGCCTCATTGGCGTTGTGCCTCTTCCTCTCAGGCGCCCAAGTACAGTCAGTGACCTCATCATCCCCTCTCTCCTCGTCACTGGAGCAAACTTGGCAGTATGTTGCAGCTGGGGGAACAGGACTGCCAGTTTCTTGTCCTTCTTGGGAACCCCCTCTCTCTAGGCTCGCGTTACTCCCTTCCTCAACCTGGGAACCAACATCGGAGCCTTCAAATCGCTGTGCATCCTCCAGCAGCATGTACCCGACACTATGGTCGAATAATTCTGGGGGACACCTTGGTGCATGATGGTGGGGTTACAGAAGGAGTGACTGTGGACAAGGAGCCAGTGGAATAGGCTGCTTTGGCAGCTGCGTTAGAAGGCAAAATACTCTGAGCCTGGGTGACAGAGGATGAGGAGGATGAGGGTGGCTTTGTTATCCACTCCACCAACTTTTCTGCATGTTCTGGCTCAATAACACGGCCAGCTGCAGAAAAAAAGGAAAAGCGTGTCCCACGGCCACCTACAGAGGATGCACCATGTCCACGACCAGCACTGTTGACTGTAGACACAGAGGCTGCTTGCCCTCTTTTAGTGGCCTGTGAGCATCTGCCTCTCCTTGGTGGCCTTCCGGACATGTGGTATTTTTTGTTTTGCCACAGTACACTGTATTAGATACTGTGTACACCGCCTGAGGTGTATTAAAAACTGTACACACTGTATTAATTACTATGTTTACCGCCTGCACTGTACTAGCAACTGTACAACAGCTGCACTGTATTTGATACTGTGTACATCACCAGAAGTGTAGTAGAAACTGTACACACTGTATTAGATACTGTGTACATGGCCTGCGCTGTATTAGAAACTGTACTACGGCTGCACTGTATTGTATACTGTGTACACCACCAGAAGTGTAGTAGAAACTGTACACACTGTATTAGATACTGTGTACACCGCTTGCACTGTATTAGGAACTGTACTATGGCTGCACTATATTGTGTAAACCACCCAAAGTGTAGTAGAAACTGTACACACTGTATTAGAAACTGTGTACATTGCCTGCACTGTATTAGTAACTGTAATATGGCTGCACTGTATTGTGTTCTGTGTACACCACCAGAAGTGTAGTAGAAATGGTACACACTGTATTAGATACTGTGTACACCGCCTGCACTGTATTAGAAACTGTACTACAGCTGCACTGTTTTGTGTACGCCACCAGAAGTGTAGTAGATACTATACTAGATACTGTGTACACCTCCAGAAAAGTAGTATAAACTGTAAACACTGTATTAGATACTGTGTACACCACCTGCACTGTATTAGAAACTGTACAACTGCTGCACTGTATTTTATACTGTGTACACCACCAGAAGTGTAGTAAAAACTGTACACACTGTATTAGATACTGTGTACACCGCCTGAAGTGTATTATAAACAGTACACCACAGAATGCACTGTAGATATAGGCTACACTGGATGCGGGGTATATTATATATATATATATATATATATATATATATATATATATATATATATATACACACACACACAAACACACACACACACTAGACTGACATACATATATATATATATATATATATATATATATATATATATATATATATATATATATATATATATATCAAATACACTTCCCCTAACTGAATAACACTATACACGGCCGCCGTGTAAGCAGCCTTATATAGTGTGGGGCGTAGACTTAGTCCCCCTGAGCCATGATTGGCCAGCCAAAGGCAGAGCGTGCTGTGATTGGCCAAAGCATGCAGGTCAGGTGCATGCTTTGGCCAATCATCATACAGCAATGCTCTGCGATCTCACAGTGCATTATGGGACGTTCCATGGCGCTCACATTTTCCACGAACGCCCCATAATGTTTGCTCTTCAGCGAACGAGCGAACTCCCGATGTTCGACCCGAACATGGAGTTCATCCCTAAATTATATTACTAAATTTGCAAAGGAATGAGGGGCCCTAACTAGATAAGTACTGTGCCAGTGCACAGAACTAAGTTATGTACAACCGAGCACACATTTATATTATCTGTCTAAAATAATCTGAAAGCAGATTAGCTGCAGTGTCCTACTGAATGAGCCTGATAGACACAGTTTATGATTTTGCATTTGAAAAACACAAACCAAAGTAAAAGTATCTGCTATATTTGCCTCTGTTCAGTTCAAAATGCCTTTGTACTCTAGGGATAGCAGCTAGGCAGCACTGTTTCCAGAGCAATGCGGTGTGCACACAGAGGTGTGAACAGCACCATTGTCTCCAGTATGTCTTGCGTTCAATGTGCTTTCCATATGTCAAAACACACAGAATATTGCACGGGTATGAAAGAGTCATGTCCAAATGTTTCAGTACAATTTTTCAATAATGCTTGTATGCTTATCTGTACAAGCAAGGAGATATGAAGAACTCATCCAAACACAACTGTCTTTGTATCCTTTCAATTCCTCCTTCATTTTGAGTGTCTCATAAATTCTTAGGATTTTACACATACTGTTTGTAAATCTATGAAAAAGCTCCCTAGAATCCAGCACTCATGACAAACATGTTCTCTATCTAATTTAACTTTGCAACAAGAGCAGAAAGAACATCAGAAAGGAGGCTGCAGGAACATGATATGCCAAGAACAGTCTGTAACTTTGGATGTGACAAAATGATCATTCCCTATGTTTATTACTTTTTAACTGTGTAATGTTGCTTTGCCAAATAATTTCCTCTGCAACATTTTATTTCAGTAATAACTAAACTCTAGTATTCCAAACACAACTGCTGGATGTACCCAGCCGCACAGCATTAGGAGCCTGCATAATCACTCTCCTGGGACACACAGCTGCCACATACAGGTGCTCATTAAGATGAATTAAAAGATGTTCACAGCTATGCATCGGGGGGTTGCACCCACATTGACATATGCTCCGAACGCACACTATCTTCATGCGTTATGTAACTCCTGCCGCATAACCGCGTACAACCACATCTTCTAATTGATCTCAATGGGCAGCAGTTGTGGGTCCCAGAAGAGCGATCACGCAGGCTCTGCACACTGTAAAGCCATTGTACGCCATATGTCTGAAGACCAATGGTAATCCTAAATATCTAGAACTTAACTTAATTTTTGTACAATTAAAAAAGGGTGCGCTTGGCCAATATAGTGAAAGACTGCAGCACTAAAAAAAATCCCTGGATTGGTGGGATGTGGTAAATGTGGTATTAACTGTAAAGTGCGCTGTCAAAACGAAATGTATAAGTTCATAGACAATTGATTAAAAAAAAAAAAAAAAAGACATAAAAACTTGAAACAAACCAGTGAAACAAAGTCTGAGTCCTGAAATGAAATAAAATTGTTAGTGCAAAAAACCTCTAGTAGGCAAGTTCAAAATAATAGTTATGTTAAAAACAACCTTAAAGCAGAGCTCCACCCTAAAGTGGAACTTCCGCTTATCGGATTCCCCCCCCCCCCTCCGGTGCCACAATTGGCACCTTTCAGGGGGGAGGGGGTGCAGATACCTGTATAATACAGGTATCTGCACCCACGTCCGGGACTAGCTGCCCCGCCCCTATCCGAGGATGCCCGCCCATATCCGAGGGTTCCCGTTGTGTCTTGGGAAAGACACAGTTCCCAGGACACAATGGGGACCAATAAAGACGCGCAGCGCGACTCGCGCATGCGCAGTAGGGAACCGGGCAGTGAAGCCGCAAGCTTCACTTCCTGGTTCCCTGACAGAGTATGGCGGCGGACAGCCGAGAGACAAGCGATCTTTTTGCCGACATCGCTGGAACAGGTAAGTGTCCATTTATTAAAAGTTAGCAGCTGCAGTATTTGTAGCTGCTGACTTAAAAAAAAAAAAAAAATCGGGTGGACCACCTCTTTAATGACATTGGTGGAGTTATATCCAAGTAAAAGTTGCTGATAACAGCTAAACAAATTGCAACCACCCCAACCTATAACTTAGCCTTTGTAGCAAGGAGCACATGGAAAGGCAATGCACATCAAAAACAAACAAAAATCCCCAGCTCACTTACCAGCCAGCCTGCAACAAAACCAAATTGATCCTGTACAACAATTCATGTTAAAAACAAGGGGTTTAATCAGACACATTTGCAAACATGTGCAAGCCGCAGTGGCCACATCAAGGCAGCCCAGTTAACTGCGGTCTGAACTCTATAAATTTGAGCGTTTCCCAAACTGGAGAAGATATATAGCAGTTGGATAGATTAAGGGCAGGTGTGCCTGGAGGGAGCCCACCCCACCTTAAAAGGTATAGGGACACACAGGACACCCACCAGGAGCACAATGCCGCTTAATTTAAATTGCTGTAGCTTTTTTTTCCATTTAATTTGATCTTTGACTTTAGTTTGATCCCTTAATGAACTGTCTTAAAGATTGCAATTTATTGCCCAGTTTCAACTTCACAACCAATATACAGCATTGTGCAAAAGTTTTAGGTAAGTGTGAAGAAATGCTGTAAAGTACAAATTCTTTCAAAAATATATTTTTTAATTGTTTATTTTTTATCAATTTACAAAATTAAAAGTGAGCAAACAGAAGAAAAATCTAAATCAAATCAATATTTGGTGTGACTACCCTTTGGCTTCAAACCAGGATCAATTCTTATGCCGCGTATACAAGACCAGTTTTCCCGTCGGAATAAACTCTGAAGGTTTTTCTGACGGAGTTCTGCTAAAACTGTCTTGCATACACACGATCACACCAAAGTCCGATCGTCAAGAACGCAGTGACGTACAGCATGTACGACGGGACTAGAAAAAGGAAGTTTAATAGCCAGTAGCCAATAGCTGCCGTTTCGTACTTGCTTCAGAGCATGCGTCGTTTTTGGTCCGTCAGAACAGCATACAGACGAGCGGTTTTCCCTGATAGGAATTGGTTCCGTCGGAAATATTTAAAACATGTTCTATATCTAGGTCCGTTAGAATTTTCTAAAAAAAAAAAGTCAGATGAGGCATACACACGATCGGAATATACGATGAAAAGATTCCGTCTGACTTCTTCTGTCGGACATTCCGCTCGTGTGAACGCGGCATTACACTTGCACACCTTGTAAACTTGCAGAAAGTCAAGGGTTTTGTAGGATTAGAGTCAGGTGTATGATTAACCAATTCTACCAACAGGTGCTAATGAACATTAATTTCATATGTAGGTTGAAACACAGTAATTAATTGAAACAGAAATAGCTGTGTAGAAGACCTAAAACTGGGTGAGGAACAGCCAGACTCTGCTACTAAGGTGAGGTTGTGGAAACAGTGTTGCCAACCGCCCGTGTTTTTATGGGCAGCCCGTAAAAACAGGGCTATTTTTTCATGTAAGTGAAAACCCGTAAAAAAAAAATCTTGCCAGTAAAAATATGATGGCCCCGGCTCGGAACTGCGCATGTGCAGTCCCGAAGCATGCAGAGAGTCTCCGATCATCCCGATGATCTTTCTGTCACTGCTGCTACTTGTCTTGTACCCTCTCCTTCCTTCTACAACGTGCCTTATTTGATTCTAGGAGATGCTGGGAGGGGGAGGAGTGGAGTGAGTCTGCAGTGGAGCCGGAAGGACTTCAGCCTAGCAGAGTAGCAGAGTGTAAGCTAGCTATTAGCTAACTGCAGTCGTGTATTTGCCTTGACTTAGTGGGCAGGAGGAGGGGGGGGGGGCAGAGGATGGGCTGTGCAGCAGATTTGTGTACAGTACATCCTTTTTTTGTGTGTCAGATCTGCTTTGTTTCTAAGGGAGGACATTTTCTCCCCAATCTCTCCCTTTTACCTGCAGTGCTCACCAGTCCAGGCAAAGCCTCCTCAGTCCTCTCCAGAGTTACCACCTCATTTGTCTGGGGCACTACAAATCCAAGCATGCCAGGAGAGGGGAGCAATATGATTTGGCTGGTATTTTCTGATGAAAAGTGCTGCTGTATATTGTGTTTGTACTGTATGGTCATAATATAATTGATTATGTCTTGTGCTTGATGGTCTTGAGGTGTTTATTCATATATTTTTATCTGAGTAAGTAGTGAGCACATTTGGTCTCCTGTAGTATGTCCGCAGCCTATGACCGTCTCCTGTAGCATGTCCACAGTCTCTGACCGTCTCCTGTAGCATGTCCGCAGTCTCTGACCGTCTCTTTTAGCATGTCCGCAGTGTCTGACTGTCTCCTGTCGTATATCTGCAGTCTCTGACCATCTCCTGTCATATGTCCGCAGTCTCTGACCATCTCCTGTACTATGTCTGCAGCCTCTGACCGTCTCCTGTATCCTGTCTACAGCCTCTGACCGTCTCCTGTAGGATAAAACCCAGAGCCACCAAGCTGGAGCCATTTGACTGAGCCATGCACGGTGCACCTGAGATGAAGTCAGTGACAGTGCCGCCAGGCCAGTCTGATGTAAGGGGGCACTGATATAAAGGTTTCCCCCCTATATTAGTAACCCCCCTTACCTTAGTGTATTCACTGTACGGAAGGTGGTCTCTGGTCACCAGAGTGCCCCCCACATTAGAGTTCCTGGCGTTCCCCTTAACATCAGAGTCTTTAGGATTCCCCCTTTCAGTGCAAGGGGGAACTCAATCTGCGAACCCTGATCTAATTGGGAACTCTGATGTAAAGGGAACACAGTTCCCCCTTAGATCATGATTTTCAGTGTTCCCCTTTACATAAGAGTTTTGTTTCACTGTAAGGGGGAATCCTGCACACTCCGATGTAAGGGGGAACTCTGTGCTAGCGGGGTTATAGTAACCTGACCTTCATGTCAATGCAGAAATATGTTTTTTTACTTTTGATAAACTTAAAGTGGGGTTGCAACCAAAAAATTAAATATGGCTTAAAAATCATAAAAAAAATTGGAAAAAAAAAAATAATTGGAAAAAAAAAATTTTTTTACTCACCTCTAAATGCCTGTTGCTAGGGGGTCCCTCGTAGTCTGCCACCTTCATTGCCCGGGCTAAACGTCACTTCCTGTAGGTGCCGCACAGTCATCTGGGACCTGTCATGTGTCCCAGATGAGTGAGCGTCGAATCACGGCGCACGGCGCCGCTTGCGCATGCGCAGTGGGTGCCCGGCTGTGAAGCCACAGCCGGGTTCCCACATTAAGAAAGCCAGCGCCGCAAGCGGAGCGGGGAATGAGGGGGGGGTCTCGTTCCCCCGCATCGCTGGACCCCGGGACAGGTAAGTGTCCGATTATTAAAAGTCAGCAGCAGCAGCAGTATTTGTAGATGCTGACTTTTATTTTTTATTTTTTTTGTTGGAACTCCTCTTTAAACACATTGTTAATAGCACTAGATATATGTTTATAGTTTAAAATTTTGATATTTGCACTGTTTAGCACTGAAAACTGTAATTTTAGGTACTTTTTCCAGTGTCAGTAAAAAATGTGTGCCGCTTGTAAATTTTGGCATCCTGCCAGTAAATTTTGTTTCGGAGGTTTGGCAACTCTGTGTGGAGGACAGTTTTATGTTACAGGTCATACACCATGGCAAAACTGAACACAGCAACAAGACACAAGATAGTTATACTGCATCAGGTCAAGGTCTCTCCCACAAATAGAGTAAAAGCAGACTGGTGTTTCAAGATGTGTTGTTCAAGCAGCTCTTTTGAAGAACAAAGAATCAGGTAAAGTTTAGACCTGTAGACGCAGTGGTCGGCCAAAGAAACCTAGATGAAAGACACATCATGCTTACTTCCCTTCGATATCAGAAGATGTCTAGCAATGTCATCAGCACAGAATTGGTGGAAACCAGTGGGACCCAGGTACACCCATCTACTGTCTGGAGAAGTCTGGCCAGAAGTGGTCTTCATGGAAGAATTGTGAACAAAAAATAATACTTCAGAGGTGGAAACAAGGCTAAGCGACTATGCACGACAACATAGGAACTGGGTGCAAAAAAATGACTGCAGGTGCCCTGGACTATTGATTGAAAAGTTGAAACATTTGGCTGTAGGAGGAGGCAGTTTGTTCACCAAAGGGCTGAAGGCAGCAGTAAAGCAAGGTGAAGGTTCCTTACAAGTTTTGGGCTGCATTTCTAAAGAGTTGGAGGTTTGGTCAGAATCAAGAGTGTCCTCAATGCTGAGAGATACAGGCAAATACTTATCTATCATGCCATACTATCAGGGAAGCGTGTGATTGGCCCCAAATTTATTCTGCAGCAGGACAATGACCCCAAACATATAGCTAATGCAATTAAGGACTATCTTCAGTGTAAAGAAGAACAAGGAGTCCTGGAAGTGATGGTTTGGCCCCCACAGAATCCTGATCTTAACATCATCGAGTCTGTCTGGGATTACATGAAGTATTTGAGGCAGCCTACATGCACAGAAGTTATGTGGTTAGTTCTCCAAGATGTTTTGAACAAAACCTACCTGCTGAGTTCCTTCAAAAACTGTGTGTTAGTGTACTTAGAAGAATTGATGCTGTTTTGGAGGCAAAGGGTGGTCACACCAAATATTGGTTTGATTTTGCATTTCTCTTCTGTTCATTTACTTTCTATTTTGTTAATTGCTAAAAATAAACTATTGACACTTCTTTCTTAATATACAGCATTTTTTTCACACTTACCTAAAACTCTTGCACAATAGTGTATATACAGTGCATTGCAAAAGTATTCACCCCCCTTGGCTTTTTACATATTTTGTTACATTACAGCCTTTAGTTCAATGTTTTTTTAATCTGAATCATATGCGATGGATCAGAACACAATAGTCTAAGTTGGTGAAGTAAAATTAGAAAAATATATACATAAAACTATTTTTCAGAAATAAAAAAAATATAATTGGCATGTGCGTATGTATTCACCCCCTTTGTTATGAAGCCCATAAAAATCTCTGGTGCAACCAATTACCTTCAGAAGTCACATAATTAGTGAAATGATGTCCGCCTGTGTGCAATCTAAGTGTCACATGATCTGTCATTACATATACGCACCCTTTTGAAAGGCCACAGAGGCTGCAACAACTAAGCAAGAGGCACCACTAACCAAACACTGCCATGAAGACCAAGGAACTCTCCAAACAAGTAAGGGACAATGTTGTTGAGAAGTACAAGTCAAGGTTAGGTTATAAAAAAATATCCAAATCTTTGAAGATCCCTAGGAGCACCATCAAATCTATTATAACCAAATGGAAAGAACATGGCACAAGGTAAGGTAACCCTGGAGGAGCTGCAGAGTTCCACAACAGACACTGGAGTATCTGTACATAGGACGACAATAAACCGTACGCTCCATAGAGTTGGGCTTTATGGCAGAGTGGCCAGAAGAAAGCCATTCATTTCAGCAAAAAACAAAATGGCACGTTTTGAGTTTGCAAAAAGGCATGTGGGAGACTCCCAAAATGTATGGAGGAAGGTGCTCTGGTCTGATGAGACAAAAATGTTACTTTTTGGCCATCAAAGAAAACGCTATGTCTGGCGAAAACCCAATGCATTACATCACCCAAAGAACACCATCCCCATAGTGAAACATGGTGGTGGCAGCATCATGCTGTGGGGATGTTTTTCAGCAGTCAGTACTGGGAAACTGGTCAGAGTTGAGGGAAAGATGGATGGTGCTAAATACAGGGATATTCTTGAGCAAAACCTGTACCACTCTGTGTGCGATTTGAGGCTAGGACGGAGGTTCACCTTCCAGCAGGACAATGACCCCAAACACACTGCTAAAGCAACACTTGAGTGGTTTAAGGGGAAATATGTAAATGTGTTGGAATGGCCTAGTCGAGCCCAGATCTCAATCCAATAGAAAATCTGTGGTCAGACTTAAAGATTGCTGTTCACAAGCGCAAACCATCCAACTTGAAGGAGCTGGAGCAGTTTTGCCAGGAGGAATGGGCACAAATCCCAGCTGTGGCAAGCTCATAGAGACTTATCCAAAGCGACTTGGAGCTGTGATAGCCGCAAGAGGTGGCTCTACAAAGTATTGACTTTAGGGGAGTGAATAGTTATGCACATTGACTTTTTCTGTTATTTTGTCCTATTTGTTGTTTGCTTCACAATAAAATAAAACATCTTCAAAGTTGTGGACATGTTCTGTAAATTAAATGATGCAAATCCTCAAACAATCCATGTTAATTCCAGGTTGTGAGGCAACAAAACACAAAAAATGCCAAGAAGGGGTGAATACTTTTGCAAGGCACTGTATATATGGCCAGCATTAGTGTGTTTTTTGCAGGTAGTAGGTCATACCTTAGGGAAGCACACTCAGACACATAAAATGATGGTTGGCATTGGGATTTGTCTTTTATTAGCACCTTTTATATGAGTTTGAACAACTGAATTTTTGACTATCATCTCATGAATGTGCATAGCTCTAGAATTGTCTATTTAATCTGTCACAGCCATTTAAAAACAAACGTAGTAGAAAAAATAAACCACACACACAAAGAGTATATACAACACAATGAAAATGTATTAAACACATGTCAACAGTATCCTTTAATATCGCTTTGTGTTTGTATTATGTGAGGACTCCAATCATTCTACTGACATATGGGACTAAAAATATATTCCTGAGCAAATACTGCCTGAGTGAAAGTGCTACAAAGGTAAGAAGGTGCAGTCATCATTGTAATCATCAGCAAACACTAGCACTACATCAAATGTGTGGATAGATCTCTACGCACACACGGCAGGGTCACTTCCAAACACCTTAGCAGATCATTGTCTAATATTTGCTTTCTGTCACAGAAAGTGATTTACAGCAATTAGCAGACACTATAAAACAGAAGAGTTACTCATTAATGAAGCTGTTTCTACATAGAAAATCTTGGAGAGCCATCAGTGGTGGAACAACTGTGGTGGCAGACCCTAACTATTTCAGTATCAGCTTGTAAAACTCCTTCATTGCCATTTTTCCCGTTTTCAGCATTTTAACATTTTGGCTGACAATTACTTGGTCATGCAATACTGTATTCAAATAATTTTATATTATTTTTGTGACATAGTCAAATGATTTCTTTTTGGAAAGTGAACTATTTTTGGAAAGTGGACACCCCAAGGTGATCTCATTTTTGCTGCAAATTTTAGGAAATGAAGAAACATGCTGGTATTGAGGGGGTTGAAACCTGGCGCTTGGTATTGGTGCACTAGATAAATGTACAGGTCATACAAAGAGGGGGCAAGGGTGATGTACTGGACACATACAATGGGATGTTGGAGATAAAGTGGTTATTGTGCAGATGTAAAGAGAGTAGATTAAAACCGTAAGTATTTTATTGTTATTTGAATTCCCCCCCCCCCCCCAAAAAAAAAAACAGTAAGTAAAGAGTAAAGGCGAAAATAATCCAACGGAAACACATGTTCCAGTAACAGCTGACAAAGGTCACTTTTTATTGATTTCCTCTCTCTTCTTCAATGCCTGTTGATCCTGTCAATAAGTTATGTAGAGAAACTTCCTGTATTAGGGTGGCTTCGGGAATTACACACAGCACTGATACTCTTTCCTCCAAGCTGTCATTTTTGAAGGGGGAAAGGTTTTTTGCTTTAGTGTAACTTTTCTTTTTTACATTTTTTTTTCTTTGCTTTCACTTAAATTGTAGTTATATCACATAGGGGACAAAAAAGTCCCCTATCCCTATGTGATATATTTTTAGGACATCATGGGTTTATTAGAACCTTGATGTCTCACCTGTCCTCCATTGAAGCTAATAGGGTGAGGATCATGCTGCATTAGCTTTTTCCTTGGCAAAGTGGCACTAGACAACGGAAATGTGATGTTTTCCACATTGCTTTCGGGTTCATTCACACCTTCCATGTAGGTCCCAGGCCCACAGGTGGAACATCAGAGCCTATAAAGCATGGCAGGGGGTTGTCCTGGGGGGTCATGGAAAGCAATAGGATGGATATACAGCCACAGGATCACTTTCACTAGAAAGCCAACAGTTTGTGGTGTGCACACACGATTCCATGACTGGAGTGTGTGGAACACCCCCCCCCCCCCCAACAGTCAAATGGTTAGAAAAATGGCAACATTTCAAAAACACAAAAAAAATAAAATTACAAAAACTACACAAACTCATAAACCAAGTAAAAATGTTACAAGCACATAATGAGCTAAGTCATTTGTGTAAACTTGACTACCATGGGTTCAGATTATTTACTTATTAGGCCAGTGACATCACATGAGTCACGAGGGATGATGTCATTAGAATTTCTACCCCCTGTGGTGTTATTGCCCTAAAAAGTAAAATGCTTATTTATTAGGTTAGCACCTAAAGTACTTCCTTACTACTTACTACAGCACTAAGGTCACAGGGAACAAAAGGGGTTATGTGGCAATAACCTTCACCCAAGTGATACCACTGCACTAATAGGGAAGTACTATACATCCTTTTTAGGATGACACCTATAGTACATACAGTATCTCACAAAAGTGAGTACACCCCTGACATTTTTGTAAATATTTTATGTGACAACACTGAAGAAATTACCATTTGTTACAATGTGAAGTAGTGAGTGTACAGCTTGTATAACAGTGTAAATTTTCTTTCCCCCCAAAATAACTCAACACACTAATTAATGTCTAAACCGCTGGTAACAAAAGTGAGATACTGTAATACTATACTATACTCCCCTCCTCACACTAGGAGTACTCAGTCACAGATGAGGCCATAGGTGGGTGTGGTCAGGTGTGAAGCAGGAACAGGAAGTGACCTTGTATACCCCTCCTCTTCCTGTCCATTGGGAATGCAGGGCTGGGGGCAGGACTGTACAGTTCAGTCACATGACCACCTGGAACTATATACAACGTACAAACCACAGCAGTGCACTACAGGTCTCAGCTTTCAAAGTCCAGTAGCAATGACACCCATGAAATCCAATGAGGCCAAAGAGGGAAATCAATAGTCACAAGGCAACTAGATCCTGTAGCTTCCAGGTAGGGATCCGGGATGATCTAAGACAGCTCAAAAAGACAGAAACACAGGAGCGCGAAATCCTCATTAAGACAGCATATCTCCTCGCTTTGGCAGCATTTGTTTAATCAAAAAAGAACATAGCACACTTACAGTTAAAACTTTGGTAGATTAGTGAGGAAAGCAATGGGCAATAGAAGGGAACTGTGGCAAAGCTGTACTGCATAACAGAGACCGGAACTAACAGCTGACAAAAGTCCGCCAGTATACAGCATTCTTAGCCGCTGTCTCCTGCCTCGTGGTGACCTCTATGTGCCTGGGGTACAGAGGGGCAGCAAGATGTTTCAAAGGACAGGCCCTTATTTGTCAAACCTTCTGTGACATCTGCTGATAAATAATAATAATAATAATAATAATAATAATAGACATAGGAACCCTGCCATATCCTCTATGTCATCACCAGCAGTGTGGAGGACTACAAGTCCCAGCAGTGATGGCCCCGTGGTGTCTTTGCATATGACAGGTGGAGAGGACTGGACACTGGTCCAGAGGACCCCTCCTCCCCTCACTGATGTACAACAGCCATGTGGGATCATTAGCACTGAGGTGGGGAGAGGGCCACAGAGACGACAATGGGGGAGATCGGAGGAGGTAACAGACAGTACAGAACAGTCTCTTACACATCCCCAAATTGTTCCCATAAAGTTGGGAGCGTGAAATTGTCCAAAATGTCTTGGTATGCCGATGCCTTTAGAGTTCCCTTTACTGGAACTAAGGGGCCAAGCCCAACCCCTGAAAAACAACACCACACCATAATCCCCACTCCACCAAATGATTTTGACCAGTGCACAAAGCAAGGTCCATAAAGACATAGATGAGCGAGTTTGGTGTGGAGGAACTTCACTGGTCTGCACAGAGTCCTAACCGCAACCCGATAGAACACCTTTGGGATGAATTAGAGTGGGGACTGTGAGCCAGGCCTTCTCGTCCAACATCAATGACTAACCTCACAAATGCGCTTCTGGAAGAATGGTCAAACATTCCCATAGACGCACTCCTAAACATTGTGGACAGCCTTCCCAGAAGAGTTGAAGCTGTTATAGCTGCAAAGGGTTGGCCAACTCAATATTGAACCCTACGGACTAAGACTGGGATGCCATTAAAATTCATGTAAAGGAAGGCATCCCAATACTTTTGACAATATAGTGTATATATACATACATATACAGAATATATATATATATATATATATATATATATATATATATATATATATATATATATATGTGTGTGTGTGTAGCGCTGACATCCTTGCCTATTGATGTGTGTTTGCATACTTTAATACAAGGTCTATGGACATTGCTATGGTTCAGTATTTGGAGCCATCTAGTGACCAAATACTGGTAATGCAGATATATAATTATTACCTCAGAACAAGCACAAAAGACTAATAGAGGAAGTGACTGTTGTTTTGATTAGAGGGTTGACCCTGTTACCCAGGAGTCTTGGTGACCTACCCATGAACACTCTCTTAACAGTGCATGCTGGGTAGAGCATAAAAGGAACCCGAGCGGCCATTTTGGGTCTCTTGGGATCACGTGGCCTGCCTGTCAGGATCTGCGAGGAGGCTTCCCGGAGACAGTGAACGGATCGAAGAGACTCAGACATTCATGCGAGACGGGTCCATCCAGCGGAGCGGAACGGAGCGACTGGCCCAGCTGACAGAGAAGCAAGCTGCAGTCACCGGACCAAAGTTACTACACGGAGCTCTGATCCAGTTGGTGAGCGGGTCATGGCCCACAGTTAACTTTCACACGCAGTTAGACTCACATACAGGCCTCATTGGAATTTGTAGTTTCATGGAGGAGGAACAGAGCAACTGACACTGAGCAGGCTTGAGGCCTATCTACTCTGTCGTCTCAAGCATTGTAAAATAGTTATCAGAGTTGCACTAGGAGCACCTTCACCTCAATTTAACTTATCATAAACTGTGGATCACAAATCATAAGGAGTTACTCTAGCTAGCGAAGACAAGAAGATCACGGACTAAGTACTTTAAGGGAGATCTCACACATAGCTTATAAAGTAGGGGAAGCTCCCAAGTATAAAAACACACACACACATTATATATATATATATATATATATATATATATATATATATATATATACACACATACATATACATACACACACATACTGTTTTTTCAAATTTGTTTATATTGAAATCCATTGTGCTGTCGTCCTATGTTGGGATGACACCATAATTACTGTAATCACCTCTTTGCATATTTTACAGTAAAATATATTTCTGGTTAAGTATCCAGTTGTGTGGCGTACTGTTTTTCCCCACTAGGTGGAGCCAGTGGACCCTGAGGTTACAATACAGGTACTTTACATTTGTATTATATTGTATTGTATTGCATTGCACCACAGCTGTGCCAAGGGGATTGAGCCAAATTAGTGGGGTCTATTGGTACAGTGCCAAACCAGCAGCTCCTTCGGGGGTCAGTGCTACATTATATATATATATATATATATATATATATATATAGGTACCTTTGTCTTTTACACTGTATTCATAGTGAGTAGCTGAGTTCAGTCAGAGAATACAGACTGTGGAAGGAAACACAACCATCTGCAGGAAAACCACACAAGCATAATTCGAACATGTATACTGCCCTGATTGTTCAGAAAACAAGCGTAAGACCCAGTGATAAGAAGTGGCAGTGACAAACCGCTGTGCCGGTATGCTGTGCACTTGTAGCGCTCTCAGATTCCCCTACATTTTAAATATCAGCAAAATGGAGAGGAATGATTCTTTTTTTCCATTGTGCATATATACCAAAAGAAAAATTTGTGTTCTGTCATTGCAGCCATACTATATAGTACACGTGGGACTGAGTGAAGTAAAGAAATAAATAGGTTGTGCTTATTCAGTTACACATTTATTCATACACACACACACACACACACACTATTCCACTGGCAGGCTGTTTGTGCTTTCTATCATTAACATTGCTGAAGAGAGTGGGCTTTTGAAATCTGATTTGGTAAATAAAATTATGTGTTATAGATGTGTGACAGGTTGATAAGACTTCAGTGGGATTTTTAGGCATATGTCACAGATTCAGTTACTTCAAGCTGTCATAGTAAGGCACCAAATGTTACTTTGTGTGGCAGATGGACTGTGAATACAGGAAGACCTTTAAGTGTCAAGTTACTTGTAACAAGGCCTAGATGATCACATCAACTTGACCACCTCCGGAAAACCCAGAAGATACAAAAGTGAATCGAACTATGAATACAGATTTAATACAATTACTTTTATGCTAAGAGAAACTGGATATGGAGTACTATGGGGTTTATTGCTCATTTCTACACAGCACAGAGATATTTTAATAGATAAATCATTACATCAGCATGAAAATATGGATGCCACTTACATTTTAGAATGACATGGGTGATGTTCAAAAGTAGTTACTTCTAAAACATGATCTGAAGTTGCAAACATTTATGTTTAAAACATACACAGCTTTTTCATCAGCGTACTATTTTCAGTTTTTATATTTTACCAAGGTATTATTTACAATAAAAAGGCCATGGTCCCATCTAAACAGCTAGGAGATTTAACATATGACTACCAATCCAAAAAACTGAAAGATGAATTTATGCACAGTTGATACAATTTTACACCCTCAAGTGTCTGAATCAACCTGCACCCTTCTTCTAAAGTCAAAATATGGCCTACCCCTTCCTGAAACTTTTCGGCTGATGGTTTTCCACCAAGGTCCTGCGATTTTTCAGTCAAGGGATGTTGGGCAGAAAACGTCCCACTGGACCAACCGAGGCAATTTTTAGACAATTCTTCCAGTTGACTTTGGCTTTTGGCTTAAGTGGCCAATTGAGGGCTGATGAAGGGCTTAGTCAGGCTCTTGACTTCCTTAAGTTTCTTGGCTTTTGAGGTTGGCTTGGCACTCAAGAAGACAGGTAAAGGTTAGGCAAGCACCTAGAATAACAAGGTAATTTTAGTACTTTTCAATGAGAAAAGATGTACTTTTAAGCACATTTTGGATGTTTTAGGCCTCTTGCCCACTGGGCTGTCTGTTACAGTATGTGGCATGTGGCAGGCTTTGGCTGGACATTGCTGATTACTGTGCAAGTGAAACTGGCGTTTAGGGCCCTGTCTGTTCAAGGAAGAGTTTCTGGAATGCATTCCATAACCTCTTGCCTGAATGAACAGGACCCGAAACACTGGCATCACTCATTACAGCATTCAACCCCGTTCAGTCCCAGCCTGCCATGGACTTCGATAGGCTG
This sequence comes from Lithobates sylvaticus, assembly GCA_028564925.1. Lineage (NCBI taxonomy): Eukaryota > Metazoa > Chordata > Amphibia > Anura > Ranidae > Lithobates > Lithobates sylvaticus. The sequence goes on from CM053026.1 coordinate 604,835,459, forward strand.
ACTGCAGCAGGGCTGGAAGCTGCACCTGTCCCCCCCCCCCCCCCCCCCGAGCACACTGCGCTGCAATGTTAAAGGGGCCTTAGGCCTTATGCACACTAGATGTTAAAAAAATACCAGCAGCTTTAGCTGTAGAATGCCACGTTTTGCAGCATTTTTGCGTTAACGTATTTTTAGCAAAACTATACTACCACAAAAACGCTCATAATAGCATTCATGATTGTTTTTCAGATTTAGAGCATTTTTACAGCTGAAAAACCCTTCTTGCCAAAAAACGCTGATAAAAGCCTATGTGTGCATGGACACATAGGATAACATGCTTTGAAGTTTACTGGCTGCAGAAAAAAATGCCTGAAGCCAGAAACAGCAGCTGTAAATACATCCAGTGTGCATGAGGCCTTAGACCCCTTTCACACTGAGGTGGTTTTCAGGCGTTTCAGTACTAGAAATAGCCTCTAAATAAAGCCTGAAAACCACCTTCCCTACATTTCAGTGTGTCTTTTCACACTGGGGAGCTGCGCTTGCGGGACGTTAGGAAATGTCCTGCAAGCAGCATCTTTGGGGCAGTTTCAAAACGCTTTGCCCATTGAAATGAATGTGAGCCTGAAAAGTGCTTCGGAAGCGTAGCAACACGGGTGCTTTAAACCCCCTCATTGGGGTTAAAAGCTCCTACAAAGGCAGCCGAAAAGCGCTGCTTAAACAGCGCTAAAGCACCGCTTAAACGAGCAGAGCTTTAGCGCTAATGTGGCCATGGCTCAGTGTGAAAGGGGTTTTATAGTGATACTCAAGGAAATTTTGAAATAATTGTTATTACATTATCTCAACACTGTGGGAATTTTATGAATCCTGTCACAAAGAAGGAGCAGTGAGATGCATTGTGAGATAGATTTATTACAAGGTTACAATTGCTCTAAAGTATGTGCATACCTGTGACTGCATTAAACCTGACCCTGACCATCTGTTTAGTGTCGCAGTTGGCTGCCCAGGAATACAGCCGCACAGGTCTGTAAACCTGTCACAGAGACTTTGCTGAAGAACATGCAAACTGATTGTGACTGACGAATTGTGTCACAAATTTTCTTAATAAATGTCTCCCAATGTATGTTTTCAATGACTGATCATAACCACATTTGCAAAACCAATTCCAACTTTGGTCTGTAGGCTGTTTATGATAAAGAGACACATTGCTGGCAAAGCTACATGCTGAATGTTTAGTGTTTCACAACTGTGCTTCTGGCATGCAAAACTAAATCCATTTTAAGAACAAATAAACTTCTCAGCTTGATGTAAACAGTTTAAAGCCTATGCTGATGTTACACAACAATTCTGCCACTGGTGACACGTCACCAGTGACAGAGTCACTCAGGACAGCCGTTCACTTATCTCTGTGGAATGACTCTCTTGTAGGCTAAAGCTGGGTACGCACAGGCCCGAATGTCAGAAGGCATTTGCCAGTTCAAAAAATAAAACGTCCAACATTCGGCCGTCTGTATGTCGGTCTGTCTGACAGAAGCTGGCCATTTGGCCGGCTTCTGTCGGACATGCATGCTAGAAAACCAGCAGCCGACCAACTCTCGATCTGCGCTCTCAGCCAATGGCTGAGAGTGCTGATTGGAGTGTTCTGGTGGGGGGCCATAGCCCTGTCAGAACACAATATCTTTACTTTTCACTTACCTTTCATGGTTAGTGCAGCAGCTTCAACCAGAGCTGACTGTTTTTTTTTCGTTCAACCTGTACACACTGTTGAATCTCCATTGCTAGCAAGGGACAACAAGTAAACAACATTATACTGGTCTTGCTAACAACAGAAGCAATTCCATAGGGATTGGCAAGAGGGATCCTCATGCTGGTAAGTTGTTAAAATGCACACGTGTATTATGGGCACAATAACACATGCGCTGTGCTGTGAATGGGCTCTTAGCCCCGAAGTGCACCACAATGCACATTTGTTGTGTGCACTTTACTGTGCAGTGTATTGTGGTCACTTCTGCTCTATGTAGGTTGCTAAAGGGCAGGGGTCTCCAAACTTTATGAACAAAGGGCCAGTTTACTGTCCTTCAAACTTTTGAGGGGCCAGACTGTGGCCAGTGGGAGAAGAAAATGTCCTGTGTCAGTGAACATAGGGGTTGATTTACTAAAGGAAAATCCACTTTGCACTACGTGCACTTGGAAGTGCAGTCGCTTTAGATCTGAGGGGAAGATCTGAAATGAGGGTAAGCTGTGCTGATTTTATTATCCAATCAAGTACAAGCAAAAAATTATTTTTATTTTCCTTGCATGTCCCCCTCAAATCTACAGTGACTGCACTTCCAAGTGCACTTGCAGTCAAAGTGGATTTGCCTTTAGTAAATGTAGCACTAACCCCCGAAGGAGAAGCTGGTTTGATTTGGGCCTGCACTCTATTAATAAACCCCCACTGACTGGACTCAGTCCCCTTGACAAAGCTGTGGTGTAATATAATACAATACACAATACAATATAATATACCTGTATTGTCACCTCAGGATCCACTGGCTCCACCTGCAATGGTTGAAAAACAATACTCCACACAATAGGGTACTTAACCAAACATGAACATTACTGTACTTTCTGATAAACAGGTGGTTACAGTGATTGTACTGTCATCTCAACATAAAATGACAGGACAATGGATTTTAAACAACAATTATACACAGTATAACTACAAGGGAGCTCACCCTACTTTTATAGCTAGTTGTGAGATATCAATAAAAGTACACAGTCTTTAATCTTCTGGTCTTCTGCTAGCTATGATGGTTCCTTATCAATTGTAATCCAAAAGGGAAAGAAATTAGTATTGATTTAACGGTGGTCCTGATAATGTTTCTGTAAGTGTTCCAGAAAGTGTTTCCTTAGGTATAGTACAACACTTAAGATGCAATAAGAATTAGGCCTTATGCCTGCCTAATGTCAGTTACTGTACTCCTCCTGTGTGGGACTACCGGTCCCAGCGAAACTGTACGAGTCTGACTGGATGCAAAAGTGTAGTAAAATTGTGGGCCATAACCCACTCACCAACTGGATATGAAGCTCTGTATAGTATCTCTGGTTCGGTATCTGTGGCTTGCTTCAATGTCACTCCGCTCCGTTCTGCTGGGTGAACCCGGTCCTCCGGTACTCAGACGAGTGTCTCTGGATCTTCCCAATCCAGTCACTGTGTCTTTCACACCGCCCGGTCGCTCACACAATCTGTCAATGTAGCGCTCCACAATGGCTGTAGGCCGCTTCCTCTGGGAGACCTCCTCACAGGTCCTCACAGGCAGGCCACGCGTCCAGAAGAGACCTAAGATGGCCGCCCCTGGGTCCTTTTATGTCCTACCCAGCATGCAGTGCAAGAGAGGGTGTCCATGGATAGGTCACCTGGCATTCTGGGTAAATAGGTCAACTCCCTGAGGTAAATAAACCAGTCACTTCCTTTATGTAATTCAGTGTTCTTTGAAAACAAAAGTCATCCAGTCCACGTTCAGTATTTGGCCGCTAGATGGCGCCAAATACTAAGCTATAGAATTGTCCATAGACTTTCATTATAGAATATTGACATTGCATCAGTAGACAAGAAAATCAGCGCTACATAAATAAACCCCAATGTAAAGTAAACAATGCCCCATTGGTGGAAGAAATAGCGCTTCATCATTGGTGTCAGTGGGAGGAATAGTGCCCCATAATTGGTATCAATGGGAAGAATAGTGCTCCATTGTTGGTATCAATGGGAGGAATAGTGTCCCATCATTACTATCAGTGGAAGGAATAGTGCTTTTGTTGGGAGAAATAGTGCCCCATCATTGGTTTTATTGGGAGGAAAAGTGTCCCATCATTGTTGTCAGTGGAAGGAATAGTGGCCCATCATTGGTATTAGTGGGAGGAATATTATTATTATACAGGATTTATATCGCGCCCACAGTTTACGCAGCACTTTACAGCTGGAGGGTAGACAGTTCAAATACAATACACTTTAATACAGTAGGAATCAGAGGGCCCTGGTCCTTAGAGCTTACAATCTAAGAGTAGTGCCCCATCATTGGTGTCACTGGAAATAGTGTCCCATCATTTATATCAATGGAAATAATAGTGCCCCATCACTGGTTTCATTGAGAGGATTGCAAAAGAAGGAAACAGGAGAGTGCTTCTAAGTGAAGTAGTTTATAGGTATAATGAATCAATTAAAAAGCCATTCATGTGGTAGATGAAACACAGGCTCTATTTTACAGTAAGCATCTCAGGGTTTCGTCCGGGCATACGTTCTGTGTCAGCCGCTTCACTGGGAAGGAACCTCACTTGCCTGCAGCCTAAGGTTCTTTATCAAAATCCCTCTGCTTTCATTGGGAGGAATAGTGCCCCATCATTGGTATTAATGGGAGGAATAACGCCCCATCGTTGGTGTCAGTGAGAGGCCTAGTATCACATTGTCAGTGGCAAGAACAATGCCTCACTGTTGCTGACAGTGGGGGGAATAATGCCCTAAGAGCAAGATAAAAGCAGGCAGAGGACAGCATCCGGCCCCCGGGCTGCAGTTTGGAGACCACTGCTATAGGGTGTGCATTGCACTAGGCGTTTCTGCAACACACAACTCTAGGGTCTCAAAGTCATTTAGGCAGACATTCACTAATTCCTTTGGTCACAAACAATTGTTTGCCTTTAAGACTGATTTTTAATTATCCGATTCTGCTAAAAATTGTCCAATGTATGCACATCCTTGCAACTTAGCATTCTCTCCAGTAGAAATTCAGAGGTAAATAAAAATCAGTCTAACTCTGAGCATTGATTAATGAAAGCAATCCTTATCTCCCGAGGGACAGCTGTACAGTCAACGCGCCCTTCACATACACAGCAGGGATTTCTGAGTGACTCAGCCTTTTCCTAATCCCAGTATGCTAAAAGATTCATGATTCCACCCCAGCCTCCATGTCATAGACAGCAGGTCACTTCAACACAGGCTGGGATGTAAAGCATGTTTCCTTCATGTCTTTGTAAATGTATTCTCTTTTTTCTTAGGTTCTTGCTGTCCCATATTGGATAAAATTACACTGGTGTTTATGTAGCGAGACTAAGAACAATGTATGTATTGTAACATAAAGAAACCAACTAGAAGATGTCTTACTGGTTTATATGGGTTAATGTAAATCACTGTTCCCTTTTACCATATTTATAAGGTGCGTCAAATGCTTGTTTTGTAATGCTCTAATGTAGCCAATAAACTTTTGGAATAAGGACTACAGAGTTGCAGGCTCTCCTTCCTTGCTTATTGCATCTAGTGTGAGAAGACACACCGAGCCCTGGCACCTGTGCTGCGGACCACACATTAAGATTGGATTGCCTCCTGTTGTGAGAGCTACACCACCTCTAATACACCTTTGTGGGAATGAGCTATTCCTTGCATGAAGCAAGGTAACTCTGATGCGGCGTACACACGAAGGGACAATCCCACATGTCACATGGTGACCCCGCCCCCTTGTGTTGTCACAGTCCCGGAGGATGCTGGGACTGTGACATCGCAAGGGGGCGGGGTCACCATGTGACATGAACATGTGACCCTGTCCCCCATGTCCCTATATAAGTCCCAGCGCAGAGCGGCACAGGCATTCCGGGCAAAGACAGTGACGGGTCAACATCGGAAGAAGAAGAAGAACAAGAAGGACAAGAAGAAGAAGGCGGCGCCGGCGGCGCGGAAGACGACGACCGCCGCAAGAACAGAAGAGACCCCCGGAAGACCCCCGAAGGCGGATCGAGACCCCCAGACGACGGCGGCGATGACGAAGAAGGTAGCCGGACTCCTCCGTTCGTGAAAGAGCTAGGTAAAAGAGCAGAAGAGAGCGGAGGAGTCCGGCGAGAAGACCCCCAAGACGGAAGAAGACCCCCGGAGCAGTGCAATAAAATATTTTTTCAAAAGTGTGTGTGTTTTTGTACTTTACATTTTACACCTTAGGTGAATGGGTAGGGGTACATCGTACCCCATACTCATTCACATAGGGTGGGGGGCCGGGATCTGGGGGCCCCCTTATTAAAGGGGGTTCCCAGATTCCGATAAGCCCCCGCCCGCAGACCCCGACAACCAACGGCCAGGGTTGTCGGGAAGAGGCCCTTGTCCTCATCAACATGGGGACAAGGTGCTTTGGGGTGGGGGGGCCGCGCGGCCCCCCTTTCCCCAGGGCACCCCCCATGTTGAGGGCACGCGGCCTGGTACGGCTCAGGAGGGGGGGCGCTCGTTCGTCCCCACCCCTTTCCTGGCCTGCCAGGCTGCGTGCTCGGATGAGGGTCTGACTTGGATTTGGGGGGAACCCCCACGCCGTTTTTTTTTCGGCGTGGGGATTCCCTTTAAATCCATGCCAGCTTACGGAGCTAGCGCGGCGGCATTTACTGCCTACGCTAGCTACGTAACCTGAAGTTACGTTCGAAATGAACGGACTGCTCCGTGTGTGGGCAAGTCCGTTCATTTTCAAAAGTCCCGCGGACTTTTGGCCGGCGGATTATCCGCTGGAGAAGTCCGTGCGTGTGTGGGCAAGTCCACACGCTCGGAAAGTCCAGCGGACCTAGCTGGAAAGTCCCGCGGGATTGTCCGCTGGACTAAGTCCGCCGGCAAAAGTCCGCACGTGTGTACGCGGCATGAGTCTCCAATGGTATACCCAGCAAAAAGCTGTGTATTTATCATTAAAAAGCAGTGATTAAACAGTGATTCTAAAGAAAAAAATGTTTTTTAAAAACACATCGCTGGATCAAGATCGGGCTCAGGTAAGTATTAGAGAGGGGGGAGGGGGGGACAAACTGGTTGCAGGAGTTTTTTTTTTTTTTAAATTGAGACTTTAGAACCACTTTAATTCCAGTCAAGTGACTTTGCATAGGTTGAGATGCTGTCATCAGTCTGCTACAGGCAAGAGGAAAGAACATTATAAGTCAATAAGTGGGAGGCTGCAGCAGGGGGCTAATTTGAGTCAGATACTCAAAAAATGCACATGCACCAAGATTTAGATGACTGTGTTACCACTTAGCTAGCATCTCTGTCCAGAAAGTAGATGCTGACCCTGGATAATGCCGGAAAGAAGACGGTGCTGTCTTTATGAATAGAAAAGCAGGCATTGTCAGCAGAAGCACTGTGATCGCTGTTACAGAAAAATACTTATTCGTGTTACACCTGCACATCACTTAGGATTAGAGATGAGAGTCAAGTATGCCACTACCATATAGGCTCAAGTTTTGTAGGATCTAAATTTGCAGCCCTGGCAAATTTTTGTGCACATTCAACCAAATGAATTATTTTGAACCATAGTGCACTGCATGGCCTTTGAGCTTTGGTCAGCAGGCTTAGTAGAGCCAATAGCTGAGCTTTTGGTCAAGCCATCCCCTCTCCATAAAATGAAGGATGTACAAAATAGCCGGGAGTCAATGAATTAAAAACGGTCTCAGGGAAAGCATGGGTAAAGCTGACAACCCATAGAGAGAAATTATGGTCAGTTAGGAAACTGTACTTTAATTTTGATTGCCAGCTCTTTGGGCAATCAACCTCTTTTCTGTCTTTTTTTGTTCTTATTCTTAGGGGCTTGTTGTCCTTCATTTGTTGCAAGCCTTTTTATTAAAAATAGGCTTTCATTTCAGGGGGTGGTATTTAAGAGTTTTAATTTATTTTGAGGGTATATTGGATTTATGTTAATAAAGCTAAAGCTACCTGAAAAAAATAACTTTTTTTTCAAACTGAAATTAATCAGTCTGAGGTGCTGCTGCAAGCTTAGCTAATTTAGAAATAAAAAAAATCAATCAATCCCACAGCCAAATATTTGCTGCCAAATTCTTGTCGAACAAGACTTTGCCAAACTGACAAATTGAACCGGGCAGATTAGGCCATTTAGGATACATGCACTTACCATGAACTTTAAGTTACTAAAATTAAAAGCAAAAATTAAGATGACAGTAAAAGGTGAAAGTGACGTACCAATCCATGCTCAAAAAGAGATTTTTTTTTTTCATTGATGCTTGAATAACCGTGAGATAATTTAAACAGTCATTTGAAAAGGGAAAATCAAGCTAAAAAAAAATAATTCTTATTTATGTATACAACACTGTGGTTGAGCCTTCAAAGACAGATACATGACAGCAACCCATCACAAAGACAGACAATATGGGCATGAGAGGAAGACCTGCACTCCCTACAGGCATAAATCTGCCAACAGCTGAACATTTCACCCTGCTGGTTCATCGGAACCAAAGAGATATTTTGTGTTATAGTGAATATAAATATTGAAGCATTACCTTTCCTACAGAACTTCTACTGTGCCAAAGTATTTCAACACTAAGCCACAATGATGGCCCTGAAATATGCATATTTTGATTGAAGGATAACTTCAGCAAAACGTACCTTTACGAAAAAAAAAAAAAAAAAACAATACATTGCCATTACCTAAACTACGATAGAACCCCCTACCCAGCAGATGCAAACGTATAGTCAAATTAGAAGAACGTTAGTAATACACTGAGATAAATATACCTAGGAGTATGCTTGGTGTTATATTTGTTACAAACGACAAGATTGTGAACCCCTGCTAAGAGAATCTTCTATACTATACAGAGGATACAGGCAGGTATTATAACTCACAGCCTACTAATGCAAAACCAAGCATTAAACCCACTTAAAAGTCATTGCAGCATAGAACATGAATCTGTGTGAAGGACTGCTACTCCTGTTGATCTTCAGCTAGCCTGCTTTGATCTTTTGATCCCCACATCTGCAGATCTGCAGACTCCTTACACAGTTCATTTGGCAAAATGACCCCCCCCCCCCCCCCCCCCCCCCCCCAGTCAACTCTGGTGACAAACAAAATGCTGAACAGTAGAAAGCCCCAATTCCAAAAACGTTAGGAAGCTGTGTATAATCTACATAAAAATAGAATACAATAATTTGCAAATCTCATAAACTCATTTCATTCACAATTGAAAATACAAAACATATCAAATGTAATTTTGAAATTGATGGCATCAACACATCTCAAAAAAGTATGTACAGGGCAACAAAACTGTAAAACTGCAAAGACAAAGACTTTAAATATATCATCATCTACAGTTCAAAATATCATCAAAAGAGAAATTTCTGTGTACAAGGGACAAGACTGAAATGCAATATTGGATGCCTGTGATCTTCAGGCCCTCAGACGGCACTGCATTAAAACCAGGTATGATTCTGTGATGAATATCACTGCATGGGCTCAGGAATATTTCCAAAAATCACTGTCTGTGAACACAGTTCAATGTGAACATATTATGTTTGTAAAGCCATTATTTTGCATTGGGAAAAAACAATGACTCCCACAGTATACTTCTGGAAAGAATTAGTCAGTTCCATGGTATGTGTTTATAAAGCTACCTATTTACCCAGGTGCTGTCCTAAAAAAATTGACAGAGTTTGGCAGGCATGGTCATCTCTCTCCACCACTGCTTGAGACCTCCTGATCTATGATTGAAATTGTACGTGTTGTAAGGATTCTTCTGTTTAAATTTTTTTTTAAGATCTAAGTACAGTATGTGTAGGCAGGTGGTCTATTGTGGTAGTTAGTTACTTGGCTGCCCAGGTCAGGGGAAAGGAGTTAACATTTTGCCGCCTTCCCTGAGTATGTTTGTGGGCTTTTTCAGTGGTCAGTCTCCCTCCTGTGTATTATAAAAGGGAAGAGGTTCAGATTCCGGGGAGGGGGATAGAGGATTTGATAAAAAATTGGAGCCCTGTTGAAGTCTGCTGGGACCTGCGGTCCACCATCGGAGCATCAAATCACCAGGACACCTGTAGCTATGAACATCTCATTAGAGTTTTGCCCTTTATGGACTTTTTCCCTTAGGGCTTCTTAGGGGAACCCCGCTGATAGCTGATGACTCATCGGTTGCTAAGGACACGGCAGCTGCCCACTCCTTAGCAACCAGCTATTTACTACTGGTATATTACCACAAACTTTCCCTACTAAAATACCACATTACTTTTGGTACATTACTCGTAAAATATCGCTTGGCGGTATTTTTGTAGCGTGTTTTTTTTGTGAATGCCAAAACATTTTTGAAAAATACTGAGCAGCGTTTTACTGCATTTCTTTAAGTGGTAGATAACACTTTGTGAACAGAGCCCACTTTATGGTCCTCAGGACCCCTGTACACAATAGTCTGTATTTTCCTTACCTAGTTGCTTGCTCAAGCTAGTGAAGCATTACATTCACGGAATATTATGTGTGGGCCTTTGGTGAGGTCTACAATAGGTCTGCACTGGAGACCCTCTACACCAAGAAAGTTGGCCACCACTAATCTATAATATACATTGGGTCATAAAAGAGTCTCTTTTTTAAGAAAATACCTAAAAGTTTCAATGCTGAAAGGGAAGATGTACACTAGATGAAGTCGTAACCAGGGGTGTACCTTTGAAAAAGTCAAGTGTTCAGTGACGATACGCGTCAGGGAAGGAGACAGGTGTCAGTGTTGTGCTTCCGGTCGCGGCCAAGACCAGAAGTGTCTAGTATCTTCATCGTTCCTTAAAGATTTTAAATGTAAGTTACTATCTGGAAATCGGAAGTGCTGCTGTTCTTATCTGGAGTGGATACAGGGAGATTGACCTGCCCGAGTGATAGTACACACACAACGCTACTAGGCCTGTGGAGGCCGCTGTTGGAGGTGAGAGGCTGGGGGAAACAGTGGGGAGCACCCTGAATAACACAGAGTTCACTGGATGGATTGATGCACAGATTAGCACTGCTAACCACTAAAATACATCTAACTGTTCATAGACAGCTCCTGGATGTTTAACCATTGAGCACTATCATAGTGGACTTCTATTACAATATTGTGTTCTTTGTCACTGGGATTGGGTGTCACTATCCTCAATACATTATTTTTGGCACTTGCACGTTATATATACATATATATTGTATTATTTTTTTTCTTTATATTTTTTATTTTGTATATATGTTTTTTATTATGCATATTTGCACAGTTTTTTGATATTGCACAGTGTATTGATGTTGCACTTTTAACCCTTATTTCCCTGTTTTATTCATACTTCACATTATTGGCACATTACTTTATAAAGGAATTGCACTTTATTGGTCATAATATTCTGGATTCAATTTTTCTTGGATATTTTCAGATATTTCTTATTTATGCATATTGTTGGATTCTTTTTTTGCACAATATATTTGCACATGAGGATTAATTTATATACATCAAGCTATATTAGTTCCTAATTTTTACGAGATATTTTTTAGTACACTTATCACAGCATGTATTTATTATTTTAGTAAGGTAGCGCCACATACCCTATTTATCATTACCTAGAACATTTGGCACCCGGGGTGGATCCTAAATATTACATGATGCTCTACCACAAATATTACATGATGCTCCAGCACTAATATTACATTATGCTCCACCACTAATATTACATTATGCTCCACCACTAATATTACATTATGCTCCACCACTATTATTACATTATGCTCTACCACTAATATTACTTTATGCTCCACCACAAATATTAAATTATGCTCCAGCACTAATATTACATTATGCTCCACCACTAATATTACATTATGCTCCACCACTATTATTACATTATGCTCTACCACTAATATTACTTTATGCTCCACCACTAATATTACATTATGATCCACCACTATTATATTATGCTTCACCACTAATATATTATGCTTCACCACTAATATTACATGATGCGCCACCACAAATAGCACAGCACACCTCCATACCCACATCTTTGTACTCCCCAGAATGGCTTTGTTACCCCCAGGGGACCTCTGCACTCCCCCCTCCCCCAGCCTGCATCTGCACCCCAGCACACTTCTGTACCCCCTCGTACACCTCTGCCCCCCCAGAATCCTCTGTATCCTTCAGTAAGTTTCCATAAGTGTCAGCACCCCTCTGCACATCTCTGCAACCCCTCCCCACACACACACAAAACTCTGCACTGCTGCACCAATGATTAGCAGCTCTTTGTTGCCTGCTATAGTGGCCGAGCAACTCACTGTACACATGCCAGTGCCTGTCCCGGTCAGACGTCCCTCACCCTCCACTGTAAAATGTGAACTGCTGGCCGGAGGTGTAAAGGGATATGCCGGGTGCCACAGAGCTTCCCCTTACAGCACTTTATAGCAGGCTGGAGTCCCCTCATGGCTGTCTGCCTCCCTGCACATCGCTTGGCTGCACCAAGAGCAGGAGCGGAGCTGCCAGCCTGCTCCATTGGGACTACTAATGAAAAAACATATTTTTTACTGCACCCCCCTTAATGTGTGGCACCTGGGGAAGACTGCCCATCCTGGCCCCCCCATTGGTACGCCACTGGTCGTAACCTTTTAAAAATAGCACCAACATTTCAACATTGTTCTACAGGAGGTCAGTTAGCACATTTACGCCCTGTGCAATGTAGCAGGCTCTCTCTCATTCTCCTCTATGCCCTTGCTGTAATAGTTATTGAAGGGTAGGATTAGGAAGAAAAATCATTTATAAAATTGTCTTGACAAGCCCAGGGCTTCGATAGTAGCACAGGAGGTATGCCAAGATGGAAATTGCTGAACTCAGCATTATAAATGCAATGAAAATCTTTACCCTTTAAACTGCTTATAAACAAATATTAATTATTTATAAACATTATCTACCCAAACTGTATCTACTGACTTTAATTGTATAAAGGTGATCACTGAAAGATAGTTTTTTTTAAAGTAATATACACTATTCACTCAAATGATTGTCAGTAAAAAAAAAGTCCCACCTTTGCAGTTTTAAACAAATAACCTAAACATGATTGAAAGATGAGGCTAATTCACATAGGGGGAGGAGTAAAAATGGGTGCCTGAGCCGCAGTTTTCCCTCCCCTTCACTGTCAGTTCCCTCCCCTTCAATGTCGCCCCCCCCAGTGGCTGGACAGGGTTGTACACATACCACAGCTGCAATGCATTGCAAGTGGTTGTGACACAGTAGTCCAGGCTTTTTAGGGTTAAAACAGGAAGTGAGGAGGAAATATATCACCTCCCAGCTGCCTGTCAACCCTCCTTTGGAAAGCGATTAGCAATAAATTGCTTTTCATAGGGGGTTTACAGGCATCAGAGGGCCGCAAAGGCTCTGCAAGTGTGAATGAGCCCTTAATGAAAAAACATTTTACAATACAAGAATACCCTTCTTTCTAAGGCGCTCACTGTTACACTATAGGTTTATTAGCCCTGTATAGTACATTATGATGCTGAAGAACTATCCAAAGCATGGGACCGCAGGCTGCAACCCCCCCAGAACAAACCCCATAAAACATTGAAAAATGACCAATACACCAGATAATGGCATGAAATGGCCACGGCTCTATTTATTGGTTTACCAAAACATACAAATCATAATATTGGCAATAATTTGTTATTCAATAACAATTAAATATATTCACAAATACCACCAATCATGCTCAGTTGTCAGAACTTGAGAAAGTTACTGCAAGAAACAATGCCCACCCTGGGTGGGGGAAAAGACATGAAAATTGCTGTGACGGGCAGGGGGGAGGGGAGCTATTTTGCTAGGAGGTCCAAAGAGGACCAGTTCCAGTTCTGGCCCCTTTTTATAGGCTCCATAACCTGTTCCTGGCTGCATCTTCCAGGTGATCCCATTGGCTGTTATACCCCACCTGGAAATCCTGCAGGATTCTTAAAGGGGAAGTATGCCCGCAAATTCACCTACAATATACAATGCAAAGGAGGGGATGGAAGGAGGGGGGGTGGCCGTTGACCCATGAAGGAGGGCCCAAAGGGTTGTGCCCCATAATGCACTGCAAGATCGCAATGCATTGCTGTATGATTGGCCAAAGAATGCACCTGACCTGCACACTTTGGCTAATCACAGCGCCCTCTGCTAAGAGAGCTATAATTGGCCAAAGGTAGGGTGCCTTTGGCCAATCATTGCTCAGGTGGACTAAGTCCACACCCCACACTATATAAGGCTGCTTACATAGCGGTCGTGTGTAGCGTTGTTGGTGTGGACAGAGAGATAGCTCGATTTAGATTAAGCAGGCAGGTTATTCAGTTAGTGGCAGTGTAATTGATATATATATATATATATATATACAGTCAGTTTAGTGTGTGTGTGTGTATATATATATATATATATATATATATATATATATATATATATTGTGACGATCCAGGGTGATTAGGTTCAGGTGGTGCATGCAATTTTCCAGAAGCGTGCCACTCCAGACTTGCGTTTTAGGGCATGGCAGCCCACTTTTATTTAAAGGAAACGAAAAAGTTCAAACAAGCAGTAATCTTCCCTCGCAGGGGGTTCCACCATCCCTGTATAAATAAAGGATAGCCTCCTGGCTTACTCACTGTCAGCTTTGTGCTGCTTTAGTCACAGGCTACACCTGCCTGCTTCAGACATACACACAGACTGCCACCCGCAGTCTTAGGCTCTGAGACCTCCTGTCTCTTTCTCCTGGAACCCTCCCGACCTCCTGGCCAGACTTCCTGTCTGCCGGGCGGAGCCGTCTCCAAGTCTGAGCACTGACTTCTCTTCCTGGGACGTTTATGAACCCAGCCCACAGGTGTGCAATTAGTATTCCTGCCAAAATCAGGCATATACTGCTTATATGCACCTGTGACATGGGGTCGCATCTCCACAATATATATATACAGTATATATATATATATATATATACTCTGCATTTAGCATAGTCTATATATTCAGTGTTTACTCTATATTCAGTCAGTGCAGGCAGTGTATTAATATATATATATATATATATATATATATATTATATATTTATATACAGTATCGTATATATATATATATATATATATATACACTTTGCATCCAGTGTAACCTATATCTACAGTGCATTCCGTGGTGTAGTGTTTCTAAAACACTTCAGGCGGTGTACACAGTATTTAATAGAGTGTGTACAGTGTCTATTACACTTCTGGTGGTGTACACAGTATAAAATACAGTGCAGCCGTTGTAGAGTTTCTAATACAGTGCAGGCGGTGTACACAGTATCTAATACAGTGTGTACAGCTTCTACTAAACTTCTGGTGGTGTACACAGTACACAATACAGTGCAGCCGTAGTACCGTTGCTAATATAGTGCAGGTGGTGTACACAGTATCTAATACAGTGTGTACTGTTTCTACTACACTTCTGGTGGTGTACACAGTATAAAATACAGTGCAGCCGTTGTAGAGTTTCTAATACAGTGCAGGCGGTGTACACAGTATCTAATACAGTGTGTACAGCTTCTACTAAACTTCTGGTGGTGTACACAGTACACAATACAGTGCAGCCGTAGTACCGTTGCTAATATAGTGCAGGTGGTGTACACAGTATCTAATACAGTGTGTACTGTTTCTACTACACTTCTGGTGGTGTACACAGTACACAATACAGTGCAGCCATAGTACAGTTGCTAATACAGTGCAGGCGGTGTACACAGTATCTAATAAAATATGTTAGGCCTGAAATGGCAGTGTGTAGAGAGGCTGGTCTATCTCATCCCTGTATAAAGTATCAAAAGAAAGACCTGATGCACATGGCACAGCCAGTACCCCTTGGGATGTTTGGATAGATAAACCATTCAGTATTGCACAATGAATACTGTCAAACTTTTAGGTACTTTCCCTTGTGGCAACTGTGGGTATTGCAAATATATGAACACTGCCAAGAAGACTATACTAACTAATGGGCAGTGTTTTCGTCCACATCACTATGTCAACTGTCGCACCGTCGGCATTGTGTATCTCCTACAATGTGAGTGTGGCTGCTTCTATGTGGGAAAAACCAAGCTGCCATTTTGGCAACGAATCTACCGCCATGTAGTTAGCATTAGTAAAAAAGACCCAGATCTACCTATTGGACGCCACTGTGACATTGTACACCCTGATCATACACCTAGAGTGTTGTTCAGGGCCCTTGATCATATTCCTCCCAGTATTAGAGGAGGTGATTATAATAAGGCATTATTACAAAGTGAATTGAGGTGGATTTTCCACCTCAACGCCACCTCACCCCCAGGCCACAACGAGGCATTGAACTTCAAACCCTGTCTTGAGGGTTTTCAATCTGGTGTTTGTGACCTTGACCTATACATTTTCATACTATTTGCTTAGTGTCATATATCATTTGGAAAATCTTTGACTTTGTGTGGCCTTGATAGGTTTTCTATCTATACTCAGTGGTATGCTATATTTATTTTTTCCCTTAATATAAAGATCTATTGTCTTTGATATTTTCTAATCTTGTACATCAATAACTGTAACATGACTTGTGTATGTTCATTGTTATCCCCATCCCCATCCCCATGATATAATATTTCCCAGCAGGGCCCGTTCCTGCACCCAACAAGAGTATCTGTGAGGGGTTACAGTGTTGTGGCACCACCACCCAAGGCCCAATTTTTCTGCCCCTGTTTAAAAGGGGCATGTAATTACAATTCCTGATATAATATTTCACACCAGGGCCCGTTCCTGCGCCCAACAAGAGTAACTGTGAGGGCTTACAGGGTTGTGACACCACCACCACCACCAAAGGCCCAATTTTTCTGCCCCTGTTTAACAGGCGCATGTAATTACAGTTCTTGATATAATATTTCACAGCAGGGCCCATTCCTCCGCCCACCAAGAGTAACTGTGAGGGCTTAGAGTATTCTGGTACCACCAACACCTAAGGCCCGATTTTCTGCAGAGTATATAGAAAAGGGCGTATAGTACAGTATATATACTGCTGTTCAGGGTATATAGTGCCTGGGGACCCCCCCACGCCATTTAAAAAGAAAATTGGGTGCAGGGTTCCCCTTAATATCAAAACCAGACCCAAAGGGCCTGGTAATGAGCTGGGGGGGGGGGGAACCCATGAGGTTTTTCTCAATGATTTTCATCTATATTGCCGGTACCCGACAATACATTACAAATGTGAGTAGTTTTAAATGAAATTTTTTCCTTTAGAAATGTAATTTTGCTGTGGTATTGTTCTAAACACTGGAAAAATACGCTACTTTACAGGCATACTAAGGACACCCCCCAGGCACGATATTTAAAGAAATATTTAATTTTTATTGTTTCACTTTAAGCAGTATTGAAATCACTGCTTCCGAAAAAACTGCAGTTTTTAAAACTTTTTTTTTGCATTGATGCATGTCCCCTGGGGCAGGACCCGGTTCCCCAAAAACACTTTTTATGGCAGTAACTTGCATATAATGTAGAAAAAATTATCCGCACTCCGGTTGTTGCTCTTAAAATGTCTTCATTTTATTGAACAGCCACAGTGAACAAACGCAGATTAAGTCAGTTTCAGCCTATAATGCCTTAGTCATAATCATGTCATGGTGATTATGACTAAGGCCTTATAGCCTGAAACACGTCAACTGACTTAATCTGCATTTGTTCACTGTGGCTATTCAATAAAATTAAGAAATTTTAAGAGCAACAACCGGAGTGCGGATCATTTTTTCTACATTACTCTACTCAGCCAGCGGAGCTCTGCTATCTATGTGGTGTATGGGTAGTAGCACTGACTTTTCTGTTTATAACTTGCATATAAGCCTTTAAAATTATCACTTTTGATTTAAACGTTCGTGTCCCATAGACTTTAACGTTGTTCGCATGTTCAAACTATTTTTTTGCCTGTTCTGCTGCAAACCAAACCTGGGGTGTGTTTGGCTCATCCCTAGTTATGAGTATACTTACTGTTTTTTTAGAAGTTGAACATGCTTTTTTTATATTGTCTTATTACTTAATTTACTAATACAGAGCTATTTATAACAATGTTCAAAGCTTCCACTGTAGGGTTACAGACCTTAATCGCAATAGCTTAGAACACTGTATACTTGATAGAGCCTGTTTTGTTCAATGTGACAACACACACATACAGTAAACCCCAAGAGGGTGAGCTTTGTACTACTGTACAGCCTAAAATTCCTCAGACTGATTAACCAAGTTCAGATAAGTCACAAGGCAGCTTTCTAAACACCTCTGTGTTGAAAGATTACAGAAAAACCAATGCGTATAAAAAAAAAAAAAGTAGACATACTTCTTTCTTCAATAACTAGCAGCTGTGTTCTCTAAAAAGATCCTGGAAATTGTCAATGTTATACATTTAGCCACCACTTCAAATCAAGAACTGCTTAGTATTCCAAATCATGTCTGTTTGGTTAAAAAAAAAAAGAAATGTCAGACATTCGGCCCGAAAACCAGCAGCCGACCTACTCCCAATTAGCGCTCTCAGCCAATGGCAGAGAGCGCTGATCGGAGTGTTGGCGCCGTCCCCCTGTCGGAACAGCTAGCCGAAGCTGGCCTGCCCATATCCGAAGATGCCCCGTTGTGTCTTGGGAAACACAGTTCCCAGGACACAACGGGGACCAATAAAGACGCGCAGCGCGACTCGCGCATGCACAGTAGGGAACCGGGCAGTGAAGCCTCAAGCTTCACTTCCTGATTCCCTGACAGAGGATGGCGGCGGGGGGCAGCCGAGAGACAATCGATCGCTCGTCATCTTCTGCCGACATCGCTGGAACCTGAAACAGGTAAGTGTCTATCCAGCAGCTGCAGTATTTGTATTGTATTTGTAAAAAATTTCAGGTGGACCTCCTCTTTAAGTATATTCGTTCTTTACTGAGATATCTATGAAAACACTAGTGCTAAATGGGTAACTTAACCTGCATTAAGCTACTTCTAACACCTTGAACAGTCATGGAGCTTACACACACACACACACACACACACACACACACACACACACACACACACACACACACACACACACACACACACACACACACACACACACACACACACACGTCAATGCACATTTGTTCGTGCTTTGAGGTGCAACTCTGGGAATTGCACAAAAATTATCTGTACAGTGCCCCCACACACTGCAAGGGTTAAATGCTCTACTCGGGAGTAGAGAAATAAGGTACAATACTTGCCTTTTTTTGGCTATGGCATATATCCACACTCTTCCTTCCTCCCTGACACTCTGGGCATTCTCCTGCCATCCTTTCATACAATGCAGGACTGTTGGCCCTCTGTTGTACTTGATAACGACATTGTGCAACTGTCCACTGTTGACTGTTAACTGCTATTGTGCAAATAGCAGCCTCTATATCGGCAGATATATTTTAATGCACCTAACCCTAATGAGGCTGATCTAATAAAGGATTTGAGCCAGGTGTTCACAATTCATTGTGTGAAGATTCACTATACAATCGTGTATATGAAATGCGTAAACAGAGGTTTTCTTTTCACGTGATTGGGTAATTGCAATAAATCTTCCCACATTTTATTGTGTGGATATTCTCATATCTTCTAGGCCAGATTCACACTTCTTTTTTTTCTGTGTGTTGTGTTGTTTTGTATTATGTTTTTGTTAATTTTAAATGGGCTGCCAAAACACAGGAGCTTTTGTTTCTCCTGACATAGCGAACAGTAGTGCATTACATGTATGCATTGTGGTGCACTGAAATGCATGTATGTCGGAGCTGCATTGAATTAGTGCATTGGGATGCCATTAATGGAACTGCCATACGCTAATGCATGGTACACACAATGAGAATATAGGCCAAATTAGTGTCCGTTTTTTTTTTTTTTTGTTTTTTTTTGTTTTGGGCATGCTAGTCTCATATTGAAATCTAAGAGTTTACTAAACTTAAAAAATTCTTGTAATACAGAATAAAAATTTGGAAGTGATTTAATGTGTTTTATTTGTACTGTATTTTCAAATAACAACTGTACTGATTAAATAAAAATCATACAAACTGTTATCGTACGAGAAAAATATTTGTGCTTGTCCCATTGGATAATTTTGCATGAATTGTCACGATCGGCTCTCGAAAGCTGCGTATTAAGATTATTATACAATTGATTCGAAAGCGGTATTTTGCGTATGATTTTCTGATCGTGTGTATGGGCCATAAGGCTGCCCATGGCCCTTAGCAAATTAACCTCTTTATCTCAACCGAGACAACAGGTCCTAAAAGAGGAGAGAATCTTTACTGAAGAAATAGTGTGGCCATTCACTTTAAAGTGGATGTAAACCTGAAAAATCTTTTTATTTATTTTTTTTTTTTTTATGTCATAATTTAGAGTGTAAGATTTCCTATAATTTGAGCCCGTTTTGCCACAAAGAGTTAATCCAGCCCTGAGCAATCCTCTTTTATTGTTCAGTGAGATAAATCTTGACAAACAAAGAGAAACTTTGTCAAATCCTCCCCCTTGCTGTGAGTGACAGGTGATTTACATATCTCGTGCACTAGCCTAAGAGACATGCATTATTTTTTAATTCCCCTCCCACTCCTTTTTTCTGCTGCTCTGCTAGGATTGGATGTTCCACACCTCAGCATAATTGGGCATGCTGAAGTCATGTGGTTACTTTCCTGTCTTTTCACTGGATGTTAGAGAACATAGCAGAAGTTCAGTGTAAGAAAGACACAGGAGAAAATGCATATTGACATGGGGAGTGTAGAGGTAGGCGGGGAGTCTACGACTTCACCCACCGAGCTCCAGACAACAGACCCACCCACAGAATCTTAGAATTCCTAACTTCTTTAGTAAATCAGTCCTAAAGAACAGTAAATGACTGGTTGCAACTGATTTCCCCTCTCCACATTGCTTAAATCAAGCATCATCGGTAGTGATGTTCTAGTCCTTTGTGCATAGCTAAACATGGTCTGGCTTTCATTGGTCCTATGAAAGGCATTTCTTTTGATAAATATGTCCCTATATTTTCCCTGTGGAGTAAATTAAATACATTTTTAAGCAAATTGTAGTAATTGCCTACAAGACCTGAAACCTCTGTCTGGGCTTAGTACCTGTCTTCATTAATCATCTGGTAGTTGTGTAGCCTGTATGTAGAAGTATATCGCATAAGAGTGACTACTTGATGTGTTTTATGAATTCATGGAAAGATTGTATTTCTAAAATGTTGGCAAGGAGGTAAGTGACAGATTGTGCCTACTTCTAAATAAGGCATCCAGACGGTACCAGCTTTCCTTGTATCCATAGCTGGCATCTTATACATACTACGACCACATGCCTTCTAAACTATTGTTTTGATGTAAGAACTAAAATGCTTGTTGCTTACAGTCCTCTTCTAGAAAGAATAACTGCCTGCATTTATTGGGAAATAGTTTATTTTTAATGGAATCCTATCAAACAGTAGCTTATATCACTATTTCTTTGTTTTGCCTGAAGCTGGTTGCTCTGATCCCCCAGGGAAAGGGAACACTGTTGCTTGCCAGTGATTCATAGATTTCTCTGGAGTACGGCTGAAAGGAAAAGTACTGCTTGGATTTAACATGAAAGGAAAAATACAAATGTTTCCAAAATGTATTAAGTGGGCATGGTCACATGTAATATGTGGAGGATGCATGAATTTGCATTTGCTGGTGACAGGAACAGGATGGGGTTAGCACACAATTACCCGATCTGTGCAAATCCTTATTATATTAACCGGGCTTATAGTGTTGTGCTGGCCAGCTACTGGTGATGTGGAGTGTTTCTTTTTATCTCTAGTGGTGTGTAGCAAGGACTTATCTGTCCTACTGATCTCTAATTTTCAAAAGATGTGCCCTGTATATTATCTGTTTGCTACAAGGGTTTGTCATATCACCCTGAGATATGCTTCTTGCATATTTATTTATCTGCTTTATGTTGAAAGGTCCTTATACATTGTTACATTTTAATACTCGCGTTGCAATTCACTTGAAAACCCATTACCAGTAGATTTAAAAAAAAAAAAATACATGTCAACTTTTTTTTCTGCATTTTGCTGCATTTGGTGGTCTATAGAAGTCAATGGCAATGCATCAAAACACATTACTTGTATTTTTAATGCATTGGCAACAGGTAATAACAAGCTTTCAGTGGCTGTTAACCTGATCCATCAAAACTGCATTGAAAACACTCAACATGCATCAACAGGCATGTCTGTGCATAAAGAAAACACATTGATGTAGGACAATACACCTGCCTAACCCTACAAAAAATGTACCTCTACACACATGTATAGATCTAAATGGGACCTAAAGGGTGCAAGGCAACAAATTAGGTAAATTGGTGAATTGATAGATGCTATCGGGCATACATAAATGTTAAGAAAAAAAATAAAATGGCCAGCAAGTTTAGAGGAAGCTGTCATATGTGCTTCTAAGTGGCTCGGCAGCAGGATGCTTGTTCCTGTTCTGTAGGATTTTCTCTTCGCTTTTTAGAGCGATCATCAGAACTCGCAGTGGGTGGGATTATTACCTGCCCTGTACTTTTATAGTCTCAGTAAGGCCCCTTTCACACTGGGGCGGTGAGCCGCGGTGACGGTAAAGCAGCGCTATATTTAGTGCTGCTTTACCGTTGTTTTCTCCGCGGTTTTCGGCCGCTCGCAGTTCGGTTTTAACCCCCGCGAACGGCCGAAAAGGGGTTAAACACCCCCCGCAGAGCGCCGCCGTAGCGGCGCTTTGCGGCGGTATTCCCGCGGTTTCACCGCGGTGTCCCATTCTATTCAATGGGAAGGAGCGGTATAGGAGCGGTGAACACACCGCTCCTATCCCGCTCCAAAGATGCTGCTAGCAGGACTTTTTTTTGTCATCCTGCTAGCGCACCGCTCCAGTGTGAAAGCCCGCCGGCTTTCACACTGGAGTTAAAGGGGCAGGATTTTTTCATGCGGTGAACAGGCGCTATTTTTAGCTCTGCACCGCATGAAAAACGCCCCGGTGTGAAAGGGGCCTTATAGATGTTCCCAACAACGCATGATAACTGGCAACAAGGTCATTTTAGGTAAGGGGGGGGGGGGGGGTGACTTCCTGTGCTATGCCTAGATAAAAAGCGGATGTCCTGGCAGTGTTCTTTGTAATGCACTTCAATGTTTTAGTTTTCATTGGACTGTACCGTAAGGCCTCATGCACACTGGACGTTGTAAAAAAAAGCCAGTAGCATTAGCTTTAGAATGTTCTGGGACGACTAGATGTGAATGGAGCCTAATAGCCGAGAGGTTGACCAATGACAGTATGGATCAGGAGAAGGTGTTTGTTGAATGATGGAAGTTGTTCAAACAGGAAACTAAAGTGGGCTCAAGATAGCTGTTGCAGCTTCTGAAATGTGCTTAAAGGGTAACTCCACTTTCGTGGTAAAAAAATAATTGGAAAATAAAAAATAATATAGCATATACAATTGTGGCACAAGTCCTATTATAATTGAATGATATTAAGTATGACATTTCCTTTTCAATCTGCAGCACTGTAATTTTCTGTAAAATGCAATGCATTTTACATTTCTTGTAACAGTAATAAAACAATGTAATAAAAATAAAAATGTAAAGCGCCCCTGTCCTCCTGTGCTCGCTCAAAGGCGAATGCACAATTTGGTCCTGCCCACATATATAAACAGCGATCGCACCACAGGTGAGGTATTGCTGCCAATGTCAGAGCAAGAGCAGTAATTCCAACACCAGACTTTTCGTCACCTCCAAACTGGTTAGCTGTAAAGTGTCTCCCATGTGTGACATGTTGGGTATCTATTTAAAAAATTGGTTATTATATTTGCGTGCATTAACAAATATGCGTTCTTGGCTGCACTCATCACCCCGTACCATTTTTGAGAGCCAACGGGGTTGGCTTTTTAGTGATAACTAAAAGCCATCCCCCCCCCCCCCCTTCTGCGGCTTTCCCGTCCCACCGGGAGGCCCAAGCAACCAGCCGACATGTCCGCCGAAGACCCGAATGAAGCCAGAATTGGGCCTCCTATCTAGTAACCTGGAAGCAATGTCATGACATCCCTTCTGGTTTACTCGGCTGCCAATGGCGCAGATTTTAAAAATAACCTAGTATCCCAAAAGAAGGAAAGGAGGGATTTGACCCCAGATTCCTCCATAAAGAGTATCTGTCACTGACTTATACTGCCACAAGGCATGTTGACATTCCTTGTGACAGCAATAAAAATAATCACTTTTTTTTTTTTTAAAATAAAAAAAAGTAAAGCGCCCCGTCCCTCCGTGCTCACGCGCAGAAGCGAACGCATATGTAAGCCGTGCACACAAATGTAAACCGTGTTCAAACCACACATGTGAGGTATCACCACGATCGTTAGAGCAAAAGCAATAATTCCAGCACAGGAACTATTCTGTAACTTTAAACTGGTAACCAGTAGAATTTTTAAAGCATCGCCTATGGAGATTTTTAAGTACCATAGTTTGTCACCATTCCACGAGTATGCGCAATTTCCAAGCATGACATGTTTGGTATCTATTTACTCAGTGTAACATCATCATCTTTCACATTATTCAAAAAAATGGGGCTAACTTTACTGTTTTTTGTCTTTTTATTTTATTTATTTTTCATTCATGAAAGTGCCTTTTTTTCCCAAAAAAATGCGTTTGAAAGACCGCTGCGCAAATACCGTGTGATATAAAAAATTTGCAATGATTGCCATTTTATTCTCTAGGGTCTCTGCTAAAAAATAAATTTAAATATATATAATGCATGTATGTTTGGGGTTTCTAAGTAAATTTCTAGCAAAATATATGGATTTGAACTTTTAAGCAGCAAATGTCAGGAATAGGCTTGGGCACAAAAGGGTTAAAGTGTTTTTTTTGTAAATAAAAAATTGGGTTTGAAGAACCGCTGCGCAATAAAAAATTGCAAAACCCTCCATTTTATTCTCTAGGGCCTCTGCTAAAAAAATCATATAATGTTTATGGCGTTCTAACTAATTTTCTAGCAAAAAATACTGATTTTTACTTGTAAAGGAAAAGTGTCAGGAAAAGATCTGATCTTCAAGTGGATAAAATAATTTACAAGTTAATATTTTGTTTTTATTTTGCAGTTTGTTCACGGTGTTGGGTTGCAGGTTTAGTAGGCATGATAACATTCAACACAAGTGCGATAAAAAGAAAATATTTCTCTTGTTTTGTTGAGTAGTTATTGCTTAATGTAAAAGGAGTCACTGACAGGCGTGGGTGAACAGGGATCTAATGAGTAAGAAATGTATCAATTGGCTGTGGCAGGTATTACAAAGATACTATTGTGTGGACAAAATATATTGTAACACTACCACTTGTAATTTCTTTTGTTCTTTGTATCCTTCTTGGAAATACAAAATATCCTTGTGTGTGTACGTGTGTGTATATCTCATTTTCAGAGTTTTCTAATTGCCTTTTAGAATCCAGAATCCTAAAGCATTACAAAAGATCTGTTGCACGTGACTGGATGTAATCCTGTTAATCTTCATGTGTAAACCTCTTTGTGCTCTGTGTAGCTGCATCCACATCCACAGGATGCATCTCGTCCTTTAATTGCTTCTGCCATGATCACTTGCTGCCTGCTGCTTTATACAAGTCTTTCTGTGTTTGTTATTTTGTTGGTTTGTATATGAATAGACGGTCACGTCACTTTCTTCATATGGTCCAAGCTATAGATTAAAGGCTGCACATGTTTTACGCTTTGATACTCTCAAAGATACAAATTGATGTCAACTGTTTTTTTTCTTCTATGGTCAATGAAAAGGCTTCAGAATCCTACTTTGTATAATTCTGCAGTTGACAATTTCTGACTGCACACAGATTTGTCTTGGGTTTGTAGTAGTAAGGGGGGGGGGGGGCACATACATATATACATATATATATATATATATATATATATATATATATATATATATATATATATATATATAGTATGTATGTATATATGTATGTATGTATGTATATGTGTTGCCTCCCTTCACATTGTTATTGAATCTACTTACCCTTTGCATAGTTGTTGGTAAGTAGATTAATTGTACAATAAGATTATTATGGGTTTAGATTGAGCCTTGTGAAACTGGTCATGGATTTTTGAAAAAAATAAAGCATTATTCATCAGGAATATATTACAGTAAGTTATGCGTTTTTAATAATTGCTTTGTGTCACCCTTAGTTTTTGCATTTTTCTAAATGACTAAAAAGGCTAATTAGTTTTATATAAGTGGGCAGTTCTGATGACTCTTTAAGTATATATATATATGTTACAAATTTATTACAGAATATAGCTTTGATCTTACATCAAATAAGTAGTTTTACAAGTCCAATACAGTTGAATGTGTTTAACAGGGAGAGCTGTTCTATATGATTTCTCATCCAGTCTCTAATCTTTATTTATAATGTGCATTTGTCATGGTTTATACGTTTCTTTCTTTCTTTCTTCTTCTGGTGACATTTTTGCGCAACAATTTTCTATTGTCTTGGAACTTGGTAAATATTTTCTCATTATGTCTGTATAATACCGGCCATAGATGGTGTGATTTTTCTTTTGCAGGAAAGAAAATCGCTTGATTTCCCCATCAACACAGTCATGATGGTGGAATCCCTCACGCGGGGCTATTGTGTTCTCCCAGCGGGGGGAGCCATCCCTGCCTGGGAGAACACACAGTGATTATAGCCACTGGTAATAATCACATAAAAATTCTGAGAGGCTGATTGTACCAAGCTGATCGATCGATCCCTGCTGAACCGTGAGATTCGGACGTCTAAGGCCGGCTTAGGATCAGTTAAGATGGGGGATGTGCTCCCTCTTACCTCAATGCCTGTAGGCTAAAACGTAACCTTTAGTATCACCATTAAAATGTGGTGACTCACTTTTTCTTGTATGCACCCCTGACAAAGCTCTTAGCCATAGAAACCTTTTGGATTTTTTATGACCAGTACTGGGAATATTTAACATTTTTAGACTATGGGCTCCTGTGGTCACTAAGGTTTCTAGGCACAGAAGGATGTGACTCTGGAGCTGGACCGGGTGGTGTGTTTGGAGAATAGCTAGGCCTTACAGTAGTCACTGGATTCCTAGAATCGAGCTCCAAGCATACAATCAGAGGATAGGGGCATTGTATATGTGCCCCTTTGCATGTCTGCAATATATGCTGGTCCTCAGCTTGAAAATATATATCAGTTATCTTGACCATGTAAGAGGGCCTTATGTCATATTCACTGGTGCTTTCCTTATTAATGAGTTCACCTATTCTAGATCGATCTATCATTTTAATGACGATAATAATAAAGGTCACGTTTTAGCCTAGTGGTATTGATATGTGGGTGAGCTTTTTATTTATTTTTTTACATTGGGTATGTATTCCTTCACTTCCTGTGTTGCAGACATAGTAGGAAGTGAGGCAAAAACTTGCCCAAGTGAAGGAAGTTGTCATGGAACGTATTCCCTTTATATTACTGTCCTGGTGTCAACTCTACAATTTGAAATTCCCTCACTTACAAGTTGGTGTTCACCAGGACAAAAAGGTAAGTCTTCCAATGTGGCAAACAGGTGGCAATAAATCATACAGAGGTTCTAATCCATAAAATCCCTAACCACACACATTAAGGTCCTGGAGTGGCCTAGCCAATCTGCAGACCTTAATCCCATAGAAAATTTGTGGAGGGAGCTGAAGGTTCGAGTTACCAAACATCAGCCTCAAAACTCAGACTTGGAGAGGATCTGCAAAGAGGAGTGGGACAAAATCCCTTCTGAGATGTGTGCAAACCTGGTGGCCAACTACAAGAAACATCTGACCTCTGTGAGTGCCAACAAGGGTTTTGCCACCAAGTACTAAGTCATGTTTTGGGAAGGGGTCAAATACTTATTTCACTCATTAAAATGCAAATCAACTTATAACTTTTTTTTTTAAATGTGTTTTCTGGAATTCTTTTTTTTTTTTGTTGTTGTTCTTTCTCTCACCGTTGAAATAAACCTACCATTAAAATTATAGATGATCATTTCTTTGTCAGTGGGAAAATGTACAAAATCAGCAGGGGATCAAATATTTATTTTATTTTATTTCAAATCTAAAAAGATCTTCTACTTGCCTTCTCTGTGCAATGGTATTCCCACCTCTTCTGGAGTCCCCTGCTGGAGCTGTCTGCTTCTTCTTTTGCATTGAAAACCTTGTGCTAAGGGGGCACCCATGTGGAGCTCATGATTCTTGCTGCTCTGAGTCACCTGTCATACCAGGAAGAGGGAGCTGCTGCTGGGACAGCATTGGAGCATGAGAGGATTCAGATAAGTGTTTAGGAATGGGAACGGGGAAACTGGTATCTGAAAGTTTTTCTTTTTTTTTTTTTTTTACCTTAATGCAGAGAATGCATTGAAATAAAATAAAAAATAAAACTTTTAATTTTAGAACTACTTTTATTAGAATTTCAGCCTAATTCCCCCCCCCCCCCCTGTGATTTGGATAGAAAGGGAATGGTTCTGCAACCCTGAGATGTGAAATGCTAGTCACATGATCTGGTTGTAAATGATTATTTTGGCCAGATGATCCATTTTGCTTCCCTCCCATTTACCTAAACTGAAATGTGCTACCAAGCAGAATATTCCTTTTCATAGAACGCTGCACAGTGACATTTGCTGTTATTTTTATCCAGCTGCTTGACCATCCCCTTTGCTGTGTTTATAGGCAGGTTTCATTGCTGTCTGTGTCCGGTTAGAGAGATCCCCCCTCACTTGTCCCAGTGGCACCCAGAGTACAGGCGGTCCCCTAGTTACAAACATCCAACTTACAAACGACTCCTACTTACAGAGGGAGAAAACAGTAAGTGAGAGGAGATCTACCCCTAGGAAGGGAAATTCACTCCTCTTGTGTGAAAAAGGTGTCTCCACTAAAGCTTTATCACCAAGGCTTGTTTCCACAACAACCCAACATTTTCAAAATCCAATTGTCTTTGGGACAGAAAGTGAGGTGAGATCTTCTGAACAGGGGCACAGATGGCAAAACAAACGTTACATAGGTGCTAACCCTTCCCTATGCTATCCAAAAAGCTTAAAAATTGTTTTCTTTGTCTGGAGCTCCCATTTAATAATGTACCTGTTCCAACTTACAGATTCAACAAACCTACAGACCCTATCTTGTTTGTAACCATGGGACTGCCTATATTGCTGTGCACTGAACTTCTTTTTTTATTTAATTTTTTTCTGGACTGTCTACTAGGGGCATGCAACCAATAGATCAGTACACAGCAGTGTCTTCACAAAATCAGAGAAGACTGATCTTCCCAAAAGAAACCCAAATGGAAGGAAATCTTTTAGGCCTCGTGCTCACTTTGCATTTTTAAAGGCATTTGACATTTTTTTAAACACCCCTATTAGCCCGTGTGTCCTTGCACACGCAGGTGGTTATAAGCGTTTAAGGCAGAAGTGTGTAGAGGCAGACAAAAATACCCCAGAGCCAGTGCATTCAGGAGAGAAGAATTTTGCACATCTAAGCGCTAAGGGTTCATTTCAGTGGCTAGAATAAATTAATAATCTGTTGAATTTGCGCAGCTGTCTTTCAAACGCAATTTTTTGGGAAAAAAATCAGTTTTAATTAATAAACTAAACAGTAAAGTTTACCTAATTTTTTTTTGTATAATGTGAAAGATGTTACGCCACGAGAATCGTGATCTTTATTCTAAGGGAAAAAAAATTGTGATTCTCATTTTGACCAGAATCGTTCAGCTCTAGTAGTATGTCAACAGGGCCATCCAATTCTCAATATTCTGTGCATGGACAGCTTCATACTGTTCTTTTATCAAAATCAAGACTAAAAAAGTGCAGATGTTTAAAACAGTAAAAAGATCAAGTAGGATGAGCAGGAAAATGGCTTTTGGATTTTCCTTCATAGAGATGATTGGCTTACTTTAGTGATGGCAATCTCTGTGTAAGCTATAAGAAAACCAGATTAGAATGCTTAAATCAAGCATGCTGGTTAGGTGCAAAATATCGCTTCATTTATGAAAGGGCACAGCAGCAAAGAGATATGGCATGGTTATCATGTGATTTGTGGATGCAGAATTCTAGGCGTTAATGCTGTGATGCTTTTTGTTTTGATAATTTTATTAACCACTTGCTTACTGGGGACTTAAACCCCCCTCCTATCCAGACCAGCTTTCAGCGCTGATGCACTTTGAATGACAATTGCGCGGTCATACAACACTACCCAAATTACATTTTTATCATTTTCTTTCCCCCAAATAGAGCTTTATTTTGGTGGTATTTGATCACCTGTGCAATTTACCTTTTAAATTTACATTTAAAAATAAAAAAGACAGAATTTTTGTTTATTTTGTTTATAAAATTTTAAAAACGGGTAATTTTTGTCCGTTATTGATGTACGCTGATGAGTCAGCAGTGATGGGCACTGATGGGTGGCAGTGATGGGCACTGATGGGTGGCAGTGATGGGCACTGATGGGTGGCAGTGATGGGCACTGATCGGTTACACTGATGGGCAGCATTTCTAGGTGGCACTTGTGGACAATAATAGGTGGCACTTGTGGGCATTGATAGGTGGCACTTGTGGGCACTGTTAGATGGTATAAATGAGGCATAATTGCCTCTTCCTTTTTGGGACCGATGTCCCTTTTAAGATGACCCGGTGATCTGCTTTTTTTTTTTTTTTTTTTTTTCTCCTCCACTATCAGCGTGAGGAGAGAAAAAAAAATGATCACTGAGCTTTTGTTTTGATCATGTGATCAGCTGTCTGGCTGAAAGCTGATCACATGGTAAGGGGCCGGGACCGGTGATCACCCAAGTCTGTGACTCGTGATCACAGTGCGCAGGGCGCGTGCAGGGAGCGTGCACAGGGGAGGCCATCATATGACAATCTCCTGGGAATCCAGGTCCGTGCTGTGGCCGTCATTCGGCCAAAGCGGATGTCAAGTAGTTGTAAATCCTAGTTTAAAAAAATATAAAAATAACAAACATGTCATACTAACCTCCACTGTGCAGTTTGTTTTAGCACAGCGTGGCTCCGATCCCCGACTTCTGGGGTCCCCCAGCGGCGCTGGTAGCTCCTCCCTACATCGAGTGCCTATGTTGAAGGAGGCTCTCCGAAGGTGTACACCCGTGCGGGCACTCTCCCGGGTCCTGCTTCTGTGTACATTTACACAGAATGCAGGACTCGGCCCCGGTGCTCGCGTCATTGGATTTGATTGACAGCAATGAGAGCCAATGGCTGCGCTACAGGGGGTCCCCTACTTACAAACATCCGACTTACAAACGTCTCCTACTTACAAACGGAGGGAGAAAACAGGAAGTGAGAGGAAATCCACCCCTAGGAAGGGAAATTTCACTCCTGTAAGAGTGAATATGGGAAAAAGGTGTCTCCACTGATGCTTTATCACCAGTCCATGTTTCCCTAATAACCCAAAATTTTCGAAATCCAATTGTCATTGGGACAGAAGGTGAGGTGAAATCTTCTGAACAGGGGCACAGACAGCAAAACAAGTGTTACAGGGGTGATAACCCTTCTCTATGTTATCTAAAAAAATTAAAAATAGATTTTTTGGCTGGAGCTACACTTAAAAAATGTACCTGTTCCGACTTTCAACTTAAGAACAAACCTACAGTCCCTATCATGTTTGTAACCCGGGGACCCCCTGTACTATCAATCTATCCAATCAAGAGCCGAGACGACGGGCAGAGAGGTAGAGCATGTCTCGGCCGAGGGAACAAATGGGCTCAGGTCCCTGCCCTTAAGGAGCTTGCAATCCTAAGCTACCTAATTCACATTCATACACATTCTAGGGCTAATTTAGACAGGAACCAATGAACCTACCAGCTTATCTTTGGAGTGTGGGATGAAACCGGAGTACGCAGAAGAAACGCACACAGGCACAGGGAGAACATGCAAATTCAAGGAAGGTAGTGCTGTGGTTGGTATTCAAATCTACGACTCTAGTGCTGCTAGGTGAAAGTGCTAACCCCTTAGCCACTGTGCTGCCTCCACACATAAATCGGTGTGTATGTCTGCATGGATGTCCACCAATTGGCCTAGAATAATTCTGTTGTGGGTTTAAGGTCCAGTACTAATGAAAATTGAACTGTAAGCTTCTCTGGGACAAGGGCTTGTGTCTCTTGACAGCGTGCTCTGATTGTGTGTATTTTCATTTATCCCCAACTCCAAAGACATGCTGGTAGTTTAATTGTCTCATTTCTAAAATTGGCCCTATTATGTGTACGCAAGTATTAGTTAGGGATCCTGGATGGTAATCTCCATAAGGGTAGGGGCTGATGTGAATGTATAATATACAGTCTCTCAGGAAAGTGAGTACACCCCTCACATTTTTGTAAATATTTTAATATTTTTATATATTTATTTATATTTTATTATAAATTTTCATGTGAAAACACTGAAGAAATGACTCTGCTACAATGTAAAGTATTGAGTGTACAGCTTGTATAACGGTGTAAATTTGCTGTCCCCTCAAAATAACTCCACACACAGCTATTAATGTCTAAACCGATGGCAACAAAAGTGAGTACACCCCTAAGTGAAAATGTCCAAAGTGTCAATATTTTGTGTGCCCACAATTATTTTCCAGCACTGCCTTAAAGCCCTCTTGGGCATGGAGTTCACCAGAGCTTCACAGGTTGCCACCGGAGTCCTCTTTCACTCCTTGTAACACTAACGGGTCACATGACACCAGGGAGGGAAAATGGCTAATTGGGCCCATTTGGACATATTCACTTATTGGTGTACTTGCTTTTGTTGCCAGCGGTTTTGACATTAATGAGTTCTTTTGAGGGGATAGCAAATTTACAATGTTATACAAACTGTACACACTCACTACTTTACATTGTAGCAAAGTGTAATTTCTTCAGTGTTGTCACGTGAAAAGATATAATAATATATGTCAGATCTCAATGGGGAAATATGATCATGCGAATATCTATACTGATATGGACTGGGCTATGTGTTAGGAATGAAAGGATGCCACTTCGTTTGATGGAAATTAAAATTATCAACCTACAGAGGGCTGAATTCAAAGACGCCCCCGAAAATCGAAGTGAAAAAAGGATGCAGCAGGCTAGTCCATTTTACAAAAATTTCATTACAGCAACTCAAAATGGTACTCAGTAGTTTGTATGGCCCCTGCGTGCTTGTATGCATGCCTGACAATGTCTGGACATGCTCCTAATGAGATGACGGATGGTGTCCTGGGGTATTTCCTCCCAGATCTGGACCAAAGCATCACTGAGCCCCTGAACAGACTGAGGTGCAACCTGGCTTGTCAGATGGACCGAAACATAATGCCCCAGAGATGTTCAATTGGATTTAGGTCAGGGGAGTGTGGGAGCTATTCAATGGTATAAATTCCTTCATCCTCCAGGAACTGGCTGCATACTCTCGCCACATGAGGCCATTGTCGTGCACCAGGAGAAACCCAGGACCCACTGCACCAGCGTAGGGTCTGACAATGGGTCCAAGGATTTCATCCCAATACCTAATGACAGTCAAGGTGCCATTGTGTGGCCTGTAGAGGTCTGTGCGTCCCTCCATGGATATGTCTCCCAGACAATCACTGATCCACCACCAAACTGGTCATGCTGAACGATGTTACAAGCAGCATAACGTTCTCCACGGCTTCTCCAGACCCTTTAACATCTGTCACATGTGCTCAGGGTGAACATGCTCTCATTTGGGAAAAGCACAGGGCGCCAGTGGCGGACCTGCCAATTCTGGTGTTCAATGGCAAATGCCAATCGAGCTCCACGGTGCCGGGCAGTGAGCACAGGGCCCACTAGAGGACGTTGGGCCCTCAGGCCACCCTCATGAAGCCTGTTTCTGATTGCTTGGAGAGACATTCACATCAGTGGACTGCTTGAGGTCATTTTGTAGGGCTCTGGCAGTGCTCAGCCTTTTCCTCCTTGCACAAAAGAAGCATATACCGGTCCTGCTGATGGGTTGAAGACCTTCTACGGCCCTGTCCAGCTCTCCTATAGTAACTTCCTGTCTCCTTGAATCTCCTCCATACTCTTGAGACTGTGCTAGGTGACACCGCAAACCTTCTGGCAATGGAATGTATTGATGTGCCATCCTGGAGGAGTTGGACTGCCTGTGCAACCTCTAAAGGGTCCAGGTATCGCCTCATGCTAAAAGTAGTGACCCTGACCCTAGTCAAATGCAAAACTAGTGAAAAACAGTCAGAAAAGATAAGTAGGGAACATAAATGTCAGTGGCCTTCACCTGTAAAACCATTCTTGTTTTGGAGGTTGTCTCATTGTTGCCCATCTAGTGCACCTGTTGTTGTTTGTTGTTAATTTCATTCACACCAACCAGATGAAACTGATTAACAACACCCTCTGCTACCTAACTGACCAGATCAATATCCCAGGAGTTTAATTAAGTTGATACTATACTCTGATTAAAAAGTGTTCCTTTAATTTTTTTTTGAGCAGTGTATTTACCAGCCAAAAATGTCCTCAATAGCCTTGTCAGCACCCCTTCACCTGACATCCTTGCACTTAAAAATGTAAGGAACTGCTTTGAAAATGTTATTTTGACAGAAGACAGTAGCTAACAGCTGAAGATTTGCCCATCCACAGGCTTAAAGTGGATGTAAACCCTCACATATACCCATTGAAGTGAACAGCCTCAGATGATAAAGAGATTAAAAAAATCTCCCAACATAGGTTTTACATTTATATCTGCCATTTTCAGCTTTCTACACTTTTTAGAAAGTGCACATTGTGTTTTAGAAATGTTTTCTTCATGTTTCAGCAGTGGGTGTGGAGTCTGGGCTTGCAATGTGTGACAGCTGATTGGAGGAAAGGCACCCCCCCCCCCAAATCCACATAGGCAGAGCTGTTCTGTGAATTGACCAGCTCTCTGCTTATCTCCCTCCAAGTTCCCTCCCCGACACAAATTTCCAGTTGCTTTTATCTCCTGTGTCAGAAGTTCTCATGCTGATAACAGAGGAATGGGGCAGCAGAAAGACACAGGACTTAGGGCTTTGGAGAGAGATAAGTAAACACTACAGATATGTGCCCAGGTCAGATTTCATGAATGGGTTTAAAACCACTTTAATTAAACAATTTGGGTGTGTGTGTGTATAGCCAGCTTTAGACTCCAGAAAGGTTCCCTGTTAGATTTCCCTTTTTAGATTCTCTTTTCATGACAGCTAAAATTTTGGGTTTCCCATTTCTTTTCATACTGGAGACAATGGTTGTCAGGGGGCATAAGAGATGGAAAATCTGCACAATGGGGCAAAAATGGCAATAAAAACCTGATAGAGGTTTGTAACCCTTAGGGACCTTTTCACACGGGCTTTCCGATCATGGTCCGCCTGTCGGGTTTTCAGGCGGACCTGATCGAACGCTCCATTCACCCCTATGGAGCAGTGGATGTCAGCGGTGACATGTCTGCCGATATCCGATCCTGTCTGTGAAATCCAGACGGATGGAAACTATTTTCCATCTGTTTGGAGAATTGGACTGGATGAAAATGGACAGGCGGTCTGTTTTCATCCGGTCTCCATAGGACAGAGGACAGCGAGGCTTTGACAGGTCCATCTCACAGTTAACCATGAGAGCGCCAGAAATTTAGAGACGGGAAGAGGATCATTCCTTTGATCTGCAGGTGAATGATACAAAAGAAACAATGTTACTTTGTACCTATCTCAGTCTGAGCATGTTTATAAACTGAGTCAGTCCTTTTTCTGACAACAGCAACTACTGCTGTATTTACAAAGCTGCTCTTGGTCTTCAATTTGACAGCCAGGAATTGCTTTTAAAGCTGAGTTCCACCCAAAAGAGTGGGTACCTAGTTTTGACAGGTACCCAGCTCTCACTTTCTGCCCGACCCCCTCCCCTCCCTGCAATCTTCTGGGACACGTCACAGGTCCCAGAAGATTGCACTGCCATTCAGGACGCACAGCACAACTCGCACCCGGCTGTGAAGCTGCAAGCTGTCACAGCCGGGTGCCCACAGTAGTGATGCCGGCACTGCAGAGGGAAAGGGAGAAAAGCGAGGCTTTGGGCAGCCGCATAGCTGGACTGTGGGACAGGTGAGTGTGTGTGTGTGTGTTGTGTGTGTGTGTGTGTGTGTGTTTATTAAAAGTCAGCAGCTACACTTTTTGTAGCTGCTGACTTTTAATAAACACAGAAACGAGTGGAACTCCGCTTTAACCACTTCAATACAGGGCTTTTAAACACCCTTCCTTACCAGAGCACTTTTTGCGATTCGGCACTGCGTCGCTTTAACTAACAATTGCGCGGTTGTGCGACGTTACACCCAAACAAAATTGTCCTTTTTTTCCCACAAATAGAGCATTTGATCACCTCTGCGGTTTTTATTTTTTGCGCTATAAACAAAAGAAGACGACAATTTTGAAAAAAAAAACATTTTTTTTACCAATTTTTAAAAAAAAAAAATTTTTTTCCTCAGTTTTACGTATTCTTCTACATATTTTTGGTAAAAAAAATCGCAATAGTATATTGATCGGTTTGCGCAAAAGTTATAGCGTCTACAAAATAGATAGATTTATTGAATTTTTTTTTTTTTTTTTACTAGTAATGGCGGCGATCTGCGATTTTTTTTTTTTTTTTTTTTTTTTTTTTTTTTTTTTTACTGCGACATTGCGGCGGACACTTCGGACACTTTTGACACATTTTTGGAACCATTCACATTTACATGCGATCGTTGCTATAAAATTGCAATGATTACTAAATGTGACTGGCAGGGAAGGGGTTAACTCTAGGGGGCGCTGCAGGGTTAATGTGTTCCCTAATAGCAGTGATTCTAACTGGGGGGGAGGGACCGGGGAGGAGACCGATCATGTACTGGGATCACATGATCGGTCTCCTCTGCACTGACAGGACGTGGAGCTGTGTGTTTACAAACAACGGTCCCGCACGGTCCCGTTGTTTTAACAATCGCGGGTGCCCGGCGGGCATCGCGGCCGCCGGGCACCGTGTCCCGAGCGATGCCGCGCCGCCGGCGGCGCGCGCGCGCCCCCCAGGCGGCCGGGAATGCGAGGACGTCATATGACGCCCACCCAGGATGGTAGATCACCTTGTGGGCGTCATATGACTATGGGCCGGTAATGAAGTGGTTAAGGCCTCATGCACACTGGACGTTTTTTGACGTTTTTACAGCAGCTGTTTTTGGCTGTAGACATATTTTTCTACAGTCATTAAACTCTCCATCATGCTATCTTATGTGTCCATGCACACATAGGCTGTTATCAGCAGTTCTGAGCAGTAAAAAAAAAAACAAAACTAGTGGGTTCTGACAGACGTTTTTCAGCTGTAAAAATGCTCTAACGCTGATAAACGCTCAAAAACTTTGCTCACCAGTGTTTTTTAACATGTTTGATCCATTGAAAAAAAAATGTTTTCCTCAAAATAAAAAAACCCTGATAAAACGCCAACGTGGGAAAACGCTAAAAACGCTGTTAAAAAAACTCACTGCAAAGCTACTGACGTTTTTATAACGTTAGTTTAACGTCCAGTGTGCATGAGGCCTAAAGGCAAGGGAGTGGAAGGACAGGATATACTACATATGCCTGTGTGCTTTTAAGAAGTTTTGTGTGTGTTACACCTGGAGTCCACAACTGGTTAATGGGGCAAGGATATAAATTGCTGTTTTCACTAAGATTTAAGCATTGGCTGTACACTCAAAGTGGTTGTAAAGTCAGAAAGTTTTTTTTTTTTATCCCTATCCAGCGATGTCCATGAGTCATTCAGCCATCTGAGACTCTCCCTCCTGATTGGCTGAGACACAGCAGCGGTGCCATTGGCTCGTGCGGCTGTCCATCAAAGTCAGCCAATTTAGAGAGAGAGGGGCGGGGATGAACCACAGCTCTGTCTGAATAGATACATGGAGCTGCAGCTCGGCTCGGGT
The DNA here is from genome assembly GCA_028564925.1 of Lithobates sylvaticus. NCBI lineage: Eukaryota > Metazoa > Chordata > Amphibia > Anura > Ranidae > Lithobates > Lithobates sylvaticus. The sequence continues at coordinate 604,873,074 of CM053026.1, forward strand.
GCCCCCATAGCAAGCTGCTTTCTGTGGGGGCACCCGACAGGAGGGAGGTACCAGGAGCAGCAAAGAGGGACCTAAGAAGAGGAGGATCTTGGCTGCTCTGGGCAAATCCACTGCACAGGGCAGGTAAGTATAACATGTTTGTTATTTAAAAAATAATAAAAATAAATGACTTTACAATCACTTTTTACATTTTTAGTGTTTGTGTGGTCGCCTAGTATAAGATGTGGAAATATTTAATGTAGTATTAGCCATGAAAAGAAGTGGATGGAAGCTCATCCCAAATTACTATAAAACCCCCACCTTTTCATACACGGTTTTAAAGCTGGTTCATAGTAATTTTATATAGTATTTACCAGGTTAGCCACATCTTTGCACACATTTTTTGTATAGTTACTTTACATATCACACTGGTAATCCGGAAGCTTAGCCTCAGCAACAAATCCATTTGTTTTGCTTTCACCTAGGTGATTAAATTGGCCTAGACACAGGGTTTTGGCATTCATCCAAAAGACGGGATCACTTCCCATGATACCTGGGCCTTACGGCCTAGATATTGATAGTGCTCCTCTCATTGCACTAGGTCTTGTTGATCTTACCTGGTTGTTGATCAGGTAGCAGTTTGCATGCGTTTGGAGTAAGTGGTATTATATGCCTGCAGAAGGTATAACCAGCAAAAAGTTTTTTTACATACAGTTTAACCAATATACTCACATGCTACATTACAGAACACCGTAGCGCTCTCTGTGAAGAACGTAGGCGTATTATGTATGCGATCTTTTACAATTAAGCCGGCGGGAGCACAAAAGGGAAACCTGTCAAGTCAGAAATAAGCAAGTTAGAAGATTCGGAGATCTAAGCTCACTTGTTGAATTCTTGTGCTGAATAGTTCCAGACAAGAAGCTTTTTTTGTGGCAGGAATGCTTTTAGTAGTTTACACACACAAACAATAAATAAATATACTTATATAATTATTTTTCTGTTGGAAACAAGATGCCTAAAATACAGTAATTACATTTTCCCTGCAATGTTGGGCCTCAGCTTACCCTCATAGTTGCTGTTGTGTGATTTCATTATTTTTCTAGGTTGTGTTCCGTGAGAAGGATTTTTTTTACACATCTACCTATTAAATACCAGAGCTGCATTGTTTATTGTTAATGTGGCAACATGCAAATTATTGAGAAGCAGCTGAAATTAGGTGTTTCTTGTTACAGAACGCGGGTTTATTAAGCCTGATCTAGACTGTGATGCTATGGGCTTCTTTATTCCAGATATACAGAATTACACCTTCAGTTTCAGGTGAACTTCCATTTTTAAAATTATTCAGTTTAAGTTTAATTCATGCAAGTTCTCTTTTTGCCAATTTTTTTTTTTGTTATGTTGCATATACAATGAAGGCCATTGGTTTTTGGGTTGTTTTTTAGTGTTTTATTTTTTTCACTAAATATTGATTTGTTAGAAGCGAGGACTATGCTATAGGTATTTTTCTAAGAACCGCAGTCCTGGTTCACACGTATGCAAATCTGATGCCTTCCAGGACGCATAGATTCACATGTCAAGTATAAAAAACATTGCTTCCTATGAAGGCTGTTCGCATAGATACAATGTGATTCTGGTGCGGTTGAAAAAGGGTCCTGTGTGGAGGCTCTATAGCAGGGATATGCAATTAGCGGACCTCCAGCTGTTGCAGAACTACAAGTCCCATGAGGCACAGCAAGACTGACCGCCACAAGCATGACACCCAGAGGCAGAGGCATAGGCATGATGGGACTTGTAGTTTTGCAACAGCTGGAGGTCTGCTAATTGCATATCCCTGCTCTATAGCGTCACATCTGAAAAGTACAAATCGCACTGCACTGACACATTAAATCGCATCAGTCTGAACCCTGGGTCAAAATGGGATAGTTTGTATATAAAAATCTAGGGTGGATTGTAGAATGTCTTAAAGGAAGCCTTTTCTAAGGAAATATTTTCCAAGACAACTATTGGCTGTGTCTGCTCTTATATCAAAATGGCATTTGTCACCCAGTTCAAATGAATATGGATTCATCCGGGGATCTTTACAATCTTTATAGGTATAAAGCATAAATAAACATGCTAAAGGATTTCATCATCTTTTGTGCTGGCTAATACACAAGGCAAATTTCTGCGAATTTCAACCAGTTTTTATAACCTAAAATGACAAAATCCTTTAGGCTGGGTTCACACTTGAGAACGCAGTGGCTCACAGCAGGAGTCTGGTGCGTCTCCAGCGTTTCAGGTCTGATTTCCGCCCAAATTTTGGCTGAATTCAGACCTGAAACAAACCAAAAGACGCACAGGACTCATGTGCAATTCGCACCGGAGCCACGTGAACCGGCTCCATTGAGAGACGGTTACAATCTCTTTCTATGTGAATTGGATGCAGGGAAACCCCCGCATCCAATTCGCAATAGAGTGAACCCAGCCTTAATGAAGACAATAATACTTTCTGTTAGATAAATAATACAACTATATCAGTCCTCCCCCCTATGCCAGGGTGATGGGTGTGATCCTGGACTCTGACCTGTCCAGGCATTCATCCAATCACTGTCCAAATCTTGCAGACTTCACCTCTAACATCTCCAAATTCACTTCCTTGTTATCTCTCGCCTTGACTACAACTACCTCCACTTAGGCCTACCTTTACAAAGGATACCCCCCCCCACAGTTTATCACAAATGCTGCTACCAGACTCCTCTACCTTCCCAACTGCTCACTGTTCACTACCCCTCTCTGCTGTCCCTTCACTGGCTTCCAATTGCCCAAACAAATACAATTCAAAATACTAACAACAATATACAAAGCCATTTAAAACTCTGCCCCCAGCTACACCAATCTTCTGTAAATATATCACCCAAACCATCCTCTCTGCTCCTCCCAAGACCTCCTGATCTCTAGCTGTCTTGTCTCCTCCTCCTATGCTTGTCTCCAGGAATTCTCCAAAGCCTCTCCCATCCTCTGGAGCTCTCTACCCACGTTCTGTCCTACTCTATCCACTTTAGGTGATGCCTTCAGCTAACGACTGAATCTTTTCTTTTTTCCCATCAACTCATCCCTCACATTTATTACCTTTTTGTCCCCCCCCCCCCCCCCATTGGATTGTAAGCTCTCAGGTGCAGGACCCTTCTAACCCTCTTGTATTGAGTTGAATTGTAACTGTACAGTCTCCCTTTTATAATGTACAGCAGGTACTATACACTAGAAATGGTCTTCTTCTTGCCTATAACTATTGCATGTGAAAAGCTTCTAGCAGTGGGGGTTGTCTGTGATTTCTTCCATGCACTGGACGTTATTGTCATGGCTCACTTGGCATGTCCTAGTTCTGCTAGTTATACAATTTGAGCTTTTTGATTAAAGGGAATTTTGCTGCTGATGCTGTTATTTCTTGTATCTAGATTATTTTGCTACAGCTTGCATTTCTCTCCAGATTCATTCCCATCCTAGACCCTTCCTGTTTTCTGCATAATATATACAGTGTGCAGGCATGTGAAAATGGCTGGAAGGCAATTGTCAGAATAATTATGTATTTATCTTTTTCTTCTGTGCTAACAGTGTAATGAGGGTGTATTAAGGCCACCCGTTTTCTAATCTGATCCCTGGAAGCTTTTCAGGATGATTACTGGTTGTTGAATGAGATGCTTTTCAGGAATATCATCATGAAAAGAACATTATTATTATATTTCGATTTCTGACTTAAGGATGATGTGACCAAAACTCGCCCGCCAATTAATGAAGCCATTGCTAAGTAATTAGATGGGGCATGATTCATACCATGGATCATATATAGCTTTGGGCAGTCTTTGGAATGCACATTTGTTGCACCTGTAAACCACATTGGTTATGCAATCTAAAGAAAAAAATACCCACAAGAATGAGGGGCCCCAGCAGATGGCTTCCCTTTCCTCTACACATCTCACTTGCTGTACCTGTGGTTGTGTGTACTTTACCACATCTTCAGTTTGCTCTACTTTTCTTATGTTTCTGGGCGATAAAAAAAAAAGAAGATTTTTAGGGTACACGTTTCTAAAACTGGACCATGAATACAAAATACACAATTACTGTCTAGAGAGCTGTATTTTGGGGATCTAACTTTGTGTCCCCTTGTGCCTGACAGGGTGGCTGCAAACTCCAGTCACTGCCAGGGGAACTGAAGTCTCTTAGCTCTGGCCAAAATCCTGAACTCCCCAGAAAATCCTATGTCGGGCCCATTCCTGGACATTTTTATTCTCTCATGGGTATAGCAGGGTATGAAGTCAGATTATACTGAGTATACCCCACACTAGGCACTCTGCAGTCTCCGCATATCTTTAAATAGAACCCCATTCTTGTTTTGAAAAGATTATCTGCAGCAGGAAAGAAATCTACACAGTTAATGCCTAAAATGGTATTAAGCACAAAAGCAAACCTTTATTATATTGTGGCTTATCATTTCTTAGGTGTGATGGTTGCATTTATTTTCTTTTTTAGACCTCCTTTCTTCTATTTTCACCTGGTAAGCCAGTCTGTTGTTTTTCAAAACTCTCCAGCAGAATGTATCAGTTACAAAGATGAGACAAACTATTTGTGACAATGTTCAGTTTTTCTTGATGTAAAATCTTTATCCCTGAAGGAAAAAAAATGTTTGCTGTAACTAATTATAAAGTATTAGCTGGATCCTTGCTTAAGTCTCAGTTCACACTACTGTGACCCCATTGTCGTGCGTGTTCCAGTACAGTGTGACTTGCTTGCGACTCTCGTGATTAGTCGTTGTGGGCTCTAAGTCGCATTGAATCTGCATCAAAGCAGCGCAGGAACCTTTTTTGAAAGTTGCTGCAACTTGAGTCACATTGATTGGAGTGGCTGTCATTCAAATTTTAATGTTTTTTTCACTTGTGATGCGACTCCATGTGTTGCAAGTCGCACCAGTGTGAACAAGGGCTCAATTTGTAAGTGTATCTAAATCTGCTAGGGCATCTACTGGTATAAAACATGCATTTTTTTTTTTTTTTTTTATAATTTATTTTCCTATTTGCATCTAATTTTAAAGTGTTAATAAACCAATAACAGTAAAATCAGTCTGTATATGCAGCATAGCTTGCTTGTTATACTCACTGTGGAACCTAAGGGGTTAATCCTCTGCATTGTGTAAAAAGGCAGTTTTATCCTGTATGCACAGATCCTTCCCTCCTGCACTGTCTATCTGGGGAAGGCCAGCTAACACAGGCAGGGTAGCCAACCTGCAGATGATCAGTTGTGTCTTTTTATGCTGGAGAGAACATTCACTTGTTCTCAGAGCTAGCCAGGTCACATGATATTGACATCACTCATGGGGGCGTGTATACAGGCTGCAGTCGAAATCTCCTCCTACCTGAACTCTCAGCACTGGAGAAACTGTGCAGTTTATCATATAACCGTGGTATACAGATCATCCAAAAAGGTATATGGTCGCAGTATTTTAATGTAAAAAGAAGATTTATAAGCTGTGGGGGGATAAACTATTTTCATATTACTGAATTTAGTAACACTTTAAGGGACGTGGATCTAGAAACAATAGTTGCAAAGAAGAGTTATTGTTATCCCATAGCTTTCATGTGCCATGTGAGCCCTTCTCCCTCAACTCCTATGTATATAGAAGGCCATGGTGTGACCTACATTCAGCGTTATATGATCATTGAGATCCCATCAGGAGGCTGGGATGCAGAATAGTGCATTTTTCATTGTCCATTCTGGCATTTTGTTAGCACGGTGAGGAAGCTTTGCTGATGCACTTGCAAATGTTCATGAATATTTTAAACCTGCTTAGATAATGTCCGCTTGCTGTAGACATGCAAGTAGAGGAATATATGGGGAATAATGCACAGCGGTAATATGTAGTCGGTGCAACATGCAGTTTTAGTTGTATGATTTGTTGTCCCAATAGTTATGTGCGTTTCTTTTCCAGGTGTATTTTAGATACTGCGCATGTTTGGATTTACCTGGATTTATGTGCAGTTGTGTGTGTGTGTGTGTGTGTGTGTGTGTGTGTGTGTGTGTGTTTTTTTATTTATAGATGGTTAGTCTACCACAGTGTTCTTTTTTTATGCTATTGCAGTCACACATGCCAAGTATATGTCTTCATCATCATCAATCCCAACTCCCCTTCTCAGTCATTATTCCTATAAATGTGCTTAAAGCTATACTCTAATGATTTTCACACAAAATATATTTTTTATATTAAAAAAAAAAGGTATTTTTTAACACACAAAAACCAATAACAATCCGGTGGCAGCACAACAGTTGTTCACCAAGCAGCACAGAAAAATAGATAACCATAGAGTGTGTACAGGCAGTTTATCTGCATATTGCAGCCAAGCAAGCAAAAGTCTTACATATCTCGTTATGCCAGTGTTTTTCAACCCTTTAAAGGCCAGTTCACACCACATGCAGTCCAGTGAGTTTTTTTCTGCATCAAAAACGCATGGAAAGTAGGTTATATGGTTTCCAATGGCCTAGTTCACACCAGGGTGGTCAGTTTCAGTGTTTTCCAGGTCCAGAAAAAAAAGTAGAACATGCTGCATTTTATCTGGACTGTACTGGAACGCTGTAAAATGCACTGGAATGCACTGGAACGCACCTAAATGCACCAGAAACGCACTGCAACACACTTGTCCTTATTTAAGGTTAAGAAAAATAAGGGGGGAAGCACGGGACTGCATCAAAAACGCATCAAAAACGCATCAAAAACGCGCATGCAGAAAAGCACCTAGAATGCATCCGGACTGCGTTTCTATGGTGTGAACTGGCCCTAAAGGCATTTTAAATGCACCCTTTAAAATGATGGACAGTCTTGAGGTGTTCCATTCTAAAATGTAAAACCCCAAAGCTGATGGAGAGAGGCAAGGGAGGGACAAACAAGGATATGCAGGCAACTGACATCCTCTATATCAACTGATGTCATTGGTCATTAAGAGGTCGGCAGCTAGAAGGTTGTAGTGGTGTACAATGAGAACCTGTGGCTTTGTGTAACTAAAGAGGCAGGTTCATTCACCCACCGGCTTGTACAATTTTTAGGAATTTTGCCAAGGCACCCTGGTTGAAAAAAGGCTATGCAGTAGCTGGTCTAGAAAGGCACTGCATCAACCGCATTTGAACTAATTCCAGAGGGCTTGGACTTGGTGTGTCTACCCACGGCGCCCATTTTTTTTCGACTTTACCCGGACAGTCTCTATGCCGGTACACATAGTTTTCAAAAATAGGATTCACAAAATATCATTACTTTCTTTGTGATTAGGTTGTATTGTGTCGGAATTATTTATAAAAACATGCAGGGATAATATCCAGTGCAGAGTTTAGTTCCTCATTTTGTTTTTACACAGCATGCAGTCCAGTTCAATCGACAAGGGGTCTCTGAGCAGGTTTCCCAATGAATCAAAGCCAAACTAGATGTCAGTTTTTTTACATTTGTGCCCATCCAGTTTGTGCCCAGCAGATACAGGCAGACCCGCAACCGATCTATGCTCGTTTACATCAGGCTACCGCTAATCTGTTTAGATACACAAAAGCAGGTAAGGACATGGTCCTTCACCCCCCCATCCCCCCCCCCCCTTCCAAGCTTGACATATTTGGGGGTAGTTGGATGTAATACGTACAAGGACACAAGTCCTTTTACTTCCTTTTACATCTGACTGTCCATAGGGCTGCATTGAGCTTCTGATTTGGTCTGCCTGAAAACCTGATTGGAAAGCCCACATGAAAGGACTCTAAAAATACAAGATCATTAATTATCAATTTTTTTTTTCTTCATATTTTTTTGCTTTTAATATTTTATATAGCGCCAACAATTAATTTAGCGCTTATCCCTACCTTTTATAGGAGCTTGCAATTCTAAGGTCCCTATGCATACACACACTAGGGCCAACTTAGACAGGAGGCAACCAACCAGCATGTTCTGGAGTATGGAAAGAAACCAGAGTACCTGGACGAAACCCACGGAGAACATACAAACTTCAGGCAGGTGCTTGCTATTCGAACCCGCGATCCTAGTGCTGCCAGGTGGAAATGCCAACCACTTAGTCACTTTTGTGGTCCCTAAGTCTGGTGGCTGTTGTCAGAGGCTCAGTTCTATAATACCAAATAGTGCCAAAACCTCTTTTTAGTAGAAACCAGTTTAGTTTTCAATTAAATCATTGAAGAGGCTTGGTAATAAAACATGTGAACTAGGTTTCTGTCAGGGGGAGGGATGCTTTCTTAAGATCTTGCTTGAGAGTGGGGTTTATTTAAACTGGAATAGGTACACAGCTCGGAATGTTTATTAACTAAACAAGTCCAGTTTTCTAAGCCGCCTTCTTTTCCTGAGTCAGTTTCTCAAATCTTTCCAAACATTGACTAGGATTGCGTAGGGTTCATTACACGCCCTACATACTTTGGACGTGTACAGTGTGTTATAGGGCATCTGGAAACATTTGCTTCAAAGCATATTTTCAATGTTTTATCCAAATAAAGAGCAGAAATAGTTTCCTCTTTGCACTTGACTGTTGGTTTTCATTAGCTAACTACTTGGTAACTATTTTGTAAGCATTTCTGAGGGGGCGTATAAAAATGGTCTTAAAATGGAAATGAATGTTTATAAAGTTTTGGCAAGTGAATGCAGTAGTGGGAAAATGTGTCAAACATGAGCGGTAGATGAATAAATAGCCTGAAAATAAAGGCGTGAGAGCTTGGAAATGTGTTGTCTGGCTTTACTACAGGTACCTACAGATATAAAACATATATACAATCTTGCTGTTTGATTGACGACTGTCTGTAAGCTCTCCTTGACCACAGCAGACACCCCCATCTTCTTCACACTTCTTGGTGGAGCTAGGTAGAATTCTTCCTGGTCTATGGTTCTCACCCAAGACTGACCTCTACCATGGAAGTATTTAAAGTGCTCTCCCACCCTCCTGAAGCATACACATTGGTCCAATACAATTCTGCATGTTTGTGCCATGATCATTCCTTACAGAAGACTATTCCTTACAAAGACTACCTTTGCTATAAGGGCAATGAGGTTGAGATGACGTAACCTGGTGATCATTTTATCTCCGATCCAGCTGATCTTTTAGATTGGACACCCATAATAATAATAATCTTTTTTTTTATACCTTCCCTGCGCTCAAGTTAAACTCCAGGCAGAAACAAAGGACACAACAAGGTTTACACTGCCTTAAAGTATTCATACCCCTTGAAGTTTTCCACATTTTGTCATGTTGCAACCAAAAACATAAATGGATTTTATGTGCTAGACCAACACAAAGTGGCACATAATGGAAAATTTATAAATGGTTTTCAATTTTTTTTTACAAATATCTGAAATGTGTGGCGTGCATTTGTATTTAGCCCCCCTGAGTCAATACTTTGTATAACCACCTTTCGCTGCAATTACAGCTGCAAGTCTTTTGGGGATGTCTCTACTGGCTTTGCTCATCTAGAGAGTGATATTTTTGCCCATTCTTATAGCTAAAATAGCTCTGTCAGATTGGATGGAGAGTGTCTGTGAACAGCAATTTTAAAGTCTTGCCACAGATTCTCAATTGGATTTAGGTCTGGACTTTGACTGGGTCATTCTAACACATGAATGTGCTTTTATCTAAACCATTCCATTGTAGCTCTGACTGTATGTTAGGGTTGTCCTGCTGGAAGGTGAACCTCTACCCCAGTCTCAAGTCTTTTGCAGACTCTAACAGTTTTTCTTTTAAGATTGCCCTGTATTTGGCTCCATCCATCTTCCCATCAACTCTGACCAGCTGAAGAAAAGCATCCCCACAACATAATGCTGCCACCACCATGTTTCAGGGTGATGTGCAGTGTTAGTTTTCCGCCACACATAGCGTTTTGCTTTTAGGCCAAAAAGTAAAATTATGGTCTCATCTGACTAGAGCACCTTCTTCCATGTTTGCTGTTCCCCCACATGGCTTCTTGCAAACTGCAAGCGGGACTTCCTAGGGCTTTCTTTCAACAATGGCTTTTTTTTTTTTTTTTTTGCCACTCTTCCATAAGGCCCCTTTCACACTGGGGCGTTGGGTTTGCCGGCGGTAAAGACCTGCTATTTTCAGCGTCGCTTTACCGTAAATTTTCGCGGCGCTCAGTATTGCATAGCATACTAGCTCATTATGTATTACTTACCTCAGATTGAAGCCCCCAAAGCCATCCTCGTCTCCCCCTTCGGCCGCCGACATGTCGCCCCGGAGTTACTTCCGGGTATCGTGGCTCTGGCGCTGTGATTGGGTGGTGCCGCAATGATGTCACGCCTGCGCATGTGCGTGGGAGATGCCGGTAACGGCATGCAGACTGATGCAGCAGAACATAGGTGCCATTGCGTCAGTTTTCTCTAGTGCGCATGTACCAATGTCATTGGCACATACAGGAGATGGCTCCTAAACTGTGCAGGTTTAGGAGATATCTTGGTTAGCTACAGGTAAGCCTTAATATAGGCTTACCTGTAGTATAAAGTTTAAAAATAGGGTTTGCAAGCAATTTAATACACATTAATGTGCTTTGCATTAAGGCAGGACCTTGAACCAAAACTTTCCAAATACTGGACGTAAATCTAAATGTTTGCTGTACTATGTTGCGCTGCAGTGCATTGTAGCTCATTGCAACATGTGTGTTGCCTAAGTGAGTAGGGGTGTGGTTCAAAATGAATGGCACCACAACACATCAATGCATGTCATGTGTTGTGGCAGGGTTGTGCTGGTGCATAGATGTAATGTACCTGATTTTGATTTGATTTCAGCCTTTGTGATCCCTTGTATAGCAAAGCTCAGTCTAATTAGTGTCCGCTCACATTGACAGTTTTAACCCCTTGGTCCAGTTCATTTGTGTAGTGTGAGTTCCTCAAACCTTGCCTGGTAACATTTGGAAGAGGTGGTCCTGGGCATTGTTCATTTTTGGTCTGGAAAGGTTCACAGTGTGAATATAGGCAACATAGACCAGTGGGGGTATACAATTGAACTTGGGCACGGTTCAGGTCAGGTGTGCCCAGTATGAGTGCACCCTTATACTTACCTGCTCTTGGCCCAGCCAGATGTCAGTTGAGCAGCTCATTGGTGCCACACAGCTGCTTGTCAAGCTTCTTTATCATGTAAGAGGGAGTGGGGGCCCTGCATATTGGTAACGGTGCTAGTTGGAGTGGTAGACCGTCTGTGGTCCTCCACAGCATTTATTTCAAACATTGATATTGTTTGATCAGCAGATGTGAGGCTGGCATCTTTTCCACATATGTAGCATTTTAAGCATTGTAAAGCCCTGAAGCTACATATAGATAACAGGAAGATCTGGGTCTCTGGGGCAGTTGTAGTGTTAATAAATTACATTTGCCAGATCAGAAATTGTGATGCTATGGTAGCAATCCCAAGAGATACGATGTTGCATCACTAAACCAGCTCAATAATTGCTGTGTGTGTTTTGTCCCTGTGTGCAAGTCTCTGGTGTCCACTATCATTCAGTGCTGGCGGCTCTGCATCTCACTACCACTTTACTGATTATATTTGAACAGTCTTCAGTGCCCTTCTCATGGGGGCTCTCAGCTGAGTTTACATCAAATGTACCTTTTTAATAGATTAACTTTGCTTGAAGTGGGGCCCCTGCTGCAGCGTGTGTACACATTCCCTTTCTACCATAAGGATTAGATGTTTATTGTTCTAATGTAGCTTAGCATATTGAAAACTGAGCTAAAATTGCATTTTACTGCTCATGTTACTGGCAGATCATTTTCGGCATGTGTTTTTGTGTCATCTTGCAATTGGTCAAATGAAACAGAAGTGACACAATGGGGGTTATTTACAAAAAGCAAATCCACTTTGCACTTGGAAGTGCAGTCACTCTAAATCGAAGAGGTAGATCTGAAATGAGGGGAAGCTCTGCTGATTTTATCATCCAATCATGTACAAGCTAAAATGCTGTTTTTTATTTTCCTTGCATGCCCCCCTCAGATCTACAGCGACTTTACTACCAAGTGCACTTCCAGTGCAAAGTGGATTTTCCTTTAGTAAATAACCCCCAATGTGTTGAATGGTATTGTATGTATTCTTTAGTTTCTGAGCATGCGTAGTCATGCTCTTATGATTTTTTATTTTTTTTCAGACAAAAAACATTCCAATTAAACGAAAATCGGACATTGAGTTCATGTACGACAAAAATGTTAGTCTGCACATCCAGCTTTTGTTGGACAAAAAAATGGAATCCGCTGTTGAAACCACCATACTAACGATCCGAAAATCAGCAGATCATTGGACGAAATTTTACTTCCGATTTTCGTATCGTGTGTACGGGCCTTTAGGTTGGGTTCTCCGCATCCAATCCGCAATAGCAGGAGATTTTGACCGGATATCTCTGGACTTGAAAAATTGGGGCTGAGCCCCTGCTGTGAGCCCCATGTGAAGATGGTGTGAACCCAGTCTTAAGCTTTGACAAAAAAAAAAAAACTGGAAGCCGCACTAGATTTTGCACTCTTCAGTTTTAGTCTGAGCTCTTGAATAATTTGCTGCTGTGTGGTATTCTTGTATGGGGGTTTACAGCTTTAAAGCTGAGCTCCAGGTATGATCTTAATTGTATGCCAGTTTGGACCAATGTAAGAATGCATATCTCACTTTAGGCTGGGTTCACACCATTGGGTTCCCCGCATCCAATTTGCAATAACAGGAGATTTTGACTGGCTCTCTATGGAGCTGGTTCACATATCTCCGGTGTGAATTTGCACAGGAGTCCTGTGCATCTTTTGGTCCATTTCAGGTCCGAATTCAGCCAAAAGTTCGAGCTGAAAGCGGATCTGAAATGGTGAACCAGGACGCACCAGGCTCCTGCTGGGAGATGCATGCAACGATGGTGTGAACCCAGCCTTAGGGGGCACTGGGAAGCAGCCAATTGCTGTAGTAGATGCTACTTCAGTCATCGCCACAATTTTCTGGGTTATGTGTGCTTCTCTTCTGCACACTTACCACAAGGAGTTGCTTGCTCGGCCCTTAAACCATTCACAGGAAACCTTGTATTTTCTAAAATTAATACAAGACATTCTCTGACTGGATATGGTTAAAATTGGGACATCATCGCGCCTTCTCTCCCCTCATCCAATCAGAGAATACCTCGTATTTAAAAAAAAAAAATACAAAATGTTCTAGAAATGGTGGCCGTGCTGAGCAAGCACTCTGTAAACAGGACCCAGAAGATTGCGACAATCACCGTAGTTGCACCTTTGTAAGGTTTCACAGTGGTTCCCCAGAAGATATGCTTACTGACAATGGTCCAAGCTAGGTTTGTACCCAGAATTCAGATTTAACATGACTGATATTGCCTAGAATTTTAAGCCTGCATGTCAAAGATGTATGTTGTATTATGTCATGGAAGGTGTAGATTTTGAGGACCTTGACCCTACTGGCTAATTGCAGACATCAACCAGGACATTTAATCTGGCAATCAGCACTTGGGGGAAAGCTGTGAGCCGTCCCCACCGGGAGAAGACAGTGATTGCTAGCAGCTATAGTAGCCGCTAGTGATAATTGCAAGTAAATCCAGCGATAAACTTGAATCTCGGTCTACTAAATCGACCTGTATTCGAACCATCTATGGCTGGCTTTATAAGCACATATATTCTTTAAATTGCTCTTTGTGTATTACCATTAAAATAAGACGTTCATGTTCAATCCGGACATAGTAAAGTACTGTCTGAATGTCGACCATGCTATCTCTGCTTTTAAGCAATCTTTTTCTTCTGATACATCTTGTTTTGCAGCTTCAATCAATCTCTGGCTCTCATTATTGAGTGCCGTATGTCGAGTAGAAAACATTCCTAAAGGGATAGACTTTTTATCCCGACACACAGGCTTTATTGATGGCAGCCTAGTGTCTTCACATGTGGGGCATCAGTATGTCATTAGGTACAATCAAATTTCATTGGTTTTGATTAAGCCCAGGTTCACACTGACAGCGGGAATGAAATTGTGCGAGTTCAGTTGAACTTGCACGATTTCATTTCCTCATGTCGATCCAACTTCAGGGGCGATTTCAGAGACATTTAAGTGGGTTGCTGTGCAAAATGTCTATGGCAATCGCACCCCGAAGTGCAATTGCCGCCGACTTGGCATACGATTGACATGTCAAATCGCATGCCAAATCGCTCCAATGTGAACCTAGGCTTAAAGGGGTTGTAAAGGAAATTTCTATTTTTTTTTTTAAATAACAAACATGTTATACTTACCTCCACTGTGCAGCTCGTTTTGCACAGAGTGCCCCCGAACCTGGTCTTCTGGGGTCCCTTGGCGGCTGTCTCGGCTCCCCCCTGCAAGTACTTCTCACCTTAATGCAAGCTCCCTCGCATGGTGTGGAGTACTTGCGGGTGCGCTCCCGTGATACAGCCGGTGGCTATAGCCACTCACTGTATCACTTGGCCCCGCCCCCCCGGCGCGCCGCATCATTGGATGTGATTGACAGCAGGGCGAGCCAATGGCTGCACTGCTTTTAATCCATCTACTGTAACCAATCAACGGCCAGGCTGAGCGGCGAAGAGGATGTCGGGAGCGAGCGCAGGACTTTTGAGGGGTCGGGTAAGTAAAACGGGGGAGCTGGGGTGGCTGGTGTTGGCTGATGTTTTTTCACCTTAATGCATAGAATGCATTAAGGTGAAAAAAACTTTTACCTTTACAACCCCTTTAAGGGAATGAAACTGAAAAGGTTAGCCTGAGAACAAGGAGGCATTATCCTAACCCAGGTTGGCAGATAACCATAGGAGGGAAATCAAATCTGTATAGGAGGAGTTGCCTAAGTAAACACACTAGATTATTGACAAGCCTGTAAGTATCGCATAGCTCTGGCTGTACCTTTTTGGGTAACATGTCTCCGTATGAACTTGGTCATGCTCTGTAATATTATCACAGCATTATCTAAGGACCCTTTCACACTGGTACGCTTTTGGTGAGGTAAAACTCACCTTTCCTGAGTGGCGAACGTGCATGAAAATGATTCCCCTTCAAATCCTGTGTAACTGTTCACGTTGATGTGCTGCGTTTTGAAAAGTCCTGCATGGCGCACACACCTATCGTTAATTTCTATAGGGAATGCACCAAAAACACATTAAAATGCACCCGTTGTGTGTTTTTTTGGTGTGTTTTTTTGAGTCACATGTCCAAGTTTCACAGGTGCAAGCTGGGAGACAGGAATCCAGAAAATGCATTGAAAACACACTAAAAATAAAATATGCATATTTTTAAGTGCACCAGTGTAAATGGGGAACTAAGAGAGGGTTAGATTCACGCCACAATTTCTGCATTCCAGATGCATTTCTGCATACACGTTGTGCATTTTTTTCCCCTCATTTTTATTTTGATGCATTCAGGTGTGTTTTTGATGTGTTTTGCCACGTTCCAGATGCTTTCCATACACATGGTTCACACCAGATTCAGTCCGATTAGTTTTTTTATTTTGCATCAAACCTGCTGTGTTCCAGTGCAATCAACAAAAATAGAATTTTTTTTTTTTGTATGGAACGCATCTGAGATGTGGAAAACGCATCACAAAAGCACCGAAACTCACATGTCCTCTATTGTCAATTGAAATGAGGAAAAAATGCACTGGATCGCATCAAAAACTCAATGTACTTGTTGAAATGAATGTTTTGTTTTCCATTCAGAGGAAAGCAGAGCGATGGCAGCTTCTTTATACATCTCCATTTACATTCAGTCTGAAACCTCCCTCGCAGCCTTTCTCCAAGACTGTCTGACCATGATGTCATTGAGCTGTTCATGTCATGCAAGGACAGGGTTGTTTCTTAAGTCATTGCGGTGTTGGAATCACTCTCATTGACTGGCACAGGCCATCTTGCTTGCCCAGCAGAACATTCCCAGGTGAAGGTTATCCACTTGGAACAAGCCCCAGATTTTTTCCATAATTGCGAAGAAAAGCGGCTGCCAATACAGCAGATTTGTTTTTGGAGAGCTGTATAATAAAGTGCTTGTTCAGGAATTTTAGCATGCCTGGTCTGTAAGAATTGCACAAAATAACGTCACCCTGGTCAAGCACTGTTGTTAGCAGGAAAGGCCCGGGTTGGTGGTATCTCACCTAGATTTTCTATGCAGCAGCACAATTTTCATTATCAAGTTCTAGTTAAAACATATATTAATAATATTTTATTTGTTTTTTGTATGCTTCATCAGTGATGCTTGGCAAATAGTTTAAAAAAAAAAAAGACTCCACTAGTTTAAATTTACTTCTGTCCTAACAAGCGTATTAACTCTTCCCAAGTCTGTCCAGAACTAATAAAGCTTTGGCTGGAATTAGGAAGTAAAAGAGAAGTTTGGAAGTCACAAAACTACAAAAAATAAATAAAAATCATACTCACTTTTATGGCTGCAGCACCGCTCCCAGCTGCAGCTGCAGCTGCCCCCCGTGTGCCACGGAGAGGTAGAATGTGGAGAAGGTAGAATGTAAACAAGGAATTTCCCCGTTCTGCCTAGTGACATGACAGAGATCCACTACTCCCTGTCATCGGGAGCAGTGATCGCTGTCATGTCAGTGTTAGCCCACCCCCCCCACAGTTAGAATCACTTCCTAGGACATGCTTAACCCCTTGATCGCCCCCTAGTGTTTAACCCCTTCCCTGCCAGTGTAATTTACACTGTAATCAGTGCATTTTTATAGCACTGATCACTGTATAACTGACAATGGTGTCAAAAGTGTCCGATGTGTCCGCCATAATGTCACAGTCATGATAAAAATCGCAGATCGTCACTTAAAAAAATAATAATAATAAATGCCATAAATGTATCCCCTATTTTGTAGACTCGTTGATTTATTTTTTTTATTTTACCAAAAATATGTAGAAGAATACATATCGGCCTAAACTGAGGAAAAGATTTGTTTTTTTATATATTTTTGGGGGATGTTTATTATAGCAAAAAGTAAAAAATATTGCTTTTTTTTTTTTTTGTTTATAGCACAAAAAATAAAAATCGCGGAGGTGATCAAATACCACAAAAAGAAAGCTCTATTTCTGGGGAAAAAAAAGAACGTCAATTTTGTTTTGGTGTAACGTCGCACGACCGCACACTTGTCAGTTAAATTGATGCAGTGCCGAATCGCAAAAAGTGCTCTGGTCAGGAAGGAAAATCTTCCGGGGCTGAAGCGGTTAATCTACAACTGCCATGATGCTGCACATGTGATCAGTTATGACACCAACCATTGGATGGTTTGACAGTTCGGTTAAGAACACAACCAATGGGAGTGTTACATTTCTGCCACATGCCGGAATGAAACAGTTTTATGGATGGGTTTGCTTCCGCTTTATTTAGTTTGATTAAAAAAAGTGATGGATACCAATCTACCACACATCTCAAACAAAAACATTTGCGAGTGCAGGGACGCCGGAGGAGCAGGTAGTTTTTCCCTCTGTATTAGAAACTTAGCATTTGAATAATTAGTTGAGTAAAACAAGTTGTTCTAAAACTGACGCTCGTTGTTTAAAGCTGGATTTCTGCCATCCTGTAACAGAAAAGTCTTGGCACAGTTCCTTGATATATAATGACATTTATATAATACTGCTTTTCTTCTAATGGGGAGGTTGGAGAAGATTGTGCTTGTGTTTTCTATCATTATTATTGTTCTAATTATGGCGGCTATTCACTTTGTGCTCCAGCAGGCAGTTACCATGCTTCTATTTTCTTGGTGGAATAGAAATATTATTTAAAGCGCACCTGTGTGCATATAAACCAAAGATGGAGGAGCGCTTTGGTGGAAAAGAAATTAGGGGGGACATCTTCAGATTTAAGGGGAGTAGTTCAAAAAGGTGTTTTGTTTATTTTAATAGGCAGTTTGTTTTTGAGCTGGACTGAAACAAATGTTGCTCTGGGGACCGATAGCCAAACACTTCTTACTAAAACACAGTAGGGCCCCCTTTAAACTTGTGTGTGCACAAGGCAGGCCATTCATAAAACGCACCTGCAGCTTTTTTGGCAACACCGTCGACAACACATGCTGTGTGCATCATGTAGAGCTGTACTGAAGCTGCATGGGTGCTGAATAATTGGATCCATGTGGATGTTGCCGCAATGCATAGCTGTGAAGCCAGCCTGAATCTAGCATTGCATGCTCTGTTCCTTTGTTGTCGTGTAAATGCTTGTTACAGCCAACAAACACCCTCATTATCTAATGGCCGATTGTGGTAAGTATTATTGGGTGCTTGAGATTGAATTGGTATGGCTGTTTCCCCAGCTCACCCGTCTCATAATAGAAGTAGTGAGCACTATATGAAAGGATTTCTAAATAAAGGTTTCTGGTATTCTGAGTGTGCTCAGGAAGGATTGGCTCAACACCTAGAAATGCTTTCACAGTTGGATCATATGCTTTGATTTTCTACTGATGTTTCTTTTTCCTAGCCCTTTGCTGGTGTTCTAAATTACCTCATAGTGGTTGTTATTGTAATATGTTGTGTTTTTAACACATTATTATAATCTCATAATGATTTGCTTGTTTTTCTGGGTGTATCAATCTGCAAAGTTTACTCTAGTGGCTCAGATGCTGAGGTTTAATGAGTATACAAGACCTTGATCTGCGTTTTATATTGGTGTCTCATAAATGTGTCACACGATATCTCGTTTGCTGACAACAGTGGAATGCATCAGTGAATTTCTGTGCATTCCACTCCTATTGTATTCACGAGTGACACATAGTCAGGTGGGTAGACCTAAGTAAACCTGGGTGTGCCCAGCTGCACCGTTTTTAACTAAATGCACATAAAATATTGAAGAAATGTACTAAACTAGTTGGCATTTTTCCTGATATTAAAAAAAAAAAAAAAATGTATTTTTTACTGTCAACACAGTTTATTTTATATATAGATATATACATTTCAGTAATCTGCTATTTATATTATTGGTTTTGTTCATACTTGGTTTTGGTGATTTTTATGAAAGGAGAGCTCCAGTTAAAGTGATTGTAAAGTCTTGTGTTTTTTTTTTTTTTCTTTGCTTTCTTTTTTCTTTTTTTGCTTAGTTGCAGTGGATTTGCATAGAGCAGCCTGGAGCCACCTTTTCTCGGTGCCTCTTCTGTGATCCTGGCCCCTCCCCCCTGTTGAGTGCCCCCACAGCAAACCGCTTGCTATGGGGGCACCCGAGCCCAGTCACTGCTCCTTGTGTTCATTCAGATATGGAAACCTGACCCGGCCACGCCCCCTCTCTCCACTGATTTGGCTAGCTGACTTTGATTTACAGCCAATGGCGCCACTGCTGTTTGTCAGCCAATCAGGAGGGAGAATCTCATTTGACTGAGACACTCGTGGACATCGCTGGACAGAGAGGGACCTCAGGTAAGTATTAGGGGGGCTGAAGGGGGCTGCTGCACACAAAAGGCCTTTTATCTTTATGCATAGAATGCATTAAGCTTAAAAAACCTTCTGCCTTTACAACCCCTTTAAGATAAAAACACCACTATGAACTTATCCATGAAGTTGTGTGTACTTTATACTTTCTGTTTCTGTTCACTGCACAGAACCCATAGAGCAGTGCCAGGTGGCCCTGTGTTGTGTTTAAAGTGTCACTAAGTCCCCATCATAAAACAGGATCAATAAATGGTGCATTGCATACTGTTCAGGCTCAGTCATTCACTATGGGATTTGTTTTCTGTATTCTGCAAAAAAACTGGTTGATTCTGCTGTTCTCTATCTCCACCTTCTGTCCATGTCCCCAATTCAGCGAATGATTTTGCAGCTGTGGTGGCGACTACACACGTGCTGCACATGCTCAGTTTTCAGTGAGTTTCCTTCCTATAACACCTGTGTGACTCTATAGAATAGAGTCATATAAGTGGCCGTATATACAGTGGTAAATGACAGCCCACTCCCTCCTCCATGTTCACTAACCAGCTAACCACAATGGGCGGGATATTACATGTAGATGAATGGAGGCTTCTCCTCTCTGTTATTCTAAAGGCCCGTACACACACGATCGGACTTTTTGACAACAAACATGCAAATTAGCTGTTTTGGACCAACATCCGACCCTGTGTACGCTCCATCGGACCAACTTTTTCAGTTTTCATCGGACTTTTGTTGGCTGTGCGAACGGACCAACTTTCTGCCAACAAAAGTCAGATGGAGCAAAGTCCGACTGTGTGTACACAAAACCATCAGACTTTTGTACAAAGTACAAACACGCATGCTCAGAACCAATGCAAAAGATCAGACAACAATATAGAAGTTGACCAAAGGTGGCACTGGAGTATTCGAACGTCCTCTTTTGAAGTGTCGTCAGTACGTTGAAACGTCACTACGTTTGTGTTTGTTGCCTAAAAAGTCTGATCGTGTGTATGCAATACAAACTTGGGGCCAACGCCCTTTGTACAAAAATCCACGGGAAAGTTGGTACAAAGTCCGATCGTGTGTATGAGGCTTTGGACACAGGCTGGAGGGGCATGACACATTCTATGATTGGCAGAAATCCACCCACATGTTATTTTCACAAAATAATAAAGATTTGATAAAAATATATATATATATATATATTTATCACACACACACGTGTGTGTGTATGTATAATATCATTTTGTATGACGATGCAAATCCGTTTATAGATATTATTTATTTTTACTCTGTATTCCAAAGCCTGCTTTTTTTTTTTTGAACATGTGACCATCAGCAGAGGACTAGAAGCTCTCCTGCTTATGTTTCCCTGCAGACAGGCTGGGGAAGAGCTGGGTCATGCCACATCTATAGATCAATTAGGAAAAAGGTACTTGGATGTTTTTTTTTTTATTTATTAAAGTAATTACAGTGCCATCATCCATATACAGAAAAAGAAGGGACAATATAAATTAAACAGTTTGTGTTTAGTATGATTTTAACCGCTTTTATGCTGCCTAAAGCCCACAGATGAGAGATCACTGTAACAGACTCCCGTTTTACTTCTACAGGATGAAAGGTCTTTAGGATGCTTTTGTTCTTATCAAAATGTCCAGACATCGATGCATTGAATTTGCTTCATTACTGATTTTAGTGTTTTCGTACTAATTTGAAGAAAGATGATAAATGCACGTTGTGCTTGAGCTAAAATCTATAGTAACCCTTTCCTCCTTCTCTTTATTTTCAACACTGACATAATTCTACTCAGAATACAAGTGGGTCTGTCTCCAGGTGCTGCTGATAAAGTGTTTGCAAATAGGGAAAAATGTGCTATTAAAAAAAGACATCATGTCAGATCAGAATTGCTTCCCTGGTTGCTTTGATCCTTTGCCACGTTCTACTTTTATTCTTCTTTAGTAATTGTTTGAAGATTGTATAATTACAAAGTATTTCTCCTGTTCTTTCTAGGTGCATATATAAAGTAGCTATGCGTGTGTTTATAGGGAGAGCATGAATCTAGTACACCACAGCACATAAGAATGCATTGATAAAATATTCATGGGAGTTTTCACAGATGCTCCCCATTACTGCTATTACTAGAAATAATGGGAACAGCACCAAACATAGACATAATAGCGGATGCAGGTGGAGATGAATGCAGGACTATCCAGGAACCTGATTACTTGATTCTAAATGATCAGATAAAACCAAAATATTGCCAGCATTTGTCTCTGTATAGAGGCTTCTTCACAAAGGAGATCTATGGCCACACCATACACACTCATTTTATAACATCCGCATTGGAATAGCAGTGTTAACTATAGCTATTTAATAAGCTTAATTGAAAAATCTCCTTTCTTATTGTAGTGCTGCTTGTCTGCTGGCCATCTCTTTCCACAGCTTCCAGCATGCTTTGCAGCTTCTCCTCTGCTGTTTACCGTCAATTTCTGGGGACTACATATCCAATAGTACTTTGCTGCCTACAAGCAGTGACTCTTCCTCCTCTTAGCGCCTCTGTAGGTCAGAAGGCAGGCTCTGTGGAATGTGTGACACATCAGTGCCTATCATCAGGGCATAGTGGATACGTGTCACAGAATTCAAGGATGTAAATGTGTGGAGATCTTCACAAAGTAAGTTTACAAACCTCCAGATTGTTCAGATTTATAGGCGTTGGCTAGATATAATTGAAATACATTGTGAAAATGACCTGTATTATTTTACATTTTGACCATACGCTTTAAAGTGGTTAGGTCACATTTAAATCACTGGCATCCCCTCTGTTTTAGGAAAATATAAAGCATAGTATGTAATTAAAAAAAAATTATAATCCTAAATACCTTCTTGGACAGGTCTACTGTGCGGTCACGTGACCTCCCTCTGCTCTCCTTTTTCTAAGGCGCACAGTGGGAGGGGCCGAGATTCCCCTTTGATGTATGCCAGCCAACAGAGGGAGGTTATGTGACTGCACAGGTGTTTAGAAATATAATTTTAAAAATACTGACATATTGTGCTTTATATCTTCATAAAACATAGGGGATGTCAGTGATTTATATGCATTACTTTACAGCTACAGCGGAATAGTGGCAGAAGGGGCGGGGAGGAGATTGGCTCTCACTACACAGACTACTGAGCTGACAGACTGGGAGGAAGGGGGACAGACTAAACACACAGTGGGATGGCAGAGGCACATAAACTGACCACAGTATTGTGGATCAGCAGCCATAATTACTGTGGTCAGTACACATAGGGCGGACACAGGAACAGGCAGGATCAACCAGGTATTTTACAACATAGAATGGGACAAATGACACTGTACATGCACTATGCTTTAATTAGATCATATTTTTAAAGGTCAGGATATTTTTTTCTTTTTAGAGTTAGAGCCACTTTAACATGTGTTTGTGCTTATTTGTATTTGACGGCTGCAATTGAATTGCATAGAAAAACCTACCCAGAATGCAAGCAGCAGAGTTTACTTTTAATGCAGTATAAGGAAAAGCGTTGTGTGAACAGACCCTATGGCTTTTCTCTTGTCTCTGCAATTTGCCTGTGCTAGAAAATGCTGCATAACGCATGTCAAAATGTCTGATATGAAGAAGCCAACAATTTAACCACTTGCCGACCTGGCTCACCCTGATATACGTCGGCACAATATGTCTCCTGCGCAAACCGACATACCTGTACGTCAGTCCGTAAAAGCAGGATAGCGGGCGCACACGTGCCGCCAGAGCGTGCCCGCGGACTCTATGTCCGCCGGCGGCCTGCAATCGTGATGAGGAGAGGCAGATCGGGGAACTGCCTATGTAAACAAGGTATTTCCCTGTTCTTAGTGACATGACCAGGATCCTCTGTTCCCAGTGATTGGCAGTGTCATGTTTCAGTAAGCCCTCCCCCCCTACAGTTAGAACAAATGAAGGGAACACACTAAACCCCTTGATCGCCCCTTAGTGTTAACCCCTTGCCTGCCAGTGTAATTTTTTACATTGATCAGTGCATTTTTATAGCACCGATCAATGTAATGTCACTGGTCCCCAAAAAGTGTAATTTAGGGTCAGATTTGTCCGCCGCAATGTCGCAGTCCCGCTAAAAATCACAGATCACCGCCATTACTAGTAAAAAGAATTAAAAAAAAATTAAGTCCCTAAATCGATCACGTAGTTTGTAGACACGATAACTTTTGCACAAACCAATCAATATACGCCTAATGCGATTTTTTATTTATTTTTATTAACCAAAAATATGTAAAAGAATATATATCGGCCTAAACCAGGGGTCTCCAAACTTTCTAAACAAAGGGCCAGTTCACTTTTCTTCAGACTTTAGGAGGGTCACACTGTGGCCAGTGGCAGTAGAAAAGGTCCCAACATCAGTGGGGAAAAAATATTGCCCCATTTGTTTGTTTTAGTGAGAATAACTGCGCCAAATTATTGGTGTAAGTGGGAGGAATTGGGCCCCATCGTTGGTGTCATTGAGAGGAAATGTACCCCCCCTTCATTCGTGTCAATCAGGGGAATTATGCCCCATTGTTTGTATCAGTGGATGAAATAGTGCTCCAAGGGCCAGATAAAAGCAAGCAAAGGGCCGCATCTGGCCCCCCGCCGCAGTTTGGAGACCACTGGCCTAAACTGATGAATAAATTCATTTTTATTTATATATATATATATATATATATATATATATGTATATATATATATATATATATATATATATATATATATATATATATATATATATTTTTTTTTTTTTTTGGATATAGCAGAAAGGAAAAAAAAGTACTGTATATACTCGAGTATAAGCCGATCCGAATATAAGCAGAGGCACCTAATTTTACCACAAAAAATGGGAAAACGTATTGACTCGAGTATAAGCCTAGGGTGAGAAATGTGCAGCTACTGTAAGTGGAAAAGGGGGTCAACAATGCCCATTTGCAGCCTCACTGTGCCCATTTGCAGCAATAGGTCCCCCAAACTTCAAACTTGGTAGTTAAGGGTTTCTAGATGCCCCCTATCTGCAGCCAAATTTGGGGTCTCTGGACCCAAAGGGTCCTGAAATTACATTGCTGCAGATGGACACAGTTGATCGACTTTGGGGCCCCATATCTTGGGCCACTTGGTGCTAGGGTAACAAAGAGGAAGTAAACCCATTAGGGTTTACTTCCTCTTTAACTGAACCAGCTGAAGTTAACCATGCACAGCTGTATTTTTGTACCATCTATACTTCTAGGTAAGGATGAGCTCTGGCGTGTTTGCACACCCCACGTGCAGAGCCGCCAGGAAGTCGGCGCTGCGCTAATCACAGGCAGTGAGACATTTCCTGATCTCTGCAGCCGCGCATCGGGACAATGGGGGTTATTTACGAAAGGCAAATCCACTTTGCACGGCAAGTGCACTTGGAAGTGCAGTCGCTCTAAATCTAAGGGGTAGATCTGATATGAGTGGAAGCTCTGCTGATTTTATCATCCAATCATGTGCAAGCTAAAATGTTGTTTTTTATTTTCCTTGCATGTTCCCCTTGGATTTACAGTGACTTTACTTCCAAGTGCACTTGCAGTGCAAAGTGGATTTTCCTTTAATAAATAACCCCCAATGTCTCACTGCTTGTGATTAGCGCAGTGCAGCACCGACTTCCTGGCGGGCTCTGCACCTGGGGTGTGCGAACACACCAGAGCTCATCCTTACTCCTAGGTCAGGTTGACTTGTAGTTGAATTCTTAATTTTAATGTCCACCTGGAATGCATAGAAACATAACCCTTATAATGTTTTTATTTTCTGTTTGCCGGGACCTACAGAGTGTTAGTAAATGCACCAAATAACAGATTCTAGACTCTCTCTAGTTCATAAGTCCTATTTTGTGTTTCTGGCCCGTTTAACAGTCTCTCGTTTATTTGAGCAACTCTGTTGCTTTCGGGCTTTGCTGAGCTGCTCTGACTTTGTTCTACCATTCTCAGAAAGTTAAAGAATAGCAACTGGATGTGTGTCTTCTCTGAACATATCCTGTTGATTATGTGGATACATCCTGTGGCTGTCTAGTCCTGAAATAAAGCCTCTACATTGTGATATCCTCCTGTCGGGAAGCCTATTATGCAGAATACTGCAAGGCCAATAAACAGGAAGAATATTTATAGAAACTGTTCATATTTTCAAATCCATAAGTATGCTTCTATCTAAACTGAGAGACAGCGAAGCTTTCTTCAAATACCCATTGTCACTGGGAGCACAAGATCAAGACTCGGTGGACGCTGTTTAACTATGCTGCTTGGCTAAATAGGTCATCATATCTGCAGTTTTTGAAGAGTCCTCAGGTGTATTGTATCACTAGCACAAGCTTCAGTCTTTGAATGGCTTAAAGTGAACCTGTGCTTTATCTGTGCTGGGCAAAGCAGAAGGTTCACTTTAATGCCAGTCACCACAACTGTTACTACGTGCCTTCTCTCCCACATTGCTCCTTTCACTCGGCTGAATTAAAAAAAAATGTGAATTTCCTACTTTAAAAGCCAGATTTCCTAGCCGGAATATTGAGTGATGTGAAAAAATGTATGTGTGTTGTCTCACTTGCAGATGGAGTTGCTTATTAATAATTCATTCTCCATAAGGGATCTAGTGGGATGTTTGGTTTTGCCATGGCTTTTAGATGAAACTAGGAATTTTTATGGGGATCTCAATGTTGCAGCCAATAAGGGATCAGCTTCCTCAAAACCAAAAGCTGAAATATCTGCTGTGGGAGAGGATTTTTTACCCATTTTCCGTGCTTTGTATTGGCATACTTTTAGTTCAGTGGTCGCTACCCTTAATGTTGTGTTATGTGCGTTTTACCCCTCCATTGTAAAGTTCTGATTCACAGTCTGCTTGCATTATAGAAGTGAAAACCTATTCTCCTTCACATGGCTAGAAAATGCACACTCCCAAGTCCTATTTTTTTTTTTTTTTACAGCAAGTGGCATTGAGGCTCCGCATATTGACCGCAGGTTGCTCAGGGAATGCTATGTGGTGCTTTAGAGCTCTTAAATTGCCCAGGTGTGTGAAGAATGAAGCCCTATTGTAGAGAAACTTTCCAGCAAGTTGTGCATTCCTAATGAGGACGTCCAACCACCAGTGATTAGCCAGATTTATGCAAGCAGTAATAAAAATTAGTGGAATCACTTATTATCTGGCTGTTTATGACCAGCTTGACTATTTTATGTGCCTGTATAATAATTGAGTCAGTGGCTTGTGTGTGTGTGTGTGTATGCCGGTGTTTGCCGTTTCCTATAACACAGTTGATACTGTTTTAGGCATGTTACTTCTATATTATTAAATCATACCAGGAGCAATTAGACATCAGGTATGCCACATGAGGTATCAGGAAAATGACATCAATGTCATGTAAACAGAGTTGAGTAATGAATGGGCGTTTTCCTCTGAATACAGAAAAAAAAATGAATCATGACATTTTGTTATAGTGGGTAATGCCAGTTGCATTTTTCTGATAACTGTACTGTAAATGTCCATGTATCTTTGCAAGAGAAAAAAAAAGTTAAGGTTTTCCATTAAAAAGAATTCTGCAATTCTGGTCATAATAAAAAGGATGTCCCAGAGAAAAAGGTTTCCTGGAAGCATTTTTAGTACTGGGTGGCAATACCATCCTTACCTTTTTGTATACATTCAAATCAACCCTGCCAATCACCTGAAAAACTAAATGGAAGTTCCCTGCAAGAAAGGAGCTGTAAAAGAAGTGACGGTTGACATGAGCCACCAGACCACCAGTTATCCTATTGCAGGGAACTCCCTTTAAATTTTTTTAGGTGTCTATCGCTCTTTTTGCCCAGTTCAACCCCATATACTCTCATGTTGGTTAATGACTTCCTATTAGAACATTTAGGTTTTAGGGATTGGTGGTGTCTGATTTAAGGCTGTATTACTGGTGAGACTACTATAAGTAGCCAGGAAATGTATCGTAAAGAAAAACCTCACAAAGGAAGGTTCAGTGACTTGTACACACAAGAATATCGGATAAATTATCGTCCTTTTTTTTATTTTTTTTGCATGCTAGTCTCCTATCGGAAACCAATAGGTTACTAAATTTTATGAAAATTCTGATACAACATAATACAGCATCGGAAGTTTAGTAATGTGTTGTGTTGTAATGTATTCTTTCATTTCTGAACATGTCTTGGTCTTTTGATTACTCTATGAATACTCTTGATTAAAAGGAAATAATTCTTTCTGGTATCGAACAAGACATTTTTTTTGTGTTTGTCCCTTTAAATATTTTCACATGCACTGTCTTGATCGGCTCTCGAAAGCTGTGTACTAATGATCAGATTATCGTATCATCACTTCGAAAGTGGTATTTTTTTTGCCTGATTTTCTCATCGTGTGTATGAGGCACTATGGGTTTATATTTTTTTTTTTTTTGAGAATTATAGATGCTTTACAAATAACCTCGAACATTAAAATGAAGTTGCATTCATGAAAATGTTTAATTGCCATTGGTTATCTATTTTTATGACTTTTTCCGATGACTTAGAAATGTGAGTACCAAAGTCGGCACATAGCTGTTTAAAAACACAAATCAGGAATGCTGTGGTCAGGGTCCTCATAAGGAATAGTACTGCTGAGCATGTTGTCTAGGTGAACTGTTACCTTTTGTGTTTCCTTCCCAAATCCAAATGCCCAACATTGTTTGCATAGTGTAGATCATGGGTGCTCAACCTGTGGCCCTCCAGCTGTTGCGGAACTACAAGTCCCATAAGGCATTGCAAGTCACTGACAGTTACAAACATGACTCCCAAAGGCAGCGGCATGATGGTGGTGTAGATTCAATCTAGAGGGAACATGAATGGGCCCACAATCTAAGCTTTCACTTCCTAAACCAGACTTCTTGGCTTGGAGCTAATATCTGGTGACCATGACTGTCTTTGCTAACTCTGCTAGCAGTAACTGGTTCAGACCCAGCACAACCCCTTACTTTGCTTCCTGACCTGATGAAAAGGGTAAATGTGTTGAATAATTATCTCAAAAATGTAGTTATTCCTTAATGTTCCCAAACACTGCATTCATTATTTGGTGTTTTACCTTGTATTGAGGCCAGCTGTAATTTCTTCTATTTTTTTTTTTTTTTTTTTTTAATTTCTCTAGTTGTATTGGTAAGTTATTGGTGACTTACAGCCATGAAGGGTGATGATGATCAGTTTTTTTTAATTTTTTTTATTTTTTAATTTTGGAACATTTATGAAAAAAACAATTAATGGCTGTGTGTCTGTGGTGCCACCCAGCTTGCTATAAACAATGGTGGCAGAGATTTTCCTTTCTTTTATAACTTGTGCCAAAACATGGTAGCCAGGAACATTAATTGTGACTCGCCTTGTAAGCTGATATGCCTTGGCTCAAGCTCTATATCTGAACAATAAAGTTGAAAGAGAAGCCGAAAAATAGGATCATAAATACAAATCTTCTTTGTCGTCTGTTTATGCCTTTGTATTTGGGGATAAGCTAAATGCTTGTTATTTATGGGAAAGCAGAATGCCTTTCTCTATATGATTTGAAATGTCTGTGATCCCCCAGGATACAATCAGTTTGTTGTAGAATTGTCAAGGTGGTTATTGTGCGCCTATAACGAATAAATACTCCCTCGCTTTAGTGGAAGACTAAGTTGCACTTTCTTTATCATACATTACGGGACACAGAGTTAGGCTAATATTCATTACCTACTGGGTTATACTCCATCTCTAGGTAAATGGTCACTGGTAGACAAAGTCTTATACAGGAAATCCGCCCCTATATAACCTGTTTCATACAGAAAGTACTTGTTTTTTACCAGTGTCTGCAAGGTGGATGGGCACGTTTGTTGAGCTCCAGGTCTTTAGTCCCAAAAACGAATGAATCAAGTGATTGACTGATTGGATCCATTTGAAGAAAAGCTTTTATGCTTAAATAAATGGTACCTGAGCCTCGCAAAGAAGATGCATGGATCCTGCGAGGTTTTGCCTGTAAGGCGATCTTTGGGCGATGGGCCCTGCGTAGTGGAATCCTGGACACCACAGAGCTAAGGCATTCTTTCAGGGTGCTGTACAGGTCCGAGGGAGTGGACCCTAAAAAAAGAAAGGGTACACAGTCTTTGAAGGTCCCCAAGTGACAGAACCCGCCATGATGGGTGAAGATTGGGCTCTTGGTTTCTAAGCCTGCTCTGCGCCTGGACGGGCAAGTGAAACCCCCTTATTTACTTATTGTGGGGTGCCCCAGTGATTGTAACAATCAGTCAAGCTAGCTAGAGGCTGGACACCTGTGTCCGGTGACCACTGGGGGGAGTTTGGGTTAGCTGTGGGTGTTAGTAAAGAGTACCATTTTTTTTTTTTCCTGTCTTGGCTGTTTTTTCTTATGGCTGGTCCACGCATGAGGGTGCGCCATTGTGCATCTTGGTTCGCCATGATGCACGTGCGTTTGCCAAAGTGCACGAGTGTTCGCGGCCATGGCGCACGTGGCTTTGCCACAGGCGCTGTGCACAAACGGAGCCTCCCATGCGCCATAGCCTAATCTTGGCGCACGAAGATTCACGTCATATGCAAATACAGCCAAGCCCGTTCGCCGAGACCGCACACGTGCATGCGCAGAACGTCTGGGTGCACAGCCAGCTTATTTAATCTGAGTTTGGTAGACATGTGGTGCTTCCAGGGGACAGCTGGGGGACACAAAGCAGGCTCTGAACCAGTCATTTTCAGCGGTTCATTTCTCCTTACCCTGGTCACATGAGTCACCAGGTGTTGCTTGGCAGGCTAAGGTGCTTAGCAGGATTGTTGCATAGGGGCTTGGTGAGCCCTGTTAAAGGGTCTACCTTCTGGGGTAGGTACATGCTAAACCCAGGTACTCCCTTTTTTGTGACTTGCAATGTCTTCAAAAAAGAGGAGCGGGACTAAGCCTACAGGGAAGGGAACATCTATGTCATCAATAGCTCCTGAGGAGCCTAGTCGAAACCCTAGTGTTGTATCCCCTGAAAGACCAGAGGCTTCCGGGCAATCTAAGTTGCTGCTTCTGGTATTGTGTCTACGGTCAACGTAGGCTGCTTCAGCCGTTATCACCACGGATGATCTGTCCTCAGCTCTATCCGGGTTAGAGGACAGGATTGCTGGCACAATTGCCTCTGTCGCAGGGTGGCAAGAAGCATGACCGATCCCCTCCCCTGACCTGAGCCTCCTGTCTTGGAGCAGGAATGGGTTGAGGATGGGGAAAAGCTTAATGACAAAGATTCTGTGGAGGGCCTGGCATATGTCTGCTTCTGAGCAATCTGGGCCAAAATATGTCCAGTTGGTATCATCCTCTCAGTCGCAGAGGTTTTTGAGTCGCGTTCTGCCTTTAAGTTGCCTCCTGCAGAGGTTTCTGAGCCCCCCTGGTCCTCTTTGGGGTCCCTGAGGCCACACAGGCTTTCCTCTTGCACCCACTGTTGGAACAGGCATTATATGCAGATTGGGAACATCCTGACAGGATTTTCATTTCTCCTAAGAGGTTTTACCTTTTATATCCCATGGAGGAAAAGTTTAAGAAGTGGAGCATGCCAGCCGTAGATGCGGCAGTCTCTTCCTTAAATAAGAATGTAACTTGTCCAGTGGATAACGTACAGGGTTTGAAGAACCCTGTTTACAAGAAACTGGAGTCGCTATTAAAGGCTTCCTTTTCTTTGGCCAGTTCAGCTATTCAGCCAGCTGTTGCAGCAATTGGAGTCTGCCAGTCCTTAAAGGATCAGGTCAGACACCCTGACAGGCCTAACCAAGAGGATGATCCTGCTGAAAGAGCAGATATACCTTGAGCGCTTTGTTTTGCTGTTGATGCCTTGAAGGATTCCATACAGCAGGTTTCTCGTTTGGCTCTCCTGGCTGTACACATGTGCAGACTTTTGTGGCTTAACTGGTCAGCCGAGCTTCCTCGTAAGAAGTTATTGGCAGGCTTCCCCTTTTTATGGGGAACATTTTGTCTGGTGATTTGGACAAATATATCCAAAGGATTTCCGGAGGGAAGAGCTCTCTACTTCCTGTGACGTGAAGGACCAGGTGTCCCTCGTTTAAAACCTCAGGGTACCGGTTACTCAGGTGTCTCAGCGCCAAGGCAGTTCCACCACCAACAGGTCGCTAGAGCCAGGGGCAAGCCGCAGGGCCAGAAGAAACCCTGGGTCCAAAACTCTTCTAAACTCTGCACCAAGCCCTCCTTTTGAGGGGACGCCCCCACTCCATCGGGTTAGGGGAAGGCTGCTGCACTTTGCGGACGTTTGGAAAACAGTGGTTCAGGATGAGTGGGTCACCTCAACAGTATCCCGCCGTTACAATCTGGAATTAGAGGGGGTTCCCCCTCAGTTTTCTAAGATCCAGCACTCCCTCGGATCCTTCAAAGAGAAACTTGTTGGCAGGCACTAGATCATTTAGTGCATCAGGGAGTGATTATACAGGTTCATGTATCCGAAAGGGGCGCAGGGTTTTTTTTCGAACTTGTTCACAATTCAAAAACCAAGTGGGACATAAGGCCTATTTTGGATCTAAGATCCCTGGACCAGCATGGACTGTTAATCCAGTCCTTTCGCATGGAGTCTGTCTGCTCAGTAGTAGCCTCGCTCCAGATGGGAGACTTCTTAGCCTCCATCAATATCAAGGATGCGTATTTACACATACCTGTCTTTCAACCTCATCAAAGGTCCCTGCGATTTGCAGTAGAGGAACGTCCTTTCCAGTTTGTGTCTCTGCCCTTCGGGGTTGCCATAGCACCCCGGCTGTTCACAAAAGTCCTAGCACCAGTACTGGGTCTTTTTAATGTCCCAGGAAATCTTCTTTTATTGCTCGGATACCTGGACGACCTCCTGATCAGAGATCACTCACTACAGACTCCAGAACAGAGCATAGCCTGCACAGTGCAGTATTAAGAAAGCTTGGCCTGGGTTATAAAGACAGAAAAGTCAATCTTGAATCCAGCTCAAAGTCTGAATTATTTAGGTCTGATCCTAGATACGGTCAAGGCAACCGGTAAGGATCTGTGCCCTGAAGGATCAGGTGTGTTAGATGAGGGGCACCAGACAACCCTCCATTCGGCTCTGTATGAGTCTTCTGAGAAGGAGAAATGGTCAAGGGCAGAACAGAGCTTGCCCATCAACATCCTGGAGTTGTGGGCAGTACGTCTGACCCTACGGTCCTGGACGGTGGAGCTTCAGGCCCTGCCCTATCAGGGTTCAGTCTGACAATGCCACTGCAGTGGCCTATATAAATCACCAGGGTGGTACCAGGAGACATTCAGCTCAGAAAGAGGTGAACCACATACTAGCCTGGGCAGAGCGACATGTGCTTGTTCTATCGTGGTCCATATCCCGGGGGTAGAGAACTGGAAGGCAGATTATCTCAGCCACCAGCAGATCTGCTCAGAGGAATGGCCCCTACACCCGAAGGTGTTCCAGGAAATTTGTTGTGGGGATAGCCGGATGTCGATCTATTGGCATCCAGGTTCAACAAGAAGCTACATCAGTTTATTTCCCTAACAAGGGATCCCCTGGCAATCTGAGCAGATGCTCTGGTAGTTCCATGGAACAAGTACTCCCCGATTTTATGTTTTCCCCCTGATCCCGCTCCTTCCACATTTGTTGGGCAGGATTCAGAGAGAGGGGGTTCCAATCATTCTGGTGGCACCAGCCTGGCCCAGAAGCCGTGGTTCCCAGAGATTGTGAGATTGGCAATAGATGGGCCATGGACGCTTCCGTGCCGCCCTGATCTACTGTCTCTAGGTCCTAATATTCCACCTCAAAAAAAAGTCTCTAAATTTGACAGCATGGGTATTGAAACCAGGGTGCTGAAGGATTGTGGCATCTCTGGATTGGTGGTGCCTACCCTAGTGAATGCTAGGAAAGCGGTCACTAGGAAGATCTATTATAAGGTCTGGAAGACTTCTATTGCTTGGTGTGAAGCCAGAAAAGGGCATCCTCTGGAAATACGTGATTGGGAAAATTATCTCTTTTTCTACAGTCGACTGTGGAAATCAGACTGGCTTTGAGTACAATCAGAGGTCAGATTTCGGCCCTGTCAGTGTTTTTAGCCTCCCATTCACTGATCCGAACCTTTATGCAGGGGGCAACTTGTTTGCTTCCCCCCATTAGGTCACCTATGTGTCCTTGGGACTTAAATTTGGTGCTGCCTGTGTTACAGAAACCACGAATCAAGGAAATTCCATTAGTCTTGCTGTCGCGCAAGCTAACCTTCCTGATGGCCATCACCTCAGCTAGAAGGGTGTCGGAATTGGTCACCCTTTCATGTATGAGAACAATATCTAATTCTTCACCACAACAATGTGGTGTTGCATCCTACTCTATCCTTCTTGCCAAAGAAGTGGTGTTGGCCTTTTATTTAAATCGGGACATTCTTTTGCCGCTTTTTTTTTTTTTTCTCTCCGCCTCGTTCGGCGGGAAAAGAGACTACTGCATTCCTTAGACGTTTTCCGGGCAGTCAGTTTGTCTAGATCTGCAGAGATCCTATGATCAGACCTTTTTTTTTGTTCTACCAGAAGGACCAGGCAGCTTACATTACCAATTGGGTCCGCCACTTGGTCATTCAGGCCTATGGTCTGAAACCTAGGACTCCTCCCTTTTAGGGTGAGAGCTCATTCTCTCAGAGGTGTAGGAACCTCCTAGGCTTTTCACCATCGGGTCTCTGTGGCTCAGATTTGTAAAGGCTGCTACCTGGTCTTCAGTGCATAACTTCACAAGATTTTATCAGGTAGATGTTAGAGCAGCCAAAGATTTTGGCCGTAGTGTACTACAGGCTGCCGTTTTTAAAGTCTGATGGCTATTTTTGTTTGGCAGGTTGTCTTACCTCCCCTCAAGGATATTGCCCTGGGACGTCCCTGTAGGTAATGAATAGTAGCCTAACTCTGCGTCCCATAATGTATGATAAAGAAAATAGGATTTTTTCATCATACAGTATTTACCTGTAAAATCCTTTTCTTTGAATACATCACTGGACACAAAAGTCCCTCCCCTCTTTTGGGGATTCAGTGCTTGCTAAAAACTGAAAAGTACTTCCTGTATGGGAGGGGGTTATAGGGGCGGACTTCCTGTCTTAGACTTTGTCTACCAGTGTCCATTTACCTAGAGATGGCGTTATAACCCAGTAGGTAATGAATATTAGGCTAAAGCCTCGTACACATGCTTAGATTTTCCGACAACCGAACGTCTGTTTTTTGTGACACTCTGTCGAAAGTGAAGCGGTTACTCACAATCCGAAAATTTTCGGACAACAGAATACAATGTCAGAAGTGACGTAATGTGTTGAATAGTTTTGTATATTCTTTCCTTTCTGAGCATGCGTAGTCTTGCTCTTAAGATTTTTTTCGTACAAAGCCGTACTAATGAAACAAAAATCGGACGTTGAGCTTACATCCGACAAAATTTATAGCCTACATATCTAGCTTTTTTCTGATGAAAAAGCAAAATCAGCTGTAGAAGGCACCGTACCAACGATCCAAAAATCGACAGACAGCTTGTCGTACTAATTTTTTCATCCGGTTTTTCGTATCGTGTTTATGTATGTATTAAGGATTTTACAGGCAAGTATGATAAAAAAATCCTATTTTTTATTTTGGTAGCCTGCCTTGTGGCTTTTCTCAGCCTGCACTGTTTTTATATCTTTTTGTGCACCTTTCGTTTTGTAGTGTGATGATTACTGTCGGCTTGTAGCTAGTTAATGGTTGTTTAAAGGCTCCTGTGTCTGAGGCTAGTAGCCGGATCACTTCTGCATGTAGTATTTCTGGTGCCAGGCTTATTATTTTGTCCTCCTGAGCCTGCTGTCTCCATGACGACTGTCGGTCTCCTAATCATTCCACAGACCCTTCTCAGCAGAAGACTACCACATGACAATGTTGGCCTGTTGCAGGCATTTCATAAACTGAAAAACAGAAATTAAGCCAATTCTTAAAGCTTTTATGCTGTAAAACAATGGCCTTATTTATCCCCGGCTTACCCTTACCTAAATCCCCCTCCCCTCCCCCCAGCAGGAGTTCAGTAATGTAGGTTGTATGAAAATCACTTGAGACACAGTCTGAGCCTTGTCAGAGTAGAGGACAAAGATTAGGGGACTTGGAGTGGAGTATAGCTGTTTCGAAAACCAGTTGTATTTAGTTTATTTTTAATACAGCAATGATATTGTGCTTTAGAAACTTGGTGTGTCGTTTGCTATTTTCAGAATCCTGAATTTACTACACAACAACGCATCTTTGTCCTGCATTAGAAGTGGACTAAACGAGGTGAAATTATGGTAAAACTTTAGATAAAGCATTTTTACAGTTGAGGATAGTGCAAAGAAATATTAAAGTCAAACTCCAGCCATTTTTTGTTTTTATTTTAGATAGTGTGAGAGTCTGTGACTGTATTGAGGAGATTTTACCCTTCCTTTCCCTCCCTGTGACACCTATACAAGATATTGGGGTGCAGTCATATCTGGGGCAGAGAAGGAAATTAAAACAATGTCCAAAGTTCTATCCCATAAGCACTTCCTGAAATATTGGGGAAAAATCGCCTCATTAGACACCAATACAGATTCTAACCCTTCCTGCCTTATACAGAATGAAATAAACGTTTTTGTTGGAATTTGGCATTAAAATCGCTGCCCGTTTTCTTTGCTGTTTGTCCATTAGGTAGATCTACTCACACATTTTTGTCCTGGTGGCTGGTAGGTGAGGGGCAATACAAATGTTACAGTGGTCACTGAACAGGAAGCTATTCTAATGTACACATGCTGGTAATGGTAAGAAGTGGTTAAACAACTACACATTAACTTTACCCCAGAACCCCAAAAGGTCTTATTGCCAGAACTCCGTAAATATTTAGCGGATGAGAGCTCCAGGGGGTCGGAAATAACTTGGCTCTTTGGAATGGAGGGGAAGTAAGGAGTGTATGCTTTTTGTATGCTTTTTGAAAGTTTTATACTTTAACGCAACAAGACACTGAGCTTCCCAGTGAATAGCTGTGCAGTGGGGGCGTGTGAGGACAAGTCTGTCATTGGAGGAGAGCACACGCTAGAAAACTGACTACGGTGTGGTCAGTTTTTAATAGGAAAGCAGAGGGACTGGCAGGAACGCCAGGGATGCAATACAAAGAGAACAGGATACTTTTTCATACAAGTACATGGTACAGCAGATTCATATCGGGAATATGAAATGGTGGGTTTACATACACTTTAAGTATTGAAGGTTAGCATAATAACCAGGCAGCCAGAATTTTCTGATGGCGATCAACAGCGGCAGCCTACATATTTCTTTCAGGTTGGTTGGCTTGCGTAGACATATATTTGTTGTTGACAAAATTAACATTTGGTTAATTGTGCAGTTTACAGTCTGCCCATTTCATGAAATGATTCTGAATACTTTTTGAAGGTAATGTAATTTATGTAAATAAAAGTGACAGTGCATTTTCATAGTATAAGAATGGAAAATGTAGGTACACATTTGAATCTTCCTTCATGTCCAGCTTTTGCAATGCTTTCAGTTGTTTAGGGTACACTGCAGTGCGTCCTGTAGGAAGGTTGGGGATAAACTTCTGTGTTAGTAGTGTTAGTAGAGGGAAATTGGATAGTGTTTGGTTGTATGGACTTTATCTTACATTTATGTTCAGATGTCTGTTGCCATTGGCTCCTACACATAGAAGTGACGGTCATGGGTAGATCTGGTGGAAATTGCCCATGTGTCTTTAGGTATCTTTTACACACACATTCAGCTGATTTTCTCTGTCAGCATTACTGCTGTTCGAGGTGGATGGCTAGCTAGAGGCATATAGCTTTGTGGGTGTTATTAGTGGCAATCTTGTTCAGTACAAGGAGGGGCAGCTGCTTTTCAGGTGGTTTGTGGATGACCTATTCAGCAAGAAAGAATGAGAAGAAATTGGAAGTTGGCCAGTTAAATATTGTGCATTACAATGCCTTCTTGTTTATTCCACGGACAAAGAAAGGGAGTAGTTGTTGCAAAGTAATGAAATAAGAGAGACGCTGAATAAGGCATGGCCTCCTGAAAGGCAGACTTGTTCTTAGAGGAAAATAGTGTTTAGAATCCACTTCATCTGGAGAATGTATAGGTTGTTTCTCTCTTGATCATGAATTATGCACCTCCCATAGGATAGTGGAAATGTTAACTCTCAGCCCTTTTATTATGTATTATTTAGTAGGTCTCTAAGAAATAAGTGCTCATTTTAAACACTCTGAGGG
Organism: Lithobates sylvaticus; assembly: GCA_028564925.1. Lineage (NCBI taxonomy): Eukaryota > Metazoa > Chordata > Amphibia > Anura > Ranidae > Lithobates > Lithobates sylvaticus. Next base: position 604,910,600 of record CM053026.1, read on the forward strand.
GGGCCCATCCTTGCAATTTTTTTCCCTACTTGATCAAAATTGTTAGATGCTTCTTAAGTCTGGATCAGTATATGAAGGCTTTTTATTTTCAAATCCTTTACTTTTGTGATGTTCAGAGGGATGGACTTTATGCCACATTATAACACTTTGCAACGCTATATGCCAGAGTTGAATATTGATTTTATCAGGCAATTAAATGGTTTAAATTGGCAATTTTCGACCGGGGGTCCTAAGATTTTTCAAGGAGGCTACAGGTGAAGGTCATGTAAGATGCCGTTACATTGCAAAAACTGCTCATCAACTTAAAGAGCAATATATAAGCCTGAGCTCGGCCTCTTAGGGCAATACAGAATTATAATTCTTACATCCGGCACTTCATAAATGAAAGTGGTTGTAAAGGCTGAAGGTTTTTTTCCATTTAATGCATTCTCTGCTTTTAAAGTCATTGCAAACATATGATTTGCTAAAAAAAAACAAAGGCAAAAAAGAGATCCATCCATCTGGCGCTCCTGGCTCTCCCCCCCCCCCCCCCCCTGCCGAGTGCTCCCATAGCTAACTTCTTACTATGGGGGCACTCATGCATGATCTCTCCTGAGCCCCGCTCTGTGTATCGGTTGACTCCATCCTCACTGGCTGTGATTGACAGCAGTAGCCAGTGGCTCCCACTGCCGTGTCCGAGACAGTGAGAAGGAAGAGAGCCTCTGCTCTATTGCACATCTCTGGATCAAGATAGAGCTCTAGTAAGTAGGGGGGGGGGGGCTGCATGCATAAGGATTTTTTTAACATTAGTGAACAAAGTAACTTAAGGTAAAAAACCTTCTGGCTTTAGAACCACCTAGTGATAAAAACAGTGTTGTCATCTTCCCCCAAACCCCCCCCCTCCCAGATACTTACTTGAGCCCGATCTCAATCCAGCTCTGTGCCTGAGAGCAGAAGCACCATTGGCTCCTGCTGCTGTCAATCAAATCCAGTGATGTGGGGCTGAGCCTTGCTGTGTGTCTAAAGACGCACACAGTGCAGCTTGGGATCGTGCCCACACGTTTGCCACCATGGGAAGCGGCTTTATATGCTGGCACACCAAGAAGAGGAGGACCCCAGAAGAGGAGGAAAGGGGCTGCTCTGTGCAAAACCAATGCATGGAAAAGAAGTATGAAATGTTTGTTTAAAGAAAAGAGACTGCCTTGCCATTTTAGTGCTTTTAGCACATGAATCGTCAGTACACAGGGATAGAAAATTTATCTTCTGCTTTAATTTTGACACTCAATGCAGAATCCAACACAGCTATCAACGTTTTCTACTTCTGCTATGTTGTTGAGCTGTAATCCAAACATGAAGAACATTTAAAGGAACCCCTCAGGGAGGTTTTCATACATTGCCGGAACATGCCATTGCTTGACTTTGACCCAAAGCTAGCCCCCTTGCAGAATGTCTTTATAGCTGGTCAATGGTAGTCAGTAGCTATAAATGAGAGCTACATTGCAGTCGTCCCAATAGGTTACCTTCAAAAGGTTAACTTCAACAAGTACCTGTCTATAAAACAATGGTGTTGTGGAGGTTGGCGAATATAATAAGCATATTATGCTTGCATGCAAGTTTTTGTTACCTCAATGACATGCTTGTCCTGACCTGGAGTCTTAGGCTGCATTCACTCCTTTTCACACCTGCTTTTCAGGCAGAAAATCGCGCGAATTGCTGCGTTTTTTACCGCGATTTGCCGCAAATTTTGTGCAGAGCAAAAGGTCACCAATGTAAAAAGAATAAAAACGCCCAAATCTGTCCGATTTGCGCGACAAAAAAGGGTCCGGAACTTGTTTGAGCTTCAGGCGTAGGGCTTCAGGCGTTTTGGAGTGGAGATGTGAACCATCTCCATAGAGAATAATGTATTTTTTCCCCTCTAGCGTTTTGTAGCTTCAGGCTTCAAGCTACAAAACGCTCAGGTGTGAATGCAGCCTTATTCCTAGTTCAGAATATGTTAAAGCAGAAAATATGATCTAAATACAAGGTAAATATATATTCCTGCTTTAAATCTTGGTATTCTTTGTGTATTTCTTCCAGATCTGTTCAGTTATCCTGTGTGAAACTTTGCCTGTGTGCATGCGCTTCCTATGATCAGACCGGTCGCTGCTGCTCTTTCTCCGTCTGCAGGGTGACTGGTCTTGTATTAATCGCCAAAGTTGTTTTCTGCAGGCAGCCTGTAGTGAGTGGGACTGCTAGGTCCTTCCCCAGCTCAGCTCTCTACCCAGGCATCTCACCACCATCTTTACAGGGTAATATCTGCGTCTGCCCAGGTATTTGGTGAACAATATATTTTTATCCTTTTGTGGCTATTGAGGAAAGTATTTAAAATGAGAGTTTTGTGCTCAGAGTTCAGATTTAAAGGGGTTGTAAACCCTTGAGGATTTTCACCTTAATGCATTCTATGCATTAAGGTGAAAAAACTTCTGTAGTGCAGCAGTGCCCCCCAGAGCCCCCCTTTTACTTACCTGAACCTGATCTTTCCAGTGACGAGAACGAGCACAGCAGCCCCAGCCGCTGTCGCTGGTCCTCATTGGATAGAGCGATGGCAGCGGGAGCCAGGGCGTGGGGCTGTGTCCTGCTGTCTGATTCAATAGACGTAGCAGCAGGACTTGGGAGTGTGCCAGCACGAGTGCCCCCATGGAAAGCGGCTAGCCACGGGGGCACTCAAAAAGAGGAGGAGCCAGGAGCGCTGCTGGGGGACCCCAGGATAGGAGGATCGGGGCCACTCTGTGCAAAACCATTACACAGAGGAGGTAAGTATAACAGGTTATTTAAAAAAAAAAACCTACACTCCCTTTAATCAATAGTTAGCATTAGAGTCCAGCAATTGGTATTATCAGAAGATCATCTGTGATGATATTCTACATACTTTTCTCCATGCAGATTTTGCTTGCGTTGTGTATCCAACGCCCTCTTTAGCCTGTGACTAGACAATGGGGCTTGTTCACACCATTGAGTTGCTGTAATGCATGCTAACTGCGTTGGATATGATGAGATTCCATTCAGTCCTAATGGAACCCCAATGTACCTTGTGACAGACAATTTGGGTTACTAATACTGGAGAGTGAAAAATCCGGTGCAGCTGTGAATGGTAGCCAAACGGCTTCTAGCTTCAGCTTGTTCAATCAAGCTTTGACAATTAAGCCCTTGTTCACATTGAACGCGGCTTTGAAATCGTGCGACTTCATCTGAACTTGCACGATTTCAAAGCTGTATCTCAGTCCGACTTCGGGGGCGACTTGAAAGACATCTGTGCAGGTTCATGCATAGATGTCTATTAAAGTTGCCAAAAGTTGTGCAGGAACTACTTTTGAAAATTGGTACTGTGCTGCAAAGTCGACGTTGCACCGATTGGGATGGTGCCATTGCTGGCAATAGGCCTGCGATTTGTCATGCGATTTGACCTCTCAAATTTTGCCAATGTGAACTGGGGCTCAAATCTGGAAGGTGATTGGTTTCTATGCAGAGCTGCACCATATTGTGCACTCTTTCATTTTAGTAAATCTCCCCCACAGTGGTATTCCCCTTTATTGTACAAGAGAGAGCTCTGGCTTGCTCGGGTGCAATTCCCTTTCACTATTTTTATTTTGATTATATTGACTGATTCATTTTTTTGTATCTAGCTTGAATTAAACTTTAAAAAGGAAAATAGAATGTATTGTAACTGGTAAAGGTGCACTTGAATTGCCAGAGTAGTTGTAGGATCTTCCACCTGCCCATGTGTGGGCACGGCAGGGTTGCTTAGTTGATAGATTCATCAGACTAACAATGTAATATCTGGAAACTTGTACTTTTTTTGTTTTTTCTGATTATGTTGTTTTGATGTCTTTTTTGTGTCACCTTTGTCACCATGGCTGATTTGCTTGTCTTGGTTGTCACTCCATTTTCATGCTTCTGTCTGAGAACAAATGTGGCCATTTAAAGCTGCACTTATCTTTCCCGGAGTCTCATCCAGCAAACAATTTGCAGTTGTCTGCTGTGTGTGTGTGTGTGTGTGTGTGTGTGTGTGTGTGTGTGTGTGTGTGTGTGTGTGTGTGTGTGTACTTTTTCCTTATTATTAGCACGACTCCCACAAGCAGAGGAGGTGGAATAAATCGGCTGTCCCCAAGCATCGTCCCTGACTTTGTGACAGGAAGATTGAATCCGAGGGTCTAGAAATGAAATTGTAGTTACGGGTCAGCACAAAGATGTTATGTTTGGCATATAGGCTTGTGGTCAACCTTTGTGACCCAGCACTTAGGCATGCTGGCTATGTGTGTAGGGAGGGGGTGCCAGCCAATTGGAAGATTTATTTCAAGTGTCACAGATGTAGACTATGCGTTCGTTATGTGAGATCATCCGATTAGCAGGATAGCTTTTTTATTTGTCTCCCATCATCATTTATCGTTTCTCTCATACGATGTTTTGATGTCCTGGAAATAAATGTGGTTGGGTGATGCTAGTTCTATTTTTTAAAACACCATTGAAGATGTAGTTTAATGATGGCGCTTTTCCAACTATCCTGTACTAGTGAGAATTTCAATGGCTGTTTTAAACATCTCTACATGCCGATTGAGGTGTTGGAAACAATTTACCCACAGAATTTGGCCTATATACAATATATGTAATCCTGGCCTTCATTGAGCAAAGCCTTTGCAACAGCTTTTGCTGCATTTGCATCCATTGTGCCTGCTGTTGTAGTGTGACAGTTTTGATAACATGTACAGCATGGTTGCCACTGAACATGTGACAGTTTGTCAGGTTGTCAGGATATATTATTTTGGTGCAGTGCTACTTCTGAGCAGTAGAGGGAGGAATTTTATGAATCAAGCTAGTATAAGAAATCTGACTGCTCCTGATGTGTACGGCTATGAATTTTTCTGCACGCTTTATGATGTGTTTATTATATAGCAGTTGGGCGCTGTTGAAGGCATCTCATGCCACAGGAAAAACACATGTTTATAATCTATACATATCAAAATGGAAACGTCTGTGCTTTGGGCAGTGTTCAGCCCTGCATCAATCTGTTTATCCCTATTAGAATAAGATACAGCTCACAATTGGAAATGGGAATGAATTGGAGTTTTGACATTTTGTTAGTAAAAAACGAAGTCCCTTTATTTGTACCTGAAGTGTGCAGTGACAGGAGGCCTTGGCAGACCCATAACAGACTGGGGAAAAGCAGGATTTTGCTGAAACTGATGATCCATGTATATAATATATATACATGTATACATTTATTTTGGACAGTAGATGCTGACTGGCCCCACACTGCAGCACATCACAGTGCACATAGTGTCAATTTTAAGGGAAAAAGTGCAGGTCTAGTGTGTGTTCTGTTATATGCATTGCCACTATGTTGTAAGGGCTTGTTCACAGCATTAAACAATGCAGGCTCAGCACAAGTGTATATAGACGATCTGGGGAAAAGGAGTAGGATTTTGCTGCAACTGATGATCCTTGTGTATGCATGATGATTTTTGTTCAGGCACTTCTGTTTCTGGATGATAACACTCTGTCCCATCCTATGTTTTCACCCTGTTGCAAGGACTTCTAGTTGAGACAGGCATGCTGTACCACTAGAAAACCCACCCTGCGATATACCCATACAGCCATCGCTGGAGTGCATGTATGCAGGAAATCACTATATAAAGGCTGGGGGGGATTGGCACGCAATAAGAAATTAAAGTATTTTATAAAAATAAAAAAAAGGCAATTTTATGATGTGTTGCGCTTGAACAAAGCAATTTCAGTCATTCAGTTAGAGGTAAAGATCTACTTCAGATGTCAGACATTTGACAGCAGAATAGAGCACGGCAGAGGTTGACATGAAGTGACATCTGTAATTGCTCAAATGGTAATAATTAGATGACGTGTTCAGGAATAATGAACCCCCTCCATCTGAGCTGATCAGACCATATGTTAGTTCATTGTACCCTAACAGTTGAGTTTATGGGCATTGGAGGTATGTGTTATGACATCTGGCACTTGTTGGCTATAGTAGTAATTTTTTTTCTACTGTGGTTCACTTTTTGCTGTGCTTATATATTGCTCATTTTCACAAGCAGAATTGTAATGATCTTTATCATTTGACATATACATTTTAGTTAGAGCTCCAACATTTTACTTTTACAGCTATTGCATTCTCATGTGTTTTAGATGCACCTGGCTGGTAAGCGCAGAGCTTAAAAAAATGTTTAAACATTGAGGCTGGCAACTGTGTTGTAGTAATGCAATGCACACTGTGGAGTGCGTTGCAGTGCTTTTATTTTAGACTGTAGATGCTGACTGGCCCACACTGCAGCACACCACAATGCACATACTATACATTTTGAGGGGAAAAAAGCGCATGTCCGTTATTCTGTTCCATGCTTTGCCACTACATTCTAAGGCAGTTGTCTTCAAACTGCGGTCCAGGGGGCCAGATATTTTTCAGCCCTTGGGGCACTATTCGATCCACTGATGCCAACAACGGGGCACAATTCCTCCCAATGACACCAACGATGGGGCACAATTTCTCCCAGCGACATCAGTAAAGGGGCACAATTCCTCCCAATGACACCAACAACGGGGCACAATTTCTCTCAGACCCCTTTTACACTGAGGCGCTTTACAGGCGGTACAGCGCTAAAAGCGTCCGAAAACCATGCAAAAACGGTGGTAAAGCGCTGCTAAAAATAGCGGCGCATTATCCGCCGACGCCCCAGTGTTAAAGGGGCCTCCAATGACGTCAACAATAGGGCCCAATGACATCAATGATGGGGCACAATTACTCCAACTGAAGCATACGAGGCATTATTTTTTTCACACAGATGTCAGGACCTTTTCTACTTCTACTGACCACTGTCCAGACCCTCGTAAAGTCTTAGGTACAGTAAATGGACCCTTTATTTATAAAGTCTGGAGATCCTTGTTCTAAGGGCCTGTTCAAGCTCAGCACAAGAGCATATAGAAAATCATTATTCTCTATGTGGTCTGTGCACACTATAATGTGCATAACATAAAAATGCAGCATGTCTACATTTTGTACAGTGCACACCACTGCATGACATTGCAGCTACATTGCGGTGCATACCGTTTAATTGAGTGTGTTGTAAATTGAAATACTATTCTTTAAATGTATGCAAAAAGAAACAATGGGAGAAATATTTCTTCTAACCTTTTCCAACTCTGTCTAAAGTTTTCTAATCCGAAAACAAAACGAAGTAACCACATTGAGGTCACCCACCCATGTAACATAGTTTTCCAACTGTTCCTGGTGGAAAGTGGTCAGGTTCAACAGTCCTGATGGACAAGCAGTGCTTGTAGGGAGAGGATAATGTTGTACATGTACAATGTATCCATGGTATTGGCTTGGTGTAAAAGTTATAGCAATGTTGGAGTTAAATTCTATTTCACATTTATGTCTACTTGGCATATAAATATTTTAATCAAATTAAATATTCATAGTTCATCTTGCCCTAAAAATGTCACTGAAGCCTAAAAAGCAGACAAATGAAGCATGTCAGTGCACTTTTCTGCTATAGCTAGTCAGAATTTACCTGTCAGTTGGTAAAAAGAAAGAGGCTTTATAAATACAGGACAGGGATCTTAATAAGTAACTGGTCTAATGATGAATTTCTCCGCTCTTGGGATTTATTTTGGCATTTTGTTTTATTCAGGTATTATTTAAGGTAGCAATGTTTGCGCTGGGATTACTACTTGTACAAAGCTTTGTTTGATCCTAAGAAATGTTAACATAGAAGCCCAATAATGCAGTGAAAAAAAAAAAGATGGGGACATTTTTAAATCATCATTTGTTTAAAACTCGACAGTCTTTACTAAAAGCACAATTTTCCTAAATATTTAGCTAACAAATTCATAAAAATGCAGATTTGGTGTTAAAATGACATGCATGTAATTTAATCCTATCTCCAGGCTTAAACCCTTCCACTAATGCTGATGTCCCCCCTGATATTATGCTTTCTTTGGAGTCCGTCCTGTGAATGATTAGATGTAGAGTAGATATACACAACCTCTGAATTAACCTGGGCACTCATAAATTGGCAGCCTACGTGGATGACCTGATCTTCTTTATAACATCGCCTTTAACATCCCTTCCCAACCTATAGACAAACTTAAATGTTATGGGTCTTTGTCTAATCTGCTGCATTGGGGAAAGAGATAGGAGATGATATGCAATATCACACCAGTGACCACTTCCCATTTAAGTGGTCCACATGACTTATTCCCTACCTTGGAACTAACATTCCTATAATCTTCGGACAAGTCTTTGAACTTAATTTCAGTACCTTCTCTAAATCTATTAATCAAGATTTCTGATGGTGGGACAAGGAAACGTTCACTTGGTTTCGCTGCAACATAACTATGAAAATTAAATTTGTATTTTATTCAGGCCCTTCCAATTCCACTACCAACTAGTTTTCTAAAAGGTTTGAGAACCAAGTTCCTTCAAGCCCACACACATCAAATGTTCAATATTAACACGAACCAAAAAGAAGGGGAGCCATAGGTTTCTCACCTTCATACAGTATGGAGAACAAGCAGAGCTCTGGATAACAGTCACAGGCTGTGCTGCAGCGCCCTCCCCAGGAAGCAGGGAGAAATCGCACTCAGAGCTTTGGAGAGAGACAAGTACACAGTATAGAATGATGTGCTTTTTTCACATTTCATATCTGAGGTTTACAACCACTTTAAAACATAACAGACTTAGGCTACTTTCACATTGAGGCGCTTTACAGGTGCTATAGCGCTAAAAATAGCGCCTGTAAAGCGCCTCTCCTGTCACTTGCCTGAGTGCTTTCACACTGGAGTGGTGCACTGGCAGGACACTAAAAAAAGTCCTGCAAGCAGCATCTTTGAGGCGAATGCGCCCCTGCCCATTGAAATCAGTGGGCAGCGCCGGAAAATCAATGCTTTGCGGTCGCTTTTAACCCTTTTTTAGATGTTAGCGGGGGTTAAAAGCACCATGCTAGCGGCCGAAAAGCACTGCAAAAAATTGGTGCAGGGTTCCCCTAAAAATAGCGGTGCTTTACCGCCGACGCCCATCCCCCCCAGTGTGAAAGTGCCCTTTATGGCTGGATCAAGAGATGAAAATAAGGGGGAAAAAAAGCCTAATAAAGAAAATGAATGTTGCCTCCACATCGAAGAATTGGTAAGCTGCTCTAGTTTAAATGTTTGTTTTCAGGCCTAATACCGCCTTAGTTATAAAGTCAAGCAAAGTCATTAGACGATGCAGTGTGATCATATAGTAAAACTTGTCTCTGCCCCATGCCTGATTGGACAAAGCTGGTTTAGCTGCTGTGGAGGATATGGATCATCCTCTGTATGTACCGTATGCATTGCTGCAGCTTACTGTACACAGCCTAATATCATAAGTAGGCTGTTTTTTCCTGACTGAGTTCTCATTTAATTAGGTCCCTGATGCTTTCACTCATAACCATTAGTGTTTTCCCCTCTGCCATTACCAGGCATAATAATGAAAGCATGGTGAGTTTTGCAGGAGTCTTCAATATGATCCGAGTTTAACATGGACACAATAGCCTGGCATTCTGTCATAGCCTATCCCCATCACGGATGGAAACAGATGCATCCTCCCTCTACAAATGGACGCTTCCCCATTGTTCATGCCTTGTTAACGACTTGAACTCAACCACCATGGGAGAGTCTGAGCGATCCATTCCCTTCACAAGGCTGAAATGTGAAGGAAGTCCTCTAATTTAGTGGAACAGGCTGAAGGTCTTGCTTTGTTTAATAAGAATAAAGCCACCTTTCTGTGGATGAACTTTTCAAACAGTTGATTGATTTTTCTTTATTCTGCTTTTTGTTGTGCCGTAAGTTGAGTATTGAGGGTTATCCACTTCACTGCTGCATTCCTCAGCTGCCGCCATGAATCTACATGTGAAGCAGGAACATTGTACATTTTAAATGTTTCTGTTTTAACAAACATGTATGGCTGGCTGTATAAATGAAAGCAATTGCTGATCGTTAGCGTGTTAATTTAAACATTGTGATGGAGGAGCTGCTGCATGGTAATTTACTACTATCTGATCTCTTATAATTTTGTACACACTGGGAAAATGGAAACTGCAACTCAAGACAGGAAAGTCCTGTATTAGACTTATTCCCCCCCCCACAACAAAAAAAAAACTTGCACAGAGCTTGTGGTAAAATTACAGGGGGTTGGTTGTTTTTTTTTTTTTTTACATCCGACTGTCATCTGATCCACTAGGGTAGACTTTCACAAATGCACTGAATTACTACTTGTCCCTACAAAACAAAACAGGCAAAGATCTGCAAAATAGGTGTGCTGAAATTATTGAAATGTAAACCTGTAAGTTGAAGTGATCTCTGTTGTTTGAAAAAAAATGTTATCTTTAAATTGTCATCATACATCGAGGGTCGGCAAACCAGCCCGTCACCGCTGAACGTCCGGCCTGTGATTAATTCATGGGCACCCGGCCCGCGGATGTTTTCGCTACTGTCCTCTTCATTGGACAGCGGCGAGTGCCTGTTATCAAAGGGCTGGATGGGGGCGGGAACTGCTGGAGTTTACTTTTTCATTAAGCAGCAGGTGATTGGTTGCCAGGTGATCCTAGCAACCAATCACCAGCCTGTTAATGTGAAAACTTCAGCAGTTCCCGCCCCCATCCAGCCCTGTGATATTGATCTCTGCTGCTCTGCTTTTTGCACACTTGTGTAAGGTAGGAGAGTTCTACCTACACAGCGTGTTTGTGGGGGACAGAGGACACTAAAGTGGGGGGGGGAGGGGAGTGCAGGGGACAGTGTAAACTAAAGTGGAGCGGTGCAGGGGACAGTGGAAGCTACAGTGGGGGGGGGGTGTGCAGGGGACAGAGGACACTACAGTGGGAGGGTGCAGGGAACAGAGGAAACTACAATGGGGGGGGGGGGGGGGGGTTGTAGGGGACAGAGGACTGATAATAACCTTGATCCCCCTTCAGTCTGCATTTCGTCCTCAACACTCCACAGAAACTGCTCTCATAAAACTAACAAACGATCTACTAACAGCCAAAACCAATGGACACTGTTCTGTAATCCTACTCCTGGACCTCTTTGCTGCCTTTGATACAGTTGACCACCCCCTCCTTCTCAAAAAACTCCACGCCTTTGGTCTCCATGACTGTACTCTTCGCTGGTTCTCTTCCTAATTATCCAACCGCACCTTTAGCGTTTCTTGCAACTCTACTTCTTCCTCCTCCTCCTCTTTCTTTCTCTGTTGGGGTCCGCCAAGGTTCTGTTCTTGGATCTCTCCTATTTTCAATCTACACCTCCTCCCTGGGTCAGCTGATGGCCTCCCATGGCTTCCAATACCACCTCCTACGCTAATACTCAAATCCATTTCTCTACCCCTCAGCTCTCTCCCATCTGTCTCCCCGCCTATCACTAATGTACTATCAGATATATCAGTCTGGATGTCACACCACTTTCTCAAGCTCAGTCTATCCAAAACCAAACTTAGAATTTTTCTCCTCCATGTGTCCCTTCCCCTGATCTCTCTGTCAAAATCGATGGCACAACTATAAGGCCATCCCTGCATGCCAAGGTTCTAGGTATAGTCCTGGACTCTGAACTCTTCTTTAACCACATGCCGACCGGCGCACGACGATATACGTCGACAGAATGGCACGTACAGGCAGGAGGGCGTATATATACGTCCCTCCTTTCGCCTGTCCGTGCCATCGGGAGCGCGCCGGGAGCGGCGCGCTCCCGCGCCGGTCGGGACCCCCGTGAGTCCGGCCGCGGTCCCCGCGGACTCGATCGCCGCGGGGGACTCCCGCGATCGTCTCACGGAGCGGCTGAACGGGGAGATGCCGAGATAAACAGCATCTCCCTGTTCTGCCTAGCAACTAGTGACGCCGATCTCTGCTCCCTGTGATTGGAGCAGAGATCAGCATTCACTAGCTGACAGCCACGCCCCCCCACAGTAAAAAACACACCCCTAGGCCTACTTAACCCCTACACTGCCACCTTGTGGTTAACCTCTAAACTGCTAGTGTCATTTATACAGAAATCAATGCATTTAAATGCATTAATTGCTGTAAAAATGACAATGGTCCCAAAAATGTGTCAAAAATGTCCGATGTGTCCGCCATAATGTCGCAGTCACAAAAAAAATCGCAGATCTCCGCCATTAATAATAAAAAAAAAATTATTAATAAAAATGCTATAAAACTATCCCCTATCTTGTAAACGCTATAACTTCTGCGCAAACCGATCAATAATCGCTTATTGCGATTTTTTTTACCAAAAATATGTAGAAGAATACGTATCGGCCTAAACTGAGGAAAAAAAAATGTTTTTTTTTTTTATATATTTTTTGGGGATATTTATTATAGCAAAAAATAAAATAATGCATTTTTTTTCAAAATTGTCGCTCTATTTTTGTTTATAGCGCAAAAAATAAAAACCGCAGGGGCGATCAAATACCACCAAAAGAAAGCTCTATTTGTGGGAAAAAAAGGACGTCAATTTTGTTTGGGAGCCACGTCGCACGACCGCGCAATTGTCAGTTAAAGCGACGCAGTGCCGAATCGCAAAAAGGGGCCTGGTCCTTTGGCTGCAAATTGGTCCGGTCTGAAAGTGGTTAAGCACGACATCCAATCACTGGCCAAACCTTGCCTCCTCAACCTCCGCAACATCTCCAAAATACGCTCCGTTCTAACCAATGACACAACAAACTCTTAATTCACTCGCTGGTCATCTCTCGCCTCGACTACTGCAACTCCCTTCTCATTGGCTTAACTCTACATAGTCTATCATCCCTTCAATCCATCATGAATGCAGCTGCCAGACTCATCCACCTTACCAATCGCTCTGTGTCTGCTACTCCTCTCTGTCAATCCCTCCACAGGCTTCCGCTCACCCAACAAATTACATTCAAAATACTAACAACTACTTACAAAGCCATCCACAGTTTAGCCACCAGCTACATCACTAGCCTAGTCTCTAAATACCACCCTACTTGTTCTCCTCTTTCCTCTCAAGACCTCCTGCTCTCTAGCTCCCTCGTCACCTCCTCCCATGCTCACCTCCAGGACTTTGCCAGAGCCTCTCCAATCCTATGGAATCCCTTACCACAATCTGTCTGCTTATCTCCTTCTCTATTAGCTTATTAGCTTTTAGACGATCCCTGGAAACAGTTCTTTTCAGAGAAGCCTACCTACCCACACCTAACAACTGCATTTAAATTTTCTCCATCAGCCCCCTCCCCCCCCAGTTATTACCTTTTTGTTCCACATGACCCTCCCTTCTAGATTGTAAGCTCTAACAAGCAGGGCCCTCTGATCCCTCCTGTATTGATATGTATTGTAAGTGTACTGTCTGCCGTCATGTTGTAAAGCACTGCGCAAACTGTTGGCGCAATTTTACATTAAGTAATATTATTCTGAAATTAGACAATTTTTAGACTCTGCTTTTCAGATTGGTGAACCTCTGCCCATCTTAACTGCTGAGATGCTTTGACCCTCCAAAGGCCCGTACACACCATCAAAAAATCATACAGAAATACTGCGGATAATCTCATTGTGTATAGTAAGCTTAAGATGCATTATATTCCCAATCATGTTACTGACCTGTTGCAAAATGTTCTTCCAGATTTTCCTTTTTACCACTAATGCTGGCCATACAATATACGAAAAATTGACCAAACCCATTTTCGAAAAACTAACATTCACCGTGAGCGAAAGTGCCATCATGTAATGACCGATAAATCATTCAGTGGACATGAATGCATTTTTTGTTTTGTTTTTACATATACCTAGTGCAGACAGTTCGGAAGAGAAACACATTAACTTTAATTTATTATATTGTACTTAGTTTTGTCAGCTCAAAAACGTCCCGACGATTATCGATTTTGTGCCCATTAACTGGCCGAAAGACGAACTAACTGTCTAAATGACACGAATTTTGGCTGATTTTGCGTACACTGTATGGCCAGCATTGGGCTTCATGTACACATGACGTTGTTTAACCGCTCCTGGACGACTTAACTTGACAGCTAGAAACTGGCATCTAAAAACATCGCGTTTGCGTCTAGAAGCGCTTGCAAATAATAAAAAGAAAATTTGTTGTGTTTGTTGTTTCTATTTTTTTTGTTAAAATTAAAAACGACTGTAAACGAAACGCTGTTAAATGCGAATTACCGCGTTTAGCAGCATTTACAAGCTGTTACAGGCATTTGGCGTTTCAAATGCCTCTGAACATCCGTCTGAACCCACTTTTTTGCATTGCAAAATTGGCTTCTAAACTTGACAACATAGAATTGACTAAAAATTACCCTGTGTACATGTGCTGATAAGATAACAGAGGAGAGTTCAGGGGCAGCTGAAAAAAATGCCCAAGTGCTCCTAAAAACGTCCGTTTACCAGCAGCAATGTACATGAGGCCTTACCTTGCCAGATTTTGTTGCTCTGTCACAACTTTTTTTGAGACCTGTTGCTGCCATCAATTTTTAAATGACCTTTATTTTTTTCCTAAAATTGGACATGTTCACGGTTTAAACATTTGATATTTGTTCTATTTTTCTATTGTAAATAAAATGTGGGTTTATGAGATGTGCAAATCATTGCATTCTGTTTCTATGTAGATTTTACACAGTGTTCCAACTTATTTGGAACTGAAGCTGTAAAGGCCATGCAATTTTTCCCCAGTGAATCTGACAGTTACCAGATATCCACTGCAGGTGAATCTTCCTGGTGGATGTACTGTATATCCAGTGACCATGATTTATCACCAGTGAATGTTTTGTGAAAGTCAGTTACTGCTTCTAAATGGCCCATGATAACATGGATTGGAGAGAGCAGCATTGTGAATAATGGCTTTTCATAGCAAGACTTTTTTTTTTTTTTTTTTTTTTTTTACTGCAAAGATAATGTTATATGTGAGGATATAATAATATTTGGTAGGATAGTGCAACTACTTATGCTGAAAAGTGAAAACAGGTCAGAGTTTATTTTCTGTTTTTAGATGCACTGTATATTTTCAAAGGTTGCCATACTGGCGAAGGACCATAGAAGCTCCTGCGAAAGGAAGCTGCTGATGACCAATGCAGTGATGCTGCCCCTGTATTTCTCTTGCACCTGGAATTTTAGCATGACTAAGAACAGGGGAAACATGGAGCAATGCACTTTACTTTCTGCTAGTCTTCTACTAGCACATCTTTATGATTGTTAGTTTTACTGCTGTAATAATGCAGGCCATTAAAGCCCAGGGAGTGAGTATAGAGCCAGGTACTGAGGGGGGTCCACAATTTGCTGTGAGCTTTAGCTACCCTGCTAAATTATTTCTGTAAACGGGCACCAATTTTTCACTTTTGGGTTTGTTGTTCCAAGTGTGAAACTGCATCTGATGTGATTATGGGCATAGTCTTTCCTTTCGTCATTTGTAGCCCATCTACTTGCTGGTTCTACAGAATACACAAACTGCATGCTTTATGCTGTTTATATGAAGGGCCTCTATTAGTGTTCTGAAAAGAGTGCTTCCTTTGATGGTGTGAAAGGAATAACGCACAAAAGTAGCACAATCATTTGGCAGCTGCTGCATTGTGGAATACTGAGCGGGTAAAACTGATGTTTTGTTATAAATTGTCTCTATTTGCCCTGATCATTTTTGGGATGTTGAAAAGAACACTTGTACAGTCAGGGCTGGTCTTCAGAGAGGACCCAGTTCTCTGCACTATGGCAACATTGCTGTTATTACATGATTCTGTATTACAGGCAGTGCAAAGTATATTTTTTTAATGTAAATGTAATAAGGACCAACTTGATTTATTGTATATTAAAAAAAACCCTGTTCTTGCGTATGGATTTGTTATGTTGTGTATATTTAAGGCAAGTTCAAGTGAAACCCGCACTTTTGAGTTTATATAATAAAATAACAAATTTCAAGGAGTTGAAACTGCATTTATTTTTCAACACACTTCACTGCTACATTTATACACTTATTCCAGCATTTAATGCCTGGAAAGCGTTGGCATAGGAAGATTTGTCAGTATGCCTTAAACGTACTAGGACAGCTTGCTTACTTCATTATCTGTGCTAAAATGAGGAACTCTTCTAGGGGTCTAAAGAGGTGGAAATCACTAAGAGCGAAGTCCGGGCTGTAAGAGGGATGTGGCAATACCTCCCAGCCGAGTTGCTGCCATGTGCACAGTGTCCTGAGCAGTATGATCTTGTGTGTTGTCCTGGAGAAACAGGACGCCCTTGGTGATCAAACTATGCTGTTTTTCTCTTTAATTCATTGACCGACACAGTGCTCCATTATTCAGAACCATAGGAGAGATGGTTCCCCTTTGTCACCCATAAGCCATCTTGCGCGGCAAAATCGCTTGCTGTGCGGTACCCCTTTGAGGAGTCCCTCCTTCATATGTGGACTGTTTCACAATTAGTGGACCCCCACTGTCTCTAGGCTACTCAAGGCAACCATAATTCCAGTACGAGTACCATCAAGGGCCCGGTGTCTGCCTGTGTGGTCTTCTTCGGCGTCCCCTGGTCTCGCACTCCCTGGTGCGTACTCTGTCTCGGAAGGTGGCCTCTTGGTGGCTATCACCTCTGCTCACAGGGTGTCGGAAATGGTCGCATTATCTTGTCGTATACCTTACCCGGGGTTACACTAGGTTAAGGTGGTTCTTCACCCTTTTCCATTGTTCCTTCCTCAGATTTCCTTCTGAATAAAGACATTGTGTTACCTTCCTTGTGTCCCTGGTCAACACATCCTAAGGAATTTCACTTATCTGCCCTGGATGTGGTTTGGGGGATTCGGGTGTATTTGGCAGCCACTGAGTCCTTTTGGAGATCAGAATCACTGTGATCACGGACGGCCAAGAAAGGGGTTGTCTGCTTCTTCTGCGACCATTTCTGGCTGGATCAGACAGATGATGACTCTGGCCTATTCTGTCAGGGATCGGGTTTCTCCTTTCCCTGCGCGTTCTTCCCGGGTACTTGGTGCTTCTTGGGTTCTGTCATCAGGCGTCCATTGCACAAGTTTGCAAGGTGGCCACTGGTCGTCGGTGTACACTTTCACAACGTTCTACGAAGTGGATGTGTTGGCATCTGCGGATACCACCCCTCATGTTTGGCACTGCTTTGGGACGTCCCTATGTTTCTGAATAACGAACGAAAGAGAAAATGGGAATATGGGATTTTTGACTTGCCATAAAATCCATTTCTCTGAGTTCAAACAGACAGACAGACACAGCACCCACCCCTCTAAGGAGTTTTAATACTTCTGACCCTTCTTGTTACTAAACTGAATGCCTATAGCAGAGAGGGGGGTGTATATCACCTAGGACTGTCCATAGGCATAGCCAAGTATTTTTTCTACCTAGTGTCCTACTCCTGTAGGAGGCGATATAACCCCACGGTTCTGAATAATGGAGCGCTGTGTCTGTCAATGAACTCAGAGAAATGGATTTTACGGTAAGTAAAAAAATCCAATTTTTTCCGCAGACGTATGCATGTCATTCAGAACATGGCAGTATTATTCACTGTTTATAGTGGCACCACGGGGTAGAAAATACATGAGAAACGCCACTTTCACAAAGGTTCATGAATGATTGATTGTGTTCGCCCGTTCCCACAGAAAGATTAGTCTCTTGTGCAATTTCAAAACAGGTTATGTGTCCATTATCCAGGATCAGGCATTCCACTGGACACAGGAATGACTGCTGTGGGCTGGGAACCACCACCACGGCTGTTATCGTCACTGATGGACATACGGACAAAAGTTTACACCATTCAAATGTCTTGCTGTGGCTGAGAGTCTCATCACCCTACTGTGCTTAGTCTTCTTTAGATATCCGTGGGTTTTTTATGCCATCGTTCACAAGAAACTTCATCACCACAATCTGTTCCATGCACGCACTAAGGCAGGCCATACATTATACAATTTTCTTCTACAACTTTCCTTTAGATTTACCAAAACCTTATAATATGAGGTCACACCTAAACACTTTCAATTTTGTATGCAATCAGGCCGGCCCTTGCACTACATAGTTGAGGGTAAAATCTAAAGGAAATTGAACAAGAAAATTGTATAATGTATAGCAGGGGTGCCCAACCAGTGGCCCGCGGAGCCCTCTGTGGCCCGCGACCAGCTATTCTGGGATGGCAAGCACAGATCACAGGTTGCCATTCCAGAGCATCAGTGTTGTGAATGAAGCCGGCAGTAGAGGAAGCAATCGGCTGCGGAGAAGAGCCGCATAAGCCAATGCTGCCTGTATAGAGCCGGCTCCTGTCACAGATGGAGTGATACCAAATGTGCTCTGCCTGGGTCAGTAACAGCCTGCAATACCTGAATGGAAGACTGTCATTAAAGGTAAGTTTATTCCTAAAATCACAGTGTATATTTGGGCATATCTGTTCTGCAGTGGTTACCGGGCTGCTTTCAAACTGATCCCCAGGTGCACCTGCGGGTTACCTGCACTGAGCCACAGACTTCTGTTATTACCTGCGGGTTTGGTGCGCTTTCAGAAAGTGCAATACATCTGCAAGATATAATACAAGTCTATGGTAAAGTGCAGCTAACCCACAGGAAAGCCACAGGTGTACTGCACCTGTGTCTGTGTCTGCTCTGCATATGCAGAGTGGACATGGACCTGTCATCCGCCCGCTCCATTCATTGTGGCCCGGGACCTGTTACCAAGTCGCTTAAGTGGCCCACGACCGTGTACCAAGTCGCTTAAGTGGCCCTCGCTCTTCAAAAGGTTGGGCACCCCTGATGTATAGCTAGCTTAACACTGTTGTCTGCCATCTTGATTCATGGTCTCTGGACTGGCCCACAACATGTGCGCTGCCTATCAGTAATCGGACACACTTGCCACTTACTACTGCGTGTAGTACCGCCACTCTAGCATCCGTTTTATACCTGTAAAATTTAAAAGTCCCTGTTTGACTTGAACGCCCCTCGTATGTTTCATGGGACAGACATATTTGTTTATTATATATGCGAACACCTGTTTCCAGTGTTAAAGGTGTTGTAAACCCTCGTGTTTTTTCACCTTAATGTCCTCCAGTTGAATGACAAGATCTCTATGCAATGCATTGTGTGAGAGTAGTAATACAAGCAGTATGAATGCCGGAGTGAGCAAGCGATGCAACTTTTCTCAGTAGCAGCAGCTGCTTCATAGTTATGGAAAAAAAAAGCTGCTCAGGGCAATATTTGGTGGCTATCGGGAGGATTTTTTTTTTTTAACCAGACAGCCTCCTGCAGGTAATGGGGTATGCACATAACTAATGTGTGTGGCGCTGTGCCCTCAAAAACCGATCAAAATAAAAAAACACAGCTTTAAAATAAACCTTTCAATTCCATAAAGTTACAATTCAGTGGCAGGGGACCCTGTTAATATAAATTAAGAAGTTGATGGCTGACCCACTTTTTTTTTTTTTTTTGCCTGTTTTTATTGTCCCATCACTATGATAGGCAGCCTAATTGGCCAATAGGAGCTGGCAGTGTTGTCCAGCTGTCAAATTCGGCAGTTGTTGACAGTATATTTTTAAAATGTATTATTCTTGTTTATTTTAATTTATTTTTTATTTTTCTTTATGGTCATGCCTGTATATGTAAATTATCACAGTATGCTGGGACCCTGCAGTGACCTAAAAGCTAGGAAAAATTTGTCCCACTTGTTTGGGTCTGAGCTGTGTACTACTTCGTAAATTTAATAAGAGGAAGGTTTTGTTTTTTTTTTGTTTTTTGTTTTTTAAAAAGCAACAGTGAGGGTGAATCGTGGTTTAAAGCGGTTCTGCACCGGGGTTTGTTTTTTTTTTTTTCGGGGAATATGCTAAGGGGTAATAGGAAAATTGGGGGACTCACCTGTTCCATCTTCATTCGTGATCGCTGCCGGTTTTCGTCCGATGAAGTTCTTTATCTTCTTTTTTTCTGCTGGGGGCCATCTTGCCTGTGGGCATGTGAAACCCCACAAAAACTTTAGATGGCCCAGCATGCACCGCCGTTACTGCGCCGAGCTTGCGCGTGCGCAGTAACGGCAAAGTGCAGCTCACGTTCTCCGAAATCTCGCGAGATGTCGGCACATCTGCCGACATCTCGCGAGATTTCGGAAGATGTGTCCGAAATCTTGCGAGATTTCGGAAGATGTGCCCGCACAGGCTCCTGGGATCAATGACACCAGATCCCAGGAGACAGTGCGTCGTGACGAGGATCCCCGAGACAGAGGACCGTAAGTCATCGATTACAAGGTAAGTGAAAAAAAAAAAAAAAAAAAAAACATTTCATTTAGTACTCTTTGCCTGATTTGGAAGGCAAAGAGATTTACTAAATAAAATGTGTGCAGAACTGCTTTAACTCCAATGATTAGGAAGATTTATCTTTTGTTTTAAGGCTGCATAATTTTTATATAGTGGTTGTCATGCATATTAGGAATGGAGGACATACATAAAGGAATGCATGTTGTACACCTTTTTGTCTCTTGAAACTATGGTTCAGTTATTTGAAATATAGACCCAAAATCACTGAATAGTTCTTAAAGTGGATATAAAATTGGACAGCCAACGATAAACAAAACTTATTACATTTTGTGAGGACACGGTGAATGAAGATGACATCATCTGAAATATTTCAATGTAAACATTATGTGGATTTGTGATGTGTGATGAATGCATTTGTATTGTGAAAACAGTCCTGGTGAAAACTGTCAGGAGAAAATGTATGTGCATAACTATTAGGAAATTTGTGAACAGAAAAAAAAAGAAAAACCTGACCTTGCATGAAATATCAGTTGTTTATTTGAATTGAACAGAAGGGAGTTGGCATACACATTGACACAGTGCATTAATTATTCCACTGCTAGACATTTTTTTCCATCTGACACCCATATAACTCTACATACCTGTATGTGCTCATATCATTTGATTCAACAGAGGACAATAGGAAATCTGAAATTTACAGACTAGGGCCACTGGCAATTTATTATTATTATTATTATTTTTTTTAATCTTCCTTTTAAAGTGATATTAAACAGAGAAGCATTAATTGGCAATTTCCATACTGGTTGGCCTTCCTTAATCTGACCTTTTGTTCAGGTATTAATTTATACGCCATATTTATTGGCATATAACACGCACCCCAATTTTAAGAGGGAAATTTTAAGGAATTTTTTTTTGCACAATGCACATCCCTCCCACCTCTGCACAATACACAGCCCCCCCACCTCTGCACAATGCACATCCCTCCCACCTCTGCACAATACACAGCCCCCCCACCTCTGCACAATACACAGCCCCCCACCTCTGCACAATACACAGCCCCCCTGCACTGCCAGGAAAACTCCTGGGACAGCACTGGCAGCATACTGTACAGTTAAGAAAAAAATCACTGCCAGCCCTTTTCTACACTGCTCCTCCTGTGTCAATGTCATTGTAAACTGAAGCCTCTAAATACCTCAATAGTTCAGTTCTCTTTTTTTTTTTTTTTCTTTTACTGACCCGTCACATGACTGCTCTCCTCTGATGTTTCTTAGATGATCATGTGACCACTCTCCTCCAATCTAAAGCTACACTTGGAGGAGGAGAGAAGCCAGAAAAAACAGAGCTATTGATGTATTTAAAAGGCTTTGTTTTACAATGACACAGGAGAAGCAGTGTAGGACAAGGGGCTGGCAAGTGATTTTTTATCGACTTAGACTATGCAGACAGTACTGCCCCCCCCATTGGTAAAAAAAAAAAAAAAACAATATCGGAGTATAACACGCAGGCACTGTTTACCCTCTATTTTCAGGGGGGAAAAGTGCTTGTTATACGCTGATAAATATGCTACTTTTTGTTGTATGATCTCCACATTTGTTGGATCGCTGATATTGTGCACCACTAAGTGGTAACTTGACCGCTTTTGGACAGGCCCGAAGTCCTATGATTCTCCTACACTTCAGTATTTTTGTACATCCCACAAAATCTTTTGAAGTCTGTTAAAGGACACAGGACTTGCCCCCTCTGTTATTGTTTTTTGTACTGCTTGCTCTCAAAACTGAGGCATGACGGTTGGGGGTTCAGGTGATAAGTGGTCTTAATGTTTTGTTTGCCAACCTATTGTCAATGGCTGTATAACCTGACTGAGAATTCCTGATTCCTGTGTCCCTGGTAAAACTTCAAGAAGAATATGTTGCAATTAGTGCAAAAATCTTATGTTGATTGAGGTCTTATCAGACCTATTGAGTTAAAGGCATTTTGTGGGCTCTAGGACCCTTCTGTACATATCCTTAGTTCAGATACACCAGCGTAAGGTCCTGATCTGCTGCAGGTGCATTTATTGGACATTCTCATTTAAGTGAGACCTTGAAATCAGGATTTTCCCATCTTTCTAGCCGTATTGTAAAAGATACAGGTGAATAATATGGGCTAAATAGTATTAAATATGCAGAAAACAGGCACATTTTGTCTGGGTTATCTTACCATAAATTCATATTCCTTTTCCCTGTTTAAAGAAATAGATGCTGAAAAGCAGTAAAGATTATTCTTATCTATATTGATTAACTCTGCCTGTCAGGTAAGCAGTGTGGGTGGGATACTGCGCTGTCTGCATTGTCCTATTGGTATGGCTGGACCCTGATGTAAGGGGGGCTCTCTGGGGACCCTGATCTAAGGGGTGGATGGCCTCTCTGGGGACCCTGATGTAAGGGGGGGGGTGGCCTCTCTGGGGACCCTGATGTAAGGAAAGGGAACATTAGAATGGCTATCTTGTAAGAGAGCTTCCACTTTTTATTGATCAAAAAGCCTTTTGTGGCCATTAATGGCCTGTTATCAGCAAATACCAGTAGCATAAGTTGCAGAGCACTCCATCTCTCTCCTCTCTCTCTCGCTCACAGAGTAAGGGAAAAGGTTCCCCTGAGTCCTCTAAGGTAAAAAGGTTGAGAGAGGCTGGTGGAGGGGGGTAAGGAAACCAGTGATAATGACCATTTGCAGACGTTGGCCACCCATTGATACGCTTAGCGTTTTGCAATCTTATGCAGAATCTATTGAGCAGTCAAGCCGGGACAGAGATTAAATGCAGGTCCTAGTAGGCATACGTTTTTTTAATCTGTAGAGATATCTGCTCACCTTATGGCATGTCCTCTGTCTTTTCTAAATATACAGCCGGTAAAATAAGTATTGAACACGTCACCATTTTTCCAGGTAAATGTATTTCTAAAGGTGCTATTGACATGAAATAGTCACCACATGTCAGTAACAACCCATGAAATCCATACAAAGAAACAAAAACAAATGCTGTTCAGAAATGAAGTTATGTGTAATAAAATGGAATGACACAGGGGAAAAAGCACTGAACACAGTGACTGATATGTATTTAATACTTGGTACAAAATCCTTTGTTGGTAATGACAACTTCAAGATGCCTCCTGTATGGAGAAACTAGTCGCATGCATTGCTCAGGTGTGATTTTGGCCCATACTTCCACACAGTCTTCAAATCTTGAAGGTTCTGTGAGCCTATTCTATGAACTCTGATCTTTATGCTGGCCATACACTATATGAAAAATCGGCCAAACCCATTTTCGAAAAACGAACATTCACTCGTGAGAGCAAATGATAGTGCCATCACGTAATGACTGATCAATCATTCAGTGGACATGAATGAATGCAATTTTTGTTATTTTTATTTTTTTTTACATATACCTAGTGCAGACAGTTCGGATGGGAAATACATTAACCTTTCAATTTACCGTTCGTTCAGCAGAAAATTTCCAAATTTGTCCTTCGTTTTTTCGGCTCAAAAACATCCCAATGATTATCAATTTTGTGCCCATTAGCTGGCCGAAAGACGAACGAACTATAAATGACAGAATTTCGGCTGATTTTTCGTATAGTGTATGGCCAGCATTAGTTCTTTCCATATATTTTCTATTGGATTCAAGTCAGGTGATTGGCTGGGCCATTCTAGCAGATTCATTTTCTTTCCGATTTCCTTATCTCATGAACAGCATGGAGAGTGTTAGGCTGCATTCACACCTGAGCGTAGCTTTTCAGGCAGAAAATTGCGCGAATTGCAGCATTTTTCACCGCGATTCGGTGCGTTTTTTACAGCGTTTTGCCGCAAATTTTGTGCAGAGGAAAAGGTCACCAGTGTAAAAAGAATAAAAACGCCCAAATCTGCCCGATTTGCGCAACAAAAAAGGGTCCGGAACTTGTTTGAGCTTCAGGCCTAGGGCTTCAGGCGTTTTGGAGTCGAGATGTGAACCATCTCCATAGAGAATTATGTATTTTTTCCCCTCTAGCGTTTTGTAGCTTCAGGCGACAAAATGCTCAGGTGTGAATGCAGCCTTAAGAATTCTCCACTCCAGCCGACAACGAGGGTATAGCACATGCGCAGTGACAGAGGGCCGTGATCGCGCTCTGCTTCTGTCCAAGACGTGCTCTGCTTCTCCTGTGCACACTCTTTTCACTTCCCAGGTACGAGGTTCGTCCTCGCGACGCTGCCTGGCCAAGGGGAGTGTCCCACCAATTCCTGAGTTTTGCAGGACTCCAACTGCAGAAGGGGGGGGGGGGGGGGGGGCATTTCAAAAGTTGGGATACATGCAGGAGGCATGTATATACATGAATAGTATGCCATTAGTTTATAAATGATGAGCGGTGGGTTTACATCCACTTTAAATGCATATTTTTACCGGATGTAAGTCTTTTGACACCTGGTAAAAACTATGATTATGTATGGACATTTAATTTGTGCTAAAGCTTTTAGAGATTAAAAAGAAATAAATTTGAGTCGCATCACTTTTCTTTCATTATCTATCAAAGCAATTGGAAAGTGGTCATCCGATTTAGTGTTTATATTTTTTCTGCATGTTGGTGGACAAAAAGATCAAGTACAATTTCTTCACTACTAAAGCTGGCTATAAATTGCCTTACCCCACCCTTATCTGACTGAGCAGTGTAGAGCTACAATGAGCACTGGGTCATGTCATGTGGGGGGTACACATAGGTGGTCATAACGATCACCTGCTCATAGAGACTGGAGAACACGCCTTCTACCTCACTTTTCACAACAATAGAGAATAGAGGTTTCAACCATGTGTGCAGCTTTAGAAAAGTTTGTTATGGCAAAAATTTAAGTGGAACTTTAATCAGAAGATTAAGTCCTGATAGATCACTACATGCTGGTCCCTTTTTGCAGGTATAGCTATGTAAAACAATAAGTGCATATACGGTTTAAAATCCAGTAATACACTGCCTCACCCTGCTCTGCACATGCTCAGTTGCTTTCTGTTTTTA
This sequence comes from Lithobates sylvaticus, assembly GCA_028564925.1. Taxonomy (NCBI): domain Eukaryota; kingdom Metazoa; phylum Chordata; class Amphibia; order Anura; family Ranidae; genus Lithobates; species Lithobates sylvaticus. The sequence goes on from CM053026.1 coordinate 604,935,831, forward strand.
GGCACTGTGCCAAATTTGTAAAGGCCTATTTGCTGACAGCCTAAAGATTTACTGCTGCTCAGGGGGTCTGGGCTTCAGCTAAATGGCAGCCTCCTGCAAGAAGAAACAGTAACAATGCTGGAGGCAATTTACAGCACACACAAATATTTGGTAGCATAATTGGCATATGTGGAATGTATGTTCCTAAAGAACAATTATTTTTATCAAGGTGTTATGGCTAAAGTTCCACTTTAAGGTTGTGGGTAGTATTTTTTCCAATAGATTTCTGGTGTACAATTAATTTTACATGTTCCAACAGCTTCATTAGCCCAACTATATGGTGGTATTTTGTATTGTGTGAGAGCAATGTGATACAAGAAGGAAGTCCTTTTTAATGTTTTTGATGTTTGTAGTACCTTTTTAGAATGAATTAGGGTGGGCACAATGTGGGCCCACCATCATGGGCTTGTGGCTGTGGCTCTGATATTCTGATATAAATCCCCCCCCCCCCCCCCCCCCAGTCTGATGCAAACTAATTGGGACTAATTGGGCCGTTGCCCCTTTAATTGTAGCAGCTTACCTGTACAGGTGTTATTGATTTCTCCCTTCATCACAGGCCGTTCTGAAAGTTTCCTTGGATGGGGGTAGGTTATATAAGCAGCCTACCCTGGAGAGCGGCCCTTTTCTGACAACCTCGGGACAGCAAGCATCCGCCCGCCCTTGTCACTGGCACTGTTATGTGGTTCCGCACCCTTGAATCAAGGGGGGACTTGTATTTGAAAGGCTTTGTTGTTATCTGGCTTGAGTCCTTTGATTAAGCCCAAGTAGAATGCACTATTTTAATTTGTTATCATTTTGATTTAATCTGTTGGATATGTATTTTATTTTGTAAACCAATAAAGTGCCGCGGCCAATTTTCTGCCAATTTCTGGCCTGCGCATATTCTCTTTAATGGTATTTGTGATATTGTGGGCACGCAGCCTGCAATCCCATGATAAAAACCTTTCATGGTTTTGCTTCTATGTGCCCCACAAAATATTTCCCAAGTGAGAAATTTCGCATTTCCCCCTCATAGGCAATACAAAGCAGTTAAGTCTTCCTATCCATGGATGACTCGTGCCTAGGTAAATTATTTGTGTAATCGGCCATCTTTAATCCCCCAAAGGCATGTGTGCTCAGTTTCTCTCTCAATCTGTTGTAGTTGAGCTTGAATGGCTGTGAATAATGCATTTTAAGTCAATAAAGCAATTAGACTGAACATAGCACAAATGACTTCTAAAACCAGCCTGAAACCATTTGCCCATTGAGCCGCATAGCTCTGTATATAATGCCAGCCCGTAGAGTGTCCTAACTTTTTTCACAGTCGTTTTCTTCCACTTGCACGTTTTGGGTGTACTTGGGAGAAATAAATCATAGAAGAAACAAGTAAGCAAAAGATGTTGTGTGGTTGTACTTCCTGCGCTTTGATTTCAGAAAAATGCATGTATATAGAGTGCGTGTACAATGTATGCCTTCAGTATTATGGTCATATAAAGATTAGATTAGGGGCTGAGTTTGAGCTTATTCTGCTAATTTGTTGGCACTGCTCTCCCAAAGCACAGTACAGAAGTAAGACGTTGCTTTATTGCAATGTTTCTCAACCTTTTTCCAGTCGCAGAAAAGTGTACCAGCAAGCTACTGTGAGTCTCCTGCAGACATTCCTGATAGCTGTCTGCTCGTACCTCCATACAGGCAGACAGTTACTCAGCTGCAGGAAGTGTCAGTGGATGAACAGGGCACTGAAGAGTGCCCCGGTAGTTCATTGAGCACTACAAGCCATCTGCTGTGGTGGCAGACGGGACTTGTAGGTAGTTTGTTCACACATCTCCGAATGAATGACTCTGACTCTGTTGTGTGGGTGGAGCCCTGCACAGCCGTGTTGTTTTAAAATGTGACAGCGAGTGTGGGGAGAGGTTTCCTCGCCCCACGTCACAGATGCTGATCAGAGGGTCTGCTGCATTAGTAACTTGTTAGGCCCCATGCACACGAGACGCAGATGCAAACTCTGCTGAACGCGTGTTTTAAAAAGCAGAAACCTGCGTTTAAAAACGCGCGTTTGGCTGTGTTTTCATGCCGCGTTTAGACGCGTTTGCGTCTATAAGCATTTGTAAAGATAACATCATACAGACCCTCCCCAAGCTCAGAAAGCATGTATTATTAACTATTTCTGCCATTCTGATCAGAGTGAGCAGCAGAGAGAGCAGTTGTACACTTGCATTTGCCTCTCTTTCTGTGTTTTTTTTTTTTTTTAAATGGATCCCATATTGAATATATGTCAGGAAATGCTCCTGATGTTCTCTTCATGAGGCAGCAATGTCATCGCAAATTTGTATGAGAGGTCCAGAATCAGAGCTTGTCGATATTGGACCCATCCGTTGATGGCACAGCGAATGTCCGTTGGATATTTCACAAACATATATGCATTTCACAAACATGTATACATCAGTGAGTATATATGCTCTATGAACTATCTAAACTAATTAATTACGACATTTTAAACAATTTTTTCTAGTATTTTTTATGGTTTACCATCATATTTCTGAGTTTTCTGGTCCAAAAAATTGGGTTCCTTTTAAAAAGGCTTATAAACGCAAACGCGGCTAAACGCAGGTGCCTGCGTTTAGACGCGTTTTGCGTCTGAAACGTGGAAAAGCAAAGTGTCTGAACGCATTTTTTTGCTTCTGGAAAAACGAGGTTAAACGCAACTGCATAAAAACGGGAAAAAACTAGACTGTGTGCATGGACACATAGGATAACATTGCATGCGTTCAGGTGCAGTTGAAAAAAGTGTCCAACTGCCTCTGAACGCGCGTTTAACTGCGTCTCGTGTGCATGGGGCCTTACATGTGACAACTCAAATACGGATGTAATATGTTACTAAAGGTGAATTTATCCTTTAAAGCAATGTTGACTCCTGTGGATTACAAGCTCTTCTCTATATAATGGGGATTTGGAGAAGGGGAGATTTCCTGTAGTCCTAACACAACTTTTTTTTCTTAACCACTTGCCGACTCCCCGCCTAATGACGACAGCAGAATGACACTCCTGCGCAAATCGCCATAGCTGTACGATGGGTGCTTTTAAGGAGTATAGGGGCGCTCGCCTGATACTCGTGCACAGAGGCCGCCGTCTCTGCCGGGCACCTACGATCGCTCCTGACAGAGCGAGGACACAAATCCCACGTCAATTCAGGATAGAGGAGACAAATCGTGTGTTCCCAGTATATAGGAACAACGATCAGGCTCCTCCCCAAGTCAGTGCCATCCCCCCACAGTTAGAACACACAGACATGGAACACATTTAACCCCTTGATCGCCCCCTAGTGTTAACCCCTTCCCTGCCAGTGATATTTACACAGTAATTAGGGCATTTTTATAGCACTGATTGCGGTATAAATGTCAATGGTCCCAAATAAAGTGTCAAAAGTGTCCCATTTGTCCGCCGCAATGTCGCAGTCCTGATAAAAATCGCATATATATATATATATATATATTCTTCTACATTGGCCTAAATTGATTAAGAATTTACATTTTTTTTTAATTTGGGATATGTATTATAGCATTTTTTTCAAAATTGTTGCTCTTTTGTTTATAGCGCAAAAAAAAAAAAAAAATCAGAGGTGATCAAATACCACCAAAAGAAAGCTCTATTTGTGGGATAAAAAGAGCATAAATGTTGTTTAGGTACAATGTTGCACGACCGCACATTTGTCAGTTAAAGTGATGCAGTGCTGGATCGCAAAAAAAATGGCTTGGTCAGGAAAGGGGGTAAATCCTTCCGGGCTGATTAAGTGACATCCCAGTTTGTCTCCCTAGGACAAGGAAGTACAAGTTAGGTCCATATATATTTGGAAACCGGCACAATTTTCATACTTTTTGGCAGGGTGGATTTGATTTAAATCGCGATTTTAAACCATGATTTAAATCACTAGCAAAAAGGCTTGATTTAAATCATCATTTTTAAAGAGCAACTGTCATCTCTGTCCCGTGGCAGCTCTTCCTCTGACCTGCTGTTGACTCACCGACAGTCCCATTCACTTTAATGGGACGGCTGTGATGTGGTTGTGACACAACAAGGTGAGGGACGTGGCGGTAGCAGGTGAGCAGATGCCCGCTAACAGGCGCTGCCATGATGGATCTGAAATGACAGGTGTGCTTTAAATGTAAGGACTTATTCTTGCTGGTAGTTAGCATCTTTAACGTTTGCAAACAAAATGAAGGTTTCCTATTTAGAATATTAAGCTGTCAGGTTATTAAAACAGCGATATCGGAACCGATTCAATCATGTTGTGTACATAGATTTGAAAAACAATGGGATAAAGGAATATGCCTGAACTTTGGGTTATCTCATGGTTACTGTGAAATTGTGTGAATGCATCAATGCAGTGCATAGCTTGGATTCATTGAATGAGTTTACCACAAATGTAAATATTGCAGAATATACAGCCTCGTACTACATAACTAAGCTCCATTTCATGCTGAATAAACTAAATTATTAATATATCTTAAATAGAAAACTATCTTTAGATTTTATTCCAAAAGCTTTTTATTAAAATAAATTTGATAAAAACCCCCAAAAAATCTGATTGGAATCCAAAAAAAATCTATTTTTTATATCATTGATTTATATCCACCCTGCTTTTTGGCTCTGTATGCCCCAGAATACAATTAAAATGAAACAATACAAATGAATTTGAAGTGCAGACTTTCAGCTTTAATTCAAGGGGTTGAACATAAATATCAAGTGAAAATTCTAGGAACTGCAACCATTTTTATACGCCGTGCCCCCATTTTCAGGGTCTCAAATGTAATTGGACACATGAATATAATTATAAATAAAATGTAAATTTATTATATTTTGTTGAGAATCCTTTACTGGCATTGACTGCCTGAAGTCTGGAACCCATGGACATTACCGAAGACTGGGTTTCCTCCTTTCTGATGCTTTGCTAGACGCTACCTGCAGATGTCTTCAGTTCTTTGTGGGTCTTTCTGCCTTTTAGTTTTGCCTTCAGCAAGTGAAATGCATGCTCAATTGGGTTGAGATCAGGTGATTGACCTGGCCATTGCAGAACATTTTCCTCCTTTTCCTTCAAAAGCTCCTGGGTTGCTCTTGTAATGTGTTTTGGATCATTGTCCTTCTGTAGTGTGAAGCACCGTCCAATTAACTTTTCTTGCATTTGGCTGAATCTATGCTGACTATATATCTCTAAACACTGCAGAATTCATCCGGCTGCTTCTGTCTTCTGTCACATCATCAATAAACACCAATGACCCAGTGCCACTGGAAGCCATGCATGCCCATGCCATCACACTGCCTCCACCATGTTTTACAGATGACGTTGTGTACTCATGAGCTGTTCCAAGCCTTCTCCACACTTTTTTTTTTTCTTCCCGGCATTCTAGTACAGATTAATCTTAGTTTCATCCATCCAATGAATGCTTTTCCAGAACTGGTCTGGCTTTTTTAGATGTTTTTTGGCAAAGTCTAATCTGGCTTTTTTATTCTTCTGCCTTATGAATGGTTTGCACCTTGTGGTGAACCCTCTGTATTTGCTCTTGTCTTCTCTTGATTGTAGACTTTGACAATGATACTCCCACCTCCTGGAGAGTGTCTTTCACTTGTCTGGATGTTGTGAATGGGGTTTTCTTTACCATAGAGAGGATCCTGTGATCATCCACCACTGTTATCTTTCCTTAGACATCCAGGTCTTTTTATGTTGCTGAGCTCACCAGTGCATTCTTCTTTCCTCAGACTGTACCAAACTGCTGCTGCTATCTCTCTGATGGATTTGTTTAGTTTTTGAAGCCTTACAATGGCCTGTTTCACTTGCATGGACAGCTCCTTTGAACGCATGATGTAGGTTCACAGCAATAGATTCCAAATGCAAATACCACACCTATGCCCCGTACACATGGTTGGATATTCCGACGGAAATAGTCTGATTGGATTATGTTGTTGGAAAATCCGATCGTGTGTGGGCTCTAGTCGGAAAAAATTTGAGAGCAGGATCTCAAATTTTCCGACAACAAAATCCGATCGGACTTTTTCCGATGTGTAGGGAATTCCGACGGACAAAGTGCCACGCATGCTCAGATCAAATTACGAGACCAAAGCTATTGGCTACTAGCCTCCTATGTAGTTCCGTAGTACGCAACGAACGTCACCACGTTCGGAACTATTGGATTTTCCTACAACTTTGTCCGACCGTGTGTATGCAACACCAGTTTCGGACAAAATCCGTCGGGAAAAAAACGGACAGATTTTGTGGTCGGAATTTCCGACCGTGTGTACGGGGGCTTAGAATCAACTCCAGACCTTTTACCTGCCTAATTGATGAAGAAATAACAAAGGAGTAGCCCACACCTGGCCATGAAACGGCTTTTGATTCAATTGTCCAATTTACTTTTGGTCCCTTGAAAAGGGGGATGGCTATTCTTAAGAGCTGTAATCCCTAAACCCTTCCTCCGATTTGGGTGTACATACCTTCAAATTAAACCCGAGAATGTGCACTTTCAGTACAATACACACAAAGGGAATAAACATGTGTATAGCAAAACATGTGTTACTGCAATACTTTTCTGTGAGAAATACTTGATTTTCTGGAAAAATTTCTGGGGTGCCAACAATTTCGGTCATGACTGTATTACATGTACACTAAAAGTTGTGAAATTAGGATCATGATGATGGCCCTGGGCCTGCACCTTCAAAAACAAGTCAGCACTGGCAGCGTCAATGTTTTTCCTTTTCCAGATTCCCTTTAAATATGACTGATGTCAGTGTAGGAGGATCCAAGTGACCCGATCTTCTTACCACCTCTGCACTGGCTAGACTTGTGTCATAAGTGGAGACTTGTCAGTGAAGTCATTTTTCCATAGTTGGGAGTTGTGCCTGTTATATTTATTTAGCCTTTTCTTTTTCTCCCATTTTCCCTTCTCATTTTTGGAGAAACCATTTCCTATAAAGTATTTTTTTTTTTTTGTTACCTTACATTGTGAAGAATGGAATGTAAACTTCACTGAACTGTGAACTTTTTTCCTCCTGGTAAAATGGAAAAAGTCACGTTTCTGAAGTTCCTTAAATTTGTATAATTGGAAATGATTGTAATGGAAATACCAAATGCCACTTCTAGTCGCTGCTCTAATATAGGCTCATGCACACGGACGCATTCCTTCTTAGTTTAAACAAACTGGCTTATTTTGGTGCCAAGAAGCCCATGGAACTGTGTGCAGCCATCCATACTCAGCGCTTGTAGACGGTTGTGCGCTGTGAAAGGTGGCACATGTGTACAGACTCAAGTATGGATTCACACCTATGCTGTTTTAGGGCCTTTTGCATTTTGCAGATTTGCACTATTTATTTATGAGTCCATTTAACATGGTTTCCTATGGAACATGTTCTGTAGTGCAAATCTGCAAAATGCACTAAAAATGCATAGGTGTGAATCCAGCCTAAGACCCCTTTCACACCGAGGGCGTATTGCAGGCGCTATAGCGTTAGAAATAGCGCCTGCAATCCGCCCTCAAACTGCTGCTTCATTGTCTGCAGTGTGAAAGCCCGAAGGCTTTCACACTGCAGCGGTGCGCTGGCAGGGCGTCACAAAAAGTCCTGCCAGCAGCTTCTTTGGAGCGGTGAACTCACCGTTCCTCCAGCGCTGCTCCCCATTGAAATCAATTGGGCAGCGCTGTAATACCGCCGGCAAAACACCGCTATTGCAGTGTTTTGCCGGGGGTTTTAACCCTTTCTCGACCGCCAGCGGGGGGTAAAAGCATCCCGCTAGTGGCCGAAATGCGCCACAAATCCGACGGTAAAACGCCGCTAAAAATAGCTGCGTTTTACCGCCGACGCTATAGGCGGATCGGTGTGAAAGAGGTCTAAGTCTCTGAATGCAGACAGTCGACATTTTGGGGATTTCCATCTATACACATGCACCACTTTTCCCAAGTAGTGTAACGTACCTGTGTATAGCCACCTACAATCTTTCATGTCTGTGCGTCTGTATGCAGCACCAGGTGCGTTTATGCTGTGAGGAAGAATGCATACATATGCATGAGCTCTGTTAGTAGCTATATTTAAATAGGCAATGTAGAGTAATGATGTGTGCTTCTAAAATTCACTTTACCTCCTTTTCAGTTCACATAATCTTTTTAAAATAAACACCACTAAATCTAAAACCTAACGTGCCTCACAACACAGAACAGCAGTTGTAGGTAATTTTGATGTTGATTACAGATAACCTCTTGCATGTGCACATTATTTGTAAATAAGCTTATTTTAGAGTAGTGGTCCCTATTCCTCCCATTGATAGGAGACACCATTGATCCCCCTGACCCCAACAGCCGGGCACCATTGCTCCCCCTGACCCCAACAGCCGGGCACCATTGCTCCCCCTGACCCCAACAGCCGGGCACCATTGCTCCCCCTGACCCCAACAGCCGGGCACCATTGCTCCCCCTGACCCCAACAGCCGGGCACCATTGCTCCCCCTGACCCCAACAGCCGGGCACCATTGCTCCCCCTGACCCCAACAGCCGGGCACCATTGCTCCCCCTGACCCCAACAGCCGGGCACCATTGCTCCCCCTGACCCCAACATTGCTCCCCCTAACCCTCTGCAGGAAAATAGACTTTAGTTTCTCTGCAGGAAAAGTAGTGTCCTCCCTAATTTTTCTCGATTTTTAGATGTAATTTAGCATAGTGGTAGATATGTTGCCTAGGACCACTTTATGCATCTGTTTTATGTCACCTGAAACATTTAAGCTGACCATACACACTTACATGATTTTTCTCTTTCACTCTACGGGCTAAATAAAAAAAAATGTGACAGTTTTCTCCATTCATGCTACACAGTATGAATGGATGAATGGATGAATCTGCTTTCTATCCCAATACCTATATTGTGCCGGCATCTGATGCCGGTACTGTTGAGCCACCAATTTTCCTCTGCCTTCTTTGACTTTTAAATCAAAGGCTGTCTTGTGGGAGGGTGCTGACAAGGTCACCCAGGGAGCCGGAATTCGCTCCAGTTTGCACCTGTCTAGGGTGGCGATATGTCAGATTTGGCCATCAAAGGGTATTTCCATATCTGTTGCATATTATTAGACTGCTCATTGTTGCACATAGGTGGTTTTGGTTGGCTAATCTACTAAATGTGTGTTTACAGCCTAAACTAGTGAGTGTTGGTGTGCGCAATTATTTATAGTCTCTAGACAAAATTTTTATTTTTGATTGCTTCTTGTTTTTTTTTTTCCATACAAAGTTATTTGCATATTCTTATACAAGGAAATTTGTATTTGTGGGTGAGGGGGGGGGGGGGGAGTATAAAATAAACGTATGTACAGTATATATCAAGTTCCTGGATGTACCTTTCTTGTGATGGCAATCCTACCAAGATAAAATAGGTTTACCCCTCTCTGTCCTGGTGACGGTCCCCCGGGCACAAACACTGTAATGCAGGGGGCACAGAGACACCTGTGCAAATACTGACTTTCAAGAGTTGCCTAGGGTCTTTGTGATTATTTATAGAATTTTTGTTAAATGGTGCTTAAAATCTATCATAAAAAGGTCTTTCTGTACAGTGTGTGATTGTAGTCATTCCGGATTGGATGCTCTGGGTAGCAGCTGTACTTTTACTTTCTTTTACTGACACTGCGTAAGCAAAGGCATTCAGAATACATTTCATAATTTATCCAAAGCTGAACTCCAGCCTTGCCTTCATTCTTCAGCAGTTGTAGAAGATTATTACTTGTACTGCAATTGCTTAATTAGTTTGCATTAGAAACTGCAGCAAGTCAGGGTCCTTCTTTTTCTGGCTGGACATCTTACCCTTTCCTCCCCAGTCTGACTGTCCAAGGCCCACCCCTTTCATTCATTGAATTTAAGCTCTTTCATTGATGGACCCTCAGCATTACATATGGGTGTTGTATAGGGCAGTTTGCATACAAGTGCAGTTCATTACAAAAAAAGGGGGGAGAAAAGCAAAAGGGAATGGGGTAAGTAAGTGCCACTATGGGCACCTAAAAATCTCCTCAAGTCTGGCTATGTCCAATATGGACTATGTCACTCTGGTCTAGAAAATATTAACAAATAAACAAAAAAACCTGAGGTGCTCCTATCAAGGCTGGCAGGAACCAGGAGACCAAATGAGTGGCAAAAAGCATACAAGTGCAACCTGCCTAGGAATACTCACTCCTCCAAACCGACAGTCACCATTTTAAAGTGGTTGTAAACTCTTCCGTATACCCAGTGATGTGACTCGCCTCAGGTGATACAGAGATGAAACAAATCCTCCTACACAAGTTGTACTTGTATATCTGCAGTCTTCACTTCTATACATCCTTCCAATGTCAAGAATTTAGTGAGGCAAGTTCTGAGAGCTGATTGGAGGGAAGGGACACACCTCTATCCACACAGGAACAGAGCTGAAGCTGTCAATCGGCTGGAGATCTCTCCCCTGTCACCTTTTTTCTCTTGGTGTCAGGAAAACTTGTCAGAAGTGATTCATGCTGATAACAGAGGAATGAAACAAACAAAAGAACGTGCTGCTCCAGGTGAGACAGGAAGCCTAATGATATCATGGGTGCCCCCCTCGGCTCGCCACCGCATAGGATCAACACTGAAGAAATGGCTGCACTCCAAGATCCATCAAAATTCTTGTTTAATAAACGAACATCCCAAGTGTTACAAACAGTTCAAATGTTAGACACGTTTCACACATTAATGCCCTGTACGCACGGTCGGACATTCCAACCACAAAATCCGTTGGATTTTTTCCAACGGATTTTGTCGAAACTTGTGTTGCGCACACACATGGTCGGACAAAGTTGTCGGAAAATCTGATTGTTCCAAACGAGGTGACGTGGAAAACATACGACGGGACTATGTAGAGGCCAGTAGCCAATAGCTTTCGTCTCCAAATTTCTTCTAAGCATGCGTGGCACTTTATGCGTCGGAATTCTCTAAAGTCCGACCCAATTTTTTTTGGTAAAATTTTAGATCCTGCTCTCCAAATTTTCTGATGGAAAAAGCCCGCTAGAGCCCACACACGATCGGATTTTCCAACAACCTAATCTGATCTGACTTTTTCCATCGGAATATCCGACCGTGTGTATGGGGCATATCAGGTGCGCTTATTACTAATGTTTGTTTATTAAACAAGAATTTTGATGGATCTTGGAGTGCAGCCATTTCTTCAGTGTTAGAGGAATGAAGCAGCAGACAGAAATGACACTTAGGCTGCATTCACACCTGAGCGTTTTGTAGCTTGAAGCCTGAAGCTACAAAACGCTAGAGGGGAAAAAATACATTATTCTCTATGGAGATGGTTCACATCTCCACTCCAAAACGCCTGAAGCTCAAACAAGTTCCGGACCCTTTTTGGGCGTTTTTATTCTTTTTACATTGGTGACCTTTTGCCCTGCACAAAATTTGCGGCAAATCGCTGTAAAAAACGCAGCGAACCGCGGTAAAAAACGCCGCAAAAAACGCAGAAAATTCGCGCGATTTTCTGCCTGAAAAGCTACGCTCAGGTGTGAATGCAGCCTTAGTGCACCTAACTGAGACAAGTTTACACTATAGAGGGATATGCTTTGTTCATATTTGAGGTTTACAAACACTTTAGGGCATTTTGATATTTGCACAACACCTCCCAAGAGCTAGCCTACTGCTTGTACCAGGACTGGATTCTCTTGGGGGAATTACTGAGACAAGGTTCTTTTGATGTTTGCAAGATACATATAACACCCTGCTGGCCCCTCCCACCAGCCATAATCTTCCTGCATTGCATAGAGAAGCACAGGGAAATGGTGAGAACATCACTAAAACTGGCCATTTGTGGTTCAATTGAACGAAAAAAAAACTGAACTGGTTCCCCCATCCACACATTCAAGGTGGACACGGTAATCCTCCCTGCTACGCTATTGTATCCACACAGTGGGGAAACTCCCTGCTGTCAGAATACACAGATCGGCTCTGCAGCCACTGATCGAGCTGCATTTATTGGGCAGGGAGGTTCAATAGAAGATATTCGGTAGATCGACTTCTCTTTTACCTGCAGTTGCCCACATGGATTGAAATTCGGCTGCCAAATTTCGACCCGTCTGTCCTTTAGTCTAAAATAATTTACATATGAAAAGAAATGCTGTATGTAAAAGTGAGCATTGCGATGAGGGGGGAAGGATGAACAAAGGAAGGCAAAATACATGTCAGCTTTTCCTCTATCCTTGAAAATTAATAATGTAACATTTTGTATTTAGCATAGCCAACTGATCCAAAACAGAATGCAAAATACCGTATGTATTATTTCCTGAAATGTTTATTATCCATTCTTTGAACAGATTTTTATAGTCTAGGAATGAAATAGACAAATATTTTACTTGTGAAGCCATTTGTAGAGGTACAAAACAAAACTTTTAAGAATGTGGTTGCACCACTTGATTCTCATTGTGCAGAAATTACCAATTCCATTTTTACACAAATCAGGAAAGAAATGAAACAGGAAGAGCCAGTTCTTTATTTATGTGTCCGGCTCATGTAGAATGTGAACCTACTTCTTCCTCTTCCTAATCATTCTAAAAAATGCTTTCAGGGTTTTTTTTTACATTGAAAAGGGGAAGACTAATTTGCTGTAGGAGTCATGTCCTGAGCATCGGGTTTTACTTCTTCTTTAGACAGACCTTTGCTGTTCTGGGTCTGTGATTGGTCAAAAATATTTCTATTGTTATTAAAGGACACAGTTTTGATTTCCTCTTTACTATAATCATCAGCTTCGCTGACCAATTGGAATATGGATGTGGTGAAAAACAGTTTACCACTTTCAGGAAGTGTAACAACTAGTGCTTATAGCACCCTCATATTCAGGCCCGGAAGTTGTGCTGTGCCTGCTTTGTAATGCATTAGTCTGCCACATATTGAGTATCTATATTAGTCTCCAAAGACATGCTGGTAGGTCAACTGGATCCTGTGTAATTTGCCCTAGTATGTGTTTGTATGAGTTAGGGCCCTTAGATTGTAAGCTTCTAGAGGGCACGGACTGATGTGAATGTAACATTATACACGTGTGTGTGTGTGTGTGTGTGTGTGTGTGTGTGTGTGTGTGTGTGTGTGTGTGTGTGTGTGAGGTGCTGTGTAAATTGACGGTGCTTAAGTACACGTAATAAATAATTAAGGCCAACCGTTACATTAAAGGATCTAAAGCAAAGATCTCCAAACTTTTCAAATGGCCAGTTTTTTGTCCTTCAGACTTTAGAGGACCAGACTATGGTCAGTGGAAGAATAAAAGGTCCCAGCGTCAGTGGGAGTAAACAATGCCCCAGACATGGTGGTCAGTGGGAGGATGGATAGAGCCCCATCTTTGATGTCACTGGGAGGAATAGCACCCCAGTGTTTGTGTCAGTGGGAGGAATAGTGCACCATTGTAGGTGTCAGTGGGAGGAATAGTGCACCATTGTAGGTGTCAGTGGGAGGAATAGTGCACCATTGTAGGTGTCAGTGGGAGGAATAGTGCACCATTGTAGGTGTCAGTAGGAGGAATAGTGCACCATTGTTGGTGTCAGTTGGAGGAATAGTGCACCATTGTAGGTGTCAGTTGGAGGAATAGTGCACCATTGTAGGTGTCAGTGGGAGGAATAGTGCACCATTGTAGGTGTCAGTGGGAGGAATAGTGCACCATTGTAGGTGTCAGTGGGAGGAATAGTGCACCATTGTAGGTGTCAGTAGGAGGAATAGTGCACCATTGTAGGTGTCAGTGGGAGGAATAGTGCACCATTGTAGGTGTCAGTTGGAGGAATAGTGCACCATTGTTGGTGTCAGTGGGAGGAATAGTGCACCATTGTTGGTGTCAGTGGGAGGAATAGTGCACCATTGTTGGTGTCAGTGGGAGGAATAGTGCACCATTGTTGGTGTCAGTGGGAGGAATAGTGCACCATTGTAGGTGTCAGTGGGAGGAATAGTGCACCATTGTTGGTGTCAGTGGGAGGAATAGTGCACCATTGTAGGTGTCAGTGGGAGGAATAGTGCACCATTGTTGGTGTCAGTGGAAGGAATAGTGCACCATTGTTGGTGTCAGTGGGAGGAATAGTGCACCATTGTTGGTGTCAGTGGGAGGAATAGTGCACCATTGTTGGTGTCAGTGGGAGGAATAGTCCCCTTTTATTCCTGTTGGTGGAAGGAGTAGGGCCCTATCCTTCCTGTTGGTGGAAGGAGTAGGGCCCTATCCTTCCTGTTGGTGGAAGGAGTAGGGCCCTATCCTTCCTGTTGGTGGAAGGAGTAGGGCCCTATCCTTCCTGTTGGTGGAAGGAGTAGGGCCCTATCCTTCCTGTTGGTGGAAGGAGTAGGGCCCTATCCTTCCTGTTGGTGGAAGGAGTAGTGCCCTATCATTCCTGTTGGTGGAAGGAGTAGTGCCTCGTATCAGTTTTGAAACAGTGCCCCATCATTGGTGTTGGTTTGAGGAATAGTAATTTGTATAAGTGGGTGGAATATTGTTCCAAGGGCCGGATAAAAGCAAGCAAAGGGCCACAGTTAGGAGACAACTGATCTCAAGGTATAATTGGAATATACAGCCAAGTGCTTTGAGCATTAAAGGGTTATATCGGATATCCTTGTTACACAATAGCTAGTTAGATATTTGCTCCCCTATGGGGAAAACTGCTTCCTGCTGCAACTGTACACATTTCAGCAAGCTGTTTGTTGCTTGGTATTTTCTTCATATTAGAACTTCTCTGTAGGCTTAAATGCCTTGCTGCTCCTCTGTGACTCTCCACTTTTACCAGTGTATGCTAGTCTGAAACAGATAGCAAGGTCAGTTTTACTTCATTATTTCAGATTTATTTATTTATTTTTTACAGGGAGTGCTTTTATTTTAAAAGTGTGTCCATTATTTTTAATTAAGCAGAAGTCTTGTCGCATTTTAATTTGAAGGACATTGTACAGGAACTCTTGCTTATGGAGAAGAGTCCGGCACTCTAATGTGAAAAAAAAAAAACATATTAAAAAAAGTCATTACATTTTTACCAGATACAATCTCCATTGAGATTATTAGATGAAATTGTACTTGGACTTTTTTTGACTTACAGAAGTGTCGGTGCCTAAAAACTGAGATCTTGATATATAAGTGGGGGTTTGCTAACAGCATATTACGCATTATGAGTACTTGTGCACAGTGTTGATGTATGAAAAGCTTATTCCTGGCAGAAAACTCCTGCGTAAAAATGCGAGGACACGCAGTATAGTAAATTAAAAAATTCTCTAGTGTTTCTTGGGATGTCATATCCGCGCAAAATACCGTCCAGCAAAACAGATATTTTTTCCAATCTACATGCAGAGCAAGTTTACATGCCTGTGTGTACAGGCACATTAAAAACAACGGGTTGCAGTAAGATCAGTTAAAATAAACACCCGAATGCCTAATCATTTTGTGTTTTTAGGCATCCGTGTGCAAGAGAACTTTGGGCAAACTCTGGTTTTGTCTACAGAGGATGTTGATGTTACAGTTAAAAATAAATTGGGACTTTCTTTTTAATGCTAAGCACTGTTTGCATCCTATTTGACCACTAACAGCCATCCATAAATTAGGAGCTATTTGTGGCTACTCTCTCTTCCTAACAAGTCATAGTAAAACCAATCCATATTAGAGAAAATTCCTTATGTGAAATCATAGATGCTCTCATTTGTGTCAGTCATGATGACGCAAGCCAAGAGCTGCATGCCCCTACCCACATGTAAAATGTATTGCCACCTTCTGGTGAGCACGTCGGCAAATTAAGTTGTTAGGTCAGCTCATATATCCTCTCCTGTTCCCATACAATAGCCAGGCTTTTGTTAGTCCACTTATGCCTTGGATGACCGCTGTCCTGATGGCAGGTTTTTGACTTATGATTCTGATTTCTACCTGGAAGTTTAGATTACCAGTGTGACCCCCTCCTTTAAGACCCCCTTCATGGAACAGGAGGTTATGCCCTCCTGAAGTGGGGAGTCCCTATCTGCTGGGTTCTCCCTTGGATATGGTGAATCTGGAGCTTTGCCCTTTCCGCTTTGCCCTTCTCCCCCCAAATTCCTTTTACTTATCCCCTCCCTCCTTTCCTGGAGGTAGTCCTTGGACAGTGAGCTGTATGAGTACCTTAGGATGGGAGTAGAGTGTCGTAGGGCTGCTATGACACTTTTTTTAAATTGGGTGTTATAGGCATGCTGCTCCGGGCAACCCTTTTTTCACATTTGGACAGGCGGTAGCCTGCTCTGAGTGTCTAATTCGTCCCCTGGTGTCGGTACCTAGGTACTACTCCGCAGTGGTGCCATTTTTAGCACAAGCAATGCTACAGGACCGGGTGCTCTGCTGCTTCCGGCACCGCTTTCTTTGTTTTTGAGGCCCTGGTCCTATCATCTGCCTTCAGACTTTGGGTGTAGGGTACATCACATCCCCTCCAAGTTTGGAACCAGATTCTCTTGTTTTGGGTCTATTGGCATTGCTTGCTGTCATGCCTACCTCTCAGTTGTTTTGCTTGGGATGTCCCTTTGTCTTGAATAATTGAAGCCTGTGTCCTGAATTGTATGATTTAAGAAATAAGGATTTGTATTTGTCTGTAAAATATGTTTGTTGGAGTACAGTAAAGGATACATACCACCCTCCCCTCTGCCCTGGCATTTTCCTCCTATTGCTTGCTAAAAAAAAAAAAAAAAATTGAGGATTGCTGGGAGCTCAAAGGGTCATATTGGCTTTCCTAACAGCTTTGTTTTTCCAGTGCCCTCATGTAAAGGTGGCATCATACAACCTATGGTCTTGATTAATAAGGGGCTGTGTCCTGTAATGCACCCAAAGAAGGATTTTACAGACAAGTAAAAAATCCTTATTTTCTTAGCCTAGACAGTTGAGGGTGGTTTGTCACCTGCCTAGATAGTGGTATTTCCATATTTAAAACTCAGTTTGTGGACCCCCCCCCAGGGCACTCAGAAATGAAGACAAAGGTAACTCTCAGTGGTAGCTTTGCATTGCCTTAAAAAGCTGATAATGTTTATGTAAAGACATCCTGTGCAATTGCATACACTTGCATTTGTTAGAAAGAGATCCACTAGTAGCTCACATAAAAAATAAAAAACAGTCTAGTGAACATACGGTTTTGCAATCTGTTTATCTCTTAGTTTAATGGCAGTGTTATGTGACTGGAGTGAGGCTTGGCCAGTATTTTCTGTGGCTGACAAGCCATTGACTTTACATCATAAGGTATATATTGTAGATACAAGTCTATTAATAAGTTCCCCTAATCACAGCTTCTTCTTGTGTCCTGTGCTTTTGAGGTGGCATCATGCTTTTTCCGCTGTAGAATTAATAGGTGACGTATTAATAGGCGATACATTGTGTAGTTACCACTATAATCTGCTAACAGGCCTCAATTTTCAGTTCTTTTTTTGGTATCCATGCTACTTTCTCATTAGGATGAGTCATTTTCTTCCATGTGTATCTACTCGTTTCCATTTTTTTATTTTGGGAAGCAGAAAATATCTTAAAAGTCAACGTTACCTTAACACATGCTTCCCAAAAATGGCACAATGTGTCAGTGTCCTCTTGTATATTAAAATGCCATGGTCCGTTCCTCAAATAAATAAATGCCCACCTCTTGAACTGTTCACAGCAATGTCTTCCCCAATCTGTCCTGCAGATTGGCTACAGAGTCACTGTATTGTGTACACTCCACTCAATGTAATAAAGTGACTCTTTCTGGAGGACAAGTTGCCAGCTCTTCACCTTATACCTCCATAGTCATGGGTCCAGGATTATAAGGTTCTGTGGTAATTGGACATTCGCAAAGCTTTTGGAAAGGGGATAAATTCATGCGCTGCTATTGTAGTTAAAAAGCTTTTGGACATGGGTCATTGGGTTGGGGACAAAAAACAGGGTCCCATGGAGCAGGATGGGGTTATAGGGGTATACCCAATGGGTATACCCCTATAACCCCATCCTGCTCCATGGGACCCTGTTTTTTTGCTAGTGTCTTGTAGGTGACCATATTGAAGGGTTTCTATGCTGTTGGACACCTATGTGGCAAATGAGGTTTAATAAGGTTTAAAGTGTTACTAAAACCTTGTTTTTTTTTTTTGTTTTTTTTTCTTTCTTTCTTTCTTTACATGTAAATAACAAAATGTTATACTTGTCTGCTCTGTGCAATGGTTTTGGACAGAGCAGCCTGGATCCTCCTCTACTCGGGTCCCACGGCGGTGCTCCTGGCCCCTCCCTCCTGCGCTCTCCTGAGCCACCGCTCTGTGTGTCCATTCACATAGGGAGCACAAGGGGGCACTCTTTACATCTGGAGGAAAATAGATTTAAAGCAGTATTAAACCGAAAAGCAAGCCTTTATTATTTTGCAGCTTACCATTTCTTAGATGTGATGCCTGTATTAGTTTCCTTTTTTAGGCTTTCTTTCCCAGCTAGTTAGTCTGTTTTTCAACAGAAAAGGTCTCTTGTAGTTACAGTGATTGGACCATTTAACATTGGCAGGGGTGCCTAAAATGATCAGCAAGGTGTCTCATGTATCAGGCCCCCTTTACAGTGCCCGGCTTTCTTGGGATCGCAATCTGGTCCTCTCTGCTCTGCATGCATACCTCTGCAACTAACTTTGGGTGGTCGCTCCTGCAAGGTGGCCTTATTGGTGAGTATCTCGTTTATCAGATGTGCTTCAGAGTTAGCGCCCTTTCTTCTAATTCTTCACAAGGTTAAAATGGTCTTAAATACAAGATCCTTCTTTCTCTCCAAGGTGGTAACTGTTGGTAAAGACATTGTCCTACTTTCCTTGTGCTCTACTTCTAAAACTGGCCATAGATGAGGTTTTATTATTTTCACGGGGTGAACGAAAGAAAAAAACAAACGCTTTTTCCATCCCTCCTCCCATTCAGAGATTATTTTATCTACCTTGTTTGTGTGGATGAAGAAATCGGACAGTGTATGGTCAGTTTAGGAGTACTTGGCCCCGATATTAATCTGCATGGCAGGACTAGGTGAATGGCAATTCAGTGCAGCAGTAGCCTGCAGGCACCATTGTTCCAGGAATTCCCGGTTGAGAAGCCCTGATATAATCTGTCTAAATAATCTACATATGAAATATATAATTTGTATCGCTTTAGTTAAAAAAAAATAAAAAATCACTCAGCAAAAGTAGCGGTAGTTAATAGTAAAGTTGATAAATAACAGCTGCGCTGAGGCTGGTGCCAGGAGAATGCTGTGCAGAGATGTCTATAAAATCACAGCCTCTGTCATTTTTCTACAGCTTATATTCATCAGCTTGGTGCTGTGCCCCACTATCTTACACCCTGTAAAATAATAAGGTTGTCTGCCGCTGTTTTTAATAACATGCCCTTTTATATGCTAAAGATAACCACATTTACCTCTTGCCCTTTTAATAGATCTATCTTATGCATGCAATTGGGAAAAAGTCAAATGGTGGCTTTTCACTCTCATCTGCATCAAAATGTATCCCAATCATTGAGCCTAGAACACAGCGAGGATTCTGTGTATTCATTCAAATGTGAGGATTGCTGAGGAACTTAGTAAAGCGAAAAACACCCCCTAGCAACTACAGCAATGTGTTTTCATTATATTGTGTACAAAAAATTAAGGAATTCAGTTGTATGTTCTCTTTTACTGCAAGTATAAGTACCATCTTTTCCTGGCACCTTTTTTCTATATCAATTTTTTTTGTTGTTTTCCAATGTCCAGTTACTTCTGATATTTTTTTCCTAGATCTTTTATTCAACTTTGATTACATTAAAGTGCCCGGCATTATTTGCACAGTCCACTTATTTATTTTTAGAAGTTCACCCACCTCATGTACAAACATGGCATTTATTGTTTGAATTAAACAAGCATTGGGTGAAAAATAATGTGCTCACCTTCACCATACACCCAGGGTTGGACCCATGGCACCTAGGCAAGGGTGACATTTCACAAATAAACACCCAGGGTGGCGCAAACGCCTAGTGCAATAACTGAGATTTATTAATGGAAACACCAAAAAGCCAAATGGATACTCACAAAGGACAGTAGTAACAAGCATGACAACAAATTCAATGGTCAACCAGTGTAGCAACAATTGACCTGACTGTCAGTGACGGCAAGCAGATGCTTTTGGGGGGGATAGAGCTATAGTGGTGCCTTTGCATTTATTAGGAGGTGAATACCATTCGGCTATGGCTCTTAGGAAGGGGATGCGTCCACAATTAGATCACTCATTGCCTCACTAGTTGACCTTTTTGATTTTTTTTTTGCTGCTGGTTACTTCTGTCTTTTTTGAGTATCCATTTGGCTTTTTGTTTTTTCTATTAATAAATCTTGGGCATGTGTACTAGGGGTTTGTGCCCCACCGTCTGTTTTTTTTTGCAGTTTATTTTGTATTCCCCTGTCTGAGGAGGGCAGCATCTTTGAAGCATTTCACCAGAGGAAGTATAAACTCTGCACAATAACTTGGTCTGGTGACTGTCCTGAGCGCTGGAGTGGTCATTTGTTTTTTTTCAAGGGTGACATTTTGGATGTATTTGAGAGATTCTGGGATAATCCCAAACTTCTCATGCTGATGCTCTGCCGCAGTGATTCTCAGTGTATCCCACAATCTCACTAGAAGGCCCAGGGTGGCAGGTTAAGTACGTTTGTTATTTTGCTTTCGATGTTTGATATGGGATTTCATATGAATAATGCCATCTTTTTACATGGAAAGAGGGTCAAATAGATAAATGGACCAAATGGTCTGCTATAACCTCAGGTTTCTGTATTGCTGCTGACCTAGTTGTTGAGGGCTGTTGCTTATAACAGAACTATATGTAAATTAATACACACATACGTGTGTGTGTGTATGTATGTATTATATATATATATATATATATATATATATATATATATATATATATATATATATATATATATATATATATATATATAATATTATGTCCTTATCTGTTCTCTTTAAAGAAGGTTGGGAGCTCTTGAAGCAGGCATTTCTTGTTGCTCTGTATAAACTTGTTGGCAATCTGCCATCTTAATTTTGTGGAGATTTTAGATAAGGATAGTGAGAAGAGGGAATCTAATCATTAGGTGCTCTTTACCATGCTTCTTCATACATTCAATGTATTACTGCTGCTAATGAGCACTCAGCATAGTGTCTCTTGATTGGCATATGATTTGGAATTCTACTGCTGCACTTCACATCAATTTCTAAAAGGGTACTGCCTGTTCTGGAAGCAAACAATTAAGTCTTGTAAGCTTGGCTTATTCTTCATTAATAACTTTGGTACAACTACCTTCTTTCTTCAGATTTGTGAGCACTACCATTGTGATTCTAAGGGCATGCCCACACTGGCCTTTCGGCTGTATCTGTACCACATTTGGGCATGTTTGATGTCAGTTGTATTGTAAATGCAGAAGCTACACTCTACACCAGGGGTCTCAAACTGGCGGCCCTCCAGCTGTTGGGAAACTACAAAGTCCCATGAGGCATTACAAGGCTGACAGTTACAAGCATGACTCCCACAGGCAGAGGCATGATTGGACTTGTAGTTTCGCAACAGCTGGAGGGCCGAGAGTTTGAGCCCACTGCTCTACCCTGTGCTGCTTATTCTATTCTGGATAATGCAAGTTATATGCAGTAGTGCGCACCCTTCATGCATAGTACAGATTACTTCTCTAGTCTAGACTTTTTGGACTTTTTATGATGGAGGAATCTTAATAATTTTTAGGTCTTGAAGTCCTTGTAAAAATCGTTATCTACAGCCCACCGTACTGTATTTTGAAAAGTAAGTTGTAGATATAAGACCTGTTGCACACAGTAGTAAAAAAAGGCATATTTTTCACTGATCTGGATATAGATGCATTGTTGTCTAAGGCTTCATTTACACGGCTGTAAAAATGTTACTGATATTATTACACGTGTTTTGTAGGAGAAAAGTTCCTGCGCAATGATCAGTAATATACTTGCGTATAGATCATGTTCATGTGTATGAATACATAACTTGTTTTTATGGTCATTTATTTTTCCCCTTTGTTTTGACTTAATTTACACACGTACAAATGCATATATAGGCATTTATATGTGTAAATGCGTAAATCAGATGTTCTTAGATGCAGATTTTCAGATTATGTGTTATGGATCTGAAAGCAGCTCATGTTTAGGCACCTGTGTGAATGGCTCAGGTGAAAACAATGCAGCTGTGTTCAGATCCGCAATTAAAAGACACTTTGTATATGTGTGTGTGTGTTTTTACGGCCGTGTGAATGAAGCCAAAGGCCGGCCGTAGACGGTTAGAATCTAGGCTGGGTCAGCAGAAACTAGACAAGATTTGAACCATGGATGGGCCGTCTGAATGTACCAAGTTGATCGATCAACTTGGGTACAACCAGCCTGCCGGATTTTACAAGCGATTATTGCTAGTGGCTGCTATACCCACTAGCGATAATCACGGTCTTCTCCCCCGGCGGGAAGGGAGCTCTGAGGGAGGGATTCCCCTGTCAACACTTTTGATGGGGGGATAGAACCCATGGTTGCAGGAAAGAAATTTGCTCCATGTATGGCCTGCCTAAAGAAAACAAACTCACAGCTGCATAAAAATCAGTAATAGAGAAATGAATACAGAGCCATAAAACAAAAATAGAAAATTTTACATATGAGTGCATATATACACAAATACTGATAACAAAGAAGAATTTTAACATTTTATATGTTTACACTCCTTTGCACGTGGTTAACAAGAGGCCTTAATGGAACATTTAAAGTGTTTCTAAACCCAGGAGCCGGCATTCACTATATCTGGTCTCCCACAGTACACAGAACATGGAATTATTTTAGTAAATCTAAACTGCTAAATACCTTTTCTCATCAACAGTATATAGCAGTCTTGTGATGTCTATCAGTGTCAGAGTGTCAGAGTTTTCATTCTACTCTGACTGTCCTATGAAGCTGCAGGACCCCCGACCCTCTGTCTGGACAGTGCTGATTGCACCCTCAGAAGAAAAAAAAAAAGCTCTGTTCTATCAAGAGAGAGATTGGGTATTGAGGAAGAAGGGGAGGATCAGAGAAGACAGGATCAAACAGTCTTTTTACACAATGTGGGGGATTAACCCCTTAGGTTCTACAGTGAGTAGAACAAACATGCTTTACTGCATATAGAAAAGGGTGTAGTAATTGCACAGGTGAGAAATGGTGATAAATAATGAAAATAAGCAGCTGGCAATCGCACATCAGAACATTTGTGTAAAAACATAAAAGGCAAAAGATTGCCGGGCTAGTGTCTGATAAACAAACAATATGAAATTAATATTAATAATTAGTCCTAAAGATTGTTCATAAAGTGTCAAAACATCCTCATGATTCTTGGGGTGATGGACGACAAAAACATTCAAAGTGCACCTTCCCTTGTGAAATGTAAAAGATGTACCCTTACTGGATAGCTAGACTCCATGTAATAGGAGCCTATACAGACATATACAGACTGATTTTACTGTTGTGGGTTTAGTAACACTTTCACATGGGGCAGACTCTGGTAGGAGTCTGTCTGTTTAGCAGGGAGTCTGTCCGCTGATCCCCACTGAGCAGTTGGATGGCTTGTCTGTGTCCGCTTCGCTTAGGCAGAGCCGTTACAAGCAGCCTGCTTTCCTCTATAGGTGATCACACGTTCTGTCTGTTTTTATCAGATCGGTTTGGATTGTGTCGGCGGGTGTACACAGACACAAGACAATTTACATTCGCTGCTGTATAAAGTATAATGGAGTATCTGATGGGGTCTGCCGAAAAAACTGACAGGTGGGCCAGATCGGTCCGCCCGTGTGAAAGGGGCCTTACTCAAGATTGTTTTTGTCAACAAGATCCTGAGTATAAACATCAGTAAATTCATATGTCTGTGTGCAATAGTGAATAATAAAGAATTTTTAGGATGATTAAGCGTAACCAAATATGGTAGTATTAGATTGTACAGGAAACACAGACATAATAAAGGTATCGCTCCATACCAGGCGGCTAGCTGTGTTTCCTCAGCCAATAGAAAAATAGAGGTTGGGTTATGGAGGAATTAGGGAGAGAGAGAGAGATACATTCCTTTGTGTGATTCTAACAGCATTTTTTGGCCTGTAGAGATCAACCTAATGTGTACACATTTGAAATAAATTGTCTTCTCTTCTCTTCTGGAGTTTGACTGATCACAAGAGGAGAATAAACCTAACAGAGAACCTAGTATATTTGATGGAGATTCAACATCTGTTTTGATTCAGGGACTCTTTTAGTGCTTTTTAGATACGTTTGATATAAATAACCTTTCCAATCTGTGAGAAATGCCCCCTTACATTGTTGGTTGGTTGTGGTCAGAGGAGCTAATGCCGCCTTATGTTGGTGGTCTGTGGTGAAATGCCCCTTTTATAGTCAGTCAATGGGAAGAAGGACCTTCAGATTAATAAGAAATATAATTGGTGTTGGTGATTATTTACTGGAGAGAAGAAAAAAGCTCCACTGGTCCCCTACTACTGACTCTGCTCAGTGACATTGTTGCAAGAACTATGCAAACACCATCAGACAAGACCAATCCACCATTGCTCAAGGATCCCCTAACAACCTCTGGATGAATCCTAGAGTTACAAGAAGCCCTGATTAAGAAAGGTTGCTTTATTCATAATTTAAGAGCTTTGAAAAATACAAGCTAAATATCCGAGTGCACGCAACCTTGGGCCTTGTGTATGTGAGGACAGGATTTCCATTTGTGACATGTTACCCATGATTCTGTCCAGTACATCTTCTTGTATTCAGTCATGTTTGGGGACTGCTGTATACACGGGCAGTTACCCTCTGTGCAAAATGAGTTCTTGTGACGGAGCATCAGGAAGATCCATTCAGAGATATTTAAAGGTCTCCAATGGCTTTCACCACACAGACCGAAGCTGAAACCTGCTTATCATGTCTGCCTATGGAAGGGCTCTTCATATCTAACAGTAACAAACACATTGAAGCTTGTTTGATTTGGGTAGCCGTTTCCTTAATCAGATGGGAAATCTTTAGCTTGCTTCCTGTTTTTTTACTTTGTGAATTTTCATTGAATCGGAAGCACCACCTACAAATGATCATTGTTACCGGAGCCTTTTATTTATTTAATGCTTTTATTTTTAATCACTATACAGTAATGACAAGCATAACAAACAGCAAGTTCCTAGAGTGCTCCAAACTGGCAGTCAGATGAGGATATATTGAAAATAGGGCTGACCCCCAGTGCAGCTGCCAGCCACTGGACACATGGAAAGCAAAATATAAAATACAAGAAAAGCAGCGCTCTATGGGTAAAAGTCCGATATATAAAACAAAGTATATATGCATAAAAACAAATGCACCTAGGATTAGATACAAATTGTATTTATTGTACTTCAGCGGTTGCCAAGCAGCATACACAGGACTGGTGCAAAAATGCAATGAAAAAGATAAAAAGCATATAGCTGTATATAGATAAAATGATATTAAAATGGTACCACCATGGAAGAATCTTAAAAAGGGGTTAACTTCTCCCGGGAGGTTTAGCAAGTTGTTAGTGGACCACGGTCATCCTGGGATATGTGGAAGGCGTTCTGACGCTGATCAGGCTGTGGGAAGGGTGGTGTGTTGGTCGCCACTGGAGAGCGAGGCTGGGAACGCTGGATGCTTTGACAAAGTGCAGGCGGGCGAAACATGTCAGCTATGGCAACTTGTGAGCTTGCGGTCCACTAGTGTTCACAGGGTTCTGGCTTCCGGAGTAGCACCGACATCACCGCGCATGCCTGGTCTCCTCGGTTACATCCGGCGTTCCCAGCCTCACTCTCCAGTGGTGACCAACCCACCATGCTTCCCACAGCCTGGCGCTGTTCAGGTGGATCACCAAGGCGAGTGCATTACATCACCGCAGTCAGCGGGTACTCCCCCCGCTCCCCTTCAGATCTGCAGTGTCTGATTGCGGGTCAGCAGGAAGAGGTTTCACCATCTCACTCCCTCCGATCAGCGCCAGAACGCCTTCCACATATCCAAGGATAACTGTGGTCCACTAACTACTGGCTAAACCTCCCAGGAGCAGTTAACCCCTTCTTATCAAGATTCTTCCATGGTGGTACCGTTTTAATATCATTTTAATTGCATTTTTGCACCAGTGTCCGCAGTCCTGTGTATACTGCTTGGCAACCGCTGAAGTACAATAAATACAATTCGTATCCAATCCTAGGCGCATTTGTTTTTATGCATATATACTTTGTTTTATATATCTGACTTTTACCCATAGAGTAATGACAAGCATGCATTCAGCGTTGGGTCATGTTACTGGTATGTACAAGCAAAATGATATATAAAGTCTGACAGGATGATGGAGATGACTACTAGAAGAGTGATAAATCAACAGAAAATGACACGTTCTACTGTCATCTATTTCCAGATAATATAGCTCAAGTAATTACAATGTTTTACTTTAACTTATGTGTTGGCTCTTAGTCCAAAGATAGTGAAATTCATGGTGTTGCAAATAGATTTCGCTTTGTCATATTGTAGAAACTCGCATGCCTGGTTTTTGAGGCTCTGGTGTTGGATTCCAGCGTGAAACCAGTTTGATATTGTATGAGCAGAGTGTCTCTTGATAAATGGATCACGTTACCAGTGAAAGACAGCTTGTCGGAGGAACAGAGGAGGCTCTGTGTGTGTTTACTGGCAGAACACATGTTAGCATTGTGTTTACTATAAATACCATAAACTGTATATGGTTGCACTTTCATAAGTATCCAGCTAGTAAGGTAGCCATTACTCACCTATTCATTGTCCACTGTTATAATATTCTTATCGCCTTGCTTATTATCGGACAGATTACTATGATTTTTACACACAATGCTCTGATTCTCTCTCTCACATACACACACTCTCTGTATAGCTAATAGCTCAGGATGAGCCGCTGTACTAACTATGCAATGTTAGTACAGTGATCTCCCCTGCTGAGCTATTGTGTTCTGACAGGGAACGGCCCCCTGCCAGAACAATCCAGTCAGCGCTCTCAGCCATTGGCTGAGAGCACTGATTGGCAGACCTTTTTCAGTCACGCCCCTTCAAAAGAAGCCGACCTGGCTGCAATACACACGTTTCTATTGAACCGTTCGATGCTGCCCAACATTCGGCCCATGTGTACTAGGTTTTACACTGCTGCCTTACACAGACTCGGCATTGGATCTCACCACCTCACCCAGCCATGTGCTCGACCTCCATGCTCCCTCCCACAGTCTGCGATCAGTGCTGCCATTGGAATTCCCCTCCTTCACCTACAGCTCTCTGCACTACTCCCAGAGCCTCCCTCTGAGTTTATGGGAGCCAGAACTATATAGAGGAGGCATTGGGTATCAATGTGTGCTAACAGAACTGATCGACAGCGCCCATGGAAAACAACACTGGAAACAACATTTATAATGTTGATTTGCGGCAGAGCCCCTGGGGACCACCAACATTTTCTTGTGGACCATCAGTGGTCCACAGACCACTGGTTGGCGGCCACTGGTATAGATAGCTACATAGGATAATTTCACAGCTAAGAAATTGAGCATTCCTTGTCATGGACCTATTCAAGATGGTGGGTGGGCTGGCTAAGGAATTCTCTTCGGAGGATGGTACCGTAAAGATTCTTGTGACGCCATTGCTCTTTCATAACTTCATAACATAAATGATCATTTTTAAATAAAGAATATCATTAATAATATACTATTGGAAAAAAATATGATCCCCCTTCTTTTTTTTTATGTCTTGGGTCATGAAGTTTGGTGTAAACTGCTAGTACTAAGAATTGGAGAGGTATTAGAACACCTGTCCGTTTCTATTGCTGTCTTTGCTCCTGTTAGGTAGATTCGCCCTCTCTATTTGTTCTGTTTGCCCATTATCATTAAAAGTAAAAGAACATTTCCTCTTACTTCCTGTTTTGGCTATGGGACAGGGAGTGAAGGGAAATCTCCCCAGTGGGGACACAAATAGCAAAAAATAAACGGACAGGGGTTATGACCTCCCTTATCTATCCAAAATGGAAAAAAAAAAAAAGTTTTGCTTTTGTTCTACTTTAAATGTGATTGGTAATGTAGGAGGCAGAAGGAGAGGAAGTTATGTGGTGCAAGCTTCATGAAGCGCACTCCTACTCATCCCGATACAGCGGTTTGTGCTCGATGGTGCAGAGGCTGATCGAGAACTCCGATCAAAGAAAATTCTTTACTGAAACAAAAAAGTAGACTGCCAGTGCTAACTTTTCCTTTTTAAAATGCTTGTTGCCTGGCTGTAATGCTGATCTTAAATCTTTGATTGAGGTACTACAGCAGAAAAAAACAGCTGCATGTTTGTTCCAGGTTAGTGACGCAGAAAGTGTTGAGACCAGAGGACGGGTATCTTGGTTTTTTTATAAGAAGGTCAAGTGGTCAACAATGATGGCCTCTGTATTCAGGTTTCCATTAAAGTGGATGTGTACTCTTTTCAGTGCTTTTTACTCAATGCTTTGATAACCTTTTAAATCGACATTAATCTTTTATTAGCCTTGTTTCTTTTTATAGCAGTTATACGTACACGGCCATACTTCTTGTTACATATGCCAACACTGCTTTCCTGCTTCACAGTGCTACACAGTGGTTATGCTTTATTTCCTTTTCACAATGCAAGTCTATGACTTGGCTGACTTACTGAGAACAGTACATTGTCTGTGTGACTACCTGGAGCCTCTCTGTCTCCTGGCCACACGGAAGTCTTTGGAATTCTACTGCACAGGCATTTGGAAGAATAGGACCAGCCGGTTAGAGGTAAACACTGTGGCAGGAAGCAGCTGGACAGCGTACCAGAACAAGGTATCCGCTCAGTGATGTCTGGAGCCCCCATATTGGAAGTCATGAAGCTGTGAAGTATTCGTTGATATAGCAGGTATAGATAGGATTTCTCCTCTATCATTACTCCTGTGCACTCAGGATGGAAATGTCAGGTTTCTCAGGCCAATAATGTGGTCTAAAAGAGCCCCTGTAACACTTCAACCCCAATGTTTAACCTGTTTTCTTTTTTAATTATTAACACATTAGCTTATTTGATTCCAGCATTCAACTATGTAATGTACAATAGAGGATTGCTAGGAGCAATGTCATGAGATGCCCATTGAAAAGCTTAGAATAGGATACATTTTGACAGTTCTTTGTTCAGCTTTGTGGGAAAAAAAATAAGCATTTCTAAAGCAGTATCTCATTATGTGATGTAAGTGATATATTGATATTAAGGCTAGGAGCAGCTATACACCTCTAAAGAATCGGATTTTGCATCTAAATTGCTATCAAATGATTGTTTGAGAATAGCTATTTTTCTTTAATCTGCCATTACCATCTCACTGGCTCTTAATTTGTAGACCTGAAGTGTTTTAAAGAAAGAAACTTTAAAAGTTGCAGACTGCCATCTAGTGGTCACATAACATATCACAGTTACAGGATCAGAAAACAGACCTGTGAGCGGTTGTTGGTTGAGTCTGTCTGAATCATTGTATAACGCTCATCAGTGTGTCATTTTTTTTTAATGTTGATTCTAAAATGGCAAGATATTGAGGTCGATGTTGAAATTCTATATGAAAGGAAAAAAGTTTTTCTAGTTTTGACATCTAAAGTTATCCTAAAATAATATAATTTTTTTACTCGTTTTGAATTTGGAAGATCTTCATCTAGAATTTACAAATCTTCCCTTGTACATAGCTTTCAAAGTCTTCCTTGGCTAATCCTTTTCCAATTGTATGTGTTTTTTTATTGTTTTGCCTAGAACCTTGTCAATTCTTGTTTGTGTCTGCTAGACATCTACCATATTGGTGGAGATTCAGACTATTGCAGCTGTTTATTCCTAAAGCAATCCCCCGATAACAGTCAATGTAGCCCATTGATCGAAAAGCATTAGTGTGGGGATATGGCTGATGATGTGAAGCTCCTAATAGTCTTCTGTGAGACTAGAAACTATGGAGGGCTCTTAAAGTGGAGTTCCACCCACTTTTACAACTCTTCAGCATCCCTCACTAAACTGTGCACTGTAAACAAATTGGTTATTTTTTTTATTTTTTTTTCAGCACAGACTGTATATCTGCTGTATTCATTTTTCACTTCCTCCTCCCTGGCCGCGGCCCATCGCATCATTTCCTGTTTGCAATGCCTCCTGGGAAGGGGCAGCAACTTCCTCTGACACTGCCGTTGCTATGGAAACCTGACCTGAAACCTATTACACTGCTTATGCTGCACTGAGCATGTACGAGATCTGCAAGGATGAGATCCAGGAAGAAATACAGTCTGGCTTCAGATGCCCACACTTAAGATGGCCACAGCCTGCTGCAAGTTTATAAAATAACAAACCACTGCTAAAAACTAACAAAACAGACCTTAGTTTACAGACTAACTTTACTAGAATACATTAAGCTTGTGTATTATAGGGGTATTTTTATTTAAAAAGTATAATTTCGTCCGGAACACCGCTTTAAGTACCATCACATGTTCAGAAGAGCTCTGCTCTGGGAATTATATGCTAAATATATAGGTACTTTTTTGTACTGCTTGATTTGTCACTTAAAACAATGCTAATGGATCCCTTCAAGATAGCAAAACTTAATATTTTAACTATGTGTGCTTTAGGGGCAATTGCTGTTTTTACTAAATGTTTTATTTTTAATTAAAGAATTATTTTCTTAACTGTTTTGTATACTACAGACTATTCCTTTAGTCGCTTCTAGGCTTATTTTTATTTTCTTTTATTTTTTTCTAGTACTTGATTCTATATACAGGTAGCTTTTTATATATTCTGGTATATATTAGTTTCCGTATAACTTCTATTCCATGATTTGTTATGAGGTGCAGATCTGATCTGTGGTTGTCCTGTTCTGGAATCCACATTGGTATTCCTTCACCCTGTGCTGCTTATATTGATGGAGACATGTCTACTACTCATAAATTTGTATCCGTAGGAGTGTCTGACATGTTGTACCATTCATAACAGGGCAAGATTTGTTACCTTTATAGTGAATGTAAACCCGAATAATGAAATCTTCATATTTTGTGTTTTTAATATCCAACTGAAAGTGGTTGTTTTTGTTTGATCAGCGCAAAGAAAAATTGTTGGTTCTGTCAGACATCTTATGAGCTGATAACTTGATGAACTTTCGCTGCCCTCCTACCAGTTAGTGTTGTTCCCACCTCTTTGTGGGCTACAGAACACACCCCCTATTTTAATGCAGTGTGGAGAAAGGGAGGAGTTCTGTAGTCCTAGCACTTTTCATTAGACCTATAAAGCTAGCTGTCCATGGGGAATGTAAAGATTCCCCCATCCCATGGCTGTCAGAATACTTGACCTTGAGATTGCAACTAATTGGTTACAGGCACCGACTGCAAAGTTATTTCCTGGCTTCTTCGATTTTCAGATCAAAGGTTGTTAAGTCAGGTGGTACCAACAGAGCCACAGCTAATTCAGCAGGGATTGGATGAAATTTGAGCCATGTATGGCCAGTATAAGTAAGAAAGGAAGTTTGCTTACGGGAGAGCGACTAGGTGAAAACCAAAGAAAAACACAGTTGGAAAAAAAAGAATGAATACAGACATCACATCTAAGGGCTGGTAATCTAGAGTTTTGACATATATTTTAACCACTAGATATTTTTTGGCAATTTTTGTTTCCATGTAACAATCAGTATTGTTTATAGAAAATGTCTTAGAACCCCCAAACATTAGATATAAGCAGAGGCCCTAGAGAATAAATTGGTGGTACTTCCCTAATTGTCTTTTAGGACAGCCACCTTTGAGAGACCTCTGCTCCTCCCTTCACAGGGAACACCGCCTTAGCTTCAAGATTTAAGCCCCTCCTGCCCCACTGGACCCTCAGTTTCGTTGTGTCCTCCAGTGGGGAGAGATTACTCAGAACCAGGGCTGATCAGCAGGGGAAGTTGAAGCGTTTTTTCACTGTGGGGAGAAGCTCTTCCCCATATCTCTATTTCTTGGCGGAGCCTTGGGGAAGGTACCGATAGGTCCGCCGCTTAGCCACCTCAGCTCCTCTTGAGGGTGGGGAAGAAGGTTGGGGGGCCTGCTCTGATTCTGTGCAGGGGGGTGTCGTCGGAGGTGCACAGTTCCTCCCTGCGTTGTGTGGCCAGTGAGGGGGCTCCATGCTGGGCCGGAGGATGGGGTGACGTCACGTCTGGTGGGGGCGTGCACTTCTGTCGGGGGTTCAATGAGTGGTTCAGGAAGGCGAGACCACTGCGATCCTCAGCAGGAGATGTCCGGGCAGAGGCGGCCCAGACTGCTCCTGACATTGCCAGCACCAGCAACTAAGGTAAGAGGAACCCTAGGGTGGGTGTTCCCTTTCACCCAATGGTTAACCAGGAGGTCTGGTGCTAGAATTACTGTCCATGATCTGACGTTCGTGGTGATACCTCACATGTGTTGGAAAAGCGTTGTTTGTTCGCATGCTGGACCGACGCATTTGTTCGCCTTTGCGTGCAAGCATGGGGGATGGGGGCACTTTTAAAATTTATGTATTCATATTTTTTCCACTGTCGCTGTGATCAAATGCTTTTTTTATTTTTAAAAAGTGTGCCGTTTACATCTGGGTAGGCTGGAAGGGATGTCAGGTCATCACTTCCAGTTCCCTTTATCATAGAGACGAATAAAGCAGTTCCGGTCTTTGTTCGTCTCTTTGATCAGCTGGCAGAAGTGAGACAGGACAGCCCGATGAATGTGGTGGGAGGGGACATCCCATCCCGCTGCTTGTAAAAGCAAACGAGCAGCTAGTTAGCTACTGGTTTTGCTTTTACAAGAGAGCTGAACGTCGGCTCTGAAAACGATACCGTGATCATGCCCTACTAATGTACACCTGAGACTCCAAATCAGCTTAAGTGTGCAGCACAATGCCTCCTTCTGAAAAGAACCCAACAATTTTGTTGGGATTCATCCTGCTACCTGATTTACAGCTGGCTCCGTCTTTCAGTATGGGGCTGGGAGCTAGAGCCATCCGCTCCCGCCCGTTCTCAAACCTGTCACTCCATTCTGTACCGGAGGAGTCACCGACGGTCCACAGCGAGCAGAGACTGAGAGCTGTCAGAGCAGCAGTCACATACACACTCCGCTCCTAATCTTGAAGACATTTTTTTTTTTTTACGCGAAACTTCTTTAAAGTGGTTCTAAACTCCAAAGGTTTTTTTTTATTTATTTTTTTACACCTTAATGCATTCTCTTCATTAAGTTGAAACAAAATCTTGCAATACCTGTTCCCCTCACAGACTCCTGTTGATGTCAGTCAAATCCTGTGAGGAGGGAGAACGAGCGTGGCTGAGCTGCACTGGGTGTGTCTATAGGCGCACACATCCTGGCTCAGGAGTGCGCCGCAAGAGGAATTAGCAGTGTCAGAGGAGGAGATAAGATTGCTGTGTGCAATATCCTTGCACACAGCAGGTCATTGTGTGTTTTTTTTTTTTTTTTTTTTTATAATTATTAAAATAAACACAAAACTTTATTAACTCAAATGTGAGCTCCTTCTGGGCTTGGTAGATTGTCATGGGCTTCTTGTAGATTATATACTTGGTATGTGTTTTCTTTCCCTTTTATATTTTTCCTTATATTTGCTTGTCTGAAGCTATTATTGGCAATGTTACTTTGAAAATGCATCTGACAGGCTTGAGGTCTCTCAGCTGGTCCTTGGAGATATCTGCACATTACATCAATAAATGTACTTTGTTAGATCCAGATTGTAGCATTTGGTGGGACTGATGCCACATGTTATGAGTCATATGTAAAAAGATAACACAAAGTACTAGATCTAGTATATTACAGTCTGTGGAACGGAAGAGATGTGGTAAACACTTACATGTTGGGAGCCATTCGGGATTATTATCAGCTATTTTTTTTTTATTTCCTTGTGTATGATTGTAGCCTGGATAGAAGATGTATCTTTAAGTGTATTCTGTTTCTCCTAAAGGCAAGAAATTCTACAAAGGCTCAATTACCATAGAAGTGTGATAGTGAAAGTCAAAAACAAAGATTTTTTTTCTTTTAAATAAATGACTTTTTTGAACCATACCTTTTTCACATTGCACCATAAGGCCTCGTTTACACTTGCTTCGCAATGTGGCAATAGAACCGTGTTTTTAAAGCACTCTGAATGCCAATCAAAGCAGCTTGGAAATTTACTACTGAGCGAAGTGGGGTTTGTATGGGGAATGTACTACTGAACAGAGGAGGGGGAAGGTGGTTTTGGGTCGTGGTGATATACTACTGAGTGGGTGGGGTTTTACTGGGAGGGGATGCTGCTAAGCCAGGAAAACGATGGTCCGATTCCTCCTGTATTGAATTGTATTGTAAGTGTCCTGTCTGCCCTCATGTTGTAAAGCCATGCGCAAACTGTTG
This sequence comes from Lithobates sylvaticus, assembly GCA_028564925.1. Classification (NCBI taxonomy): domain Eukaryota; kingdom Metazoa; phylum Chordata; class Amphibia; order Anura; family Ranidae; genus Lithobates; species Lithobates sylvaticus. The sequence continues at coordinate 604,970,214 of CM053026.1, forward strand.
GCACTATATACATTTTGTATAATACTAATCTACTTAACCAGGTTACTGCTGAGCTGGGGGACCGCTGAGCCAGCAAACTAATGGGCTGGAGATCTGCTGAGCAGGGGTACTAATATGCCAGGAAACTAGTGAGCAAGGGGTACTAGAGGCACCAAAAATGCCAAATTAAAAAACAAAAAACAAACACCACACTAATACCTAACCACGGTTCAAATCTAGAGGCTTCCTCGTAATCACTTTTTTCTTTTAAAACAAATGGAAAACCAACACAAACATTAATGCTTTAAAAACACATCACAAAAGCATCAAAAATGTTAAAGCGTGTGTTACTAATCAGTGCAAGTGTACACAAGCCCTAATGGCACCGCTGTGGAGTATCCTTTTCGGAAAGACAGTAAAAGCAATAAAGTCCTGCTTACAATCTGACCTTAGTTTTCAAAAGGGCAAATGGGTAGAATAAAATCTCCTAAAATTGTTATATATTATAAAGAAGGGGTTGTGGAGGGTTCTCTGATGAGGATTTACCAGGAAGCTAATTCTCTACTATGGGCTTTATTATTCATGACACCTTTTAGGGCTCATGTATACATAGCCTATTATGATCGCCGGCCAGGGAAAACACGGCAAAACCGAGCTGTCATTTTGCTGCGTTTTGCAGTTAAAACTTTCCTATTCTTCCGCATTCAGGAAAGGGAGATTGAACCTCCCCTAACTGCAGCAGCTCCTAAACGATCCTTAAAGCCAGGGCTTGACAAATTTGCTTAGAATCTAGGAGCCAGCTGAAAAAGTTAGGAGCCAGTTATTTAAATCCTCTGCCCAGCGCCCAGAACTGCATGTCTGGGGCATCATGCAATAAGAATTGCTCATGCCTGATGCCAAGCGAAAAAATAACAATATTAAAAAAAAAAAAAAATCAAACTTTTGTTTTGCTTGTCGTTTGTTATAAGATTTTGCAAATACGTTTTTTTTCTCCTTCACTGATGTGCTCTGATAGGCTGCACTAATGGGGCGGCATTGAGGTTGAAACTGATGGGCACCAATAGGCAGCACTGAGGTGCCACTGATGGGCGGCACTGACAAGTGGCACAGGTTGGCACTGGATTGCACTGGCAGGTGGCAATGGTTGGCACTGGCAGGTGGCACTGGATGGCACTGGCAGGTTTAACAGCCGATAGTGTAACTGCGGTGTGTGAATGTACAGTACTCGGTACTTCTGACTCAAGAACTGGATACAAAACTTAAAACAGTTCTGAGTGTCAGTGTGCTGTGAGCCGGCTGATTGGGAGGAGCTGAGCTCTCACTCTAGGATCATATTACCAGGCCTGCTCTGCTGTGAAACTGTATGGAGAGGAGCTGACAAATTCAGCATAATGTCGGAGGTGGGCGGAACCCGGGGTGGGCGGGACCCAGCAGCTATCCAGCCAATGATTGGGCTGTTTAAGAAAGGGCCGGGGCCACATACACGTAGCGGCCCGCCCAGATCCCATCCCATTGGCTGGTGTTGGATAGCTGGGTCCCGCCCACCTCCAACCTCAATTTTGACAGCTCCTCTCTAGTTTTACACACCGAGGCGCTGTTCTACCAACAGTGTGTGGAGAAGGGAGGAGGATGTCAGCAGCTGCTGAGCGCTCTCTTCCTGCTCCATCCCCACTACCAGACAGACCACACAGCCCGCCCTGTAGCAGAGGCACCTGTCAGTGACAAAAACGCAGGCGTCAGGGCACAATTTCTGGCGCCTGGGATTTGTCGAGCCCTGCCTTAAAGCCTATGTGTACATGGACACACAGTCTTTTATGGACTTGAGTTTAGGAGCTTTTGATGTTTTTTTTGCCAAATCTCCTAAACTCAGGTTTGAATCTGCTAGTGTAGTGTAGTGCCTTAGCAGTGTGAGGTTTAGCAAATAAAAAACTAAAGACACTGAATTTTGGGCACATTTTGGATGTTCTTTAGCCCGCAAGAACTGATCCCCCTCCGCCTACTGCTTTCCATTGCATTTTCCATTCTAAAACAAAATTGCTTAAAGGCTCACCTTTGTTAATTTTTTTTTTTTTTTTTTTTTTTTTTATTCCAGCTCCCCTATGTACCAATATAGCATTAATGCACTTTTCTTTATCGTACATCACGGGACACAGAGCAGCTATAGTAATTACTATCTGGGTTATACACCACCTATAGGTGAATGGACACTGGCACACCCAAAAGACAGGAAGTCCCCCCTCCTATATAACCCCTCCTATACAGGAAGTACCTCAGTTATTTTGCCAGTGTCTGTAAGGTGGTGGTCACTGATTTGATACATGTGCTCTTGGAGCATACTTGGAGGTCTGGTCGGTTCTATAAAGAATCATGGACTTCAATCGGATCCATTTGTTGTCAGCCAAAATGGATGGTACCCGAGCCTCATTGGAAGGAGAGAAGATTCCTCGAGGTTTGCCTGTAATGCAGCCTTACTGCGATGGACCTTGCGTAATGGAACCCTGTGCAGTGTTTGTTCTGACCAAGGTGCTTTCCTGCAGGGTGCTATACAGGTCCAGGGGAGTGGACCTCAGATTAAGGGGGGGCCCAGTCTCTGAAGGTCTTTTATGACAAAGCTGGCCATGATGGGTGAAGATTAGAGTCCTGCAGCAGGAATGGCAAGTCTGCATTTGTTTGCAGTCTCTCTTAAAAAAAAGAGTTCTGACTCTGTTCTCTCGGTGGCCACTGGGAGCAGTGTGCTGTTTAATCATGCTATGTATTCTTACTCACGTGGCCTGCTGTTTCTCCTCCAGCCACTAGAGGGCACAGCCTTGCTCAGTATGGCCTATTTTTATATAGGCAGGAAGGGCGGCCATGCCATGTGGCAACAGGTTCAGTAGGCCTCTGGAGACATAGCAACAGCCCATGGATACTAACAAAGTGTGAGTACTTGGGAGAACTGTGTGACAGACAAGTCTTGGTTATATGCTGCATATTTACTGTTTATCCAGGGGGACTGTACAACTGTAAGTTGATACACCCCTGGATGGTTAGCAGTTCACTGTAAAGTGTTGTTGACTGCTCTGTAGGCAGATGCAGCGTAGTATACATGCTTGCAAACTTGTTGCTTAAATGCATGTTTAAATATACACATTTTGAAAAACATGAGCATTGGTGCATTTTAAGGAGTTGTATCTCCAGTATAGGGCATATATGCTTGGCTAAATCCTGCAGGTCTAGTATGGGGCCAACTGCAGTTAAGCAGGTGCTTGCTTGTAAACTAGCTGAAGTGCACGGTTGCTGGAGATGCATGTTTTTACATATTCACATAATTATACATGGTTAGTTATACATATTTGCATAAACGTACATGATCCTGGTTGCACAATGATGAATGGTGGCACAAAGATGCATGTTTATGCATGTTTGCATAAATATACATGGTTATACATAGTTGCATAAAGATTATTTTTTTGAATTTTTTTGGGTATGTATCAAAATTTCTATAACTGCCCCAGGTGCTGACCTGTATGCCTGCTTGTATTAACAGTATACCATTTCTATACTAGCTAGCCATATTCTACCAATGCATAGAAAATAACTGTATTGTTTCTATAAATAGCTGCACATTTTCCTATTGTGCAGTTTTTGAACGAAATCCGCAGTGCTATTTTTAAAATAAGGTGTATTGCAGCAAAATGCTTCTTTTAGATTTGCCTCATTTGTTCCCTGGAATGAAGCTCGAGACGTCACATTTTGTATTCTCTTTGTGTGTGTGTGTGTGTGTGTGTGTGTGTGTGTGTGTGTGTGTGTGGGGGGGGGGGGGGGGGGGGGGGGGGGGGGGGGGGGGGGGGGGGGTCCGGTGTCTGCACATATTCATAGGTTTCCTTGATGCAATCCTCAGACATGCATGGTAGTGCACTCATATAATACAGTAGCAGTTACTAATCTAGTGATAAATGCTCTGTTGATAGATTCTGGTGTCTCGCTGGCATGTAATCCTGAATCTGAAGCAAGGATTTTTTTCTGTCCATAACTGTTTGTATCTGCCGTCACAGGGGACTAGTTGCCCTTGTAACCCACATTTAACTGATGACTCAGATCTTGTTGTGTCCCTAGGTGTTGCACTGCAGCTCCTCAGCCTTGCCAGAGACCCAGGATCATTTTTCCCATCTGTCTGCATCCCTTGAGGAAGACACTTATTTTACTTGCCACCAGAGAAGAACGCAGTCTATCAGCCAGACTTGCAATATAACTCTACATGTGTGGATTTGTTTTCTTTCATGTATATCTTTTTTTCCCCCTCCTCTTCCCATGGGCCATATGGATAACAGTATTCTGATCCATCGTGAAAGCCGTGCTGCTTATTTTCTATCTTGATATTTATTCAGCAGGAATCATAGCATTTAAAGCTGCATTCTACCCTCACCAATGACTGCTCCATATTTTTGTCACTTACTCAAGCCCCTTTTCTCCATTTCAGTTATGACTTGTTGTGGGTGGGGAGGTTGTGTTCAGCTGAGAACACAGTTGAAAATGCAGGGAAACTATTTTTACCAGTCTTGCTTTAATCCAGTTGAAAGGAGGGGAGAGGCATTGCTGCTAGCAAGCAGTTAGATTCCATTTGCTTTGCAACACCTGCACTCTAACGCATATGAAGAGTAGCAAATTCAATTTCACATCCTGCTTGGTGAAACTTCAAAGTCGCGTGATTTTTGCTGCGATTTTGATGCTATTTTAAGGAATGCCTGTGTAAGTGGCATCAAAATCGGACCAAAGTAGTGCAGGGACTACTTTGAAGTCGTACTAATATGAATGGCTGTCATTGGAAATCATGGGGAACGACTTGTCATGCTACTTAGCAGTCCCAAATCGTGGGACAAGTCGTATAAGTGTGAAAGGGGCCTTAATTACATCAGAGTTGTTGCCATGCATTTTGTTGCATTTTCCAGTTAAAACGCAAAGCATGGGCATGCAAAAATTGATTGTGTTCCATTGTGCTTGTTCTCACCAATATATTTTGGACTTCCTGCTCTAATAGTCTGAAATGGCATCTGTTTGAAAACTGTAAAGCTATTTGTAGAAAAATATTAGGGGTTGATTTGTTTTTCTTTTGTGTTGGTTATTGCTGCCTTGTAGTCTTTATGAATATATTTCTTATAGTTATGGTTTTTATAATTGCTCGTTGTCTGTTCAGTAGTCCCTGTACAGTTTTGCTGTCTCCAATTTTGTTGGCGGCATACGGGTTTAAAATACAAATCAATTGACTTTTACAAAGCAATGACTTGTTGTGGTGGAATATGTAAATTTAACAGGGAAAGCCCCGTTAAACATTTAATACAGTGCAATTTCATCATGATGCAATTTGTGTTGACCACTAATATATCTCAATTGTAAGCATGTTTCTTTTGTCTTCTAGGATCTGGAGATCGTTTACTCATACCTCCATGGAATGGAAGCACTATCAAATCTTCGGGAGCATCAGCTAAGGTAAGTTGGTCTTCCATTATCAAATAAAAAATACTACTCGATGTATGTGATATTCGGGAATATTTACAAGAATGGACCTGTAATCATGTTTGTGCCAAAAACAGAACTCTGGCCCTAATGAATTTTTCCAGCTTGTCAGTGTTTTATATGGTCCCTACTATGTCATGGGTTGAATTTGTCATACAGTACAATAAATCGTTTGTAGAGAACACTGCGATTATTCTTCTTCTTTAAATGTAAGTCAGATCACCCAGAATTTAAAATTCTTACTAGATACCTTCACTGAGAAACAACTTGGTTAAATAGGATAGCCACTTACAAGGCTTTGGTCATAGTTGTAATGTTGAATGAAATGGCAGCTGACATGTCTGGCTGCATGGCAGCTGAAATGTATGGCTGCATTGCAGCCGACAGGTAAGGCAGCGGAGGCTCTTTACCGAAATCGGTGTAACGGGGTGTCGGACTGACACAGAGCACCACTCATCGGCGCTATGTGTGCCCCCACGAGCGCGCGGCGGCTGTTATCCTGAAGGACATCATGTGACGCCCAGTCAGGAGAACTGAACCACCGCCCGGCCATCCTTCTGCTATAGGCCGGGCGGGAAGTGGTTAAAGTTGAACCTCCAGTAATTTTTTTTTTCATCTTTCCGTCTATTAAATCTTCTGACCTTGTTTTAACTTTGGATAGTAAAAAATATTTTTTTCTGCCAGTAAAAATCTTATACAGCCCATTTACTGTTTCTTGTTTGGGAAGAAGCCTAGGTTTATGACATCATCCACAGCGCTCTTGCTCTCGCTTGCTCGCTCTCTCTCTCTCTCTCTCTCTCTCTCTCTCTCTCTCTCTCTCTCTCTCTCTCTCTCTCTCTCTCTCTCTCTCTCTCTCTCTCGTGAGAGTTTGCTAGGAAGGGAGGGGTCATGAGTCATAAGAGGGCCAATGAGAGCTGCAAAGCCGGACGTGTGCCTCTGTGTAATTCCGGAAAGTGAACAGGCAGCAGCTTCAGTTGTCCACAGTTAAAATGGATGCAGCCAGACTTAGTGCAGGGAGATTTCTGCAGCATATTTGGCAAGTACAGAATCACAGTATATATAAAATAATATGCAAAGTGGTTGGAGGGAAGCTTCAGAATGGCAAAGATGTTTTTATTACAAATTATGTGAGCAGACTGCAGTTCCTTTTTAAGGTTCCCTGTTAGAACCTTAAAGAAGTTGTTTGGGTGGCTGGGTGCCCCTTTAGAAGTTGTTTGGGTGGTTGGCATGTTTGCCTGGTTGCTTCAGTTGTTTTTTGGTTTGCCCATCCCTCTTTAATGCACTGCTTTGGGACACCCCAATGGTCAAGACTCAGAAGAGCTGTTTCCGTCTATAACAATAGGAGAAAACAAGATTTTTTTGTTGTTCAGTGTAAAATCCCTTTCTCAGAGTTCAGTGATGGACACAGCATCCACCCCTCTATTGGAGTTTATACTTCTGACACTGCTTTGTTACAAACTAGATTGCCTGTAGCAGAGAGGGGGTTTCATACCAGAGGGAACTGCAGTGCTGTGTTCTTTTTCTGACCGACTTCTGTAGATGGTGCTATAAAACCCTAGGTCAAGATTCAGAAGAGCCGCGTCTGTCACTGAACTTGGAGAAAGTAACCAAAAACTGGACTACACTTTGGCACCAGCAAGCTTTCTTGAATAGCAATTGCGGTAGTATCAAAACTCACCACTGCGTAGTCTTTCTGGCTACATACAAATGTTCGTTTTTTACCTGTTTGACACAATATAGTCTTTCTGAAAGGGCTGTCATGTACAAAGACCAATAATAATTATTGGTACAAAGACCAATAATAATGGAAATACTCTTTGGCCTACAGTATTTTTTGTAAATATAAGCTGATATCTCTACCTTTAACATCATTTGTCTTTTAATTTTCTCTACTGCAATTATTCTGAAAACACTAGAAAAGATTTGGCTTTGCTGGGACACAAAATTATATATAATCATTGCCTGTAATTAAAGGCAGAGCGTGGGTTGCATGAGTAATTTGGCAGGTTCCATTTTATTTTGTTACCTGGCATAGTATTCATCTCTTAAACTGTCTCCCGTTAATTCTCTTCTGCTTTTTTTTACCAACATGCTGTAATCATTTTAATATGAAGTAATTTGCAGACATTTTTGGATAATGATTTACATTATGTAGTTGCTTGCAGTAAATGTCTCTGAAACTACGGGTTCTGTGTGTTTTTTTGTTAAAGGATTCTTGTAAATCTAGCAGATGCTTGTTCAGGCGTACACTATCAAGGGGCAGTCTCCTCCCTTCTCCGACATGGCACACTCCACCTTAAAACAGCAGTCTGCAAAACATTACAGCCAAAACAAGCATCAGAAGATGCAAACATCAACTTTGTAATATTTTGTAAAAATGTGCACAGATGACCAAATGGCAGTCTTTCAAACCTGAGACACAGACACCTGATGCTGGAAAGCCCAGGAGGCACTAAGCGCCCTGGTGGAGTGTGCCATAACGGAGAAGGGAGGAGACTGCCCCTTGATAATGTACGCCTGAACAATTCTTGTCAATTTTAGCTGTAAACCTTCACATCTAAGACCTCCATCCAATGCTGGATGCCAATCTTCGTAGCAGGCAGACACATCAGGTGCACTTTGCTGTGGAGTCATCCTCAAAGATTCTATCAATTACAGCCTGGGAACCTTACTCTGGGACAGATAACAGCAGAAGTTATTATCACTCAAAAAAAAATAAAAAATCAGTGCTGTTTAGCAATTATTGTTAAATAATGTTAGCTGTCACAAAGTAAAGTTTATTTATAGCCAACCCATACATCACAGGACACAGGAGAAATTATTCTTGGATTCCTGTATTAAGCTCCACCTCCAGGTGATTGGACACTGGCAAATTGCAAAGCTTGACACCACCAAGCAGAACACCTCCCATTCCCACCATTGCCTTAGTTTTTTTTTTTTTTTTTTTGCTAGTGTCCATAGGTGATGGACCTGTCCATATCTGCTGAGAGAGATCTCTCCTTCTACTGCATTGAGATGCTGAGCCTCATTGGTCTAGAGCAGTGGTCTCCCACTTGTGCCAATGATGGAGCATGATTCCTCCCACTGACTGCATTGATGGGGCACTATTCCTACCACTAACAGGATTGATGGGGCACGATTCCTCCCACTGACAACATTGATGGGACACTATTCCTCCCACTGAAACCAATGATTGGGCATTATTCTTCCCACTTGCATCAACGATGAGGCACTATTGCTCCCACTTGCACTAGTGATGGAGCACTATTCCCCCCCACCCACTTGTGCTAATGATAGGGCACTATTCCTTCACTGACACCAATGATGGGGCACAATTCCTCCCACTAACACCAATGGTGGGACATTATTCGTCCCACTTGCACTAATAAAGGCGCACAATTCCTTCCACTTGCACCAATGATGTGGCACTATTCCACCCACTGGCACCAATGATGGGGCATTATTCCTCCCACTTGCACCAATGGTGGATCACTATTCCTCCCAATGGCACTAATTATGGGGCACTATTTCTTCCACTGACACCAATGAAAGCGCAGTATTCCTCATAATGACTCCAGTGAGAGGGCACTATTCCTCACAATGACGCCAGTAAGAGGGCACTATTCCTCTCATTGACACCAGTGTTGGCGCATTATTTATCCCATTGACACCAATGATGGGGCACTATTCCTCCCACTTGCTCTACTGATGGGGCACTATTCCTCCCACTTGCTCTAATAATAGGGCACTATTCCTCCCACTGATGGCGCACTATTCCTCCCAATGATGGCGCACTATTCCTCCCACTGACACCATTCCTCCCACTGATGGCGCACTATTCCTCCCACTGACACCAATGATGGGCACTATTCCTCCCACTGACACCAATGATGGCGCACTATTCCTCCCACTGACACCAATGATGGCGCACTATTCCTCCCACTGACACCAATGATGGCGCACTATTCCTCCCACTGTCACCAATGATGGGCACTATTCCTCCCACTGTCACCAATGATGGGGCATTATTCTTTCCACTAAAGATTTGGCATTGTTTATGTTCATTGACACAGGGATATTTTCTACTCTCACTGGCAACAGTCTGGCCCCCTTGAAGTCTGAAGGACAGTAAACTGGCCCTTTGTTTTGCAAAGTTTGGAGACCCCCTGCTCTAGAGCAATGCCAGTTACTTCGGTCCACTACTGATACTTAGAGGGGCTGTACCTGGACCCTGTGAGGAAAAACGTGGATGGCCTGTAATATGTGGCTGGACTGGATCCTGTATTTTGGGGCTCATCTTGGCAGGTGGTTGCATGGTGAGAGCTGCCCAGCAGGGTGCTATACAGGTCAAAACATGTGGTCTAATGAAGCAGAGCCCAGTCCCTGAAGACCCTGTGGGGTTGACCTGATGTGGATAGGGTGAAGACCAAGCCTACTGGCTCTGCAGTGCATTTGCCCCTTAGGTGGGGGTTGGTACCCATGTGCTTGTTCCCTGCTTCTAGGCCAGTGATGGCGAACCTTTTTGAGCCTGAGTGCCCAAACTGAAACAAATACATTGGTTTTGTGTTGCAAAGGGCCAACATGGCAATTCGCGAGAGAGGGGGGCTGAGCGAAAGACAGGGGTTATGTGAGAGAGAGGGGGGGGGTTGGGAGAGAGAGAGAGAGAGCGAGAAAGAGAGAGAGAGAGCGAGAGTGGACAGCAAGAGTGAGGGGTGTGAGATGCTGAGAGGGAGGGTGGCTGAGAGAGAGGGGGCAGAGAGAGAAGGGTGTGAGAGATGCTGAAAGAGAGAGGGAACAGAGAGAGGGAGAGGAGCTGAGAGAGATGGAGGGGGGACAGAGAGGGGTGTGAGAGATATGCTAAGAGAGGGAACAGAGAGAGGGAGGGGGTCAGAGAGAGGGAGCTGAATGAGAGGGGACAGAGAGAGAAAGGGGTGTGAGAGAAATGCTGAGGGAGAGGGGTTGAGAGAGAGAGAGAGAGAGGGTGTGAGAGAAATGCTGAGAGAGAGGTGAGCTGAGAGAGAGAGATGGGTGTGAGAGAGGGGGAACAGAGAAAGAGAAGGGGGACAGAGAGAGAGGAGAGAGGGACAGCGAGAGAGGGGTGAGAGAGAGATGCTGAGAGAGGGGAGAGCGGAGAGAGAAGCGGAACAGAGAGAGGGGGGCACAAAGTGGAGGTGGCTGAAAAAGAGGGATGGGGGCTGAGAGGAGAGAGAGACATCTAGCTCTGTCCTGGACCCTCTCGTGTGCCCACAGAGATGGCTCTGCGTGCCAGCTGTGGCACGCGTGCCATAGGTTCGCCATCACTGATCTAGGCTGTGAGATTTTGGACCAGTCAGTTTCCCCAGCGCACCTTGGAGCTATAGCCTGTGACCTGGCGTGCCACCAGAGGCTGCTGTGGGTCTTCTTGCTCTCTGGCGATTTGTAATTCATGTTGATGCTGGGCTGCATGCACCAGTTTATGGTGGGAATGAGCAGCATGGATGTTGCACAGGTGCGACCTGCCCATCTTGCTGGTGCCATCTTGTATGTTTCCTTGTTTCCTGCCCAGGAATGTGTGTTTTATTCCTGGGCAGCTCCTTTTTCAATAGGTAAAATAGCACGGGCTGCAGGATGTCAGCGCTGAATAAACTCTTGGTGCTATACAAGTACCTGTAATAAATGAATGAATAAATAAATGGAGACATCCCTAAACGCATACAGATGTAAACTTGAGTAAAACTTGGTAGAGCATCCAGATGAAAAGTATTTCAGCCTGATTGTGACAGGCTACTGGCAGGTATTTCCAGAAAAAAACACTTGTCAGCTTTTTTTCAAAAGAAGGAAAAGGTTTCATGGTGGAAATGGTTGAAGGGTTAAGGTTTTTATGCGGACTGTAGACATATTAGCACGTTTGCATGTTAATGCAATTTTGCTAACGTACCAGCAATACGTCCGAACCTTTCAATTGTATTAGCTGTTAGCATGAGCTACATTACAAACCATATAAACATGTCCTGGTGTATGATTTATTCATGTGTACTTTTTGTCCATATCAAAAGCAAGTCGAGTAAAACAAAGCAGCTGGATAATGGACGTTTAGTGTACACATAAGGATAATACTGTACATAGCACTGTTGTGTCCCCAGATTATAAAATATATGGTATTTTTTAGATCCTTTCAATGATAATGTCTCTCTCTCTCTCTCTCTCTCTATTGCAGACTGATGTGTGAAACTGTCCGTTATGAAAGACATGAAGCTAATGAAGTGTTATACTAGTAAGTGCATTTTCTTCATTCACCTGTTAATTTGGAGTTTTGATTTTTTTTTTTCTTTGTAACACAAAAGGTTTGTATAGGTTTCTCTTCACAGAACAGATTTTACTAGTGAACGATGGACATTTTACTATTAGGTGAACAAAGCATGCCTCCATTCTGTAGTATGTAGAGCTTGTTTAACTAGAAAAAATACAATTTCTGGGGAAATTGTGTGACGTGTTCTTGCCTCCACCTACTGGAGTGGGCGGAGAAACTGGGTGGAGTGGCTTGAGTAACTGTGAAAAGTGTTAAAAAGCATAATATTTTAAAAAGTGGCTTGAGTAACTAAACATTTATTTATTTTTTTTCAAAAATAATTTTTTTTTTTTTAATGATTTTTTTTAAATGATTTTTTAGATTTTTATTCAATTTTTTCTAAAAATAAATTTTTCAAAATTATTTTTTTCAAAAAAATTTTCACATTTTTTTTTTCAAATTTCCTAATTTTCATTTTTTTTTTCTAAAATGATTGATTTTTTTTATAAAAAATTTTTTTTTTCAAAAATAATTTTTTTTTTCAAAAATATTTTTTTTTTTTTTTTCAAAAATAATTTTTTTTTCAAAAATAATTTTTTTTTAATTATTATTTTTTTTAAATGATTTTTTTTTTAAAAATGTTTTTTTCTTCAAATTTTCTAAATTTTCATTTTTTTTCTAAAATTATTGATTTTTTTTTTTTTTATAAAAAATATTTTTTTCAAAAATTATTTTTTTTTTATGATTTTTTTTAATTATTATTATTTTTTTTTAAATTATATATTTTTTCTAAGATTATTAAAAGAATTTTTTTCAAATTTCCTAATTTTCATTTTTTTTTCTAAAATTATTTTATTTTTATTTTTTTTATTATTATTATTTTTTTTTAATTATTTTTTTTTTCAAATTTCATAATTCCCCTCAGAGCTGTGTGGGACTAACTATAATCCCCCTCAGAGCTGTGTGGGACTACCTATAATCGCCCTCAGAGCTGTGTGGGACTACCTATAATCGCCCTCAGAGCTGTGTGGGACTACCTATAATCCACCTCAGATGTGTGGGACTACCTATAATCCCCCTCAGAGCTGTGTGGGACTACCTACAATCCCCCTCAGAGCTGTGTGGGACTACCTATAATCCCAGTCAGAGCTGTGTGGGACTACCTATAATTCCCCTCAGAGCTGTGTGGGACTACCTATAATCCCCCTCAGAGCTGTGTGGGACTACCTATAATCCCCCTCAGAGCTGTGTGGGACTACCTATAATTCCCCTCTGAGCTTTTGTCACCTCCCACTCTAGTTTTGATCATTTCTCCATTCATTCCTATGGGACAAATTTCGCCGCAAAAATGACGATATTTCGTAAACCATTCGGCGAAACGACGAAGACTACCTATAATTGACCTCAGAGCTATGTGGGAGGAGCTATAATTCCCCTCAGAGCTTTTGTCACCTCCCACTAGTTTTGAACATTTCTCCATTCATTCCTATGGGACAAATTTCGCCGCAAAAATGACGATATTTTGTGAAACATTCGGCGAAACGTTCCACAAAGTAATAGCACACCATTCGGGAACAATCCGCACGTTTTGGTATATATTCGGTATATGTAGCATAAAAACTGTGGGAGGAGTTAGCGTGCAAAATTTGGCTATAAGAATAATAATAATAACTAGAAAAAATACAATTTCTGGGGAAATTGTGTGACGTGTTCTTGCCTCCACCTACTGGAGTGGGCGGAGAAACTGGGTGGAGTGGCTTGAGTAACTAAACATTTATTTATTTTTTTCAAAAATAATTATTTTTTTTTTCATGATTTTTTTTAAATGATTTTTTAGATGTTTATTCAATTTTTTCTAAAAATACATTTTTCAAAAAATTTTTTTTTCACATTTTTTTTTCAAATTTCCTAATTTTCATTTTTTTTCTAAAATGATTGATTTTTTTTATAAAAATATTTTTTTTCGAAAATAATTTTTTTTTCAAAAATAATTTTTTTCAAAAATAATTTTTTTTTTCAAAAATAATTTTTTTCTTCAAATTTCCTAAATTTATTTTTTTTCTAAAATTATTGATTTTTTTTTTTTTTTATAAAAAATATTTTTTTCAAAAATTATTTTTTTTTTAATGATTTTTTTTAATTATTATTTTTTTTATATTATATATTTTTTCTAAAATTATTTTTTTTTTCAAAAAAGATTTTTTTTCAAATTTCCAAATTTTCATTTTTTTTTCTAAAATTATTTTATTTTTTATTTTTTTTATTATTATTATTTTTTTTTTTATTATTTTTTTTTTTTCAAATTTCATAATTCCCCTCAGAGCTGTGTGGGACTACCTATAATCACCCTCAGAGCTGTGTGGGACTACCTATAATCCCCCTCAGAGCTGTGTGGGACTACCTATAATCCCCCTCAGAGCTGTGTGGGACTACCTATAATTCCCCTCAGCTGTGTGGGACTACCTATAATTCCCCTCTGAGCTTTTGTCACCTCCCACTCTAGTTTTGATCATTTCTCCATTCATTCCTATGGGACAAATTTCGCCGCAAAAATGACGATATTTCGTAAACCATTCGGCGAAACGACGAAGACTACCTATAATTGCCCTCCGAGCTATGTGGGAGGAGCTATAATTCCCCTCAGAGCTTTTGTCACCTCCCACTAGTTTTGAACATTTCTCCATTCATTCCTATGGGACAAATTTCGCCGCAAAAATTACGATATTTCATGAACCATTCGGAAAAACGTTCCACAAAGTAATAGCACACCATTCGGGAACAATCCGCACGTTTTGGTATATATTCGGTATATGTAGCATAAAAACTGTGGGAGGAGTTAGCGTGCAAAATTTGGCTATAAGAATAATAATAATAACTAGAAAAAATACAATTTCTGGGGAAATTGTGTGACGTGTTCTTGCCTCCACCAGTAGTCTACAACTGGAGTGGCTTGAGTGACTGTTGTGTGGTTGGAGTGGCTGGAGTAACTGTGGAAAAGTTGGATTGGGCAGAGTAACTGTGTGGAGTGTTTGGAGTGAGTAAAGATAGTAAACATTACACTAACCAATTGATTGATCAAATTTAAAAAGTGCACATGACAAGCTTGATAGAGTGAGAAATGCATTTCAACTTTAACAAAATGTTATTTTATTTATATAGCACATTTCACATATAGCACTTTCTTACAAAGTTACACTAAAACATACATTATACAGGGCTATCCACCTAGACTAAAAAAAAAACAAAAAAAACATACATTAATAAAAACATTAGCGGTATTATCAAGCCTAGCAGATGAAGTTATGACCACATGCATTTGGATGGTCTCAGCATATTGATGTATAATGGAGGTGAAGGTGTGAAATCTGTTTGATAATCCGTGTTCACAACCACTGTTTCCTGGCAACGCTCATGCCCTGTTTCTGCAGGCTCTAAGTGTGTTCACAACCACTGCTCAAAACACAATACACAGGATCATGATAGCTGTAATAAGTGTGCAGTACTCCTGACTGGAGACAGTGCTGCACCCTAGAGATGTAAATGTGATCCAACAGTGTGTTTTTTTCTGTGGTGGCAGCACCGACCAGTTGGGTATATCCTCTTGAGTGAAGAAGGTCAGATATTGGCTTCTTTGCTCTGCACAGGAAATCTTCATTGAAATCTCCACAGAGTATTATAGGTTGGCAATCCATTCTTTCCAAAGATTCCAAGAGGCCCAGTAGGTTAGTAAGGAATTGGCCAATACTGTAATCCGGTGGCCTGTAAACAACAGCTATCAAAGCTTGTACAGGGGTCTCCAGTTTGACAACCAAGAACTCCAAATCAGCCACATTGTAATGATACTGCTTTTCAAAAGCCTTGAAATGGTTTCTGACATACAAGGCGACACCTCCGCCACTTTTACTTGCAATGTCAGGATGGTTCGTGTACGAGAGGTGTCTGTTGCGTTTGAACAGGTTGTAGCCCTCCAGCTGAAGACTTTCAGCAACAGAAGAGCCTGAGAGATGAGTTTCAGTGAAACATAAAACATCTCCAAGAGTCAACTCGTGGTGAGATTTGATATCTTCAATATGAGCTGGTAATCCTTCCGTGTTGTGATGGATAATTGTTAATGTTTGCTGTTTGTCTGTTGTCTGTAGAAACTTTAAGAGGGGCATAACACTTTCCAGTGATGCATTCTTCATTGAGTCCAGGGAGGCTGTGATTTCAGGATCAGCAAAGATCTTCTTCTCATCAAAGCCACCCCCTACCCCCCCCCGGTTGGAGTCACAGTGTATCGACATCCCCTGTCACGAACAACTAATTTCTATGCAGTGATCATTGTATTTACTGATCACTGCATTTAGTGTCAGTGTGACTGTAACCTAACTGTCAGGGCAGTTAGTTTTAGGTCCAAGGGCATAGCCCCAGTTGCGGCATACCCCCCCGTCATAATGGGATCTGTCAAGCCTGTTTGTCAACCCCTTGATTGCCCCCAGGCAGGTAACCCTTTCACCCCTCAAAACACACAGAGAGTTTGCCAGTGTCACTAAGCGATTTGCTGTAATCTTTTTCTGATCGCTGTATTAGTGTCACTGCTGTCGCTAGGTAAAGTGTTGCCTGAAATTTTTTTTTTTTAGTAAAACGTAACCCTCACGCCAGCATGTTTATAGGTATTTGGTTCCTGCGCCACCAGTAAATAGGGGTCAGGATTTATAGTGCACCAGTCAGGTACCCCCATATTACAATACCTAAATAAAGGTTTTAACCCCGTTTTTTACAAAGATTTGTTCCACAATTTTGTTGTGTTGTTCCCCTAGAGTTAACCCTTTCACCAGTGATCACTGTATAACTGTCACTGGTGACGCTGGTTAGCCAGTTAGTTATTTCGTTATTTAGGTTCCCCGTCAGGTTTTTATATAGCGTCAGGTACCCCCATATATTACCTAATAAAGGTTTTAACCCCCTGATTGCCCCTAGTTAACCCTTTCACCCCCTTTTGCCAGTGTCACTAAGCGATCGTTTTTCTGATCGCTGCATTAGTGTCGCTAGGTAACCATTTTTTTTTTTTAGGTAACCGCCATGTTTATATAGGTTCATAAATAGGTTTATAGGTCAGGTACCCCCATATTACAACCTAAATAAAGGTTTTAACCCCCTGATTGCCCCTAGAGTTAACCCTTTCACCAGTGATCACTGTATAACTGTCACTGGTGACGCTGGTTAGCCAGTTAGTTATTTCGTTATTTAGGTTCCCCGTCAGGTTTTTATATAGCGTCAGGTACCCCCATATATTACCTAATAAAGGTTTAAACCCCCTGATTGCCCCTAGTTAACCCTTTCACCCCCTTTTGCCAGTGTCACTAAGCGATCGTTTTTCTGATCGCTGCATTAGTGTCGCTAGGTAACCAGTTTTTTTTTGTATTACTGTTACGGGTGACGCTGGTTAGTTAGCTTGTTTTTTATACTGTCAGGGCACCCGCCATTTATTACCCAATAACGGTTTAACCCCCTGATCGCCCGGCGGGTGATATCAATTAGGTTTTAGGGTCAAATAAGGTCTGCGTCGCCCCAGGTTAGTGCCAGTACCGCAAACACCCACGCGCAAAGCATACACCTCCCTTAGTGGCACAGTATCTGAACAGATCGATATCTGATCTGATCAGATCTATACTAGCGTCCCAGCAGTTTAGGGTTCCAAAAAAAACCGCATTGTTAGCGGGATCAGCCCAGATACCTGCTAGCACCTGCGTTTTCCCCCTCCGCCCAGCCCAGCCCACCCAAGTGCAGTATCGATCGATCACTGTCACTTACAAAACACTAAGCACACATAACTGCAGCGTTCGCAGAGTCAGGCCTGATCCTTGCGATCGCTAACAGTTTTTTTGTGGTAGCGTTTTGATTCAGTCGCTTCAGTCAGGAGCTTTTTTACCTGTGAATCTCAAAAAAATAAAAAAAAATAAAATAGTTGTCGTTTTATTGTTCTCTCTCTCACTCTATTCTCTCTCTATTGTTGCTCTTTTTTTTACTCCATTCTATTCTGCAATGTTTTATTATGTTTTATCATGTTTTATCATGCTTGCTTTTCAGGTATGTAATTTTGTTTACTGTGTTTTAGTGTTGAGCATTTTTTTGTTTTCAGGTGCGCCATTCAGTTGCAACGCGGATTTATTTATCTTGACAGCAACAGCGTTTGCTCCCACGATACATAAAGCCGCGACTCCAACGCTGTAGGAGGTGATTTCACCACCACAGTTAAAAAAAAGAGCATATATGCCGAAGCATGGGGGCAGCAGGGGGGAGGAGCGATTGGCTCCTAATGCCACGTACATACGGTCGAAATTCCGACCGTGTGTACACGGCATAACTTTTGCGGGAGGATGCCCCCATGCATCGGCATATATAAATGGTGCATGTATGCCCATCATTAGAAGTGGGTGGATGAAGGGAGGTATTCTAATGGTGGGCATACCCACCAATCAATCTCTTTTCTTCGTTCAGCCAAGAGGCTGCATGAAAAAAAAAAAAAGATTACAATATATGTCCAGTATGTTGCTGGACTTTGAATGGTTATACCAGAATGATGCCTGCAGGTTTAGGTATCATCTTGGTATCATTCTTTTCAGCCAGTGATCGGCTTTCATGTAAAAGCAATTCTAGCGGGTAATTAGCCTCTAGACTGCTTTTACAAGCAGTGGGGGGAATGTCCCCCCTCCCGGATATAAACCGCGCCATTGGGAAATTGGGAAAGCATTTTATCACACCAATCTTGGTGTGGTCAGATGCTTTGAGGGCAGAGGAAAGATCTAGGGTCTAATAGACCCCAATTTTTTCAAAAAAAGAGTACCTGTCACTGCCTATTGCTATCATAGGGGATATTTACATTCCCTGAGATAACAATAAAAATCATAACAAAGAAAAAAAATGGAAGGAACAGTTTAAAAATAAAATAAAAAAAGCTAAATAAATAAAAAAAAAAAACAAAAAAAAAAAAAAAAAAAAAGCACCCCTGCCCCCCCTTCTCTTGCGCAAAGGCGTACACAAGCGTTGGTCTGGCGTCATATGTAAACAGCAATTGCACCATGCATGTGAGGTATCACCGCGAAGGTCAGATCGAGGGCAGTAATTTTAGCAGTAGACCTCCTCCGTGAATCTAATGTGGTATCATGTAAAGGCTTTTAAAGGCTTTTAAAAATGTATGTAGTTTGTCGCCACTGCGTGTTTGTGCGCAATTTTAAAGCATGTCGTGTTTGGTATCCATGTACTCGGCCTAAGATCATATTTTTTATTTCATCAAAAATTTGAGCAATATAGTGTGTTTTAGTGCATTAAAATAAAAAAAAGTGTATTTTTTCCACAAAAAATGCGTTTGAAAAAAATCGCTGCGCAAATACTGTGTGGAAAAAAAAAAAATGCAACACCCACCATTTTAATCTGTAGGGCCTTTGCTTTAACATTATATATAGTGTTTGGGGGTTCAACGTAATTTTCTTGCAAAAAAAAAATATGTTTTCATGTAAACAAAAAGTGTCAGAAAGGGCTTTGTCTACAAGTGGTTAGAAGAGTGGGTGACGTGTGACATAGGCTTCTAAATGTTGTGCATAAAATGCCAGGACAGTTCAAACCCCCCCCAAATGACCCCATTTTGGAAAGTAGACACCCCAAGCTATTTGATGAGAGCAATGTTGAGCCCATTAAATATTTTTTTTTTTTTGTCCCAAGAGATTGAATAATGAAAAAAAAAAAAATATATATATTTTTTTTTACAAAAAGTTGTCACTAAATGATATATTGCTCAAACATGTCATGGGCATATGTGGAAATACACCCCAAAATACATTCTGTTGCTTCTCCTGAGTACGGGGATACCACATGTGTGGGACTTTTTGGGAGCCTAGCTGCGTACGGAACCCCAAAAACCAATCACCGCCTTCAGGCTTTCTAAGGGTGTAATTTTTTTATTTCACTTCTCACTGTCAATCACAGTTTCGGAGGCCATGGAATGCCCAGATGGCATAAAACCCCCAAAATGACCCCATTTTGGAAAGTAGACACCCCAAGCTATTTGCTGAGAGGTATTGTGAGTATTTTGCAGATGTCGCTTTTTGTCACAAAGTTTTGAAAATTGAAAAAAGAAAAAAAAATTTTTTTTTTCTTTACTTTCTTCATTTTCAAAAACAAATGAGAGCTGTAAAATACTCACCATGCCTCTCAACAAATAGCTTGGGGTGTCTACTTTCCAAAATGGGGTCATTTGGGGGGTTTTGTGCTATTTTGGCATTTTATGGCCTTCGAAACGGTGATAGGTAGTGAGGAGTGAAATCAAAAATTTGCACCCTTAGAAATCCTGAAGGCGGTGCTTGGGTTTCGGGGCCCCGTACGCGGCTAGGCTCCCAAAAAGTCCCACACATGTGGTATCCCCATACTCAGGAGAAGCAGCAAAATGTATTTTGGGGTGCAATTCCACATATAACTATGGCATGTGTGAGCAATATATCATTTAGTGACAACTTTTTGAAAAAAAAAAAAATCTTTTTTATTTTTGTCTTTATTCAATCACTTGGGACTAAAAAAAAAAAATATTCAATGGGCTCAACATGCCTCTCAGCAAATAGCTTGGGGTGTCTACTTTCCAAAATGGGGTCATTTGGGGGGGTTTTGTACTTCTCTGCCATTTTAGCACCTCAAGAAATGAAATAGGCAGTCATAAATTAAAAGCGGTGTAAATTCCAGAAAATGTACTCTAGTTTGTAGACGCTATAACTTTTGCGCAAACCAATAAATATACGCTTATTGGCATTTTTTTTACTAAAGACATGTGGCTGAATACATTTTGGCCCAAATGTTTGACTAAAATTGAGTTTATTAGATTTTTTTTATAACAAAAAGTAGAAAATCTCTTTTTTTTTCAAAATTTTCGCTCTTTTTTTTATATCTCAAAAAATAAAAATCACAGAGGCAATCAAATACCATCAAAAGAAAGCTCTATTTGTGGGAAGAAAAGGACGCAAATTTCGTTTGGTTACAAAATTGCATGACCGCGCAATTACCAGTTAAAGTAGTGCAGTGCGAAATTGAAAAAAGACCTCTGGTCCTTTGGCTGCCAAATGGTCCGGGGCTGAAGTGGTTAAATATCATGCCTGGGGGGTGTCTATAGTATGCCTGTAAAGTGGCAAATTTGTCCCATGTTTAGAACAGTACTGCAGCAAAATGACATTTCTAAAGTAAAAATTGTTATTTAAAACTGATCGCGGCTGTAATGAATTGTCGGGTCTAGGCAATAAAGATAAAACTCATTGAAAAAAAAAAACAGCATGAGGTCCCACTCCAGTCCATTACCAGGCCCTATACAATAGATGGCGGCGGCAGGACCCGAGAGCTGATTGAAAGATTGGCTGGGGTGAAGACACTGTTTCATTCGAGGACAGGTAAGTGCCCTAATATTCAAAGTCAGCAGCTATGGTATTTGTAGCTGCTGACTTTAATTTTTTTTTCCTGAAGGAGCCTAGAGCTCCTCTTTAAAGACTCTAAAAGTGTTGGTCACAAAGTATCAGCTTGATAGCCACGCAGCTAGCATTTTAAGAAGGGAAGATCAACTGTGGCAGACCCCCAAGGGTAGTGATGGGCACACAAAATGTTATGCTATATATATTCTGAAGGTACTGGTTTTCTTTAAAGTGGATCCATCAGTATGTGTTAAGCTGGCAATACACTGGTAGTTTCTACGAAAAATCTCGTTGATACATTTGATAATGTTATCAGAGACTTGATTAACTGTCAGTATAAAGTACTTCAAAATAGTTTTCTGTTAATATTTTATTAGTTAAGGAATGAAAACCACATTCACTGTTAGAATTTTTATTTATTCTCAAAGATTTTCTATCCTGCTCCTTTGATTTTACTGTTATTTTTGTGGCTATGGTCGAAAAACTCTCATCGTTTTGACCCACGGCTATTAGAATATCGAATCTTTTTAAAAAAAATACTTTAGGGGCTGATGCCTTTCTGTGGCCCTGATGAAAGGGGGTGAACGCCTAGAAACGAGTCAACAGCTAACAGATACCGATGAATGCAGTGCTTTATGCTAGGGGGAGATCTAAAGGTTTTCTATACATCCGTTTTGTGAATTTTAATGTGTTTACCCCCCCCCCCCCAAAAAAGGGGGGATCCTACTCCTTTAAAGCATGTCATACAGCACAGTGCTTGTGCTGTGTCATTTTGGCCTCCTGTAACGCCTAAAAAACCTGGCTGAGCCTGCCAATTTCGGCCCTCCCCTATTTAAACTGACCATGGTTTATCATGGCTGCTGAGCCCTGACACCGTGGTCAGTTTACGTGCTTCCATCATCCGTAGCCTGCTCGCCTATGTCTGTGTCCTCCTCCCCTCTCCCCTCCCTGCCTGTCAGCTCCTCCTCCTGCTCTAAAAATAAATCTTTTCCATCTAAAGTTCCGTCTGTGTTATAACAGTAAGCTCCGCAGTGGATGTCATTTATAAAAATATGCTATATAATAGGGTTTTTCAGAGTGCTGTTCGGCGCTTATGTGACTGCCCTCTAGTCTCCTCCTCTCCTTGTCTCGGCTGACGTCAGCGGGGGTTTCCCAGCACCTCCCCCTGCAGCTATCGCATCGGGAGAGGAGACCAGTGGGCAGTCACCTGAAAGCCGAATGGCGCTTTTAAATAAGGTATTATACAGAAAATTTTTATAAATGACATCCACTGCGAAGCTTATTGTTATGTAAAAAAATCACTTAAACACTTGCATGAGCAAGTAACTACTGATGTTCGTGAGTAGTGTTTTATCCTTTATTGCAATAAGTTTGCTAAATGTGTACTTCACAAGGTTGGTGTGCTTGAGATTTGGTGATGTCACTGCTGTTCTGCACACTTCTCCACTTGCTGCACCTGTGGACATGTGCTTTCTGCACCACTTCTGCTGCTTCTTGAATCTTTATCCACCAGTCATCAGGAGACCACTCTGACATCTGGAAGCAAAGCCCTTCCCCTGCAAAGATGGCGGTCTTCACACGTCTTCAAAGTAATTTTTATGAACTAGGCCAGCTTGAGGTTTGTGATGTCCAGCATTAGATAAACTGGGGAACCACCATTTTGTCCTGAAAACCCAAGTTTTGAGGGACAGATTTGGTTTTTATTTAAATAGTTAGGTCATCCTGGCTTTAGCTTTTTTTTTTTCTCTATTCATAATGTGTTGTATTGTTACGTTAAAGCCTTTGAAGACACCATAGAATGACAGTGAATGGTTTTCTTGATTGGTAGTATGTTTATTTTAGATAACATTGCCAATCTGTAAATGGAGGAGGTGCACTGTTTGGACATTGCGTCCCTGTCATTACAAGATTATATTTATTAATTGTTGGTTTATTTTGGGTAATTCAGTGGACACTTTGTTCGAACGTGTCACTCATTTACCTAGCATGTGTGTGCACATGACCATCCTTTTTGTCCTGTATCTTAGACAATAATTTTTTATTTTTTTTTATCCTCCCTCACTTTGCTTGGAGCTCAGATAGTCTTCATAGGAAGAAAAAAATTGTTAAACATTTTATTTAGAGCAGGCATGGTGTGTCATCAACTGCAAGCCAGGTGTGTTTGGGATTACCGTATTTATCGGCGTATAACACGCGCCGGCGTATAACACGTGCCGGCGTATAACACGCACCCCAAGTTTAGGAGGGAATATTAAGGAAAATAAACTTAAATTTAAATGCCCATCATTGCAGCCTTGTCCAGTGTCCATCTGCAGCCTTGTCCATCCTTGCAGCCTTGACCATCCTTGCAGCCTTGCCCAGTGCAGCCTTGACCATCCTTGCAGCCTTGCCCAGTGCAGCCTTGACCATCCTTGCAGCCTTGCCCAGTGCAGCCCTGTCCATCCTTGCAGCCTTGCCCAGTGCAGCCTTGTCCAGTGCTATTGCAGCCTTGCCCAGTGCAGCCTTGCCCAGTGCAGCCTTGCCCAGTGCAGCCTTGCCCAGTGCCTTTGCAGCGTTGCCCAGTACATTTGCAGCGTTGCCCAGTACATTTGCAGCGTTGCCCATTTAAAATTGGCACCGAGTGGGGAGGACGAGCGCCGCGTGGCATATTGAAAGCCGCGTGTATTTTCGGCTATTTTCGGCTCCTCTCGCAGTCCCGCCCACCTCCACTGATTGCGAGAGGAGCCGAGCGCTGACAACATACAGAAAT
Organism: Lithobates sylvaticus; assembly: GCA_028564925.1. Classification (NCBI taxonomy): domain Eukaryota; kingdom Metazoa; phylum Chordata; class Amphibia; order Anura; family Ranidae; genus Lithobates; species Lithobates sylvaticus. The sequence goes on from CM053026.1 coordinate 604,994,128, forward strand.
CCGAGTTCAGCTAGTCCCGGCTCTGCTCGCAGACAGGGGCGGGACTGCAAGAGGAGCCGAAAATAGCCGAAAATACACGCGGCTTTCGGAATATCGGCTCTGCTCGCTCCTCTAAAGAAAAAATCAGCGGGAGATCGGCGGGTATCGGCGTATAACACACACCCACGATTTTCCCCTGATTTTAAGGGGAAAAAAGTGCGTGTTATACGCCGATAAATACGGTATATAAAATATTTTGTACTGCAGTCTTTTTTGTCGTATATGCAAATAACCAATACTGTATATTATTGTTCATATTTTATCTTTAGAAAAGGTAATTTCTAGACATAGCATGTTTGGGTACATATGTTTTGAGCTTTGTAGTTTACTTAGATTTCCAGTGATGAGTCTCATGTCCCAGGTAGAAGACAAGGGCCACCCACTTTTGTCATAGGCTGGAGTTTTACCAGAGTGCAAAGACTCTCTGATACTCTAAGTCTATCATTTGACTAAATTCCAAAATATGCTCCACTTATCCTGCTATAAAAGCACTTATTTGTGTATGCTACCATAGATTAGGAAGCAGTCTGCATTCAGAGAACTACAAGCAACAGCATACTCAAAGCTCTGAAATCCACAGGACTACCTCAAACCCTGTTTCTCCTGACGTTAGAAACCATTTTATTGTTTCTTCTGTAAGCCAACATGTGAAAAGAAATGGCATTCTAGCTGGGCTGTACTTCCAGAGAAGGCAGATCAAGTGTTGCCTGCCAGGAGCCATGATTGGTGCATTTTACCAAAAGGAGTCTCCCCTATAGATTACAGGATACAGTGGGTTCCAGGCAAAGTAGTTTTAATGTTTAGGCATGGACTTTCTATATGTATTGCACCCATGCTGACTTCCAGCATTATAAGCAAGTATGAAAATCTATTTTACCGGCTGTGTTTTACTTAGGGGTGGATGCTGGTGGTCTGAAGTGGTGAGATCTTCTTCGCTCTTCTACTCTTGCTATGAAGTCTCACTCTGCTTGTTTTTCTTTTCTTTTCTCCCATTCCTCCTAATGTAAAATTAATCTACAATCCACCAAAGAGAATGGGACCTCCTTGTAATGGTCACAACAGCTGTGCTATACTGGGGTAAAACGTAGTCTCCAAAATGCCCACGATATATTAAAAGCCATTGCCTGTTACAGTTCTGCAGAATTCACCCAGTAGTAGTATTTTCATTTTCAGTGGGCTGACCCTTTTTGAGTTATGTAAAAAAGTTAAATTTCTACATAATTCTTAGCAGAACATGCCATTGATATGTTTTAGTATAAACCAATGTATGACTTGCTTGAGAAAAGCAGAGTGGTTTCAGACATTCAAGTATATTTTATTAGTGAAATAGGTAATTGTAATTGGTACGTAATAATGTCTTTCTGCAGATTTCCCTGATTTGTGGCAGAATTCATCCTCTCTGTGCCTTGATTCTTAAGTCTTTTAATATGACATAATGTCTCCAACCCCATTTGATGACTAAATATGTAATTAAGGAAAGTATGTCCCAGAGTGTGTGGTGAAGCCAGCAGTCCTAATTTGCGTCATGGTTTGGCAATGAGCAGTGCAAAACTGTATCAAGTTATACTCCTAACCGCCTACGCAGTTCACTCTCTTAAACAGCCTTCTCAAAATGGAGGCAGACATTTCACAGGTCCATCTAAACCTAATGAGAAAGGAGGCTCCTGAAGTGCATGTGCTCAGTGGATAATATAGTTTGTTAGGGTGTGGTCTTACTGTCGGGGATCATAGGAATATACATACACTAATGAGGCTTGGGGCAAGTTCACAAGAGCCATCCACTGTGTGCATGTTGTTTCCACTAGCAGTAGTGACACCAACTTGGCATCAATTTTTTGTTTACTAGCCCCTTTACTGTGTCTATTACTGATTTTGTAGCTATGCAAACCAGTGAGGGATTTTGAAGCATCATTTCTGTTATCAGTTACATGTTAAAAAGAGGTCGACTATGTAACCCTGTAGACCTTGAAGAAGCAGGGGTATGTTGGTACCAGTGTGTTGTCCTCGCCTCATACACCTATACACATATATGTTTCTTGGTAATGGGAGATTTGTTTTGGATAGGGGCTAGTGGTTGGAGGGGTGGTGTTAAAAATAAAATAAAAATAAAGATTCTGAACTTGTGTTGGTACTGAGCATTTACTTGCTGTAGGAGTGAGAAGAAGAATTTGTCTCAGCAGTAGGGCAGTCAGTAGTAATGTAACCCCTCTCTTACCAGACTTTGCTCCCTGATGTTAATGGTAGGAAAATCCTTAGTAGCATAATTTTTCTTTCTCTGGACTTTGCTCTTGGCTGTTAATGGTATGGTAATAACACTATCACTGGAGAAAAAAAATCTAATGAGTGAGGAGTTAGGCAGGCCATAGATGGTGTGAATTTCTTTCCTGCAAACACGTTGCTGACAGGGGAATCTCTCCTGCTGAGACATTGTCTTCTCCCAGCAGGGAGCCGGTCGGGGGGGGGGGGGGGGGGGGGGGAACGTCCCCGCTGGGTGAAGACAGTGAATATCGCTAGCGGTTATAGCAACTGTTTGCAATAATCGCAAGCGAACCTGACAGGCTGGTTGTACTCAAGTTGATTGATCAATCAACTTGGTACATTCAGCCTGCCCATTGACGGTTCTCGGCTGGTTCCTGCTGTTTTGCTGCATTTAGCTGGGCAATTCACTAACCTTAGATGCATCTTATAAGTGAATATGGGAAGTATGTAATTACATATGGCAGTCTAAAGCCTAGTACACACCACTAGTTTTTTTTTTCAGTTCAACCTACTGGGTTATATGAAAAAAACTTGCAGCTCAGATTGGAGCTGCTGTACTAACAATCTGATGTTAGTACATTGATCTCCCCTGCTGTGCCAGAACACTTCAGTCAACGCTCTCAGCCATTGGCTTAGAGCACTGATCTGGAGCCGGTCGGCTGCTTGTTTTCCGGCATGCTCGTCCGACAAGCTGACCAAAAGGCCAGCTTCTATCGGACCGGCTGCTCTACACACGGCCGAACGTCGTTCAATAAAAACTGGCCGATGTCGCCCTGACATTTGGCCCGTGTGTACTAGGCTTTAGTCATAGGTCATTTTCATTCACCCAGCATTGTTCTTTGATGTTTTTCATGATATTACTGTAGCTGGAATAAGCTTCCGAGGTGCACATTTATTTAAATTTTCTATGATTTATTTTGTTTTTTTACATTTTGCACTTTACAAGAGCATGGGTAACTCCTATGGGGAAAAAATGCAGGGTGAACAGCTCCTTATGATATTTAACCACTGTAGCGGGCATTTCATTAAAATGATGAGTTATTACTCTGCATGTTTAGTAGAACAAGGCCAAGGGTATGAATTACACACACGTGAAAATTCGATGTATGTGTCAGAGAAAATTACACTAATACGACTACAATCACTTCAAGTATGTATGTGTCAAGTATTCCATATACAATATACTCAATAAACTCAAGATATGACGTGGCTCTTTGTAGAGGGTGCATTGTGTATGTAATTTGCAAGTGGGTAAACCTGCCTGATCCATAACATTTGCTTATAGCTTTAACAAATAAAAAAAAAAGGTATATACATGAATAAAAAGTTGCTGTGTACTCATAAACCAAAGACTATATAGTAATATATCTACTTTTAAAGAGAACCTCTCAGGACAGACCTATGGGAAGTGCAGTGGGTTCCGGCTGCTTCCCTACTGAAAATGCTTACCTCAATCATACAGAACAGAAAGTCACAGGCCATGAATTTTATGCTGCTATTCTATAAACGCTGCCGGTGCACCCTTAGATAACCCACCCACTCCATAGTCCTTACATGATGGACATCTCCTTTAAAGAAGTTTTCCCAAACAATTTTTTTACTTTTTCTTTACTACTTTGACTGATCCCTTCATGATCCAACTGCTTATTGCCTCAGGGTTCAATAGCAGTTTCCAGATCAGTTACCCTTGATGTACAGTACTGTGCAGAGGTTTTAGGCAGGTGTGAAGAAATACTGTAGTAGTAAAAATGCTTTCTAAAATCTATATTTTAATTGTTTATTTTTATCTATTTAAAAAATGCAAAGTGAGCAAACAGAAGAAAATATCAAATCAATATTTGGTGTGACTATGGCTTCAAACTAGCATCAATACTTACACTTTGTAAACTTGCACAAAGCCAAGGGATTTGTAGGATTCGACTCAATTATACCAAGCAGGTGCCAATGATAATCAATTTCATATGTAGGTTGAAACAGTCATTAACTGAAACAGAAACGGCTGTGTAGGCTTAAACCTGAGTGAGGAACTCTAATGGCCCGTACACACGATCTGAATATCGTACGACAGATCGTATGACTTTTTTCCCTTAATAGTCGCAAGTAGAAATTGAATAGGTAACTAAAGTCACGAAAATTCTCGTACGACAGAAAAAAAAAATCGGATGTGATGTCATGTGTTGTAATGTATTTGTATTGTATTTTCAGATGACATATCTGAAAATGACTATACTGACTAAATGAAAATCGTACAATATGGTATCATACGAGGAAAATTGTCATGCTTGTCCGATCGGATAAACTGTCGTGATCGGCTTTTGAAAGTAGTGTACACACTATTCGAAAATCGTACGATTCTTGCTCTGTTTTCGTACGATATTCGGATCGTGTGTACTGCCCATTAAGCCCCATACACACTTAGATTTTCTGCAAAGTTTTGTCTTCAGATTTACCAAAACCATGTAGTGCAAGGGCCTGCCTGATTGCATAAAAATTGAAACTCTTAGGGTTTGACCTCATATTATATGGTTTTGGTAAACCTGAAGACAAAAATGTGTGTATGGGGTCTAAGGTGAGGTTGAGGGAGACCGTTTCTGTCACAGGTCATACACTATGGCCAAACTGAGCATAGCAACAAGACACACAATGGTTATACTGCATCAGCTAGATCAGGCAGAGATTTCAACCAGGGTGTACCTAGAGCATTTGGCACCCCGGGCGGATCCTATATCTGGCCCCCCCAATTGTAAAATGTAAAAACACCCACAAAAAACACCTCCTCTGCCAAGATCTGTGTTTTTGACAGGAGAACAGAAACCAGACCAGGCTATTTCGGCCACGGTGCTGGGGGTGTTCAGGCTGATAAAAAAAACGACTAAAGGGAGCAGCCAGAACCAGGGATGGTGTCAGACAGTATCAGTCAACCTGAGTGAGGAGCGCACCCCCATAGCATTGCCACTCAGCCACTGACACCCCCCAATGTGTGGCACCCGGGGCGGACCGCCCCCCCCCTTCTCTCCCCTGGTACGCCCCTGATTTCATCGCTGACTGAGGTTTAAAGATGTGCTGTTCAAGCTCTTTTGAAGAAGCATAAAGAAATGGGCAACATTGAGGACAGTAGACGTGGTGGTTGTCCAAGGAAACTTAATGCAGCAGATGAAAGACGCATCATGCTTCTTTTCCTTCCACGTCAGATGTCCAGCAGTGCCATCAGCACAGAACTGGCAGAAACCAGTGGGACCCAGATACACCTATTTATTGTCTGGATAGAAGTGGTCTTAATAGAAGAATTGTCGGGGGAAAAGAAACATGCCTCAGACATGGAAACAAGGCAAAGTGACTCAACTATGCACAACAACATAGGAACTGGGGTGCAGAAAAGGCCAGCAGATACTCTGCACTGATGAGGTAAAATTTGAAATAGTTGGCTGTAGCAGGAGGCGGTTTGTTCACCGAAGGGCTGGAGAGTAGGGATGCACGGAGTCTGATACCATTTTTTTTTTAAGAGTACGAGTACCGATACTTTTTTTTTTGGACTCGGCTATACCAGTTACCGATACCTACCACAACTGTTTTGTTTTAACTTCAGCTGTCAGCAATGGTACAAAGCATTGAAAAGTTATTTACAAATTAAATATATATTTTTTTAATTTAGCTTTGAAATGTGTAAATATATGTTAATATATATGTGTACAAATATTTGCTAACAAAGCAAACAAAAAAAAGTTTTGTTTATAAAATATATGTAAACAAAAGAAAAAAAAGCAGGAAAATAATAATTAAATGGAGGAGAATAGGGAGTTAATTAAGGCTGATTAGAGTAAATTAATTAAGGGATTAAACAGAGAAAAAGGTGTTCATCCCTTTGATCTGCAGATGAAGAAACAGAAATATACAAAAAGGAACAATGTTTCTTTTTATTTTAGTGTTTCAGGGCTGAGCAATGTTGTTAATAAACATTCCCAGCTGCTTTTTTTTTTTTTTTTTGACCGCTCCAATTACCGGACTTCTTTAACACTGGGGAGGTGCCTCCTGAGCACACGGATTTGCTATAGGAGGCACCTGGAGGAGCGAGGAACATACAACGCTGCTTTTTTATTTATTTTTAAACAAATACAATTTTAAATTCGTCAGCCACACTTTGTTTACTATTCATTGTGTCCCAAAGCTGCTTTATTGAATTGAAACTGGGGAACTGCACAGGAAGGGATGTTGAGTAAAGGTCAAGGGGCCGAATGTTTGCCCAGTAACTATTCCCTACACAATATATCATCACCTCCACACAAAACAGTAGGACATTTTCAACAGTTTGTAACATTTGTTGCAGTCACGTATGCATGTACATACAGTGCATCCGTAAAGTATTCACAGCGCTTCACTTTTTCCACATTTTGTGATGTTACAGGCTTATTCCAAAATGGATTAAGCCCAGATTCACACTGCTGCGCGATTTAAATCGTGCAAGTTCAGTTGAACTCGCACAATTTCATTCCCGCATGTGAGTCCCACGATTTCAGAGACATCTGTGCAGTTTTCTTTTTGAAATGTCCGAAAGTAGTACAGAACCTACTTTTGGGAATCGGTGCGTCGTTGCACCGATTTGGACAGTTCCATTGTGGGCAATAGTCGCCGATTTGGCATGCAATTTGACATGTTAAATCTCATGCCAAATGGCATCAATGTGAACCAGGGCTAAATGTGATTTATTTTTTATTTTTTATTGTTTTGCAAAGATTTCAAACAAATTTCATGTTGTCATTATGGGGTATTGTTTGTAGAATTTTGAGGAAAATAATACATTTATTTCATTTTGGAATAAGGCTGTACCATAACAAAATGTTGAAAAAGTGAAGCACTGTCTTCCGGATGCACTGTATGTTCCCGAATGATAGTAAACAATTGGATGTCTGTCTTTTTTCAGGATGGTGGCCTACCCATGTAGCCATAAGTTTGATGACTAGTTACGTATGCCTAGTGAATACTTGGGCCCCTTTCACACTTGTGCGACTTGTCCTGCGACTTTGGACTACCCCATGATTTCCAATGAATGCCATTCATATCTGTGCAACTTCAAAGTAGTCCCTGTACTACTTTTGTTCGACTTTGATACAAGTTACACAGACATTCCCTGAAATCGCAGCAAAATCGTTGCAAAATCACATGGCTTTGATGGTGCAGGAACTGTGAAAGGGGCCTTACTGAATCCATTTCTTCACACATACCACTGGATGGGTGATCAGTAATAACACTCCTGACTATTTGGTTTGTACAATCTCTTTAATTGGGTATGTGACCATCATTACAGCAGTATTAAACCAAAAATTTAATTTTTGGTCTAATACCGCGTGATTCGTTTTCTTTTTCCCCTCTGTTTTCAGCTGGTGATCTGCCCAGTAACATACCTCCTGCTTATACATGCGTTAGGGCATTTTTTTTTTTAGCCCGTAGAAGCAACTTTATTTTAGCCTATGTGTACATGCACATCTGGGCATTTACAGACAGTTTCCGGGCAGAAAATAACACTATATGTAGCGTTTAGGTGTGTCAAGCATTTTTAAAATGGATGTAAACCCGATTCATGAAATTTGAGCTGGGCACACATCATATATCCAAAGCACTATGTCCCATAACTTTGTCCTGCTCTGTTCCTCTGTTATCAGCCTGATAACTTTTGACAAGTTCTCTGAGACGGGAGATATAAGTGTGAGTTGGGGGAGGTTGCTATAAATAGATTAGCAGACTGACAACTATTCACAGGCATGCTTTTGCTTGTGTGAGGATGGGGTGTGTGCCTTTCCTCCAATCAAATGTCTCAGTGTCTAGCAATAATCCACTCCTACAGGGAAACAAAGAAGTGACAATTCTAACACGTGTACTTTTTAAACAGTATATGAAGCTGAAGACAGCAGATATACATGTAAAACAAAGGGTTTGTGGACAAAGGGTACAATAGAATAGAGCTGGAGAAAATTAGAGAGAAAATAGGGCATGAAAATAGGGAAAGCTTTCTAACGGGAAAAGAACCACACAAAACTTTAAAGGTGTACCATTTATTACAGGCTTCAACAAACAGTACAAAACGCTAGCGAAAGTGATAAAGAAGCATTGGCCAATCGTATGCAACGATCCCCATTTAAGCAAAGTCCTCTTCCCCCGGGCCAACATTCATATATAGGAGGGCACGAAGACCAGATAGTAAAGAACGTCCCGGAACCACCGAAAAAGATGATTACCTTTTTTGACCAAAAGTTTTTTTTTCGGTGTGGTAAATGTAAACCCTGTAGGGTCACTAACAATAAAACAAGGAAAATTTTGGAATTTCAATCCTATTCAACAAAACAGAATTTTAAATGATAACTTGTGGAAGCCCGCATGTGACCTACGTTATGGAATGCAGCTGAGGCCTGCAGTATGTGGGTAGAACCACTAGGGCCTTGTCTGTATGTATAGGTAAACATATCCGGAACATCAAAAAAGGTTATAAAACATCACAGCGTGTCTAGACACTTCAGAGAGGTGCACAATAGGGACCCGCAAGGTTTGAGGTTTTACGCCATTGATAAAATAGAAACAAACTGGAGGAATTCAAATTTAAGACGAGAGGTCTCACATAATGAAACTTACTGGATACATAAAATGGACACTATGAGACCTCTCGGATTAAATACAGAGTTAGACATAAACTGCTTTATAGAAGATTTTTAATGAAAATAGGTTTTTTTTAAAATAGAGTATAATATAATACTCATTTTTATTTTAATATCATTTTAAGCACAATTTTTATGGTTATGTGAAAGTTTGTTCAGCTATGTATGCGGGGGAGCAGCAACATACGCTTAGGAACAACAAAAAACGAGCAGCGAAGTATGTACATTAGAAAATGGGCAATAAAAAATGGGTCTCTGACTGACATAAGAAAAAAACTGGTCGGCAACAAAATTCACATATAAGAAAATATAGATATATGTGGGTAGTATATATAATGATGGAGATGCAATATAATCGATAATAAAAGTTTTTTTTTTTTGCTGGACTGACGGCTAGGCAGTGGTATTAACAGGGAGGAATACAGCGTAGGCCAGTAGTTAAAATGGGGGATTTTACACATCCGGTAATGGTTATTATACCATCTCCGGGTGTAAGCAGGGAATAGCTCATAAAGTGTGCCAGCAACTAAAATGGCACTTTCAAAACTTCCGGCGGCAAGATGGCGGAGCCGCCACTTCCGGTGGTATGTTATTCGGAACCATAGTGATCGGATACAATATAAATAACAGTGGGAGGTTCGTTTTCGTTTTTTTTTTTTTTTTTGTTTTTGTTTGTGCCTGATTAAGATGACTAAGATTAAGATTATTAAGCGGTGGATGTTAATGTTTAGTGCTGGCACAGCGAGGGTTGCTGGGGGGGAGCTCCGGTTGCAGAGCAGGGAGAAATACAGCGCCGGCCAGCAGTCAAAATGGCGGACTCGGAACATCGGAAAAATGGTTAATACACCATTTCCGGGTGGAAGTAGGGAATAGTCCTTAAAGCGTGCCAGTAACCAAAATGGCGCTTTCAAAACTTCCGGCGGCAAGATGGCGGAGCAGCCACTTCCGGTAACACGAGATTCGGAATTACAGTGATCGGAACACCTGCAAGGTAGAGTAAGGGTATAAATAGCAGGGGGGAACAGGGACCCAGCAGCTTCCTGACGACGCAACGAGATGGCGAAACGCGTAGAAGCTGCTGGACTTTTGGAAACAGGCGAACGCCGGTAACTGTTTGGGATGCATGCTAGACAGAGGAGACCTTCATGCTAACCTAATTGGAACCTGCATACATGGCTGGATAAGCTTGGTGTCGGCTTGTTGACACCAGAATATGTGAGTGCAATATGTTTTACATTTTTTAATAACCATGATGGTTCTATATATTTTTCTGTGAATTTTTGAATATCCGGTGGTCTAAATCGTGGGGAGATTGATCGATCAAAGGAGTGGTTATCCATCTAATGAACCAAAGGCGAATGCTCAATTGGTATCTGGTGAGTGGCCATTTCGTAAGGTGGTGGTGGCACTAATTGGTGAACCTGATTGTGAAAGCAGGAAATACACAAGAGCAACCAGAAGCTATTGATTGTTTAAACAGATTGTTGTGTTTTTCTGGACTTTAAACGTGTGGGAGTCACGATTATATGTCATATACACATTTATTGATGTATGGTATATGTTTTTTGTCATATTTTATTTTTGATTGTTAATTTAATTTTATAGTATAATTCACATTTATGAGATTTTTTTTGGGTGGTGAGACCACAGGATTTGCACAGCAGAAGGAGTTTCCTGTGGATTAGCGCTATTTAATAGTTAGCGCAGTCCATTTTTTCGTTTATGTAAAACTTATGTAGGGAGATTTGTTTCATCTCTGTGTATCATCTGAGGCTGACCAACTTCACTGGGTATATGTGAGGGTTTACATCCACTTTTAAGTGTACATTTTTTTTGTGTTTCTGGGAAAAACACCTATAATGCAAACGGGTGTAAAAGCATGTTCAATATGCTTCACAGGAGAACTGTTTTCACTGCTTTTTCCTGCCAGCAATTCTGGCATTTTTTCCTGCTGCCTAGTGTGCTTGGCCCGTTAGTGAGACACAACTCTGGAGGAAAGAGAACAGGAGGCACAGCAGCATTGGAAGTCCGAGGGGGAGAGGAGTGTTAAATCTTAGCAGATTTAGATGCGTTAACCAATTGAAGCCAACTTCCAGCTCACACTTTACAACAATCAGTTACAGCAAACCGTTTTTTTTTTTTTTTTTTACCTTTGGCGTAAAGTTTTTGCAGGAATACATAAAAGCTGATGATTTTAATCACCCCTGCCAGTGCTAAGTTGTTTGTCTCACCCGTGTAAACTGATACATTTTGCTGGAGAGTTTGTGCTTTGAAAAACAGAATTGCTGGCTGGATTACCAGATGAAAATAGAAGAAAGAAATCATAAAAATACTAAAAAAGAAAACTAAGGCTTCATACATACTAGCCATCATCCTATAAGCTGTTTTTAGCATTTTTTCTTTCTACTCCTAAAATCGAAATAGTGTTATCCTATGTGTCCATGCACACTACTTTAGGCTATTAGGCTGCATTCACACTTGAACGCGGGTGGAATCGCCACAATATTTTCAAATCGCAAAACCCGGGACGCATTTGTCATGCCATTACTTCTTAATGGCACCCCAATTGCGCTGCGATTGTCGTGCGTTAAACCACACGGCAATCGCAATGCAATCGCAAAGAAGCTCATGTTCCTTTTTGATAGACAAGAGTCGTCGCGCATTGCGATTACTGCATCAATTGCAGCAAAATTGCGGTTCGATTGGGGGGCCTTTAAGAAGTAATGGCACAGCAAAAACGCGATTTGGAATTGCAGCCAACAATCAGATGTGAATTCAGCCTTAGCATTTTTTTAACTTCAGCTTCTAGGAACAGAAAAAATACATTTTTGTAAAGTTTTTGGGTTCGTTTTCCAGGCAGAAAAAAATGCTACTAATAGCTTTTTTTTCAAGCATTTTGTTTCCTTCATGTACTGAAAAACAAGAATAAAATGCTAATGCTAATGCTTGTAAAAGCTACCAAAATGCTACTAGAAACCGGCACAAAAATGCTGTTAGAGTTTTTCATCCAGCATTTTTTTTTTCCTATCGTTTTTTGAGCTTAAACAAATGCAATTGCGCATGGATCCTAATGCAGCCATCGTATTTAAGAATTGGTACGCTGCAATATAAGTGTTTTGCTTTTGGGTTTAACCACTTCAGCCCCGGACCAATTGGCAGCCAAAGGACCAGGCCCCTTTTTGCGATTCGGCACTGCATCGCTTTAACTGACAATTGCGCGGTTGTGTGACGTGGCTTCCAAACAAAATTGGTGTCCTTTTTTTCCCACAAATGGAGCTTTCTTTTGGTGGTATTTGATCGCCCCTGCGGTTTTTATTTTTTGCGCTATAAACAAAAATAGAGCGACAATTTTGAAAAAAATGCAATATTTTTTGCTTTTTGCTATAATATCCCCAAAAAATATATAAAAAAAAATTTTTTTTTCCTCAGTTTAGGCCGATACGTATTCTTCTACATATTTTTGGTAAAAGCGATTTATTGATTGGTTTGCGAAAAAGTTATAGCGTTTACAAAATAGGGGATAGTTTTATAGCATTTTTTTTAATATTTTATTTTTTTTACTAGTAATGGCGCCGATCAGCGATTTTTATTGTGACTGCGACATTATGGCGGACACATCGGACATTTTTGACACATTTTTGGGACCATTGTCATTTATACAGAAATCAATGCTATTTAAATCGGCCAGGCAATTAAAGGGCCTTGCCATTCTGCTGACGTATATATGCAGTGGGCGGTCGGGAAGCGATTAAAGGGGATGTAAACCCTCATGTTTGTTTCACCTTAATGCATTATGCATTAAGGGGAAAAACCTTCTGTCACTCAGCAGCCCCCCCCCCCCCCCCCAGCCCCCGTTATACTTACCTGAGCCCTGCGTTTCCCACGACGGGAACGAGCACACCAGCTCTGTCCAGTATCTCTTGTCCTGATTGGATAGATGGCAGCGCAGCCATTGGCTCCCGCTGCTGCCAATAAAATCCAATGAGACGGGGGGGGGGGGGGCGGGCCGAGTTATGCTTCCTGTGTCAATGGACGCAGAAGCAGGACACAGGAGCGTGCACGCACGGGTGTCCATGAAAAAGAGCGCTTCTCCGACTGGGCACTCGAGAAGAGGAGGAGCCAGGAGCACTGCTGAGGGACCCCAGAAGAGGAGGATCGGGCCACTCTGTGCAAAACTAACTGCACAGTGGAGCCAAGTATGACGTTTTTTTTTTTGTTTTTTTTTTAAACCCTGAACCTTTACAACAACCCCTTTTAATACTGCTTTAAATATGAGTGATCTTCCTGTGAAATTTCTTGTGACATCAGCATGTTGCTGCAAAATGTCTGATGTGTCAGAAGGTGGTGTAAGCCATGTGTCTGCAGAGCTTCCTTGGTGACTCAGTAAGTTTTCTTGTCTTCACTCTTCATTCCATGAAGATTTCATTGATAAAAGGTTAGAGAAACTATCATGCCAGCCTTTTAGTACAAATAAATGGAAATCACATTTTGCAGTCTATTTGTGGTTTATTGTGACATGTGCTTTCTGTTAGAGTAGCTGCTGGTACAATGTAAAAAATAAACCTATTCGCAAAAGCAAAGCTGGGGTTATGCTGTTATAGAAGACAAGTTTGTTTTATAATTTATGTAACTTTAAAGAGCTGTAGGCAAAATCAAAATTACATACAGTTGTGCTCATAAGTTTACATACCCTGACAGAATTTATGATTTTTTGGCCAGTTTCCAGAGAAAATTAATGATAACACAAAAACTTTTCTTTCACTCATGGTTAGTGTTTGGCTGACGCTATTTATTATCAATCAACTGTGTTTACTCATAATCACAACAGAAACTACCCAAATGACCCTGATCAAAAGTTTACATACCCTGGTGATTTTGGTCTGATAACATGCACACAAGTTGACACAAAGGGGTTTGAATGGCTATTATGTTGTTGATAAAATATATATTGTTGTAAAAGACCACAGTCCACACTTTTTTTTTTTCAATTTTTTTTTTCAATTTTTTTTGTACACGCTCCTACAGCGCTCCAAAGATGCGGCTTGCAGGACTTTTTTGACCGTCCTGCAAGCGCACCGCTCCAGTGTGAAAGCCCTCGGAGCTTTCACACTGGAGACACAGCAGCAGCTGTTTCAGGGGGCTTTGCAGGCGCTATTTTTAGTGCTGTAGCCCCTGCAAAGCGCCCCAGTGTGAAAGGGGCCTTATAGTCATCCTAATGGGTGTCTTCAGCAGTGCCAAGATCACACCACCCCCTCAATTTACGCTTGTGCCAAAGGCTGGCTAAATCCATCACATCCTTCATATAATACTCTTACATGTTTAAACTCTTTATGCCGTCTGAAGTACATTTTTATATGGAGCTGAAACCTACTTCTAAAAGGCATGCCATTTTCATGTAATTGGAAGCATTCTTTAAACCCTGCAACTTGCTACTTTTTAATCTATTTGTTCTAACTTTACTCAGATGTCTTAATCCTGTTATTTTCACAAAATGTATTAAGTGGAGATGGACAAGCATTTTGAGATAACTTGTGCATAAAAGACAGGTTAGGTAGGACGTTGTTTCAGCATTCTAATTATCCGACGGACCTCTTCATTCTCTTTGCCTGTTCTGAAGGCAGTGTGAAAGTCATCCAGCAGCATATTTAATAATGCAAAGTGCAGAAGGGGCTATTCTATCTCTATCTTGCTCTCCCCAAAGGTGTATTATACCTCCTATTAAGTTAAGGATTGGCAAACTTGTGCGGGAACCATGCCAGCCCTGCACTGCAGTAAATCAAGCCTTGTTTGAGATCTTTTGGAGGAGATATTTCCTATGTAAAGTGTTTACTGCTAGAAGCGACTAAATAAATCCAAGGGCTTGTCCTGCTCTCAATCAGATATAAAGGCATGAGATGTTTTACTTACTGCAGATGCAAGAGAATTCACAATAAACATATTAATTAGGAATATTGAGACATGCACAGATTGTAGAAAGAAAAAAAACTTCATCATACGATACTTTTCTTAGGACATTTTTAAAAATTAATGTTTAGCGTATTAGTGGGTGGTGGTGGGCTGAAACACAAAATATCTTCTTGTATCAAATGTTCCATTTTTTTTATATTTTGTTTTTATTTTTTTACCTTTTGATTCGATTTTTGAGAAACCTATTTGATGTCCTAGTGAAGAAGTTTTGTAGTTATTGGTCTTTATCTTTTTTAAAGCGGAAGTAAACCCATCGATTTAACAGTCTAAAAAAAAAGGCATGCCATGAATGCTAACTGCACATTGGCTGTGCTCTCAACCAAACAGTCAAACCATCCAATGGCTGGTGTCATAACGGATCACATGTGCAGCACTGTGGCAGTTGAAGATTAAACAGGCAAAGATGGCAGCTTCCTTGGCTGAAAACGATAGGGGGGTTTACTTCCACTTTAAGTTGTTTTAAAAAAAAAAAAAAAAACATGTATATAATGTCATTAATAGTTAACTAAAAGAATGCAAATATAAATTGAATCTTGAGTTAAAATGGTTTAGTCACTGGACAGCAATGAATGTCTCTAGTATATAGGAAGTGAAGCCATTCTGCTTTTTAATAGTAAATATGTTATACTTGCCTATTCTGTGAAATGGTTTTGCACAAAGCACATCCCCAATCCTCCTCCTCCTTGGATGTCCCACCGGCGCTCCTTCTCTTCTCAGAGTGCCCCCATAGCAAGCTGCTTGCTATGGGGGCACTCGTGCGTGCTCGCTCCTGAGTCCCACTTTGTGTGTTCCTAAGACACATAGAATGGGGCTTTTGGCCCCACCCACAATCCCCCCTCACTGGTTGTTATTGACAGCAGCGGGAGCCAATTGCAGACACCAGGGAAAGCAACCACCTTGTGCAGATCGCTGGCTCTAGATTGGGCTCGGATAAGTATTGGGGGGGGGGGGGGGGGGGCTGCAGGGGGAGCTGCATACTAAAGGTTTTTTTTTACCTTCATGCATAGAATGCATAGAGGTAAAACCTTCAACCTTTAGAACCACTTCTACTTTAAGTTGAGATTTTAGGAGCAATAAAAAAAAAACAAAAAAAAACGCTCTGACCAAAAAAAAAAAAAAAGTCTGTAGTTGACTTGAAGTTCACAAGTTACATTGTGCCTGAATAGTTTCGTCATAGATCATTACGTACATAGAATAGAATTGCATACATAGGTGCTTATAAGTATATTTACCAGTCTGCATTTTGTCTGCCCTTAAGCACCTGTACTTAGTAAATTAAGCAGAATAACTGAGCTTATTGTTTGAAAAGCCTTGTCAATCAGCAAGTATATGCGTACGAGCTGTTCCCAGACTCTAATACAGTGGCCTGATTAAAGCATTCTGGCTCATAGATACCTGGCCTTTAAACAGTAAAGCATTGTTGATGCAAGAAGGAAAAAGAAAGGAAAATGCCCAGGAGCAGGCAGTCACGTGTATATTCACAACCCAAGGGGCCACCTGATAACTGAAATTGACCCTGGCAATTCCTCTGTGACCACTAGGTGGAGAGACGCTCATATGTGACCACAGGCTGGGCTGTGATGCCTTCACTATTTCATAAGGCTTTTTCCTTAAGGATAATGCTGAACGTTAAACTTTTGATGATATTCTAGGTAAGCTGCTCTGAAATACAAGTATTAAATGGTAGTGACGGGGAAGTAGATGGGAACCTAGTACTTGGAAAAATTAAGTTGAGAAATTGGGGAAATGTATGAAGAGGTCTCACTTCCTATCTCAAATTCTCCTTGGTATTGCCAGGCTTGAGTAATACGCTCTGTCATCTTACAGTATATTTTAAATGAATTGCCTATGTATACATCCTGTGAAATCATGTTATTAAACAGCAGACACAGAACTATAGATTTATAGCATATTTGTTTTTAATATTATACAGTGGAGTACCTCTTTCATTGATTGTTCTTCTCTCTTGTTATTTTAGCCCTGATGATATTGGTACCTGCTGGTATATCCTTTTATCTGGATCTGTGTTTATCAAGGAGTCTATGTTTCTCCCTAGGAGCAGGTAGGTAACCTTCTTTTTACAGTAAATTGTTTAAAATTTTCATGTTCCGTCAGAATTCGTTTTTTCACTTATCTGTTCAGTTCTTAGTACCTAATTCACTTTACCTAACCACAGTACAAGCATTTTTTTTCATAAAGTTTTGGACTGGGAAGAACTGGGGTCTCTGCTCACAGCAGAAAGCTCCTCCCCCTCACGCTGTTGACCGTCAGCTGACTTTCTCCTGCACTTTCTGACTCCTGTCCTGACATGGCATTTGTCTGCAGCAATGGGGGGAGCCACGGAAAAGATGGGCAGGCAGTCGGCTGTGTGGGTATGGCAGCGAGTGCTCTGCCCAGGGCTGAACTGGGACATAAATTTGGCCCTGGACTTCATCCAGGCCGGCCCACTTTACTCCAAACACCTGGTGTTGGCGCTTCAATCATCCCGGCACTGTTATTGTGTCAATGATTGAAGCTCATTATTTCTATTACATTGTAATATAAAATGAAATAGTTAAACTCGCCATAATGCAGAATCAGTAGGAGCCCTGATCGTCTCACTTGCCACTGTCCCCTGCCACCAGATGCAACGTGTCACTTGACACATCTTTTGCCACCAGGTGCAACTTGTCAGCAGATGCAGCTTGTCACATGCCACGTCACTTGTCAGCGGATGCAGTGTGTCACTTGTCACGTCACCTGCCACCGGGTCGAAGGGGGCCCCATCAGGTAGGCTGTATGGGGCCCCATGTTTTCTAACAGTGGCCCTAATGCCCACTGTAGTAGCTGTCGTGTCCGGAGTAGGAAGGGACTCTGTGGACAGGGGAGGAGAGAGAGAGATGCTACTTATTTCACGGGGAACGATCGGGCCAGTAGATGCAGAGCACTGGTGTGTGTACTTCTACTTCCTGGTAGCGGTGGAACGCACGATGGGGCGGACGCGATGTCATCAGCCGGTGTTCTGCCAAAATCTCCAACCAGTCAAAAACTCCAACCGCGTCATAGTTGGCTGTATTGCTCGTGCGTGAGCGCGTACACAAGAAGGGGTTTCAAATACACCAACTGCTCTCGCCGCCGCAGTGCGCCTGCGCGGCCTTCGTATCGGACTAAAAGAATCCTATCTAATACTCCAACTGAAATCGTAGAAGTGCGCCTGCAGGAAGACTCACAGAATCCCCTGTTAGATCTTCTGATCGTCTTTCAGCCATAAAACAAGCCAGATACACGGAGAGTCAAGAAAAGCTACAGGGTTTTATCATAAGAGATGCATTATCTTGGCAGTTGATCATGTTGAAGATCTGACAGGGGTTTCTATCAGTGTTCCTGTGCAGGCGCACTGCGGCAAGTTCAGTTGGAGTATTTGATGGCTTTCTTTTAGTGTGTGATATGCAAGGTGCGCTGCGGCAGCGAGAGCAGTTGGTGTATTTGATGCCTTTTACGTGAAAGTCTTGTGCACGCGGCGCTCTTGCGCATGGGCAATACAGCCAACTCCTCAAAAACTACTTACGGAAATTACGCAGTTGGAGTTTTTTGATGGGTTGGAGATTTTGACAGAACATTGGAAATGATGCAAGAGGTGGGAGGTGACACGGCTATCATTTCTGGCTGATGACATCACGTCCGCCCCATCGTGCGTTTCACCACTACCATGAAGAAGTACACACCGGTGCTCTACTGGCCTGATCAGTCCCCGTGAAATAAGCAGCGAAGCGGGCGGATCAGGCTTGCTGGCTGTCGGGCAGAAGTTTGCCGCCCCTCTGAAAGTGCCGCCTGGGACCAATGGTCCCACAGGGTCCCATGCTTGGGCCAACCCTGGTTGCAGGAAAGAAATTTGCACAATTCCCCCATCGACAGGGGAATTTGCAGGGGAAGCTGTCCCTTCTGGGAGAAGACAGTGATCATCGCTAGCGGCTTTAGCAGTGATAATCGCAAGAGAATCTGGCAGGCTAATTGTACCCATGTTGATTGATCGATCAATCAACTTGGTATATTCAGTCCACCCATTAACGGTTTGAATCTCTGCCAGTTCAGCAGGAACTGCCCGAGATTTGAACCGTGTATGGCGGGCCTACCGTGAAATCTCTGCTGCTCCTCCTCCTCCTCCTCCCCCCTACTTGAACAAACGTTTTTTCATTTTTTTCCTGACGGGTGCTCACTCCTATCTGCAATTCTCACCTAGGTGAGAGGTAGGTATGTCAGCTTGGCCCACACCGACCCTCAACCTCCTGGGACACATCACAGGAAGCTGTGGGATCGGTCTGAAAGCACAGCGCAATCTCATGCATGTGAAGTGGGGAGCCAGCTGTGAAATTATAGGAAGTCTCAGCCGGCTCCTACATTCAAGATGGTTTTTGAAAAGTGTTGACAGATGAATGTGTTATTCATTAAATATGTACCACTAAATATTTTAGATTAAAACCTAGCACACTTTAAGCCCCACCCTGTTTGGACCAACTCGCCATTTTTGGACAATGTTCATAGAATCTGAGACGTATTCAGCAAAATTGTGGCTCTTGGGAGGCATGGTTAGAGGTGTGTCTCAAAATCTTCTGGAGGACAGTCGGATCTGTAGACCGCCCTGAACCATCTCTTCAGGGAGTGGTCAACCTTATTCCCCTGGAGGAAAGGTTCAAAGGATTCTATTCACACCTGTTCATGGTGCCAAAACCCTACAGGGTTTTTTTAACCTATCTTGGACTTCAAATCCCTAAACAAGTACTATCACGTTCCAAAATTTCTCATGGAATCTGAAGACTGGTTCTTGATTTTCTGAATCAAGGGGAATAGCAAAAAAAAAAAAAGCATTGGCAGACAACCAAGATGCTTATCTGCATATTTCCTTCTACCCACCTTATCAACACTTCCTGCGCTTCGTAGTTTGTAAGAAACACTTCTGAATTGTGGCCCTGCCATTAAACCTATCCTCTGCACTCAGGATTCACAAAGATACTTGCACCTCTTCTTACCATCTTAAGGACCATCTTAAACGGGTACTTTAACTCTGTAGATCACCAGATATTAGACTTGAAGCTCCAGTAGAGTTGATCAGTACTTTGCGGGGTCTAGGTCAAATAAGGAGATGTCTACAGAGGTCACATAGAGCTCACTGACATATGGATGTCAAACTGTAATCAAGTTTGAAAATGGCAATTCGCTTATGTCTGTGTGAATCATGTGAATTGGCTTTCAGATGTTACTAGGTGATCAGTGTTTTCAAGCAAACGATTGCAAAAACAAGATTTTTTTTTTTTAATTTATCTTTAATCCTGTCATGAGGGATTAATATATAATTGCTGAAATGTTGGGGTAAGAATGTTAAATAAAAGGGTAAGCTTATATTCTGTAGGCTTCTCCAAGGTCCAGGGACTTGGAATTCTTACTGTCAGCCACTGTCATGAGCCCTATTTGTGGTCATCTTTACTCATAGTTTAGTTTATCATGTTTAAAATTTCCAATGCTTCTGATGTAACCATCATCGGTGGCAACACCAACATGTAATGACCTATAGCTGCTATGCCTGCCAGGATTTTTTTTACACTTTTCCACCAGACTGCTGCCATTTTTGAGATATAGGAGGCTGTACATGTAGCCGAATGTAGAAAGTGTTATCAGCCTCGTTGTGATGACAATAAAGTAAACTTTTGTTTTCTTTTAAGCCCCCCTGTCCCCACATACATGCATATATGTGCCCACACATACACAAACGACAATTGTGCCACACTTATTGGTGCACAAATTGGAATGAGTGCAGTTCTTTTAGGGGCTTAATTTACTGTTGGCTCTAAACCAGTAATGGCGAACCCTTTTGAGCCCGGGTGGCCAAACTGCAAAACAAAACAAGCTTATTTATTTCAAAGTGCCAACACTGCAATTAAACCTGAATTCTGAGGTTTTAGTTTAGAAAAAACAGCGCCTACCATATGTTATATAGCGCCACTTTCAGGTGAATTGGACTTGGCAAACCAACTTGTAGGCCATATACCCCTCCACCAACAGCTTCAGTTTTAGCCTAGTGTGAGTGAATGTTTGTTTTTTTCCCCAGAACTGCTGTTTAAAACATACATTTTTTTTTTTTTCAATGCTAGTCTACAGTGGGTTGTGGTAATTCATGAATAGGCTCTTAAAGTCTGGTACCAGTTATTTCCTCTTTCAACACCGCCATCTTGTCTTGTGAAGGCATATTTTAAGTTATAGCATGCATGTCATAGACACTTTTGCTGATCTTGTGACAGCCACATGTCGCTGCTCTCTGCATAGATAAGCAGCCATGGGGAGGGGTTAGAGGTGGAGATGATGGTATTTGCATAATGGTACCAGCAGTATAATGTGTCCACATTAAAAATCTCAAGGTTCCTGACATTTGGCAATGTAAAAATGGAAGTGTACATCAATTCCATCACAACTTGTACTTGCAGAAAGCAATGTCATTTTAATTTGTCATCCCGCAGGAAACCATGCCAACACCTAAAAAGATAAATCATTTGGATTCTAGGTGACATAACCTAGAGCTGACTGCTGAAATGCAGGCCTGATAATATGCCCCAAGCCAATTTAATGTATGTAGTGTCACAATCTGATCCTGGAATATTTTACCTACACAACATGGCCACATTAAAAATCTCACCTGGCTCCAGCGTCCAACCCGACAGCTCATTCCCACCCACACGTCACCCCTGGCCCCAGAGCCATGTAGGAACCGCTTCCTCTCGTCCATGCCCACCCTGGACACATTTTTCCTTGCCCCAGAGCTGCCTGGGGGCCGCTTTATCCCATCCACGCCCACCCCAGATGCATCACCCCTGGCCCCAGAGTCTTGTGGGAGATGTAGTTTGATGGAGGGTGTTGTGTGGATGCGATACAGCTTGTATGGATGGCTAGTCAGTGTGCGCACTTCTTCCTGGCGTGCCCACGGCGTGACCTGGGAAAAGTATGTGGGCCGCTCAGACTTGATAAGGAGGGGGTATGTGCACACTTCTTCCTGGCGTGCTCACGGCGTGACCTGGGAAAAGTATGTGGGCCGCTCAGGCTCCATAGGGAGGGGGTATGTGGACACTTCTTCCTGGCATGACCTGGGAAAAGTATGTGGGCCGCTCAGGCTCGATAGGGAGGGGGTATGTGGACAGTACATTCGCAGCTGCTGCTAGAGTGCTGACAGGGGATGGAGCCCGTCCCGGCTCCTGCAAAGGTTCCAAGGAAGGAAGGGTAACCCCTAGAAGTCACACATCTATGGTATCCTACTGCAGTGAATGAAGTGGCAACCTCAGCCTTGTCTCCGACCAGGCTACGCCCCCACGCGTGCCACAGGTTTGCCATCACTACTCTAAGACTTTTTTAAAACATCACTTGTGGACAATTTTGGGCACTGCAGTTTTTTTGAAATCTCATGTCAGGTGTCTGCAATTTTGAGACTTGATATATTTGGCATCTATTTTCATGATACAAGTTCATCTTTTATATTTACCAACAATTGAGTTTTGTATTGTGTTTTTGTGCACTAACAATAATTTGAGTGTGTTTATTTACTGAAAGTATACATTTACTAAACAGCAGTTTAAATATCGTGTGACATAAAAAAAAATTGCAGCTGCGTTTCGCTGAGTCGCTGATTTCAGAAAGTCTTCAGGCCTAAAATGTGCATTTTAATAATGTTCAAAAAATGAAAAGATGGCTCCAACAGGGAGGGGGCCAGTTCTGTCTCCATTGCTGTAGTATTTGTGGCTTTCTGTTAACCTGATGTACTGTGGGAGCAGTAATCAAAGCTGAAGTTGCATACAAGCTTCACAGTCTGATAAAGGGCAGTATACATTCATCTATTACATTTCTAGTGCTGATTACAGTAAGTCGAATCCGGTTGCTATGGTTTTGTAGATCATCACAATGCGTTTCTTCTGCATATATCAATAAGTCCTTAGTAATTTTTTATAAACTGTACTAGAAGCAATGCAATTTTTATTGGTTGAAGTGGTTTACAGTATTTAGTCTGTGCCTAATTCTTCATGAATGCTCCCTTTGTTTCTTGGATTATATCAGTTTTCCATGCATTCTTGCAGCACATTAACTTATAATTTAAATGTTGGTTGTTTGATATATTTACATTTGGTTTTCAAATCATATCTTTTCCCTGTGAAGGAGAACTTTCTCTCTCCCAGTATGCTTCCATTACAGGGACTTGCCCTACTGCATGTCTCTAAAATTCAAACATGATATTTGTTACTATTAAACTAACGGTTGGTCTGCATTATTTGTTTCTAGTTTTAAAGAAATAAAAAATTTGTATGGTTACTAAACTCCAGACAAACCGCTAAATTCACAGATTAAATATATGAGCTATTTTACCTGCCAAAGACATTTTTATTTTTGACCATTTAGCCCTGAGATTCACAAAGCCTAATCACACATAGCAGTCTTGCTTTGCAGGGCATGAGACCTGATATTTTCCTGCTGCAGTAAAGTAAACTGGCCATGCATGGGGCAAATTTTGGTTGGTTCTTAGTGAAGAGGCGCATCAAGGCTACTCTAGACCTCCATCGATGACCACAAGGGGTTGTACCCCTGGGAGCCAACTTCCCCCTACAGAGGCTGCCTTTCAAACCTTTCAGGGATCTACCCCCATGCACAAGGTGGCCTTCTTGTTGCCATTACTTTGGTCTCTGAGTTAGCGGCCTTAACCTATAAGGAGCCCTTTCTTGTATTACACAAGGACAATGTGGTATTGAGGCCTAAGTCCTTCTTTTTACCTAAGGTGGTTTCTTTCCTTCACCTTAACCAGAACATGGTGCTTCCCTCTCTGTCATGCTCCAAAACATTTTAAGGAGGTCTCTCTCCACTGTGGGCAGCGGTATGGTCTGTTCAAATTTATGCTGCAGCTACTGCATCGCAATGTCTGACTGATGCAATTTTCATCATTCCCGCAAGGTCCTGCAAGATACAAGCTGCCTCTCGTTCTGCTATTTATAGGTGGATTAGGCATCTCATATTGCAAGTCAATCAGTTTAGGGGCAAGGACCCATCTTTTCTTATCAGGGCACCTCCGCCAGGTTTCTTGGTGCACCTTGGGATTTCCAGCATCTGTTGCAAGGCTTGTCAGCTGGTCTTCTGTTCACACGTTTTACAGGGAGATGTTCAGGTCTTTTCTGGTGCCAGTTTGGGTCACAAGGTTATCTAGACAGCCCTGTGAGCTCTTCTGAGTATCTTGCATTATACTGTAGGCCTGTTAGAGCTTTATCTGTTGTGTGCCTGGCCCCACAGTAAGATTGCTTTGGGACATCCTTATGTCTTTAAATGTGTCCTCTAACTATTAAGAAAATTGGATTTTTGATTTACCTGTAAAATCTCGCCATTTCCAGTCTTGTAGGACGCACCAATGGTGGACAGAGTTATGTAGGATATTACCACTCTTTTGCGTAACTAATGGAAACAAAATGGGGGGGGGGGGCCTTGGGCTCTGCATGAGGGCTCTGTTTTTATCGGGGGGGGGGGGGGGCATGCTCCTCGCTGCTCCGTTCAGCAATTTGGGCCTTTCCTTCCCCTATGCTCCATGTCCCCCTCCTCCAGTCCTTTGGTCTGGGAACTTTTTGTTCCCTGCTCTCCTGATGAAGGTCCATGCTTCAAAAGATACCTCAGAGGACACTACAAGGGATCATAAATTGAGTCACTATAATCATGTTCTATTAAAGTGGAAGTAAACCCCCCTATCGTTTTCAGTCAAGGAAGCAGCCATCTTTGCCTCTGTTTAATCTTCAACTGCCACGGTCCTGCACATGTGATCCGTTTTGACACCAGCCATTGGATGATTTGACAGTTTGGTTGAGAGCACAGCCAATGTGCAGTTAGCATTCCTGGCATGCCTTTTTTTTTTTTAAACTGTTAAATCGATGGGTTTACTTCAGCTTTAAGAAACAGTCATTGATCTATGTGCAACAATGTGAGGTTTTATGGATAGAATAAATGTTTGTTTTTTATATGATTGATTTTAGTTTCTTTTCCCTCAAAGTGTTTGGCACATAAAAAGTCCCATTCTGTACTCATGTTATTTGCCTGTAAAACACAGGTTCCACCCCCTGCTCTTGTGTTCATCTCTTTTTACTACGTGCTACAAAACTGAAGCATGCTAAGAGTTGGCAGGGTTTTGTTGTGTTTTTACTGCAGCTCTGATTGGTTGCCAGTGACCTTTCTCCTGAAGGTGACCGTATAACCCTATGTCTCTGAATATCCTCCTGTGCCTCTTTACAAGCTCCAATAAAGGGAGTTTACAGACAAGTCAAAAATCCTTTTCTTTTTTGATCTCCAGAAATACAGAGTTTGTATGGTTTTGCAGTATACTTATAACATTGCCTCCGCTGCACTGAAATCCGATGGAGTCCGATCAGTTCTACTAAGGTTACCTCTGTGAACTTCAGAACACCTCCTATATGTTATAGCACCAAGGGTTTTAATAGAATTGTACTGAGATATGTGTGTGCTTTTTTAAGAATTTGGCTGCAATTATATGAAATCATGATGGGGTAAAATGTTAAATTTAATCTAAACATATTGTATGACTGGCCACACACCTTCACATTTTCTACCTTCGATCAATCATTTTTTTTTTATATTTTGTTTGCAAGATATTTTTGTTTTGGTATGTAATCTAAAGATAGTAGAGTGTAGGGTTTTGTTAACTTTTCTTCCAGGTTGAATTTGCTCTTAATACAATCTTGTATATGTCCCTATGATATTTTCTCCTAGATTTAAACAAAACTAAGTTTTTTGTGTACCATCAGTAATATTCCTCCTGTGGCGTGCAAATTGCTTATGTGTTACATAGGCAAAATGAATCACTTCCCACTGAAGCATGACTCGTGAACAAACATGAATCACTGAAGGTCAATGAGTTCCAACATTTGGATATAGAGGTTGAAGCTTTTCATAGGTACATAAAATAAAGCTACAACACAGTGGCGGTGCGTCCATTAAGGGTTCACAGGCGTCGTCCCCTCTGTCATGCCATCCACCTCTGCGTAGAATGAATAGATTCATGCATAGCATGAATCTATCCATGGCCGCTGTAGCCACCCCCTATTCAGGCGTCTATCCCCTTTTCGGACGACGGGCAGAAAGGGGTGTTTTTTTTTTTTTTTTTAAGCACCTGATTGGAGCCATAGTCTCTAATCGGCTTAAAAAAAGGTGGACTTAGAGTGCAAAGCATTGCGCTCTCAGTCCACACAGGTGTGTTAGAAAAGCAAATTAATATTTGCTTTTCTAACACTGAACCGCCTCTCAGCCAATCAGGGGGCGCGGATCTAAGTCCCGTCATCTGATTGGCTGAAGGTGCAGGCGCTCCGATTGGATGCCTAACGGAACGGAAGAAGAGACACACGGGAGGACAGAAAAGCATGAAGGATGCAGGAGCCGTCACCTGAACTGCTGCAATGTCCCACAGCTCGCCGCCATCACCTGCTGCCTGACCTGCCACCAGGATGGGGTAAGTGCTGGTCTGGCGGCGAGCGGGGCTGCATATGATGGGCACGGGGACTGCACGTGATGGGGCACAGGGACTGCACGTGATGGGGCACAGGGACTGCACGTGATGGGGCACAGGGACTGCACGTGATGGGGCACAGAGGCTGCACGTGATGGGGCACAGAGGCTGCACGTGATGGGGCACAGAGGCTGCACGTGATGGGGCACAGAGGCTACAATTGATGTTTTTTGTTTCTGAATTTTTAGAGGAAAAAAATATTTTGAGACGGCCGCCACTGCTATAGCATAAAATGTCCTCTTTCACCTCTCAGAAAATATCTAGCCTGGCAGTATGTATGTTTATTTATAAACCATCTTGTAATAAGTAATAATCTTCCATTTATAAAAAAGTAGATCATTCCTATAACTTAAAAAAAAAAATTATAATCCTAAATTCCTCTTCTCAAACCACCACTCTGGTCACATAACCTTTTCTGCTTTCCTTCCCTAATCTAAGAGTCTTTTCACACTATTTTTAGCGTTGAGCTTTACCATAGTTTTTGCGGCGCTATTCAGTCGATAGCGGGGTGCTTTTAACCCCCGCTAGCGGCCGAAAAAGGGTTAAAAGCGCCAGCAAAACGCTGCTACATTGCTTTGCCGGCGCTGCCCATTGAGTTCAATGGCCAGGGGCACTTTAGTTCACCGCTCCTAATTTTTTTGAGGGGTTACAACCGCTTTAACGATACAGCGAGAAGCAATTATTTCTGTTGGCCTAAAGCAGGGGTCTCAAACTGGCGGCCCTCCAGGTGTTGTGAAACTACAAGTCCCATCATGCCTCTGCCTGTGGGAGTCATGGTTGTAACTGTCAGCCTTGCAATGCCTCATGGGACTTGTAGTTTTGCAACAGCTAGAGGGCCGCCAGTTTGAGACCCCTGGCCTAAAGTTTCCCTCTCTACAGCAGTCACATAGGTCCTTTTTAGTGGTCACAGGCAGTGTGCATATGTCATTTGAAACTATTTTATGACAATATAAATGCCAGATCAGGCAACGCTGCTCCAACACACAGATGTGGTCAGTTCCTCAGTGATATAGGGGGAGATTTACTAAAACTGGAACACTTAGTCCCCTTTCCCACTGGGGCGGGAGCCGCGGCGACGGTAAAGCAGCGCTATATTTAGCGCTGCTTTACCGTCGTTTTAGCTGCGGTATTCAGCCACTAGCGGTGCGGTTTAAACCCCCGCTAGCGGCCGAAAAAAAGGGTTAAAATCCCCCGCTACGGCGGTGGTTTGCGGCGGTATTAACGCGGTGTCCCATTGAAATCAATGGGTAGGAGGGGTGAATACACCGCTCCTATACCGATCCAAAGATGCAGCTAGCAGGACTTTTTTGACCGTCCTGCTAGCGCACCGCTCCAGTGTGAAAGCCCGCCGGCTTTCACACTGGAGTGAATGGGGCCGGATTTCTTTCAGGTGGTGTACAGGCGCTATTTTTAGTACCGCCTAAAAAAACGCCCCAGTTTGAAAGGGGCCTTAGAATCTGGTAGAGATGTGCATAGTAGCCAATTGGCTTGTCACTTCAGCTTGTTCAATTAGGCTTGGAGAAAAACACCTGGAAGCTAATTGTTTTTTATTCAGAGCTGCACCAGATTTCGCACAATCCAGTTTTAGTAAATACACCCCCCTCCCCCGTAGTGTTTTTTACAATTCTGCAACAAGCTTGTGTATTTTTCTTTTGATAAAATGTTACATTTTCTACAAACACTTATGAATTGCCAGATATATTGAAACAATGATTTTAGAATAAATACATTTTCAGTGTGATGTGATTATGCGATGATGGTGAAATTTACATGTAAAAATAGCACATATGATGGGAAATAATTGAATTTCCAGTTGTACAAATCTTTGCAGTAAACAATAAGAGATAAAGAGCTTTGAGAACCAGAGGTTAAATATATACTGTAAAATAGCAACTGCATTCTTCTTGGGAAAAGGATCCCCCTACCTATCCCACAATAGAAAATATATAAAACCCATACGAGACCCCTGCACACACCAGTATGTAGTATAAATGGTTCTTCTGATTTATACGGTATGCTGGCAAACCCAGAGTTCTCATAGATGCTTTGTATAAGGTCCATGCAGTAGACCTGGTCACCATCAACCTTACAAATGTTGTGTCTGATCCCATCTCTCCTTTGAATTGTGTTAATTGAGAGGATATTTATTGCAGAGTTTGCACTGATAAGGTGGGTAATTGTTTTTACTGGTTAGGACAGGACATCCTAAGTAAGACCCCTTTCACGCATTTCTTTAGCGTTAAAGTGCCTGTAAAGCGCCTGAAAGAAGCCTCATCTGCAATCCCAATGTGAAAGCCCGAGTGCTTTCACACTGAGACCCCTTTCATACTATGAAGTTTTTCAGGCGCTTTAGCGATAAAATAAGCGCCTGTAAAGCGCCTGAAAGAAGCCGCAACCGCAATCCCAATAGGAAAGCCCGAGTGCTTTCACACTGAGGCCCTGCGCTGGCCGGGAGCGTCAAAAGTCCTGCAAGCAGCTTTTTTGCAGCGATTTTGGAGCGGTGAATACACCACTCCTAAAGCGCCCCTTCCCATTGAAATCAATGGGAAGCGCCTGCAAAACGCCTGAAAAGCGTCTACAAATCGCTTTTGACAGCGGTGCTTTGTGGGCGCTTTCAACCCTTTATTTGGCCACTAACAGGGGTTAAAAGCGCCCCACTAGCGCTCGGAGCCGCTAATTTAAGCAGCGCTTTACGAGCGTTTTTCGGGTGCTGGCAGTGTGAAAGGGCTCTTAAAGCACTCGGGCTTTCACATTGGGATTGCAGATGAGGCTTCTTTCAAGCGCTTTACAGGCGCTTTTTTTAACGCTGAAGCGCCTGAAAAAAGAGTGACAACATAAAGCAGCTAAAATTCCAATTTGTGCTTATATTCTATGTTTGGGTCACCATAATTGGTATCTTTATCACAGAAGTTACAAAGGCGTTAATATCATTTTAACAGTTTATTACCAATAGAACTTTGTGAAGTTTAAGCCATTCTTCTACCAGCATACAGCGTGTATGCCGTGTGCTGTTCTATGGGCATCAAATGGGAAGCCTAGAGAACTAGTCCTTAATTCTTCAGCCAAGATGTTTGAGTAATAAACTCTCAGTGACTGGTTGGTAAAAGAATAGAAGTGCACTGCAGGATGCCACCAACTGAACTGAGAGGAGGGGGGACTGCTCTTTCTGGAGACTGCTTTCTTAAAGATCTGAGGAGACGCCACACAGAGAATGGCAATGGAGGGTAAAAAGGGTTTTGACAGAGTACTGTAGAGCTTTCAGCAGGAGGACACATGAGAAATGACCATGTCACTTTGCTATGAAGAGGTCACTGGAGATGGAGCAGAATCCTCAGGGCAGACTCCTGACTGAAGTGTGTCAGAAATAGGGAGAAATAGGAAGAGATTTAGTGGTGCATCAGCAAAAGAGGAACTCAAAATAGCACAACTTCCCAACACTTGAATGTTCCCCTATATACACACTGAAATTCTGCCTGCTCTGGCAAGTTTTTTCCATCCAACGTTGTCAGCATTACATTTTATAATGATATAATATTCATTTTTTCTTTGCCAATTTCATATGAAGTGCTTGAATGCCTTGTAGCAGGACCTCAAATATATTGTTATGCTGTGTTGACTCTCAAAGGGTTTTTTTAAATTATAATTTTACTTTTATCACATGGAAGGAGGATATGCTGAACATGGCCCTCTGCTCTGAAAAACAAATTCCTCATCAGTTCCGCAGTGGCTGAATTTTATTGCCGCTATTGTGATGAAAAGCGATTATACAACTTGCCCACTGTTGTCCACTATCAAGCTCAAGGCAGGCAGGCATGATGAGGAACTAGTCTCTCAGAGTTCCCTGTCAGGCTCTGCCACTATCAGTGTGCAGTGTGGTTGCTAGGACGCCAGCAGCCTGCATCTTGGCAACCCATTAAAGTGTTACTAAACTCGCAACAGTAAAATCAGTCTGTATATGCAGTGAAGCATGCTTATTATAATCACTGTGGAACCTAAGGGGTTAATCCTCTGCATTGTGTAAAAAGGCTGTTGGATCCTGTCTTCTCTGATCCTCCCCTTCCTCCACAGTCCCCATAGGACAGTCAGCTTTAACTAGAAACTGATAGAAATCATAAGACTGCTTTATACTTCTGATGAGAAAAGGTATTTAGCAGTTTATATTTACTAAAATAATGGCATTTCCATGCTCTGTGTACTGTGGGAGACCAGATATAGTAAACGCAGGGTTGTGGGTTTAGTAACACAATAATGAAGTAATGAACGCACAGCAGCAACCCTGCACCCGTACACTGAATCTGTATGAGCATCATGCTAATGTGCAGTTATTTGTGCGCTAGCATAGGGCAGCCAATTTACTTGGAAGGACACATAGAGTTGTGCGGGTGAGTTTGTGTTATGACGACAGCCCAGCAATACAGGTAAGGGGGAGGGGGAGATGCATGAAGTTCCACTATAAAGTCATTGTAAATGATCATTGTAAAACAACTCATTCAGTTTAAAATAGACATGAAAGGCAAAACATATGTGTGTGTGTGTGTGTGTGTGTGTGTGTATATATATATATATATATATATATATATATATATATTTATAATCCCCCCCCCCTTTTTTTAATACCGTAAGTGTTCATTTTCCCTCTGTTCTCAGCTGCATAAGAGCTGGGGGAGAAGGAGCAGCAGCACACTGAGCTTTCCCAGTGAATGGCTGTGCAGTGGGTGTCAGACAAGTCTGATTATTGGAGGAGAGTACATGGAGTTCCCAGCATAGCTAGAGAACTGACCATGGTGTGTTGTCCTGCTTAGTGTGGTCAGTTTTTAATAGAAAAGCAGATGGACTGGCAGGATCACCATGGATTTCACATAAAGGAAGCAATACAAGGAGAACAGGATACTTTCTTTCTTTTTTGAATGTGTTGCAGCCATAGCACAAATGTTGGATTTCCTAACAAAACTATTGTAATTATTTTATAATTAGGTGCAGATCATTTTAATGAGACCATACCACTAGAAAAGTGTTAAAGGCTTTTTTGTATTCTCCTCAATGTGCTCAAAGGAAAAAAGCCAAAATACAAATTAAAGTATATGGGCTTCTAGATATGTTTGCTCAATAAAAAACCATTGCAGGATATCCTTGCACACAGACTGCTATTGTTTAGGTGTTAGGCCCGGTTCACACTGCTGCGGTGCGGGAGATCGCATAGGATTCGCACCACACTGCAGTTCAAATCATATGCGATCTCTGTGCGATGCAAATTCAGCCATACATATAGTATGGCTGAATTCGCATCGCATTCGGCCCAAAATCGGACAGGACCCTTTTTTTCGGATCGCATGGTGTTCTCACCATGCGATCCGATTCCTGTCCGAGTTTGCAGATCGCACTGCGATATGCGAGCTGCTATGGGGGTGTCATTAACATTTCATTGACACTCCCAGCAGCTCGCATAGGGCAGTGTGAACTGCTGGCGGGAGACATGCGGTGCGGGAACCCGCAGTGGATTCGCAGCGTTCCCGCACCGCAGCAGTGTGAACCGGGCCTTAAACTGCCTTGAAGCTCTGGTTCCTGGGTTTGAATGATGCCATCTGCATGAATTGTGTATGTTTTCCATATGTTTGTACCTGCTTTCCTCCAGGTGCTTCGATTTCCACCCACAATCCTAAGGCCCCTTTTACACATGCGGACCCTATGTCCGTATTTCATCCATCCGTTTTTGGATGAAATACGGACATACATGCATGGCTATGGGATAGCGGGTGTCCGCTGACACCCCATATCGTCCGTCTCCACTATGGTCCGATTCTGCAGACAGAGGAAAACCCCTATTTTTCTATCCGTCTGCAGAGCGGATTGGATGAACACGGATAGACGGTCCGTGTTCATCCGATCCTCCATAGAGGAGAGCGGAGATCTGACAGGGCGGTCCCTGCACAGTTTGTCATCCGCTGGCTCAGCGGAGAGATCCCCGCTGAGCAGCGGATGTTCACGGGGCGGATCATTACGGATCCGTCTTGTGTGAAAGAGCCCTAAAACATAGTGGCAAGTTGATTGTCTTCCTCCCAAGACTTCTATTAGTGCCTGTATGAGTATCAAAAGAGAACAAAGAGGGGGGAGGGGCGCACAACTATGTAAATACTAGGGGTTAAAATCTCTGCTATACTGTTGGAAAATCTTTTAGAAGACCCTTACAGATTTCCCAGTAATTTGTTTAAGTTGATTTGAATTATTTTCATGCGTTGAGCATTTTAAACATTTTGTCATATACAACATTTCTTATTCCATAGAATTCTCGGTATTACCACTTCATGAAAAGAATGCTTTTTTTAAATACTCCGTTTTTTCTACAAACCAATACTTCTCCTTTCTTTCTTCCCTATTGCTTCTGCTTAGGCCCCTTTCACACTGGGGCGGGGAGCCGCTGTGGTGGTAAAACTGCGCTATATTTAGCGCTGCTTTACCGTCATTTTAACCGCGGTATTCGGCCGCTCGCGGTGCGGTTTTACCCCCCGCGAGTGGCCGAAAAAGGGTTAAACACCCCCGCAGAGCACCGCCGTAGTGGCGCTTTGCGGCGGTATTACCGCGGTGTCCCATTGAAATCAATGGGTAGGAGGGGTGAACACACCGCTCCTATACCGCTCCAAAGATTCTGCTAGCAGGACTTTTTTTGCCGTCCTGCTAGCGCACCGCTCCAGTGTGAAAGCCCGCCGGCTTTCACACTGGAGTTAAAGGGCCCGGATTTTTTCAGGCGGTGAACAGGCGCTATTTTTAGTGCTGTGCCGCCTGAAAAACGCCCCGGTGTGAAAGGGGCCTTAATGTCCCTGTTTTCAAGTTGTATGTAAAATGTTATCTGTTTAAAGTACATACTCTTTATTTTCTACTTGCTACTATAAATGGATTCCTGGGAATAGAGCACATCCCATTGGGTGATTTTATTGGGATCCATGCCCCTATCCTGAAGCTGCAGTTACTGATATAATCACGTGAAATCTGCTATTGCATATGGTATTATACAGTATTATAGTGTTCTTTATTGGGGTCTACTCTGTTACAGTGGTTGGAGTATTGTCCTAATAGGTCTACAAATCGGGGTCCTACTGTTATCTACTTCCCATAAAGAAAAAACATGATTTCTGTCCTAACTAAACTGTCTGCTGGTGTCTGAGCTAAACTGTATTACCAAAAGTATTGGGATGCCTGCCTTTACAGGCACATGAACTTTAATGGCATCCCAGTCCAAATCATTTGGTGGAGGGGGGGGGGTTATGGTGCGGGGTTATTTTTTAGGGGTTGGGCTTGGTCCCTTAGTTCCAGTGAAGGGATCTCTTAAGGCATTAGCATACCAAGACAATTTCATGCTCCCAACTTTGTGGGAATGGTTTAGGGATGGCCTTCTCTTGTTCCAACATGACTGGGCACCAGTGCAAGGTCCATAAAGACATGGATCAGCAAGTTTGGGATGGAGGAACTTGACTGGTCTAGACAGAGTCCTGGCCTCAACCCGATGGAATACCTTTAGGATGAATTAGAGCAGGGACTCTGAGCCAGGCCTTCTCATCCAGCATCAGTGCCTAACCTCACAAATGCATTTCTGGAAAAATGGTCAAACCCTCCTAAATCTTGTGGACAGTCTTCACAGAAGAGTGGAAGCTGTTATAGCTGCAAAGGGTGGACCAACTCAATATTGAATCCTATGGACTAAGACTGGGATGCCAATACATTTCATGTGCATGTAAAGGCGTTCCAATACTTTTAGTAAAATAGTGTACTTCACAAAAAGGAAGTGAAAGCATGTATCCGTTTGCTACTATTTTTAGATCCTAATGCTGCCTTTGGGGGTCACTCTCTATAGAAGTGTTTTGGCTAAGGCAAAGCCCAATAAAACGATTTTGCAATTCTAGTTATAATTACTGATAGTTTTCATTGCTGATTTGACTCCATTGGAGAAATTTGGGGTCACTGAGACAGGAAGTGAGGGGGATTTCTCCAGCTGGGCCAAAGGCAGCAATAAAACTTGTGTTTATTACGATGTGAAGGGTTAGAATGTCGGAGTGAAGGGGAATCTGACCAGTGCGATAAAGAAGGCAATTACACAGACAGGAAGTGAGTATTTACAAAACATATCCATGTCTCTGATATTGATAGAATGAAGCTTTGTCCTCCAGATTACAGAACAAATGTTATAAAGGCTCATTGTTGCATTCACATATTGGTTCCAGGATCCCCAAAACGCAAGACACTCATCAATGCAAAAAAGCAAATTGGGCTTAGAAAGCCAAGCCTCGGTTTGGTTACTTTTCTCTGCCGAAACGCTCTATTGGTCACTACAGTGGAAATCATTCTACACCAATACAAAGGTTTGGGGAACTGCAGTCTTTGACGTAACTAAACTCAGCTGGGATATGTAAGTGAACCCTACGTAATGGCACAATGGGAAAAGATACATTTTTAGGTGCTTGTGCTTCATGGTACTAGTTTTGTCTTTGAAACACGACGAGCTTACCTTGAGGGAAAGTCATATCGAAGACTCCATTATGACCAGGGCCTCTTCTGTGTTACAATGAAGACTTTGCCACATCCCTCTGGAAGATAACAGTAGCTCCCTTTCTGCTGTGGTTTTGAAGTGCTTTTAAGTTTGATTATTGGCTGCAGCAATACAGCTGTTACCTTATGGAACAGAGCAATACTTTAAGTCACCAGCAGATGGCAACTTGTGTAAAATCTGTAATTATAGTTTCCATTACTTTTTACTTCATACGTAAAGACATCATAGACAGACAGTGGGTTTCCAGTTGTGACAACTTGGCCCCATATAAACACAGTATGCATTTTTCAAAGATGTATATCCTGTTTTTAATGCACTTTTAACATGCTTTTAATGCATTTTTGGTGCACTTCCTGGTTTGCTGACTCCCAGCATATGTACCTTCGAAACACGTCAAGGTGACTCAAGACATATGCCAAAAACATAGATACGGTGCGCTTTTAATGCACTTTTGATGTGTTCCCATTGACTTACAATGAAAAGTTCATTTTTTGGGGGCGCTTTTGAAAAGTGAACCAAAGATGCAGCATGCAGGAGTTTTCAAGACACACTGCAAACGCAGCACAGCCATGTGAACAGGATTTAAAGGGGAATCCTTTTCATATGCTTTTCTGGCACTGGAAAGTGTGGCAAAAATGCACCAATGTGAAGCTTTTATTTTCACAACTGCTTTGTTACTCCTCTTCTGCAGTACATCGTCCCCCTTTTTGCTGCTTCCCCGTGACAGCATTGCTTATCCCCCTATGTTTCTGTGACAATAGTTTGAAAGTTTAGGAAGTCTGACCTTCATGCTGGGCCCTTGTGCCCTTTCTTTGCACTTGAAGCCCTGCCACATAATTATGAATTGATAACAAACAGCTGTCAGACGCAGTTGAGCTCATGAATCTGGTATGCGTTCGCTATGTGGATGTAACATGTGCATCACTGTCGGATGCTGCTGGGCTGCTGTGGCAGGAAATGAAGTGTATGATAGAATTTTGTCCCAGTTTGTTTTATTTTAGCCCCAAAGTCTATGGGAAGCTATGAGTCAGTAGTGCTAGCCAGTAGTCTATTAAAGCATCCAGTTACTGTTCCACTCGTATTTTCTGTCTGCAGTCTACACTCAGCATGTCCTTGGACTGTGCACAGGCCACCCACAATGATCAAGTGGCATGATGCCCCAGAGTGTTCTGCAAACCCAGGCAGTGACACCAGCCACTTCCTTCACATCATGTGATTACAGTTTTCTTTACGAGAAAGACTGCATATTAAAAAACTGATCTAAATGAGACATGTTGCCATGCAGTCTGTTGCAGAAATAACTGTAGATTGAACAAATATGACAGATTTTTATTAAATGATTTATGTTGGACACCACAAAAATATGCTCTGCATTGCATCCAAAAAGCACGGATTGCCTTTCCAAGCGCTCTGGTTTTCATCCTGATGTGGCGGTAATGCAGCAGGCCACCCCACTGCGTGAATCTTTTGTGCTAGTAATCTGGTGTTTCTGAACCATTATTTTCTTAGCTGGGAAATTTCAGCTATTCTCTTGTCTACCTATTGTTAGCTAGGCTTACTTGCTTGCCGCGTTTCAAACGATGTGATCAGAACCTGCAGTCACAGTTCACATAAAGGTCTTGCAAAATCCGGTAAACTCAGTGGAGCATTTTAAATTCGCTATCATTACAACTAATTTATTTATTTTTATTTTTTTTTCTGGTAAAAGAACATTTTCTCTCCAGCCTGTTTTTTGGATGGAGTAGGAAAGGGTTAGGACTTTGTCAGGTTATTACTGTGTCCTCAATGGGGAGCATTCTATAATACTGGAAACACAGTAGGAAGTTAGTGGAATTTCTCATAAAGTAATGGGTAATGCTTCCTTTGACAGCTGTTGCTGGAACAGATATCCCTATTAGGTGATTACCCATCCACTCTTGTTCTGATGCCATCTGTAAAGGTTAGCTCATACCTTCATCAGCATTTAGTCGGTGCAGTACGGAGGAGGCTTCAAAAAAAGGGGTTTTCTTCTAAAGCACAAAGCTTGGTGCTGATACGTTTTACCATCATTTGCTCCATCCTAAGCCCAGGAGGATGAATGCAGGTAAGCTCATCTGACTCTGAGGAAAGTGGCGTTCAGTGCTTCAAAAAAATTATCAATCGGTGTAAGAATCGTTCTGTAAGCTCCAAAGAGAGGTTTTTCAAAGTTTTTTTTTTTTAAACTATGCGAATAATAAACTGAGTGTTCTATTTGGAATAAAATGTATATATTTGCCCCCACCTACTTAACAGTTGAAGCCTCTACCTAATGCTGAAACTTAGAAGCGGGTCTGCAAACTTGCAACCCTCTTTCCATGGAGATACCGGACCGCTCACATGTGGTGGTGTAAATGGGGGACATGGTAATGCTTTTGTTTTAAATCAGAATTTTTATTTATTTTTTTAAGAAAGTGTACATTTTTGTGTAAAGTATTTGCTTTATGTATTATATTTAAGACTAAAACCTTGCCTTTCTTTAAATCAGATGGTGTATTCACACATCGCATTAGCTGATAGGGTCTAGGGCAGTGACACTCGACATCTATATTGTTTCCTCAGTGTGTTTTTGTTGGAAATTAGGTGAGTTTTCAGCAGCACCCATTCCTACTCCTTTTACAAGCTCCGTACAAGTTGTGAACTGTGGAGTTGACTCATGACTACAGTGACACAGGAGAGCAAAGTGGAATAAAATTGCCATCATGTCCAGTTGACGCTGTATCAAGTTCTAACATTCTGTACTCCTCAAGTCTACATACTAGTCAAAGGCAGGGGTCTCCAAACTTTTCAAACAAAGGGCCAGTTTAATGACCTTCAGACTCTAGGAGGGCCGTATTGTAGCCAGTGGGGGCAGAACATGTCCTGGACCTGGCATCAGTGAGAATAAATATGGCCTCGGGTTTGGTGGTCAATAGGAGACGGAGGAGTACCCCTATTAGTAGGAGGAAAAGTATCCAG
Source organism: Lithobates sylvaticus (assembly GCA_028564925.1). Classification (NCBI taxonomy): domain Eukaryota; kingdom Metazoa; phylum Chordata; class Amphibia; order Anura; family Ranidae; genus Lithobates; species Lithobates sylvaticus. The sequence continues at coordinate 605,032,109 of CM053026.1, forward strand.
TCATTGGTATCAGTAGAATAAATAGTGCCCCATTGTTGGTCTCAGTGGGAGGAATAGTGCCCCATTGTTGGTGTCGGTGGGAGGAATAGTGCCCCATTGTTGGTGTCGGTGGGAGGAATAGTGCCCCATTGTTGGTGTCAGTGGGAGGAATAGTGCACCATTGTTGGTGTCAGTGGGGGGAATAGTGCCCCATTGTTGGTGTCGGTGGGAGGAATAGTGCCCCATTGTTGGTGTCGGTGGGAGGAATGGTGCCCCATTGTTGGTGTCGGTGGGAGGAATAGTGCCCCATTGTTGGTGTCGGTGGGAGGAATAGTGCCCCATTGTTGGTTTCAGTGGGAGGAATAGTGCCCCATTGTTGGTGTCAGTGGGAGGAATAGTGCCCCATATCAGTGGGAGGAATAGTGCCGCAAGGGGCCACATCTGTCCCTCGTGCCGCAGTTTGGAGACCTCTGGTCTAGAGTGAAGTGATCATTCTCAGCTAGTTACGAAAAACATTTGGGCATTGTATTGTTTTCATGCCATTTTGAACTTTTGTGAAGTAATTGACCAAAACCCTGCGTTTTTTTACTCCATTATCAGAGGCATGTGCATTTTTAGGCAGATGGCTGATACCATTGCAAATCACTGTTGTGAGACTGCCCAGCATTTTCATTGTTCTCAGTACTGTGGTATGTGATTGTTTCTGACTTCTATTCTGAGCTGTATTTACCTGTCGGCTGAACAATCTGTCTGCTCTGATTCTCGCCATTCTTTTCTGGACGCATTGAATCACTATTACTCTTAATTTGTTTGGTTTTCACAAGTAGGGGATAGTAAACACAACTTTTCTGAGCAGTCTAAAAAATACCCTAGCAGTCAACAATAAGTTGAGGTGTGATATCTTTATTTTAATGTACAAAAAGCAATTAAACATTGTGTGAATATAAAGTATATTTTAGTATATTATTTTATGTAGTTTAGACTAGATTTTTGGTGGGAAGTGGTGGCCGGGAACTCCACCTAATAATTCAAAGAAGGAGAAGCATGTGTCATAATATCCTGCCTCCTTCTGTGGGGCGGTAGGTGCAGCACAGGACTCTGTTGTGACCCACCAATCTCAGTTAATAAGCAGGCATGCGAAAAGCCCTGCTTCATTCCCAGGTGAAAAGTTGGCATGCGTAGAACCAGGTGTGATACTCACCTAATGAGGACAGCAGTGAATAAACTGTACTTTGATCCTTCAGGCTTGTACACCCTATAAGAAAATCGGGTGAACATTTTCGCCCCAGGAATGATCGTACAAATTTCTGATAGTGTGTACACAACTTTTGAAAGCCGATTCCGACCTTCTGAGCGAAATATTGATGGACAAATTCCAAAATGTTTCTCGTACGGGAACAGAATGAACAATTTTAATGTACGGTGTACTGTTTTCATACGATTTTAATACAAGAAATAAAAGACTGCGCATGATCAGAAACGAACAAAAAAAAAAAAGCCTTTGTCTTACGTGAATTTTCGTACATGGTTTCCTTCCTTAGTTCCGACTTACTATGAAACAGAGGAAAATTGGATTTTCTTATAGTGTGTACCCCACTTTACCCCACTTCCTGTGCTTGATTTTGGTGCATTTTCAATTATTGTACAGCATTGGGACAACACAGTGGCTTAGTGGTTAGCACTGCTGCCCTGCCATGCTAGGGCCATATTTAGACCTTGGGGGGGCCTGGGACGCTTCCGTTTCAGAGGCCCCTCATACACAGAGTTGGTTTACATTCTCAGTGACAGTGAAACAAAATGCTTGACACAACTCCATTCTGAGGACACACACTCATAGTGTTTGCTTGAGCTGCCAAAATTCATTTTTAAAAATGATACAATATACCAGTCCAGAGTAAAAACAGATGATGGCCAGCAAAATATTACTTCCCAAGATACATTTAATAAAGTTTTATTATATTTTATTTAATTTTTTATATTATTTTGGTATAGAGTTGCCCCCCTTTTGTAAGGGGGCTCGGGGTAGTTGGCCCTTATTCTTTCGTCTAAAGCCCCGTACACGGGTGAAATGTCGGGAGACATCGGCCGGTTCAATAAAAACTGCCGCACATTCGGCCCGTATGTATGTCGGTCTGTCAGACGAGCACGCTGGAAAACCAGCAGCTGACCAACTCCTGATCGGTGTTCTGGGGATGGGGGTCGTCGCCCCCCTCCCCCCATCAGCAGCTTAGCAGGGGAGATCGCTGTACTAACTTCAGATGGTTAGTACAGCTGACAGTTTTTTTTTGTTCAACCCCCCAAAAAAACTCATTGTGTACCAGGCTGTAATTTGGCACTAGTGTCCTCTTTTCAAATCCTAACCAGGACTCCTGCATGAATTTCCATGCTCCCCCTGTGCTAGTTTAGGTTTCACCAAGTGCTGCTACATTAATTAGCTCCTGTGTAAATTGGCCCTAATATATGTATGTGTAGTAGAGACCTTAGACTCTAGAGTGTAAGCTGTACAATATGTAAAGTGCTGGGTAAAGTGTCAGCGCTGTATAAATACTTTGAATATTAAATAAATATTGGACTGTTTATAGTCGTAGTAACTCTGGCTGGCTGTGAGATGGTGATTGTTTTCCAGAAACATACAGCTGCCGATCAACTGGGGCTGGTTCTTGTACTTTCCCAACAACCCTAAAGAATATGTTCGGTCCTGTTTCAAAGAAAGAATTAGGCCCCTTTCACACGGGCAGATAGAATTGGCCTTTTACCTGCGGGCAGATGAAGTTATCTACCGCAGCTAAATGCACACAATTCTTTCCTTTGGCCCCATTCACACACTGCGTTTAGCGACGGTTTCGTTACATGCAGTTTTGTGCAGATAGATAAAATAAATGCGTCCAGGAACGATTTAGCGCAGCTATCTGCACATAACTGCAGGTAATCGCAGTGTACTATTTCTCCTGCAGATAGTAGCGGCAACAAGGAAAGAAAAACAGGAAGCACAGGAGAAATGACAAGAATGTTCCAAACGCAGCCGCATGTAAACGCACGTTAACGCAGCTAATCGCAATGTACAACTGCAAGTGAACGCTGTGCCAGGATTCTCTGAATTTCAAAATAACAAAACATGCTTTTAACAGCGGCAGAACAGCCGCCCGTGTAAAAGGGGCCTTATACTTTACATTAGTTTCCCCAGCCCTGCTTTATACAGATTTGGTTAAAAAAAAACGAGTATTGTCACCATTTTAAATGAAAAATGTAATTATAAACCCAGTACAATTTTGCACACATGAACATGAAATCAAGCAGTGTTTTGGCTGATATTTTACAATCAGAATGATCTGACATTGATGTGCCAAGAATGCTATTTACACCCCTTAGGCAGCTTGATTGATCCTTGCGGGTATGATGAGTGCTTGAGATACATGGGCACTGGGACATTTACAGTACAATATGAAATGCAGCTCCTGCACTTTCCAAAACCCACCTTTTTAGTTTTACAAGCTGGAAATTCCTCTTTTACACTCAGCCTTTCTAGTCTGGCCTGAAAAAGCAGGATTTGTATGTAATTATGGTATTTGTGGCATGTCCTTTAGTAAATTTAGCTTTATGTGAGCTTGTCCTCGCATGTTCCTCTGGTTGACTGATAAGAGGGGAATGTAGTACAGGCAGATTCTGGCTCCAGTGTTAGGGCGGCTCAAAATCCCCTTTTATTATTCACAGACTGCCGCAAGGTAGTATAATGTGATGCGATTTTCTGTTTATGAAGCATAGTATAAGGGGCTGTGGCAGTGTGATTCATATGGGTAGTGGTAAGGCCCGGGTCACCTTCCCAGCCTATGAAGATCTGTCTCTGCTGTATTTTCATATTTCGCAGACTGTTTTCTCATTTTCACACCTAGACCGTATATTATTCCACTCCGCTTTCACACGCATTTACTGTTAACCTGCCTGAAATAAGCAGTAATTACCATATACATATGTTGTCAACCTGCATAGTTCCTTTAAATTTTGTTACAAGTAATTAAGGTAACGTATTAATAAGCATGGAAGTTAAATAGCAGGTGTCTGGACAGACGTGCCTTTTGGAGATTATTGGTATCAGGAGCCATTAAATGCTCACTCTGTAGTATCAATAATACATTTCCTTTCAGGAAAAAGATTTTTCTCTGAGGCTGGGATGTGAAAGCTATAACACGCAAGCTGTTGCTGATCTACAGCTCCCATAATCCTCAGCGCCAGCGTTATAAAGCAGCAGTTTGTATTCTTTGTCATGAAGCTTGTTCATTTTCACCATGTGACAGGGTCATAGGAAATTCTTCTGAAGGCTGCTGAGTTTGTGTCATCAGCACTCATACATGCCTCTTTTATATGCTATACTGTAGTATTCTGAATTAAATAAATGCAATTCAAAGTAACATGTTAAAATATTAGTAGATTGCCCCCTCCTGAGCTTCCCTATTGGTCAGCAAGGCCAACCATTCCATTAAGGGAACAGAAGGGGTGGCTAGAAAGGGCTGTGGGCAAGTTGTAATTACATAGAACAGTAAAGATTTGTATGCGAGTTGCTTGAATCTCGGATCTAATGACAAATTTGATATGTAGCTTTCACTGAAGGTAACCTATGCTTATGTACCAGAGAAGTTACTGTTCTAGTGTTCTGAAAGCCACGGGTTCAAGCTGTTAGTATATGATAGCCGAAAGGGAACATTTCTTCGTCCACCCTGTTTAACCTGAATGGAGATATCTAGTAGATTTTTTTTTTCTTGTTCCGCTTGTGGGAAATCCCATACATGTATGGCTAGCCTACGAACAAAGTTGTAACAATCGTCGTAAGATACAAGACTTCCTTCTTTTTTGTTTTCCTTCACAATTATTTAAGAAGGGATTAGAATTAAAGGTAGATGTAGTCCAGGCACCTTAGATTGTAGTTAGTATCCTTCAGTGTTCTTTCAGAATGCTTTAGGTGTCACCTTTAGCAAAGGGCAGCCAATTGAGGTTGCCCTTTGAGTATAATGGTTTTCCTAGTGTAATAGTCAGTTCTCCCCCTACTACACATGAAGCAACCCACTTATAACCATAACCTTTCATTGAAACAGATCTCTTCTAATAGGTGTTCTATATTGGTGTTAAAGGTTTAGTTCTAACACTGAGGATTGTGGTGTGGTGCAGTCTGATCTGTGATGAAATGGGAGGAGGTGAATCAGAAATGACTTTCACTGTAATCTATCAGCTCTGGTAACACTTCCTGTCTCAGGTGTGTGAAGCAGCTCAGGTCTCACTACTCCCAGGTTCCTCCTCCCAGCTGAGAATTGCCATCCCTCCCTCCCTCCTTCCCTTCCTATCATTCCTGTGATGATGGAGCTTGCAGTGTGTGGGGGTTGGAGCACAGAGATTCCTTTTACACTGATGAACAAGTTTACATTCCAGGCCTGAGAAGTGACATTCCAGAGTTAGCTGACGTGCCAAACAGGAATGTGAAATTGGAGGCCCTGAACAAGGGAGCAGTGGTGACAGAACATACAGTAGTTGGAGCTTCTGTGTTACACCACTGTTTCCTTCTTGGGAACACGGGACAGCAAGCCAGAACATCTCAAACTCCTGACCAGCTCCCATCCAGCTGCACAGCAACGCCCTGCTCTCTGTGGGAAGGTCTGCACTCAGTGTGGTAATACAGAGACATTTAATTATCTTCATGCCTTGGTTAGCATTTCAGCTGAAAGGAGGGATAAAAGAAAACAAGTAACCACTTCCATGTCCCTGGATACGTCATCTCTGGGAGACTTGGCTTATTCTACCCTGCTCGCTGTCTGCAGTGCTTGAAACTTTGGAATCATGCTTGAGGAGCTACAAAGGGACCCATTGGATTTTATTTTCTGCGCCAGAAGTGTTCATCCACTTACTTGTTTCTGACCTCACTACTCAGTAATCGTAAGATCTTCTGACATTTCCAGTGTGGCTTACAGACCTTGGCTTCTGTTGTGGATGTATTATTGGCGCTTGCTGTCTGAGTGCTAGGTAGAAAATGCAGGATACTGGGAGCTGTCCATGGATTTAATCCACCAGATTGAAAAGTGGGATTCAAATCCAGTGTTTACTGACTTGGAGTGTAAACCGTCATTTGTGTTACAACGAGGGGAAAAAAGTTTAATGAAATACTCTACAGCTGTAGAACACAATCCCTGGTAAGAATGAGGAAATGTTTACATATTCATGAGTGCATAGGTTCAGGAAATTGTTATTGTATGAACAGGAAAGAAAAAAAAAAATAATATATATTGGACTGTGCGAATAAAAAAGCAATCCACTATATTAAAAAAAAAAAATATATTTTATATATATCTATATCTATATAATATATATATAGATAGTGTGTGTATATATATATATATATATATATATATATATATATATATATATATATTTATATATATACAATGTGTGTGTATGTATTATATATATATATATATATATATATATATATATATATATATATATATATATATATATATACACATGTTTTAATTTTTGTATTAGTGGATTGCTTTTCTTGCATTTAGGGAAGAATACATCAACAAGAGACCAAGCCGGTTGGATTACTTTTCAAGGTGCTAATTAGGTACAGGTCTCCCATGCCTTTAGCATAATTGCATGCAAAAGCCATGTTTACTAAGCTTATCTTCCCAATCTATAGTGGTTTATATATCTACTGTACAATATGCACAAATCTGTTTCAGCACACTATATACATAATACAACTAAAGAAATTGACAAGGGCATTGGTGAAACTGCTATTATGTAGTATTATAATCAATATTCTACTACTTCTGTAAAAACTGTAGGTCAAAACCCATTGCTGAATGTCAGGTCTAAATCCCATTGGCAGACCTGAATATATTCTACTCTGAAATCACAAACCACCCAGCGTTTCTACCTAATTTCTTCTACTCTGCTATGAAAATATAGGTTTCCCTTTGAGTGTAGATTGCGGTACATTTGCCATATGTAGGCTAATAAAACCTTTAGAATCTCTGGTGACAGCACTCTGAAGAAAACCGTTTTGAAGAGTGAATTTTCTTCTTTTAGTACATGTGCCTGAGCACGTTTTTCTTTTATAGATGCTTGGGCTAGGGGAAGCCAGAGGTAAATTACGATGAATTTGCATAGCGCCCAGGGATATACTGAAGGTCTGGAACTGGACAGCGCTTGTCTAGGCTGTGATCCGCTTCTTTGTATTCTAGTGCTTGCCCAATTCAAATGTCTTTTTATAACCTAAAATAGTAGAGCTCACAGGCTGGAGTAAGTTGCCATTAAATGATCTCTTTTAAGGAAAGGTGTAATTTCTTTCCTTTCTTCATATCTTTTTAAAGCAAGTAAGACATCAAGGTGAAAGCTGGCACTGCTCATTACCTTGCAATTTAAATGATTGAATAGAGGAGGTGCTGCTGGAAGAAATATTAATGCAAAGTGTGCAGCCACAATACAAGATTGCCAGTGCCCTGCCACTCATGCTGTCTATTTACAAGCTCTCTGAAAGCCTCCTGCAGGTCAGCCATGCTGGGAATCAATGTCTGCCACTCTGGCTTAATGCTGGGCCCCTAACCTTACCACTCAATTGTTCGCCTAAATGGGAGGCCGACATTGATCAAGAGCCTATATCTGCCGGCAACCCTGTAATTCTAAGAACAATTTTCCTTACATAGTGCTATTGCTATATGAAAGACATACTTCCAAATTGCTAAGGTCTTACCCCTGTTACTATTCCACTAACCGGCTATGAATTCTAAATCTCCATTTTTGTTTAATGCAGTCACTTCATTTTTTTTATCACTTTTTAGGAAGTTGGTTGGTTTTGTGGTTGGTTTGGTTATGCTACACAAGCATGTTTTCTTGGTTCCCTACACAGTCACATGATGCTTCATACAGTGTCAGCACGCGAGGGGGTGGGATACTTCTGAAAATCATGCCGACTGACACCCAGACAGTTTATTTTTTTTTATTTTTATAGCTCAAAATAGTAACAGTTATGCAACTACGTACTTCAGAAACATTGCTTGGTTTTCATGCAAAAACTGAAAACACTGAAGCTGTGCACATTATTGTTCCCTATAGCACATTCTGTGTCAATACAGTGTGTGTTCAAGAGTCTTTAGAGAACAGTGGAGGCTGCCAGAGCACTTCATATTCCCTGGCTGCAATGTTAAGCCCCAGGTTTCAGTACTTAAAGTGATTGTAAAGGCAGAAGGTTTTTTATCTTACTGCATTCTATGCGTAAGGCCCCTTTCACACTGGGGCGGGAGCTGCGGCGACGGTAAAGCAGCGCTATATTTAGCGCTGCTTTACCGTCGTTTTAGCCGAGGTATTCGGCCGCTCGCGGGACGGTTTTACCCCCGCGAGCGGCCGAAAAAGGGTTAAAATCCCCCGCAAAGCGCTGCCGTAGCGGCACTTTGCAGCGGTATTGCGGCGGTATTGCCGCGGTATTACCGCGGTGTCCCATTGAAATCAATGGGTAGGAGCGTTGAATATACCGCTCCAAAGATGCTGCTAGCAGGACTTTTTTTTTACCATCCTGCTAGCGCACCGCTCCAGTGTGAAAGCCCGCCGGCTTTCACACTGCAGTGAATGGGGCCCGTTTTTTGAAAAGTGTGAAAGGGGCCTTAAGATAAAAAAACTTCTGTGTGCAGAGGCCCCTCCTAATACTTACCTGAGCCCTTCTCTATCCAGCGATGTTGCACGAGTCCCTTGGCTGTCCCTTGGCTGTCTCTCTCCTTTCTGATTCTCTGAGACACAGCGGTGACGCCATTGGCTCCCGCTACTGTCAGTCAGTAAGCCAATCAGAAGAGAGAATAGGTGGGGCCGGGCCTGAATGGACACAGGGAGCTGTGGCTCTGCTCAGGTGCCCCCATAGCAAGCTGCTTGCTGTGGGGGCATTCAACAGGAGGGAGGAGCCAGGAGCACCAAAAAGTAACCTGAGAACAGGTGGATCTGGGCTGCTCTGTGCAAAGCCAACTTCACAGAGCAGGTAAGTATAACATGTTTGTTATTTTTATCTAAAAAAAACTTTACAATCACTTTAAGTCAATAAACCCACATCATAAAAAAATATCAATAAATGCTGTATTTCATGCATGTTCAGACTCTGTCACTAAGGCTTCATGTACACTGGACGTTTAAAACCCTCTTATAAACGATGTAACTTGACAGCTAGTAACCGACATGAAAAACCTCAGATTTGACACTTTTACATGCCACGTTTATGGGTGTTAATGAGGGTTTTAGTTTTGAAGCGTTTTGTATAAGGAATCATTTTTGACCATTTGCAAAAGGAAAAAATATTGACTTTCCAGATTTCTCACTCCCCATCTCTCTCCCTCCTCCCCCCCCTCCTCCCTCTCCTCTCCTCTCTCTCTCTCTCTCTCTCTCTCCTCTCTCTCCCCCCCCTCTCTCTCCCCCTCTCTCTCTCCCCCCCTCTCTCTCTCTCTCTCCTCTCTCTCCCCCCCCCTCCCCCCCCCCCCCCTCTCTCTCTCTCTCTCTCTCTCTCTCCTCTCTCTCTCCCCCCCTCTCTTTCTCCCTCCCTCTCGCTCCCCCTCCCCCCCCTCTCTCTCTCTTTCTCTTCCTCTTCCTTTCTCTCTCTCTCTCTCTCTCCTCTTTCTTCTCTCTCTCTTCCCCTCTCTCTTTCTCTCTTCTTTCTCCCCCCTCTCTCTCTCCCCCCCCCCTCCCCTCCCCCCCCCCCCCTCTCTCTCTCCCCCTCCCCTCTCTCTCCCCCTCCCCCTCCCCTCTCTCCCCCCCCCCCCCCCCTCTCCCTCTCTCTCCCTCCCTCCCTCCTGTATTATGTGAATCATTTCTTATCAGTGCTTACCTATAACTCCCATAATCCTGATTGTGCAAGGAGAGGGCAGGGCAGTCACTGTGCTAAATGACTGAAAAGTAACCCTCACTGCTGATCATCTCCTATACACAGCAAAATGGATGAGCCATGGAGCTTTTCTGTGTGAAGAAAGTAAACATAAAGCAAACCTCTCTCTTCATGTGTAACCACACTGAGCAGAAACTGAATTCATCACCGCTGGATATTTGCTTACTGATTACAGTCTAATTAGTTTTATAATCGCTCGATCTGTTTTTAGGTGACTTTGGAAGCTGTGTGGTGTCTCTGATGTTCTGTTGCAGAGAAGTTAAGAAAATTTGTTTATAGCCTGCTACTATGGGGGGATAGTTTTATTTGTGGAGTTAATTTTGTCTGTTTTTAAGGGTAAGTCTCTTTTCGCTTAGAAAAGATGATCAGAATGGACGGGGCTTTTAAAAGCTGAAGTTAACCACTGATGTGAGCACAAGCCAGCCAATGAGAAATCGCTAATCAAAAACTTTCCTAAACTTGTATTTACACTGGCTTGAAAAATATGCCTTTTATATGATAGAGGGCATTTCTAAATGCATTTAAATGCATGCAGCGATTTTGGTGGGCTGCTTCACACCTGAATCACACAGGAACCTGCTCTCTGTTCTGTGCGATTCCCTTGCAACTCAGAGTGGTGTATTTTTCAACCTATTTAATGGTGGATCATACCAAGAGTAGTTCATACACTAATCAAAAGAGCACAGTACCAGATCACATGGTACTGTGGCGCCATGCGTTTTGGTGCAGGCAAGCACACTGTTTGCATTCTGCGTTTGGGATGTCGGTAGTATTATATTGACACCCGTAGATGATCACACATCCAGTGCGTTTAGAACGCAGTGTGGAAAACACACACGTAACATGGGCTTCACGCACTGCGTTCTGGTGTGAATGAGCCTGGCCAGACCACAGCGTGGCAGTGTGGAAGCGGCCTATCTCACAGAAAAGACCCCCCTTATGCAATGTAAAGCTGGTGCTTTCAGCAGATGTTGTAGTTGCCAGATTCAGTGGAAAAAGTAACATCACACTATACCTAAATGTAGATGATTGTTGGGGACATACCAAACTCTCGCATGATCTTTGATTTACACAACATGCACAGTTCTCGCTAAGAAACATATCAAAGCTCCAAGAATCCTTAATTAAATGTTGTCCGCTTTGTGCCCATAGGGCGCTAAGTCCTCCGGGCAAGGAATCCATTAATGTTGCACACCAGGAAGTCCTTACAAATAGTGATCTATTAAAGACAATGATTCAACTTTAAACTTATGCCTCCTTCTAAAGCATTTCACTCCAGGCAATACTTAATTGTAGAACCACTGAAGTCCCATCTTGGTTGTGAGACGCGTCTGATGGAGGCGCCAATATGAAGCTGGGTCAGAATTTTTAATTATCGTTTACAAGGAGTTTCAGCATGGTATTGATGCACATTCTTTGTTATGTGCAAGCTGGTTTAAATCAAATTTTTTGCTTATAAAGCAGCTTGGGAGCATCTGGTTTTCTCTGCTTTATTAACTGTAATAAATATTAGATGCAGCTCTCCTATGGTCTGTTAGTATAACCCATCACAATCTACATACAAGCAGTTTATTCCATGCTGATGCAGAATTCGTATCATGTGACAGTCTTTAGTGTGTGTGTATGGCCACTTTTAATGGGACCTGTCCAGATTGAACTTGCCAGTGCTGACTTTTAAAGTCTTATAAAGCACGGGCATTTGTTGCTGCAGTGCTTATTTCTCCTTCCCTTTATTGATATGCATATGGCTCTTCCTGGCCAGCGAGTCACTAAATAGTGGAGCACAAATGATAATGTTCACCTTTTAAAATCAAGGATCGACAGTCCCCATGTTATCCTTAGATTATTGGTAAATTAAAGAGTATGTTACCCCAACATTTCATATTCCTGATATGTGCCTGCTGTACCATGTACTTGTATGAGAAAGTATCCTGTTTTCTTTGTATTGTTTCCTTTTGTGAGAAATCCCTGGGGGTTCTTGCCAGTCCCTCTGCTTTCCTGTTAAAATCTGACCACACTAAGCAGGAGAGCACAGCGTGGTCAGTTCTCTCGCTATGCTGGGAACTCGGCCTGCTCTCCTCCAATGATCAGAGTTGTCCTGACACTCCCCCGCTGCACAGCCATTCACTGTGGAGCTCAGTGTGCTGCTGCTTCCCCCCAGCTCTTATGCAGCTGAAAACAAAGAGAATTCGATCGCTTATATATAAAAAAAAAAAAAAAGGGGGGGGGGGGGTATTTATAATGTGTGTTTTTTTTTTTTTTTTTTTTTTTATATTTTTACAGAAATGTTTTCCCTTTCATTTCTATTTTAAACTGAATGGATTGTTTTACAAGGTGATCGTTTAAAATCACTTTAAAAATCGTTTCACATTGGTGCGATGCGGGAAACCTGCGAATCCACTGCGGATTCCCACATCGCACCTGACTCTCAGGCAGTTCACACTGCCTTATGCGAACCGCTGGGAGTGTCAATACAAAGTTGGTGACACCCCCAGATTGGTTTGCATATCACAGTGTGAACTGTCAATTCAGACAGGAATCTGATTGCATTGGGGTTGAACACCCATGTGATCCGATTCTGCTGTGGACCAAAAAATGTTTCCTGCACGAGTTTGGTCCGAATGCGATTCGAATTTAGCGATACAATCTGTATGGCTGAGTTTGCATCACACATACATCGCGTGTGATTTGCACAGCAGGGTGGTGCGAATCACATGCAACGTCTGACATCGCACCAATGTGAACCCGGCCTAAATCTAAAACGAATATCTGTTTTGTAGTTTTAGATAAAATGTGACAGTGTAAAGACCTGTCTCAGGTTTTTATTGCGGTCCATTCCCTAATCAGAACAAGTCGGCGTCTATTTGTCCTGGTGACCATGGTCATGTCAATACATGGTGCTTCTCTCTGGAACATTTAGGATCTGAAGAAAGGAGAGGACCTGTGATGTCACTTGGCCAGAAAAGGAATGTATAGAGAGATTTTTAATTAAAGAATTAATGGGTCTTTAAGGGTGTCAGATGGGGGGTTTTAATTGAGCCAAAATTGACTCGTGCAGTTGAGCATGGCTTTGAAATGGATTTGCTTTACTTCTGTTGTATGCATGTCAGAGATCTCCCTTGTAGAAAACAGCACTCTGCACCTAAAAGGTTTCTTTTTATGAATGTGTGTCTGTGCTGATCTGTTGTAGAAATATGAGAGGTGGTGTAACAGTAAACCTAATAGGATGCTGAGAGATGACATACATATGGTTTTATTTTTAGCAGAGAGCAAGTAGTTAATTTTTTTCCTATTGTAGACCTATTTGTCAAGCTTTCTGCAAAAAACAAAGTATCTCATTCAGAATCCCTTTCAAACAGTCTCCGCACACCCTGTTTAAATTATGAAAGTTCATTTGAGGATATTCTTAGTAGATACTACAGTAACCCATCCATCTCTGCATGCTCTTCAGCTAATATGCAGTGAAGATGGGGGGTCCTTTTTATATTACCTTTATAGATGGTTGTAGTTGATTTTGCTACTGAAATGTCATGCTTGCCATGTTTTTCCCGTGTGATCTGCGTTCAATTATAATTTAAGATATTTTGCAGATATCATCTTAATCAACAAATGATGACAGGAAGTTACATTTTTTTAACGTTTTTGCTAGAGCAGGCAAGGATTTTTTGCTAGTGTCTGTATCCTGACTGGTGTCAAGGGACATCTCTGGAATGATGACACGGACGTCTTCCTTCATTGGGAAGGTTAGAACTCTTATCACGTTTTTATTGCTGTCTGTGTCTTCCTGTTCCAGTAATCCTTATTCCTTGATGTCTTTGTGCTAATGTCACAGAGAACAGGAAGTGAGGGAAAGTCTCCAATGGCATCACAGACAGCAATACAAATCTGACTGTAGAGTAAGCTCTTTCCACTAAAAGAAAAATGTTTTATCCAAAGATTGGCTTTAGGCTTAAGCCTCATACACACAATGAGAATATAAGACGATTGATCGTCCATATTTTTTTGCATGCTAGTCTGATATCGAAAATGTAGCGGTTACTAAAGTCATGAAAATTCTTGTATGACAGAATACAACTTTTGAAGTAAAGTGTAATGTGTTGTATTGTAATGTATTCTTTCGTTTGCATACGTGGTCTTGCTCTTTCCGATGTTTGCGTGGTCTTGCTCTTTCCGATGTTTGCGTGGTCTTGCTCTTTCCGATGTTTGCGTGGTCTTGTTCTTTCCGATGTTTGCGTGGTCTTGTTCTTTCCGATGTTTACGTGGTCTTGTTCTTTCCGATGTTTACGTGGTCTTGCTCTTTCCGATGTTTACGTGGTCTTGCTCTTTCCAATGTTTGCGTGGTCTTGCTCTTTCCGATTTTTGCGTGGTCTTGCTCTTTCCGATTTTTGCTTTCCAGGCGAATACTGTACTGATTAAACGAAAATCGTACGTTCTGGTACCATACGAGAAACATTTTTGTGCTTGTTCCTTTGGATCTTCTTGAAAGCTGTGTAATAACGATCAGATTACCATAGGATCGCTTCAAAAGTGGTATTTTTGGTCCGATTTTCTGATTGTTTGTCCTAGGCATTAGAGTTCATGCAGGGTAAAATTAGGTTTTAATGTAAGCAATCCAAGTCAGACGAAGGGCTAGAGGTCGTGCCGCCATTCTTTGCAGGTTTGGAGGCCCCTTAGTTAGAAAGCGGCATTTGTTTTTATACCAGTTGGTTTTTATACTGAATATTTTTAATGTATACTTTGAAATATTAAACTACTATACTATGAGCAAATATATTGTTTTTGGTTGGTGACTCCATGTTGATAATGCTACTAGCGGTACTGTCATCTGTTGGAGTGGAATAGAGCAGTCTGGTCCTGCCATCTGTGGAGCGAGAGTGGCGATGCTGGATGCCTTTTACACAAAGATCTTATTGCTATTCTAGTAATAGACCGCATTTCCCTCTGGTGAGAGTCTATTTCTACCATTGGTGAATGATTGGCACTACGGGTGTTTCCAAGCGTTGGGTGAAGGCTGAAGTGGAGCACTTTTATATGTTTTACACCCATAACCATATCAACTGGTTACTTTTGTTCTGACAAACTTCAGTTTATGGTCACATTTTTGTGGACACTTTTTTATTATTTTAGTGCTGCATTTTTGTTATCGTTTGGTTATTGGTGCACTTAATATCTACGCTTATTGCACGCGGCTGTTTAAATTTCACTTAAAGAGCACTGACTCTATTTTACTATTCTTACTTTGTTTATTGTATCAGTAAGACACTTAGCGATTGTTTTGCATATTGGCAATATTCGTTTATTTTTTTAACATGAACAGCATTATGCTGTATTTTTTAGTAATGTATATTAAAAATGTCCTTCATAATCCTATATCATATGTTAATTAGAAGAAATGTTATGTTTTTTTATTTTTTTTATTATTACATTTCCAATAATATCACACATTTCCATGTTTTTTTTTCCACGTTACAGGCCTGTAAGTAGATAGTAGAATGGTTGCATTTGTATTTTGGCCATCGGTATGACTTTTCACACAATTTAATGTGTTGGGTGAAATGGTGTTAGGATGGTTAGATATTGCCTGCAGCTCTACACGTTGAAAGGAGCTCAAATAATTGGGGTCTTTTTTTTTCTGCCAACAGGTCAGATACTTGCCCTCTGACCTTTGCAGTTTAAGCTTTATGATGTCTCCGCTTTTCTCTTGTCTTTAAAGCTGAACTCCAGGGAAACCTCTAAATACACATTGGCATATAAGAGAGCTATTTTATATGCCAAAGGATTTGCATTTCTGTCTTCAATAGTGAGATTTACACAGACCTCTGACACATATCACAGCCAGATGGATGACACCACATTCTCAGTTACAGTTAACAACTACACCGCTGATACCGCCCTGCCCCCAATTTGCTGACATGGAAGAAGCAGCAGTAGACTGATGAGGTAATCGTTCTGCTCACTCTGCTCTCCTTTTTTTGGTTAGCTTCTTCCTTTTTAGAATATTTGCATGCGGCTTACCCTATTGGCTGACAGTGCTTACCATCTTTCCCAGTTGTGTTTAAAAATAAAGTTAATATTTGACTAATGAATACAAAGCTGCATTAAAGCAGACCTTCACCCTAAATTACTTTGTTTTTTTCCTTCCTTCTCTCAAATTTGGAGAATACATTTTCTTTTTTTAATTCAATGGATTTTTGGAGCTGCAAAGCAGCACTTTCCTATTACTTGCCTAGTTGTGAATAATGTCTACATCCCCTCTCCTGGATTCTGCATGTGCACAGATGTGCCTCAGGGCTTAGGGTACCAGCAGAGCCCTGCAGCAGATCTCCTGGGTACTATGCATGTGCAGATGTGCCAAAGGGGTTAGTGTCCCAGCAGAGCTCTGAGGCACATTTGCACACGCATGGGATCCCCACGCATCTGTATATCCATTTGTTTTCTCCACTCCACATGCATAAAGACAATCAGTTGTGGAATTTTCAAAATCACAATTTTTGTGCATGCGCTGTAAATTCCCTGCATGTGCGCAGGTGTGCCAAAGGCCAGGCAGAGCCTTCCAGCACATCTGCAGATGTGCCAGAAATACAAAAATGGCATCACTGAAGCCAAACATAAGGGGACTGAAGTTCCTCTGTAATGTGTGTCTTTTGTATCTGCCTGGAGTTGATCTTTAAGCTATCCGTTCCTGTGTAATATGGGAAAACTGTTGGCACGATCATTTTCCTGCTGAAAAGGATCTTCAGAAAGCATGAAAAATACAGGAAAAGTGGGTGTGATATGAAGAATGCCTGATCCCGTGGTCCGCTTTTATAAGAAGGCCTTTTCACACCAGATACTTCCACACATTGCAGCATTTTTCGGTATATCCAAAGTGTCCTGAGAAATTCACGTCTTTTTCATGGGGCAAGTTCACAATAATAGGTTGCACTGAGGTGCATTTGAGGAAAAAGTTCTGCTTGTGCTGCATCTTTAGTGCTTTGATCTGTTTTTGTCCCTTCAGGGCGGTTGAGATCTGGTTTTGAAGATTAGTGCATTAACATGCACTAAAATCTTTGTGTCCAGTTTGAGTTTAGGAGCTCAGTTTCTGGCCTGCTACCTAATTGGAACCAGCACTGGGATCCTGGGATCAGTTTCTACCATGCAGACTATGTGCATGCCATTTTGAATACATCCGTGTGCTTTTTTTTATTTGAGTCCTTTTATTTGAAATTCACCGTGTGTGCATTCTGGTAGGGATATCGCAGTGCCAAATCCTTCACAGACAGGAACTGATGTGACTTAGTCGATGTAATAGCTCATCTGAATCTGTCTGTGCTATAAAAGCAAGTCACATTTATAAGAGAATTCACAGTAGCACATGTGAGTTACATTGTGAAACACTTGAGGGTTATTATCTGCCTAGAGGATCACATGATAGTATCACACACACTAACATTTTGGAGAGGTCACCGCAGAAATGTTGTAAATGTATTGCCAAGATAAAATGATATTTAGAGATATTTTTGTTCAGTGTACAGATATTTATATTGATCGCCATGCATGCTCCTCAGTCAATAGAGCAGCTGGATTTCGGGTAAACAGCTAAATATATAGATGAAGTGCACATATGAGGATTTGCAGTTCTGTTCAGCTACTTTTGTGATCCAGCCACCCCTCCCAGACAGCAAAGCCAGACCTGGGACCTCCATTATATCTACAGCATCACCCAGACATACAGTGAGGGAAAAAGGTATTTGATGATTATGTACGTTTGCCCACTGACAACAAAATGATCAATTATTTTATGGTAGATTTATTTTAACAGTGAGAGACAATAACAAGAAAAAAAGAATCTATAAAAACGCATTTAAAAAAAATGCAGAAAAACACCCCCAAAGCATAATGTTTCCACCCCCATGTTTGATGGTAGGGGTGGTGTTCTTGTGGTCATAGGTGGCATTCCTCCTCCTCCTGCAAACACAGTGAGTTGAGTTAATGCCGAAGACCTCTATGTTGGTCTCATCTGACCACAACACTTTCACCCAGTTCTCCTCTGAATCATTCAGATGTTCATTAGCAAACTTCGGACAGGCCTGTACATGTGCTTTCTTGAGCAGGGGGACCTTGCGGGCACTGCAGGATTTCAGTCCTTCACGGCATAGTGTGTTATTAATTGTTTTCTTGGCGACTATGGTCCCAGCTGCCTTGAGATAATTGACAAGAACCTCCTGTGTAGTTCTGGGCTGATTCCTCATGATCATTGAAACTCCATTAGGTAAGATCTTGCATGGAACCCCAGACCGAGGTCGAATGACATTTATTTTGTGTTTCTTCCATTTGCAAAAAATCGCACCAACTGTTGTCAACCTCTCACCAAGCTGCTTGGTGATGGTCTTGTAGCCCATTCCAGCCTTGTGTAGATCCACAATCTTTATCCCTGACATCCTTGCACAGCTGTTTGGTCTTGATCATGGTGGAGAGATTGGAATCTGATTGCTTCTGTGGACAGGTGTCTTTTATACAGGTAACAAGCTGAGATTAGGAGCACACCCTCCTGATCTCAGCTCGTTACCTGTATAGATGACTATAGATGACTCCTGGGAGACAGAAATGTTGCTGATTGATAGGGGATCAAATACTTATTTCATTCATTAAAATGAAAATCCATTTATAACTTTTTTGAAATGCATTTTTTTGGATCATTTTGTAGTTCTGTCTCACAAAAATTATAGACTGATCATTTCTTTTTGTCAGTGGGAAAATGTGCAAAATTAACAGGGGATCAAATACATTTTTCCTTCACTGTATACACATACATAGGCTGCTGATTGGATAATGAAGGACAAGCAACACACTGATGAATTATCCTTCTGCTCTCTCTGTGACTAGTGTCACCCCTGTCTCTTCTAATCTGAAGCCTGGTACACACTAGCAGCTTTTTTTCCTTCAACCCAACGGGCTGAATAAAAAAAAAAAACTGAAGAGCTTGTACGAACTACCCGATGTTAGTACAGTGATCTCCCCGTTGAGCTATTGTGTTCTAACAGGGGGACAGTTCCCCCGCCAGACCACACTGATCAGCACTCTGAGCCATTGCCATTGGTCATGCCTCTTTGACAGAATCCGGACTGGCTGCCGTACACACAGGCCAAATGTCGGCTGGTTTCTAGTGAACCGGCCGATGCCACCCAATATTCGGCCCGTGTGTATGGGGCTTAGGTTTTTGCTGCGTATGGGATCACAGGAGGCTGATGCCAATATAAATAAGGATACTTATATGTTAGTTACATTTAATGCCCAACTCTGGGCACAACAAAAAAAGTAATACTTTTGACATGGGCCACTCCACACCACTGCAAGGTTTAAATTCATGTTCTGTGCAAGGGGTTGTAGAAAAGGCTGTTATTACATTTTTCCTTGCTTTAGCAGTGTCCCCCCAGCGGTGTAACTAGTCCCCCCTGCAGCCTCCTCTATAAGCTGCTCTTCTCCATGGTCCCAGGCTCACCCCCACTGCTTACAATACAGGGTTGATGGCCCTGCATTTTATGTGAAGGATCGCTCACAGCCTGGACCTTGGAGAAGATGATGGCACAGAGTCAATGGCAAAGGTATTTTTGTTGGTGTTGGGCTTTAAAAATACATTTTTTAAAGTATTACCTGTTAATTTGTGTGTTTGCCTGGAATTTAGGTGTAAAGTGTTTTGAGATCTATGTGAGCTGACAATTATTACAGATGAACTTAACATTTTAGTAAGACAACCTAAATGAGCAAATGATGATTAGTAATTGCGATCTTTATAAAAACCTCATCAATACAGTATACAAGCAGTGCATTGTGCCTTTGTTCATTCTGGCATTTTCTGTCACTGCATAGTGAATCTCTTCTCGAGAGACGCTACTCAGGAATAAACACAAAGAGAAGACAATAATAGCTGCACTAATCCTGAATTTGGAAATAAAGTAAATAATCTCTCCTGATTCCTTTTCCCATCCTTGGTTAGTCTTTGATAATTAAAATTATTATCCGCTAATTCAAGGATAAGATGAGCTGAGTAATGCTGTGTTTTTTTTTTTTCCCCTTTGATTTTGGATTTATGATAGGAGGGGTTTGTAATGTTTTCTATTACAGCTTTTTAGTTTAGCCTTCGCTGAGAGAACACGTGTTATGCAGGGAGGTCTAATCTCCAATCGTGGCCTCTTGAGGCCCATTTACTAGATGTGATGCTCCCGGATTGGATTCGCTGTCTCTGTACTGCATCCTGCATGTCTAACAGTGTCCCACAGATATCCTCTTTGGCAGTGGCACATATCTCCTGTCCACTTCTTTTTCCTTTTATTTTATTTATTTTATTTTTTAATCATAAATTGATAACCTGGCTCGAAGATTAGCTAGACGCTTAACATGTGGTAAGCGCTCCAATATGCAATGTCACATATTAAAGTGTCTAAAAAATAAGAAGTCTGTGAAAACTGGTTCTCTTTTATCTATTACATTTGCTCTGGAAGGAAAAGTTATATATGATTGCTGTTAAGTACTACTTGCCCAATCTTTGACTAGTCAGAGCCATAGTTTTTACAGTGCCTTTTCAAAAACACTTATGTCTAGTACACATAATGAGAAAATAGAACGAAAAATACTACTTTTGAACTGATTGTCCGATAATCTAATTGTCAATACACAGCTTTTGAGAGCCGATTGCAACAGTTCATGCAAAATTTTCCATAGGGACAAACAATTTTCATTTAATCAGTTCGGTATTTGTCCATAAAAAAATCGAGTTACCAAGGATGTGCGTGCTCAGAAACAAAAGAATACATTACATCATCGCGGGAAGTTGTATTCGCTCCTGCGGGAATTTAACCTACTAATTTTCGATATGAGACTATCATGCAAAAAAATAAAAAGACGGACAACCATTTGTCCAATATTCTCATTGTGTGTGTCAGGCTTTAGGGCAGGGGTCTCAAACAAGTGGCCCTCCAGCTGTTGCGCATATACTGTATATAAGTCAGTGAATGTGACAATAACCAAACATTCTTTACAGGTGAATCAGTCATTGTAATTTAAAGATGCACCTGCAGTGAATGTTTGGTGAATGTCATTGATTGCATTACCATATGCCCTGTTGTATATGTTTGTAAAATACTGTACATACTAGGTCGCTAGCATATACTAGTGTTCCCCATACCCAAAGGCATATTGAACCAAATTGCTTGTTTTATAGAAAAATGTGGCAAAGTATTTAGCTGTAGTGCCTGCTTTTTTAGCATTCAAATATTTTTATAGCAGTTTGTGTAAGTACCGTATATTCTCGAGTATAAGCCGGCCCAAATATAAGCCGAGGCACCTAATTTTACCACAAAAAAATGGGAAAATTTATTGACTCGAGTATAAGCCTAGGGTGAGAAATGTGCAGCTACTGTAAGTGGAAAAAAGGGTCAACAATGCCATTTGCAGCCTCACTGTGCCCATTTGCATGCCTCACTGTGCCCATTTGCAGCCATAGGTCCCCCAAACTTCAAACTTGGTAGTTAACAGGTTCCTAGATGCCCCCTAGCTGCAGCCAAGGGTCCCGAAATGACATTGCTGTAGATGGACACAGTTGACCGACTTTGGGGCCCTGTATCTCGGGGCCACTTGGTGCTAAGAACCCCAAAAGTCGGGTCGGAAAATGTCAAGCACTTTTCTGCAGCAAAAAAATGCCATTTTCCAACCTAAATTTGCGGCCCCGTATCTCGGGGCCACTTGGTGCTAGGAACCCAAATTTGGTGTGCAAACCCATTGGAACCAACACATTGGGGTTCCTAGCACCAAGTGGCCCCGAGATACGGGGCCGCAAAGTCGGGTCGGAAAAATGTCATTTATCGAGTAATTTATGTTATTTATCGAGTATAAGCTGAGGGGGTCACTTTCAGCACAAAAAAATGTGCTGAAAAACGTGGCTTATACCTTTGATATGAACTTGTAATTCTCTTCAGATCATTGCTCAGGCTAGGAGAGCTTTACGCTAATGAGGCTCTGCTCCAGTGTTCATGTGCTGACAGGAGAAGTGTAAGAAGAGAGATGAGCTCATCAGGGGTTTGCTTTTTCTACTTAAGCCAATCAGCAGCCTGGGGGAGGGTTTTTGACAAGGCTTCTGCTACAGTGGAGGTCAAAGACCCGGCCACACTGTCTGGCATGGTGTTTGGACAACAACATTGTGCAATTTTATTTAGACATTCTTTGGCAATAAAAAAAAGATTTAAAATGCATATTTTGGACACTTAGTGCCTTCTGGGTAGTTTTAACTTGAAAATACCCAGCATTTACATGTACATTGACTCACGTTCCATAGCCAGCCCAATGCAGCGCCTCAAACTATTTTCAATTCTGCATCAGTTGGACACTTTGGGAAACCATATACAAATATGTGAATGACCTGCTGCACTGCTGTGGCGTTTTCAGTGGAGCCTAGGAGGCCCTTATCCTGCTAACTGGTATGGCTAATTGGCCATGCACACAATGAAAAATAATTATTATTATACAGGATTTATATAGCGCCAACAGTTTGCACAGAGCTTTACATAATAAGGGGAGACAGTACAATAACAATACAGTTTGAATAGGGGGGCCTTGCTCATGGAGCTTGTAATCTAAAGGGAGGGGGAGATGGTACAAAAGGTAATAGATGCAGGAAATGATCTGGTGAAGGTTACTCAAGTACAGCTTTTTAAGTGGCGGTGGGGTAGGCTGCCCTGAATAAATGAGTTTTCAAGGATCGTCTAAAGGCAGACAGGGTAGAAGCTGACCAGACATATTGAGGTAGGGAGTTCCAGAGGATGGGAGAGGTTCTGAAAAAGTCCTGGAGACTGACATAGGAGGAGGTAACTAGAGAGCAAGACATCCTGGAAAGAGTGGAGAGGACAATTTGGGCGCTCTCTGCAAATACGGTTGGGGATGTAGCTGGGGGAGATGTTGTGGATGGCCTTGTAATTGTGGTTAGTATTTTGAATTTTATACGTTGGGTTAGAGATGAATGAAGAGATTGTCGGAGATCGGTTTGTAAGCCTGGTAACAGCATTCATAATAGACTGAAGATAATAACATTTGTTTATCATATTGAAATGCAGGGAAGAGGAATTATTTGGTCATTGTTGACATGCTGATTTTATCTTCGTACCTGCTGCATCACCTGGTTATTTATGACACTGCTTGACCTCTGGTTGCGATGCTGGATCGTTCGCACAGCGATCTGTCTGACCGAGGCAATGAAATCTAGCAAAGTAAACTTCTGTAGCATCACGGAAGCATTTTAAATCCCTGCATAGTTTTACAAGTCCTGTCAGACCCAGGAGAAGCTCCACTTGAAAGGGCTGTGGAGGCATTAGAAAAGCTAAAAGTGTGTATTGATGAAGGAAGCACCATAGCTTTTGTCAGAATGGGGTCAAGGAGAATGCGGTTTGCTAAAAAAGCTGCTCTCATGCATTTTTTAATGGCATTATAGCTCTACAGTTCTGTCTGTAAAAATGAAGATGTGGATTTTAACAAACTTAAGAGAAACGGTATACTGGAAACAAGAAAAAGCTTTACTTATCTTTGGGATAATTAGGGGGAGATGTAAGCTGAAGCTAATAGAGGGTTCTTGACAGACGCTAATATCTATTCAAATGTTTCTATACCAATGCGTCATTTGTAAAAACTCAAAGGATCTCTTTTTCCTCACAGCAAACAATTCATTCCCTTATTTGATTTGTAAGCCCTTGGGCTGATCCTTTCCTATCCAATTCAGGAATTTACATCATGAATCTACTCAAATTTTTTATTTTTTATTTTATTTTTAACGTAAAACTGAATTGTATTGACAGATCTTCATTTTTTGTGGGTTGTAACAGTGACACTCCGATTTCCCATATGTAAGCAGTCTGTGTAACATGGAACATTCCTAGTTGTGGGTTTTAGCTTTGGATAGAAGTGGTAGCTGCAGTTACAGATTTCCTGCTTCTATTCTATTGATTCGATCACAACATGTAGTCGTTCGGGGTGGGGCTCCACCTTGGTTTTCTGCAGGCCTGTGGGAGACACTGTTGCTACATAATAGGATTTTGTGCCATGGAAAAGATTACAATTTTGTTAGGGATTCCCTTTATCATTCAATGCTCATTAGAGCTTTGGGCAAATTATTTTGTGTCTGTCCCTTTACTCTCTTAGCATGAAAACTGCTTTCTTTTTCTTTCAAGTAATATTTTTGACCTTAAACATACCTTGAAGATTCTGAGGGCACATGGAAAAAGGTGTTATGATCAGTTGAGACTAATATTGAATTATTTGGCCTCAACACCATACGATATATCTGGCGGAAATCCAGTGCAGCTCACCATCCCAAAAAACACTATTCCTACAGTAAAGCATGGAGGTGGCAATATCCTGTTATGGAGGTGTTTCTCTGCAGCAGGGACTGGAGCTCTTGTGAGGATAGAAGGAAAAATGGGTGGGGCAAAATATCAAATTCTTGATGAAAATCTGCTGCCCTCTGCCAGAAAGTTGTCAATGGGAAGAAGGTTTACCTTGCAACATGACAATGACCCAAAGCACACAGCAAAAATGACCACACAGTGGTCAAAGGCTACAAAGGTATAGAGCCCAGACTTAAATCCCATTGAAAATCTGTGGAATGACATGAAGACTGCAGTCCACAAACGGTCACCATCAAATTTCACTGAACTTCTACAAAGACGAGTGGGCAAATATTGAAAAGTCTAGTTGTGCAAAGTTATTAGACATATCCCAACAGACTAAAAGCTGCAATTTAAACAAAAGGTAGTTCAAAAAAAATACTGAAATAAGGGGGTGATCCCTTTTCCAACTCATTGATTCTGTTTTGGATTTTTTTTTGACATGTTGGTGTTTATTTCGTTCATTTTAGGCTGCAAAGCAACAAAATGTGATTATTTTAAAGGGGGTGATTATTTTATATACCCCTCTCAAGACTTTCACAACCTTATCGTTGCAAAACATACTGATGGCATTTGGTTACAGAAGGATTTCTAAACTTCTGAATGTTCCAGTGAGCACTGTTGGGGCCATGATCTGGAAGTGGAAAGAACATAATTTCATGAAAAAACCGCCATGACCAGGTGCTCCTTGCAAGATTTCTGTTAGAGGAGTGAAAATAATTATCAGGAGAGTTGTCCAAAAGCCAAGGACCACTTGTGGAGAGCTTCAGAAAGACCTGGGATTAGCAGGTACAATTTTTTCAAAGAAAACAATAAGTAATGCACTCAACCGCCATGGCCTGTATGCACGCTCATCATACAAGACTCCATTGCTGAAGAAAAAGCATGCTGAATCTCGTTTAAAGTTTGCTGCAAAACTTTTAGCCAAGCCTGTGAAATACTGGGAGAATATAGTCTGGTCAGATGAAACCAAAATTGAACTCTTCGGATGCCATAATACACACCATGTTTGCACATCACCCCAAAAACACCCCCATACCAACAGTGAATATTGGAGGTGGGAACATCATGCTGTTTTTCAGCATATGGTACTGGGAAACTTCATATCATTGAAGGAAGGATGAATGGAAAAATATGCCAAGATATTCTTGATAAAAAATCTGCTGATGATGAAGATGAAACGAGGGAGGACATTGATCCTAAACACAAAGCCAAGGAAACTCAATTGGTTTGAAAGAAAAAAAAAAAAAAAAATCTGCTATAATGGCCCAGTCAATCACCTGACTTGAATCAAATAGAAAATGTATGGAAAGAACTAAAGATCAGAGTTAATAGAAGAGGCCCACGGAACCTTCAAGATTTGAAGACGGTGTGGAAGTATGAGCCAAAATCACATCTTAGCAATGCATGCGACTGGTTTCTCTATACAGGAGGCATCTTGAAGCTGTCATTACCAACAAAGGATTTTGCACGGAGTATTAAATATATTTCAGTTACCATGTTCAGTACTTTTTCCTTGTGCAATTCCATTTTATTACACATAAGTTCATTTCTGAACTTGTTTGTTTTGGTTTCTATGTATGGATTGCATGGGTTACTAATGTGGTGTAAATTTGTCAATTGCACCTTTAGAAATATATTTACCTAGAAAAATGGTGACGTGTTCAATACTTATTTTACCGGCTGTGTGTTTATATACATACATGCATACATATAGACTGACTGCATGAGCCCCTAGTTAAATTACTTTAAGAAAAGGTATTGGGATAGGTTAGGTTTTGAAGTGCTGTAACTATTATCGTTCCTGTGTCTTGCTGTGTGGACAGCACTGACCTAATTTATCATGCTAAATATGTTTTTGATCCAGTAATCAGCTTTCCCTGCTTATCTGGGGCTGTTTTGTGTCCAGCATATTGGGCGAGCCACAGTATATCACATTTGTATGTTACTGTGTGCTTTTAATCACACTTTGTTGATTAGATGAGCTATTTGTTTTAATAACGCTAAATTTAGTTCGATGCTTTAAGTGGCATAACCTATGAGAGTCATCAATCAGTGTTATAGCAGAGGTCTATTCTTGGTGGACTGGCATTTTATCAGTCTGTATGATGTACCTGAGTGTGTGGGTGTACATGCTAGACACGGAGAGGCCTGCCTGTGCCACCGACATCTTCTAACAACTGATAATGGTGATTAAGGTTTTAGATGAACACTCTTGTGGGTTTATTGATCAGAACTAAAACATAGCTAAATCACAATGCTCCTAGTGACCTGGCACTGTGTGCATGCACGGCTTTAGTGGTCAACATTCGTGGATTATTGTGGATAGAAGTTAGACGGGGAAGCCTAAAACACATTTATAACTTTTTACTTTTTCATCCACTTTTTCGTCTTTCCTCCCTTACACTTGTCACTTTAGGTGTCTAGCATAAGAATAGTTGGAAGCTTTACATACTGCACAGAGGAGTCATAAGATTCATTGTGACTCAAATAATACATGTATGCAACCATCTATACATTATTGTCCAAAAGGTAGCAAAAGCTTTGAGCATAATCCTGTATGTGGTAAATTCTTCAAATGTTAAGCGTATAGTGAGGAAAGAGTGGCTGCTTGGCAAAAAACTTAAGGGGTTAAGGTTCGATTTCTCTTTATTAGAAAAAGAAAAAAAAACATTTTTTTTTATACTTGCTCCCTCTGTGCAAGGGTTT
This sequence comes from Lithobates sylvaticus, assembly GCA_028564925.1. Lineage (NCBI taxonomy): Eukaryota > Metazoa > Chordata > Amphibia > Anura > Ranidae > Lithobates > Lithobates sylvaticus. Next base: position 605,059,109 of record CM053026.1, read on the forward strand.
TGCACAGAGCTCCTGGCTCCTCCCCTTCTCGAGTGCCCTCACAGGGAGCCAAATTCCATGGGGGCACTCGTGCGGGCACGCTCCCGTGTCATGCTGATGTATCCATTGATACAGACAGCAGGCCTCAGCCCCACCCACCCCGTCTCCTGTGTCACTGGATTAGATTAGCAGCAGCGGGGGGCCAATGGGGGCCACTTTTGACGTAAAGGGGCACATTTTGGTTGCCATGGACAATCTCAGGTTTCCATGCAGAAAGAACAGTATATATAATATATTATATAAGTGCATGCAGGGCACTGGACAAAGCACTTTCGGCCACTAGCGGGGCCCTTTACCCCCCCCCCCCGCTAGCGGCCGAGAAAGGATTAAAACCCCCCGGCAATATTGCAGCGTTTTGCCGACGGTATTACAGCGCTGCCCCATTGATTTCAATGGGGAGCAGCGGTGGAGGAGCGGTAAACACACCGCTCCAAAGAAGCTGCTGGCAGGACTTTTCCTGACGTCCTGCCAGCGCGCCGCTCCAGTGTGAAAGCCCTCCGGTTTTCACACTGGAGACAATGGTGCAGCTGTTTTAGGGCGGATTGCAGGCGCTATTTCTAACGCTATAGCGCCTGTAAAACACTTGGTGTGAAAGGGGTCTTGGGAAACCATGTTAAATGGACTGTAGTGTGTTAATGCAAAAAGCACCAAAAAACGCACAGGTGTGATCCAGGTTTTTTTTGCTGTGTGCTTTGTGCATGTTTTAGAAGTTTGCTGTCTGTTTCCACCAGAGAGGTTTTCTTTTTTTTTTTTCCCCTTTGTGTGTGCTGTTCATCCCTATGGAACATGTGCTTGACAGAAACCACAACTAATTTGCAGATAATTGAATTCTTAAAAACAAGCCATATGAAAACACTGCCATTGAAGACAGAGAATGGCAAGCCCTGCTATATGCAGGGCAAACATGGGAGAGCATGAGGGGAATACTGTGCTTTTTTAGAAGTTTCGCCAAGTGGTGAGACTTGCTATAGCATCCCTGTTGATAATTTGCATTTATTAATGTCATCATTGTCAAGCCTTGTGAATGAACTTAAAGGGGTACACACGGGTGGTACTGGTGTAAAAAATGTACATGCTAGTAATTTACAGGGTTTGCACACAACTGGTGCTGGTATGGATATTGATACAGGTGCACATATGTCTGGTGCTTTCTCCTTTTCTGAGAGTGACAATGAGTTTAAAGGGGCACAACGGTCTGGTGCTATTTTGCAGAACGCCACGTTTGGTGGTTTTTAAAAATAATATTGACGCACAATATCTTGGTGCTTTTCAGGACAAAAATGATATCGGTGTTTCCAGAAGGGCACACTTATGTGGTGCTTTACAGCCAGCCAGTGATGGCGTGCATTTAGAAGTTTGCTGTCTGTTTCCACCAGAGAGGTTTTCTTTTTTTTTTTTCCCCTTTGTGTGAAGCTCATTGCATTAAATCACCTGTATAGTGAGTTCCCATGCTGTGCTGTTCATCCCTATGGAAGATGTGCTCGACAGAAACCACAACTAATTTGCAGATAATTGAATTCTTAAAAATAAGCCATATGAAAACACTGCCATTGAAGACAGAGAATGCCCTTGAATTGCATTGGATGCTGTTTAAGGTGTGGTAAGCGTGGCAAAGTTTGGCCTCTGTTTTACTTGTCAAGGTCAGCTTTCTTTAGGTTCTAATGACAGATTTGGTCTTTCTTCCAGTTGCATAAGCCACATTGCTTCCTCTGTTTTATATCAGTAACTATGTTTGGTCTCCTTTTTAATGAAACAAAGTAGCTATTGTTAATTATACAACTGACTGTGTTTTTTTTAAGGCTAGATGGTTGAAGCTGACATTAAGTAAGGCAGTATGAGGAACACATTGCTCAATAACCAGATATTGGGAACAACTGAGGTTATCCCAACAGAGCACAAAGCACCCCACAAACACAATGTTTGCAGAGATGTGGAATAAATAGCAGCTACTGAGAGATCCCAGAAATCCAAATCGGACATATAATTAGAAAAATTTGTAACGGCAGGTTTATAAAAGGGAATTCTATGGTGTTTTTAGAAGGCTGGTGGATTGGTGCTTCATGTGATCTTACTTTTACAAGAACCAATGGTATGCGTGACCCCTGTAATACTAATAAAAAAAATAAAATATATATATATATATATATATATATATATATATATATATATATATATATATATATATATATATATATATATATATATATAAAATTGCCTGCGCAAGCACAGAATAACACATTTCACATGAGATCTCTTGAAACTGAGATCAGGACAGGTAGTCCTGCTAATCACTGAATATTACATATGAAATGTCATAGACAACTGGTCATCTTTAGTCTGTTTACAGACCGATTGTAGGTTCTGCATTATAGACGTGAGCATGGGTTGAAGGGGATACAACTTTTTAATACTCTAGTTCAACCTTTGTCAACCATGGTGTCTTTGTTTCTTCAGGGATGCCTTGGCAAATGCCTAAAAATTGCCCAATTTATGTAGACAAATAGATTAAGCTCGCCTTTTAGATACACAAAGCCACAAGTTTTCCTTGCACACTATTACAATCTTCCAGCCGCTGGCGTCCTAACAACCAGTGGCGTCATCGTTTGATAAGAATGTTGGGCACCTACATCACATCCTTGTTTGCCCCTCTTCATGGGGTCACATTAGCTGAGTGAAACATTTGCATATTAGTCAATACCAGTGTGCAAAGATGTAATTTGTTTTGGAAGAATTAAACACCTCTAATATTTGTGTGCGGATGTTGCTGTGAAATGTAACGCTCGAGATTGTACATCATTTTAGAGTGCCTTGACTTAAAAATAAAGAGAATTATTTTATTTATTGCTTTGAAAAATTTTCAATAAACAACAAAAGATTGACAAACACAGCTCTAGTTCCTCGTAGAATTCTTCATAGCGTTCCGATGTTTCCTCATTACAGCTGGTCCACTTTTTGAACTGCAATTGGCTTATGTTAAGTAGGAAACAAGACACATCACCTAAGACCGTTCCATTCTCGGACGTTTTAGCCGCTAGCACTAATCATTGTGTACTCCCAGCAAGGACGGCTTCCCCCGTGGTTGTGGGAAAGAAAATCTCTTCATCTCCAGCTGGTTTTACACATTCATTGTGTGTAATGGTGTGTTTTCCAGTAGGTGTAGGCTGCTGCTTCTGCTAAAAATCCTTCCTGCTGTGCCTCCTAAAAACACTGGACACCTTCCTGCGTGTATGTTTTCAGTTCTGTGGGAGCCGCTGCTACTGAGAAAAGCTGCACCTCTTGCTCCATCACCTTCTCACAATGCATCGTGTTCTGTGAATGGGTGGCGTAGCTGTTATAAACTAAGTCTCTTTTGTAACCTGCAATTTCCACCAACCCACTATGTAATGGAGATAACAAAGACAGGCTTGTTTAAAGACCAGTTTGTGTGACATATATGGTTACCTCCATAGATACAATGGGGAAGTGAGTGTAGGCATGAAACGATAGTGTGTTGTTTGCAGGTGAAAATTAAAGGGAAAAAATGAAAACTGGACTTCCAAGCTGCAATATTTGAAATGTTCGTTTTTGGGTTCGGATGCACTTTGTTTCCTGTCCAGTAAAAAAGCATGTGTGGGCTCCAGAGGTGTATGCTGTCCTGATAATAGTATCACTTGTCGTTTCAAATGAATAATGTTGGTTGTTTGTCTTCAACTTCGAGCCATATACACAGATATGAAAGGGGGTGATTTGTGCGCAACAGCCACAGAGCACCTTCATCCCTGAATAGGGATATTGACCCAAAGGGCTTAATACAGACCCATCCACTTAACACGTTTACTCTGTGCTGAAGTATATTGGCAGGACCTTCCATGCCATTCCAGTCAGTAGCTGATATGGGGTGTTCCCTCTGCAGGATAGTGTTTGGAAGCCAGGCAGAATGTGTCCTTGAGGCGTGCATTCGCCAAGGATAGATTAGTCCAATCTAAAATAGGACTTGTAGCTTCCAGTATCCCAAAAAGTGTCATGCTGACCTTACACAACCACCACAGTTGCCACCTTACTCCTATCAGTGACATGTGTGTGTTGTTTTTTGTTTTTTTAAGCAACCCCTTAATCTGAAGTCCTGATCGGAAAGGCTTCATGAAACATCTGTGGAAGTGGCTTCACCAAGTTTGTGACATTGGGTTTCATTATTTTAATTTCCTCCTTTTATTTATTATTAAGAAAAGTGAGCCTGTTTAGAGTTTATCACGTCCAAAACCTTTTATCTAGGTTTTTGTCAAACAACATTCGGTTTTCCGTTTAATCCATCTTTATGTATAGATCTTTAGATTTGGGGGGAGCCTGTGTGTAAAAACCAAACAAACATCTGTGAACAAAGTTTTCTCTGGGAATAATTTGGGCTTGTCCAGCAATGGTCGGGAGCATGTGAACAGGAATCCTAACGGCAGTCATGGTTTATCTATCTGGAGACCTTGCCGTTCCAAGAAGCATTTTCTCACGAACGTACTGCACATGTACTGTTGTCAGGCTATATTTATTACTGATCTGTGTGCCCTTAATTGTCCAGAATTAGACTACACACATTTTAACATTCCTGCAGGAATGATTTTTTACTCCCTAATTAATGTTTTCTTTTGTTTGGTGTTTCTACAGCTTTGGCAAAAGATCTGCAGGAAGCTTCAGGCGTGGCTGTGAATGCATTGTGTTGGAACCTTCCGAAATGATTGTGGTAAGTCTTCTTTGTACTCTTATCATATTCTGCTCACTGTGCTGCTGATCAGTTGCAGACATGCCTCGTTCCTCGCTCCAGTCCTACTCATCTTCCCCGCATTACCTAATGGGAGATGGGTGTGGTCTGCAGCCCTCTGTGAGAATATTGGCATTCCAGAAGGAGTAATCAGACCACTTCCTTCCTGAGGGCAAAACATGCACAGTGCCCCTTGTTTTACTCTGTGGAAGCAAAATGTCCTCATTTCTCAATCCCATCTAACATCCAGATTAACTCTTTCAGCAAAACTAGAACGTGTATGCTTTCCTTTCTGCATTAAATAGTTTCATGTATTTGTCTTGCCTGTGGAATACAATGTAATGAAGCACTTTTATCATTTACTTGACTTTGTAACAAACATTGTCGTCACTCGTTCTCCCTGATCAAAGTGACTTTTCTTGGTGTATGCTCAGTGGATAAGAGGGGGATTTTCTAGAAAGCTGTATCAATACTGTGACTGATTACTAATACTGCATCAAATGCTCTTTGGCACTATGCAGCCTACATATGGGTAATGGAAATCTAGACATGTCTTAGACTGCCCATACATGTTATAATCTGACCATATAATCTTCTTTTTTTTTTTTACAGTCAAATTTCACATTTACTATATCATTTATTGTAGTTTAGTTTTACTATATATTATGATTTCCTAACTAAACTAACCAGTCCATTTGTGTCCAATGAATAAATCAAAATAACCTCTGATCACTATGAACTTTTTCCGAAGTTCAGAACAGAAGAGTTGCATATTAAAAATAGATTAAGGCTTCGCTCACACTAGAGTGATTTCAGGTGCCTCTTGAGCACGGTTGAGATCCATTCACATCAATACAGCAAGGCTGCAATGCGACTTTGAAATGGTCCTGGTATTTCTTTGGAAAACAGACCCCCCCCCCCCCAAACCAAATCAGGCCACATGCCTCCAACATGTGGGAGGGGGGCCCCCCCCCCCCCTCTTACAAACCAACCTTTTTCCCATGTTGATGAGGACAAGGGTCTTTTCCCCGCAACCCTGGCCTGGTGGTTGTAGGGGTCTGTGGGCGGAGGCTCCAGATCTGGAACCCCCAATCCCCCCCATGTGAATAAATATGGGATGTGTTGTACCCCTTCTCATTCACAAAAAAAATCAGCAGTAAATAAAGCACAGACAGTTTTTGAGAAGTCTTTTATCCTTTGGCACACCTGCAGGCTCGCTCCCAAGCTTGGCTCTGCCTCTTATTCCCTCCTCAAAGGATTTATTTGACAGCAATAGGAGCCAATGGCCCCTGATGCTGTCTCTGAGCCTGTAGGAGAGAGAGAGAGAGAGACAGATCAGTGCTGCTATAGACAGACAAGTTTGGATCGAGAGAGGACTTGGGTAAGTATATGGGAAGTGAGGGAGGAGTGATACAACTAGTGGGACATTTTTTACCTTAATTCAGTGAATGCATTAAAGGGGTTGTAAAGTCTAAATAATTTTTACCTTAATGCATTCTTTGCATTAAGGTAAAGCATGTTTAGGTGTCAGCATCGCCTCCTCAGCCCCCCTTTACTTACCTGAGACCAAATTAGATCCAGTGACATGCACGTCTGCCAATCTTTTCTCCCCTCGCTTCCGGGTCTCGCTGGCTTTGCTGGGGCACAGGGAGCCATTGGCTCCCAGTGCTGTCAATCAAAGCCAGTGACGAGGAAGCGGGAGGCGGGGCTGAGTCCCATTGTGTCAATGGATGCACTCGAAGACGCACAAGTGCCCCTATGGGAAGTGGCTTCACACAGGGGCACTGGCCAGAGAGAAAGGAGTGCCGGCGGGGGACCCAAAAAGAGGAGGCTCTGTGTGATTCCATTGCACAAAGTAGACAAGTATAGACTTCTGTTTTTGGCTACACAAATATGTTGAATTAATTTTTTGTCCGATCAGTTGCTATGTATTAGGCCTCATGCTCATAGAGGCGCAGGAGACTGTACAATGTAATTTGCAGGTTTATCTTCTGCACATGGGAGACGCAGCTGCAACGTACAATCGCCTATATTAATAGATGGCTGTACACTAGCTGTATACAGTTCTAAGGTCATATTTATGTAAACTCCCCTGGATGCACATAAGCCATGCTCAGGGATTTACATATGTGCACAAATTAAACCAAGTGATCATTTACATGTGTACAGCCTTTCATTACTATGGGTGGTTGTATGCTGCAGCCATTTTCCCCAGGCACGGAAATACGCCTGCAATTCAAGTTGTCTGTTTACTCAGTAAGCATTATAGCCTCTCATTTGTGTTGGCCTCTAACATGAAACGGCTTCCATAATTTGGCTGGCTTGTGGTTAAAAGTTTAGATTCTGCCATTTGCAGGTATCGACTAATGCAGGTCACTTAAAAGTTTCCCAGACTGGTCTGACCAGTTTGTAGTTTCCAAGGTAACAAATGTTCTGAAGTGATTAGTGGTTTCAGCACGGGAACGACTAGTAATAGAACTTTAATAGCACTCTGTGCCTTTTGTTACTTAAGCATGTTCAGTTTTATTGATGAATAGTTTGAGGTTTTTATCTGTATGTGAATATGTTTGCCTTCCTAAGGTGGACTATATGGATGAAAATGAAGAGTATTTTCAGAGACAAGCATCTCACCGACAGTCTCGACGGAGATTCAGAAAGATCAATCAGAAAGGAGAGAGACAGACCATCATCGATACCGTGGATCCTTATCCTGTTGGAAAACCTCCGCTGCCAAGAGGCTACCACACAGTGAGTAACTTTTATACTTTACTGTATTTCTGTTTATTCAGACAGCTGCAAACGCCTGATTTCTGCTGTAAAGTGGCAATCGAGTGCACTGTGTGCAGCACAATTGAAATATCTGGAACATTACTAAATCAAGGACAATTTACTTTCATTCTGCTGGAATGATTAGCAGAAGAGATGGGTCTCAAGAGCACCGTTAATCCCATGACCCTTGATGCAGAGCTAGGAAATGTTGAAATTCTATTAAGGTGCTGGAAGGAATTAGCCTAGATCTGGAGAGCCTGTTTTTTGTATGCGTGGTTACATCTGTCTAGACTTGTACCTCTACCCTACAAGGCAAACTTTGCCCCTTTTCACCCTTTAAGCCAGCATTACAACATGCTGCATTATCTGCTGTGCTGGAGCAGAGTAGAGATCATCTTTGTGAATCTTAGTCTCTGTAGCATTAGGCACTGATGTATCCTCACACCCAGGCTGGGGAAAAGCTTTGGTTTGTGTTGTCTTCCAGACCATGGGAACACACACCCTGATCACACACATTGCGTTCTGTTAGCAGAGGCCATCCTGCCTGTTCATTTATTAGTCATTTCAGGCAGAGTTGGTTACAGCAAGGCATGACTTTATTTAGAAAGTGAGTAAAAAAAAAAAATCCCCTATTTAAAAGGGATTTTTTTTTGCATGCTTCTATGCGTCGCATTTTAGACAGCCCATCAATACCAAACTAAACATCACTGTACATGCATAGTTAATCATTTGGGAGAACTACTAGACATGTGCAAATCGTTTCATTCCGAATCCGTTTTTCAACAAAATTCGACAAATTCGTTAATTTGGAAATATTCAAATTAACGAAATTCGAAAAATCTGAGATTTGAAAATCAAAATGGAAAATTTGGAAATACAAAAATCGGAAAATGAGAACAAATCCGGAAATTGGAAAAACTGAAAATTAGAAAATCGGAAATTATAATAACTATTAAATCATAGGTATTGGAATTTCCTTTTCAAATTTGTCTGTTAGTGAAAGTAACGAATACGAATTTATCTGAAGTTACAAACTATCCGAATTAATGAATTCCGCTTCTAAACGAATGAAACGTAACAAATTAATAATAAATAATAATGTAAAGCAGGGCTCGACAAACCCTGGGCACCAGGTCGCATTTGCGACTAGAATTAGTGACCTGGGGCAGCACAGCTGGGGTATCCTGTCTCCGTGCGCTACCCCTCCCCCCCCCCCCCCCGGCGCGCCGGCCGGTGATTAAGGCTGCGCCTTTGGGGCCTACTGCAGTCATATGCTTCCTTCTGGAATCTGGCACCCTCTCGTGGTGGCCGTTGATATGACAAGACCACCTTTCACACGGGCTGTCTGATCAGGTTCACCTGTCAGTTTTTCAGGCGGACCTGATCGGACCCTTAGCGGGGATATGGTGGTCTTGTGTCCTTGGTGTCACATCAGAATATATTCATTACCTACACAAGTTAAATGCCTATATATAATGTTTGGTTCTAGTCGTCTTTTTCTGTGTAAATTTAAGATTGGTTAATTTTTATATTGAAAATCAAGTTTTGTCGTTGTTAAAAAAAAAAAAAAAAAAAAAAAACCTGGCTCCTAACTTTTTTAGCTGGCTCCTAGATTTCAAGCAAATTTGTCAAGCCCTGATGTAAACTTTATATTATTATTTATTATTATCAATTTGTTACGTTCCATTCGTTTTTAGATGCAGCATTCATTATTTTGGATAATTTGTAACTTCGGATAAATTCGTTAAGTTAACTAACAGACAAATTTGAAAGGAATTTCCAATACCTTTAATTTAATAGATAATTGTTATTAGTTATTTCGGAAGTTTCTTTCTTTTTTTCAGATTTTAGTTCTTTCTAATTTTCTTTCTTATTTTTGGATTTTCTCATTTCCGAATTTATTCAAAATAACGAATTTCGATCATAACAAATGACCCGGAAAAACGAAAAAACAAACCAAAAAAAAGGAATGAAACTAAAACGAACAAATTTTTTGGCAGTGCCCATGTCTAACTACCCAATTTGAAAATTGCTTAGCATCAGTAGCTATTGTGAGTTTTAATACCTTTTTGAGAGATTTTCCTTCAATAGGCATTGTGAAGTATCTAAACAACACGAGGGGCACTTGAGTATGGAGCAATTTTATGCATAAATTATATATATACATATATATATATACATATATATACACATATATATATATATATATAATATACACACACACACACACACACACACACACACACACACACACACCTGCTTTTACACGCACATGAACTTTAATAGCGTCCCAGTCTTAGTCCGTAGGGTTCAATATTGAGTTGGCCCACCCTTTGCAGCTATAACAGCTTCAGCTCTTCTGGGAAGGCTGCCCACAAGGTTTAGGAATGTGTCTATGGGAATGTTTAACCATTCTTCCAGAAGCTCATTTGTGATGTTGGACAAGAAGGCCTGGCTCGTAGTCTCTGCTCTAATTAAATCCCAAAGGTATCGGGTTGAGATCAGGACTTTGTGCAGGCCAGTCAAGTTCCTCCACCCCAAACTGACTCATCCATGTCTTTATGGATCTTGCGTTATGCACTGGTCCAAATCATTTGGTGGAGGGGGGATTATGGTGTGGGGTTGTGTTTTTAGGGGTTGGGCTTGGCCCCTTAGTTCCAGTGAAGGGAACTCTTAAGGCGTCAGCATATGAAGACATTTTGGACAATTTCATGCTGCCAGCTTTGTGGGAACAATTTGGGGATGACACCTTCCTGTTCCAACATAAGGAAGGGAAGGTCCATAAAGACATGAATGAGCGAGTTTGGGGTGGAGGAACTTGGCTGGCCTGCACAGAGTCCTGACCTCAACCCAATAGAACACCTTTGGGATGAATTAGCACGCAGACTGCAAGCCAGGCCTTCTCATCCAACATCAGTGCCTGACCTCACAAATGCACTTCTGGAAGAATGGTTAAACATTCTGTAGAAGATTAGAAGTTGGAAATATGTGATCATTTAGCCTTTAAAGTACCTATGCCAGTCAGTTTGACTAATACTGTTAATTGTGGTGCTTGTATGCAGTGAAAAGATCCACTAAATAGAAGCAACATAGAAACCTTTAAGAGCGATGGCAGAAAAAGACCAAGTGCATCAAATCTGCCTCTTTTTGATTTTGTTTTTTTTTTTTGGTGGGGATTGGGGGCTGGACCACAGGGAAAAGAAGAAAAAGTTTGTCAGGTAGGAATCCACCTATTCTCAAGTATTGTATCGGTAATGTATCACCTAGGTCACTTGTTACTTTGTGTATGATTGATGAGATCTTCAAAGGCTCTGGCTGCCCTTTATGGTGTAACCATCCTTCTATATACCATCCTTCTATATACCATCCTTCTATATACCATCCTTCTATATACCATCCTTCTATATACCATCCTTCTTTTTCTCTTTATATGCATTGATTGACCATAGTTGATCTCTGTGAGAATCTGTAAGGCTGGTCTAGAAAGTGCTAAAATGCTTGCAGGTAGTTTTTATACGGAATAAAGTAGGCTCACTAGAAGTTGCTGGACTATAACCTCAATATTGACAACTGTAATGCTTTTTTCCCCTTACCAATGTATTATATTGACATGCGTTAATACTGGCAGGAAGTCATCTGTTGTTTTCTATGTGGAGGTTCTATGTACTCTTTACTGCTTATACTATTACAATATATAGCATTGTGAGATCAGATTAAAAATAATCCTTGTTAAAAATTGACAGAAAAAAATAATTGGACATCATATAGGTAAGTTTTAGGCCCCTTTCACACGATCAGACCGTTCAGATCCGCCTGTCAGTTTTGACGGCAGACCTGAACGGGCGCTCCATGTTAGTCTATGGAGCGTCGGGTGTCAGCAGAGACATGTCCGCTGACATCCGACCCGGTCCGATCCGCCAAAAAGCAGACGCTGTCCGTTTTCATCCGATCTCTCCATAGAGACCAGCGGCGCTGGACAAGCCCCTCCCCGTTCAGTGAGCAGAGAGGGACCTGTCATCCGCCAGCTCAGCAGAGATCAACGGAGAGATCTCCAGAAGAGCCAGCGGACTCTGTGCAAGCGGAGTCCGCCTCGTGTGAAAGGGGCCTTAGGCATTGTAATTTCTTACTATCCAATGTAGAAATCTCTGAGATTAAGAGCCATACCTTCTACATAGGGGAGAGAAGGGCCCCTATACTGTGTATATGCCACATGCAAATATTACAGAAAAATGCTTAACATTTGTAGTGGGCTCTGGCAGGTCTGATGTCTTGACAATGACGCCTCCCATCAGTTTCCGTTAAGGATTTGTCCATGTGTGGTCAGCCATACAAACTTTGATTTACTTGTGAAAAGAATGCTGCTGTGCGAATATATTGATAAAAACATGAACAGAAACATTGTTGTGTTCAGAGGTAATAATTCATGCTGATAAAAATTAGGGTAGTTTAAATGGAAAATTTCCTGTTAGAACTTTTCCTAGATACCATCCTTCTTTTTATATGCATTGATTGACCATAGTTGATCTCTGTGAGAATCTGTAAGGCTGGTGTAGAAAGCGCTAAAATGGCATGACGGCTGGTAGAATTCGCCAGGCTCTCAGAATTGTGCTTGAATGGTTTCATGGCTCTCCAGATATTTAAATGAGGAAGGGCTGATTGGGGAGCCATACAAAGGTTCTCATTATCATATGCCCTTCTCCTCGCAATCTTCATACTGATGGAATATTTATTAGCATGTCTTGGTAATCCCCATCTTTTCCTTTCCTCTCCTATGGCATTCATTTCATTTTGGCTCACAGGAATGCACTAAGCCTCAGGTATTTTCACTGTTACATGTCTTGTCATGCAGTTCACTGCTTTCCACCTATTTCTGCCCTTCCTCCAGTCTTGTTGCATTATGAATGTTTGTGTTCTGTGCCTGCTTGCTTTTGATTCATTGCAGCAATTTTGGGGTTAATTCAGAGATTGAGTACTTCTACGTTGTGATTTTATTGTGATTCTTTCTTTCTTCTGGGTCATGAAGTTTGTCATCTGTCCCTGGTTTAAAGTGTTGCTCATTTAAAGTGTATTTCTACTTTTGCAGCCAAATTGGGGATAACTTATATTTGTGACATGTTCCTATACACATATAAAAAAAAATCTGCTGAAACCCAGCAATGGATTAAAAAAAAAAAAAAAAAATAATCTGTCCTACAATCTGTCCCCTAATTGCACAAACTATTTTGAACAATTTCAAGCTGTTTGTTCCAAATCTGCTTCAATGAAAGATGAGAAATATATTTTTAAAGCTGAATTCCAGAAATTATGCTCATTGGATACTTACATTGGACCAGCTCCACACAATGTAAGTATTCATTTCTCCAACCTGATAGACAGGTGGGGAAGCTGGATCACTGCGGTAGTTGGATTTACTATAATGGTGGGTTTTATTCTCACCATTGCTACCATTCATAGAAAACCTTGCGTTTTTTTTTTTTTTTTTTCCATGAATGCAAGGTGTTTTCTGATTGGACAAGGAAGGGTGGTAATGTCTCGCAATCATCACCTTGTCCAATCAAAGAACACCTGTACAATGACCACAGTGGCTTTTATTCTCACCATTGCTACCATTCATAGAAAACCTTGCATCCCCCCCCCCCCCGAATGCATGGTGTTTTCTGATTGGACAAGGAAGGGTGGTAATGTCACAATCATCACCTTGTCCAATCAAAGAACACCTTGTATTTATTGAAAAAATGAAATGCATCATAAGAATGGTATCCGTGACCCCTGTGGTCAGTGTGCAAAGGAGAAGCCACTTGCCTAGGACAGTGTTTCTCAACTCCAGTCCTCAAGGCGCCCCAACAGGTCATGTTTTCAGGCTTTCCATTATTGCACAGGTGATTTGATCAGTCTCACTACCTTAGTAATTACCACAGCCGTTTCATCTGAGGGAAATCCTGAAAACATGACCTGTTGGGGCCTTGAGGACTGGAGTTGAGAAACACTGGCCTAGGACACCAGCAGGACTCGGAAGATCACAGCTATCACTGTAGCAGTGCCGACTTGTACAATGATTCCTAATGATCCATCAGGTATGACATATACATATATACTTTGTGCAATGAGTATAACTCCCAGGGTTCAACTTTAAATATATTAAGGTACGCTGTATGAATGGGAACTCATGACAAACAAAAAGTGTGGGGGGCTCAAATTTGACTGCAAAAGTAGAAACACGCTTTGACTGACAGGTGAATCGGTCTCACAGACATGCTGTAAAGTGACCAGTTGTACAATGTTATAACATCTAAAGTTTCCAACATGTTTACTAAGCCTTTACATATTTGACTCCTAAAACCCGATTTAGTGTAAAATATTTGGTTTTGTTATAACATTTTTAGTATAGATGCAGACTTTTATTGCATGTCTGTGCTGGTTCTCCAGCTAGCTCCAGGTATAGGGTATATTCTGCTGACAGCATGTATGTACCTGTGCTGGGCTATAGTGCTATTGTAGAAAGGCTCTGGGGCGTGTCTGTATTTACTTTTGTTTTGCTGCTGTGTGGTTCATTGCGCTAGTGTCTGTGCAATTGTATTTAAATAACCGATTCGTATTGAATTCATAGACAAAGGTATCCACAGGATTGGTAAAAGTACATTTTAAAATAATATCTTGCAACGTGGTTGTTTTATATTGTCATCATCTCTCATCTCACATATTTATCAGATAGTTGGACATTTTTTCTATTTTGAAGGCCCCACAAACATATTTACAAGTTGATGTATGTTAAAGCATCCATACAGGAATATTAAGGACCACATAAAAATTGAGGGAGCACTCTTGGTGGGAACACAGGCAGCATAAGGAAGGATTTCCGCCCTTTCCTATTCTAAATATTTTTTTTTTTATTACTGTACCCCTTTGGAAAGATCTCTTGCTTCGTAGCTGCAGTTCTCTTTTGAGACTGGGTTCACATTTATGTGAATTGGATGTGGGTTTCCCCGCATCCAATACGAATGACAGGAGATTGTGACCGGCTCTCTATTTAGCCAGTTCACATATCTGCGGAGCGGCTGCGAAGTGAATTGCACAGGGGTCCTGTCTGTCTTTGGCTCTGTTTCAGGTCTGAATTCAGGCAAAAATTCGGGCCTGAAACGGAAAACAGAGATGCACTGGACCCCTAGTGTGAGCCACATGCGGCATAAGTGTGGACCCAGCCTAAAAGAACTACTCTCCAACAGATCGGGTAATACTGATATACCATCATGTTGGTGCCTTCTTTAGCTAAAGATGGCAAGTAACAATTAACATGCTTCACAAATACACAAATGTGAATGCTGTTAGTGTGGTCTTTTAAATACTATGTCTAATCTCAGAGTTACACAGTTCTCCTGTGGTCTTACAAAAAACAAAACAAATGCTACATAATAATTATGTTGCATAGTGCTGACCACAATTCTTTCTTGTGAATATAGTAGATGGAGTGGTGGAATGGTAATTTATGTTAGGCTGGCCATACATGTTAAAAGTTCTTTTTGATTTACCAAAAACGATATAATATGAGGTCAAAACTAAACAATTTCCAATTGTTTCCAATTAGGCAGGCCCTTGCACTACATAGTTTAAGGTAAATCTAAAAGAAAATTGTACAAGAAAATTGAACATGTATGGCCAGCCTTGGTCCCATCATTTTTTATTTCCATTTTAACTAAAATTAGTAAAGTAAGTAGGGTATAACCAAATCTTTGTGAATATAAGTTGTAACCCACAGAAGGTTAGCATTAAATACAGTATGTTTTTATTTTATTGCCATTTTGTGTATAAATGACTGTATCTTTGAGAAAGAGATGAAGCTCTTCCTTTAAAGTGGAATTCCAGTCTATATCTAATTAATCCTAGAACTACTCCCTCCCCCTTCTAGCTGCTATTCTAACTACCCTGTAGAAGAAATATGCTTCTACTTGCCTATACTCAGAGTGCCCTGGTCTGGTCATGTCATCTCCTCAGCAGCCAGCTTCAGGGGAGAGGAGAAATCCCCGACAATGGCTGAAATTCCTGTTCGGTGATGTCACCCATAGGTTTACTATGGGGCATCCATTGTTGGCTGTCTCTCCTCTCCTCAGAAGCTGCTGCTGGAATCTGTTCACATGTCCAGACTGGAGCACCCCGAGAATAGGTAAAAGTATAAGCATCTTCTAATTAGAGTAGCAGTTAGAAGGGGGGTGAAGCAGAGTGGGAGCAATTCTAGGCTTTGTTAGATATAGACTGGAATTCCAGTTTAAGTTCTTAAGAGCACAGTTTAGTAAAATATAGATCTCCATTTATTTACAGTGTATCTGTGGGCAAAAAAAAATGAATGTATTGTCTTTTTGAATTTGCATGTTTTTAGCATTGCTGTTTTAAATATAGTGCTCGTGAGGTTGAAAAACCTACATTTGCGCAATTATACTGGACGAAGTTCCTTGGTTGCAGTGAGACAAAATCATCTTGCCTTTCAATATGTAGGGTGGTATCACCTACTGCACTGAGCTTTGGCCTATAGACAGTCGTACATCTGGATGGTCAGTGCGTCCAGGACATTGAGCAATGTCTACAGCCATAATCCCACCTTTTGGGCATCCCCTATGTGTCAGTTATACAAAAACGCTGCCTCTCTCAACTGGAGTTTTAAAGCTACTGGAGTGTGTCCTTAGAGGTAATGCCCCTTTGTATGACATTATCATTGCTGGCCTTAATGGAACATGGCAATTGTAGTGATACAATGGCCAGAGATACGTAGTTGCGAAAATGGAGAAAGCTGTGGTGGTAGCTAGGAAGAGAACGCAATATGTAAAAAGGCATTTGTTACAGTAAAGAAGCATTTTATTGAAGTAATTATGTAGGGTTTGGAAAGGTAATATGGTGCTGATATGCTGGCAAGAGCTATATACTGTATATTGCCTTCAGATTCATTTTAAGTCTTGTAATGCCAAGAATTGTAGCAAGGCTAGGCCCAAGATTACTGAGTAGGTTTTGTCTACTATAGGTCCATTTCAACTCTAGAATCTCTTGATATGATCTTGATACTTTTAGAGCTGGACTTATATTTTTTGCAACCATTGGCCCTTTCCCACCCCGTTCCTAAAGAAGTATTTAGATGGTTTCCAGCAGTTTTAATAATCCTTAAAGAAACTCTGTTTTTACGTAACGCATGTGTAATCCTCAGCAGAACAAATGTAGGCCCATACAGAGTTTTACTCTACCTCCTTGCCACATGACTCCAACAAGGCTGCTGTACATGCATATTTTAAAGCCTACTTAAGTAATACATGCGATTTAAAAAGAAAAGGGCTGTCCATTATGCTTTGGAGTTCTGCCTGTGAAAATAGATGTACTGAAGGAAATCTGTAAAGGCTTACAAAGCCAGTGTGTGCTTGTAGGCTGCTGACATGGAGCCGCCCCTTCAAGCGTAAGAATCTTTTACAACACTTCATGAAAAGAGGAGGCTGTAACCAATTACAACTAACCACAGTGAGCTAATGTGATGAATTACAGTCATATAAATAAAGAATATGCTACAAATTGTTATAGACCCTTTAACAGATCCTCAGTTCTAATTTTTTATTTTTTTTGTTAGCCTAGTATTGAGAAATGTCATTGCTGTCTAGATCTTAGATGGGCCAAAGGGAACAATAATACAGAAGAAGCTAAAACTGTTGTTCATAGATGTTGCACCCTTCACAGAATGTCATTAGATGCACACAGCCCAGCTCGGGAGCGAGCTAGCAGATGTGCCACCATAGAAAACGTCTTCCTATGAGGGCACACCAAGAAGAGAAGCAGAGAGTATTGGCAGGGGACCCTAGGAGAGGAGGCTTAAACACTTGACCACTGGGCAATTTTGCAGCTTTCAGTGCTCTCGCATTTTGAATGACAATTATTCAGTCAGGCAACATGCTACCCATATGAATTTTTTGTCCTTTTTTTCACTCGAATAGAGCTTTCTTTTGGTGGTATTTTATCACCACTGGGTTTTATTTTTTGCGCTATAAATGAAAAAAGACCGAAAATTTTGTAAAAAATATAAATAAAAAATAAACAATTTTCTTTGTTTCAGTTATAAAATTTAGCAAATTAGTAATTTTTCTTCCACATATCTTTGGCAAAAATAACCCAAATCAGTGTATATTATTTGGTCTTTGTGAAAGTTATAGAGTCTACAAACTTATGGTGCCATTCACTGAAAATTGATCTCACCTGATATACTGAAGGCCTATCTCATTTCTTGAGACACTAAGGCCCGTATGTCCGTTTTTCATCCATCCGTTTTTGGATGAAAAACGGACATACATGCATGTCCATGCGATAGCGGGTGTCAGCGGATGAGCATCCGCTGACACCCGCTATCGTCCGCGTCCGCTATTGTCCAATTCAGCAGACGGAGGAAAACCCTATTTTTTCATCCGTCTGCAGAGTGGATCGGATGAACACGGACAGACGGTCCGTGTTCATCCGATCTCCCATAGAGGAGAGCGGAGAACTGACAGGGCGGTCCCTGCACAGTGACCCTGCACAGCCATGGACCCCCCTCCCAGAATAACCCGACTGCGCTGTAGCTTTCCTTCGGCTATGGCCCAGTCGATATGTAGTCCACTCTGTGCAATACTATTGTACAGAGCAGGTAAGTATAACATGCTTATTATTTAAAAAAAAAAAAAAAAAAAAAGATATCTATCTATATATCTTACAATCCCTTCAGTTTCTTATTCCACAGTTTCTGGAAACCATTAGGCTGTACATTGACAAGCAAATTGATTTACTAAAACTGCAGAGCGCAAAATCTGGTGCAGCCGTCCATGGTCCCTAATCAGCTTCTAACTTCATCTTCTTCAATTAAAATAGAACTTTTTAATTTTGGATAGAGCAAGGGAGGGTTATAACCCCTGTCAGATTTATTCTCCCTTCACTTCCTGTCCAATAGCCAAACAGGAAGCGATAGGAAATTCTTGCAAATTTAAGGGAACTAGTGTCCCCATTGGAAGATTTCCCCTCTATTTCTTTTCTGGTGACAACCCAAAATTTGGGGTTTTCTTTACTTTTATTGATAATGGCAGAAAGGACAAATAGAGAAATGAATTTCCTTAATGGGGGCACAGACAGCATTTAAAACTGACAGAGGTTCTAATCCCTCTAAGAAAAACTAAAATAAAAAGTTTTGCCTTTAGTTATAAAAAAAATGGAAGCTGATTGGTTTCTTTGCAGAGCTGCACCAGATTTTGCACTCTCTAGTAAGGATGAGGTCAGGCGTGTTCGCAACTCCACGTCCAACGTGTTGCATTTTGAAAGAAGCTGGACGCCAGCAGTAGGAAGGTGGCGGAGGCCATGTTGGTAAACCCTACAATGCTCAGCACTAAACTTGTAGGCTGTCAAAATTAAACATCCAAAGAGCATCACAGATGTCAATATACTATATTTATTTATATACGCTCACTTTATTGCTAAAATGACTCTGAAATTCAAGCCGTAGCTCCATTCTTTGGCCTCTTAGAATATGTGATGGGCATATGTCATTCTTTCCTAGGCTAGTATTATAAGGAAGAAAGGCAGGGACTTGGGGCCGTTCACACCAGAACACGGTACGGGAAAGACCTGTTCCATGCGCGTTCCCCACATCACATTCAGAATGCACAGCCTTTGTGATCTCCTAGTGGGTGCTAATGCAGCAATAACTGCACCCCAAGTGCATATCAAAAATGCAGATTGCGAATGCAGTGCCTTTGCATGCTCCAGTAGTACAATGCGATTAGGTGTGGTCCATTTGTGGTATGCATTGCATTCAAATGAATTGGCTATAAAATCGCTGTTCTGAGTTCACTGAGATGTGAACTGGGCCTTGAGGTCCATTTTGTGGAGTGAAGTTCTGCTTTAAAATGAGTATGTGTTGGTTTTAGAAATAGAAAAGTTCAGTTCTGAAAAGGTTTAACCTTCTCACATTTCTGTTAGCCCAGGTTCACACTGCTGTGACTTTGCATGTGACTTGTGACACATAAAGTTTTGTGACAATTGAAAACCCATTTATTTCAATTGCTACCATTCCAATCAGTGAGATTCAGGTAGCAGCGACTTTTAAAATGGTTCCTGCACAACTTTGATGCGACTTGGGTGCCATAGACTCCTAAAGTCGAATGAAAGTTGCAAGCAAGTGGCATTGGAAATCGCACGACAATGCTGCCGCAGCAGTGCGAACAGCCTAAAAGTTCTGAACTGCTAAGTCCTGGTGCATCGTATATTTGTGTTACCTTCTACATGGGCGTTTTGCTTGTACTATCGGTTGATCTGTATGTAGTTCACTTCAATTTTAGAAATGGTAAGAGGTGCTAGTAGTCTATGCAGATCTAGCGTGCGCTCTGCTTCACAGGAAATATGAACACAATGACAAACATCTCAGGATCTGTCAGTGTACACAAACTTTTCCCATATATATGTAAATGTTATTACTAGCGCTAGCTATATTGCAGGCTTTATGGCCTTTTAAGGGCCACACGTGTCTCTTTATCTTTGCAGATCGTACAAAAGAATTTAAGTGGATGAATATGTCCCAGCCCTGGTTTTGCTTTCTACCATTTTTCAGCGCTGTTTTATTTTCATGGCATATTCACCAGTTGCATCTAATGTGTTCATGCCCCTTAATATCCAGTGTGGAGGGGGTGGGCTGCAGAGGTTAAAGAAAAGCTGTAAACTAGTTCTAGCTGTGCTGTGGGAGTTTGCATATAAAAGTAACAAGTTAATGGGGCTGTGGAGTTCTCCTACCATCAGACCTCAGAGACTCTTATCAGAGAGGCTGGGATTAAGAGCGTTATTTTTATTTGACAAATCACTCCGCTCTGCAGTGAATTAATGGCTCTGTGATTCCTGACTGGGTGGGGCGCGTTACACAGCCGAGGTTACCATGTGAACGCTCTACTGCAGACTCTACGCTGGAATATTCAGGGAAAAAATGAGCCTTGTTTGATGTGGAAAGTGTAACATAACACAGCAGAAAAGCAATATTCCAGGAGCTGTGGTGGTAGGAAGGAGGCGGCGCGGGTACATTTCACTTGGCTGCTCCTTCACAGTAAAATGAAGGCAGGCTGTCATAGGAAAATTTGCATGTACTCAGAAGAGCCAATTCCATGCTGGTGGAAATGCTGATATGTCTGTAGGAACGCTGACATCATCCATATCCACATTGTTAGGATGAAAAATAGTTGTACATTTCACATGCAGTCTTGTGTCGCACTTCAGTTTAAAGATATTTTATCGATCTGTAAAAATTATTATTCCTGAACCTTCTCCTCCATCCGCAAGCCAACAGAAATAAAGAGCGCTATAGACTGATCTGTACATCTTTTAACTCCCATATCATCTGGACCAACCAATCCTACTACCTCAGCTTCCCATAATGTAGTGCCTCAACACCATATGATCCAAATCCAGTGTGGACAAAAAAAGGGCCCTGCACCATTTGGCTGAAATTGCATCGCATTTACACCATACATACTGTATATATAAAGTGTGTTATTACTGTGCTATCCTACAAAGGTGAATGACACCAAAATAAATAAGTGCAAAAATAATGACTGTGAACTTCTGCGACTTCTCTGAGAGACACGCACATCTATAACAATTTCTAAATAATAAGTTGCGCTGTGACTAAAAAATTGGGTGCTGAACCCTATTTAAATCAAACAAATACATAAAAAGATGATAAATGGTCACAAAAAGGATCAGCCTTCCACCTCCACACAAACTGCCGCTTACCGGCTCCTGTGGCTCTCTTAATTATAAGAGATCATATGGGAGCCATCTATATTTTTTATGGAATATATCTGCCGTAACCTTTCCATATGAGCCATAAACCCATGTGAGGACGCTGGGATCCCTGCTGTGCTGTGATTCAAAGGCCCTGGCTGAGTATCAAGCCACAGGCGTATATGATCTCTCATAATTGAGAGATCCACAGGAGCCGGTAAGCGGCAGTTTGTGTGGAGGTGGAAGGCTGATCCTTTTCTTTGTTCACCCAGTCCTGGGTGTTGTAATATCTGCACAAGTGGCGAACAACTATCAACTTTTATGGACTGTACAATACATCATATGTGACCATTTATCATCTTTTTATGTATTTGATTTAATTAGGGTTCAGCACCCAATTTTTTTATTCACAGCACAACTTATTATTTAGAAATACATACTGTATAGCTGAATTTGCACCGCTCAGACATCACATTTGATCTGCACAGCAATGTGGTGCAAATCGCATTAGTGGGAACCCAGCCTCAGTGGTGTATAAGTTGTTTAATGGACTGTTTAATTCATGATTAAAATGCATAAAAATGTATATACAGTGCCTTGCAAAAGTATTCACCCCCTTGGCATATTTTCGTGTTTTTTTGCCTCACAACCTGGAATTAACATGGATTGTTTTGAGGATTTGCATCATTTAATTTACAGAACATGCCCACAACTTTAAAGATGTGCTTTTTTTTTTTGTTTGTATTTTTATTGTGAAGCAAACAACAAATAGGACAAAATAACTGAAAAAGTGCATAACTATTCACCCCCCCCCCCCCCTAAAGTCAATACTTTGTAGAGACACCTTTTGCAGCTATCACAGCTCCAAGTCGCTTTGGATAAGTTTCTATGAGCTTGCCACATCTTACCACAGCAATCTTTAAGTCTGAGCACAGATTTTCTATTGGATTGAGATCTGGGCTTTGACTAGGCCATTTCAACACATTTACATGTTTCCAGTGTGTGTGTTTGGGGTCATTGTCCTCCTGGAAAGTGAACCTCCATCCTAGCCTCAAATCACACACAGAGTGGTAGAGGTTTTGCTCAAGACTATCCCTGTATTTAGCACCATCCATCTTTCACTCAACTCTGAAAAGTTAATGTGCTGCCACCACCTTGTTTCACTTTGGGGATGGTGTTCTTTATGTGATGTGTTGGGTTTGCGCCAGACATAGCGTTTTGGATAGTGATGCCTCTTGCTTAGGTGTTGCAGCCTCTGGGGCCTTTTAAAAAGGTGTGTATATATAATGACAGATCATGTGACACTTAGATTGCACACAGGTGGACATCATTTCACTAATTATGTGACTTCTGAAGGTAATTGTTTGCACCAGAGCCTTTTTATGGGCTTCATAACAAAGGGGGTGAATACATACGCACATGCCAATTATCATTTTTTTATTTCTGAAAATAAGTTTTATGTATATATTTTACTTCACCAACTTAGACTATTGTGTTCTGATCCATCACAATTCAGATTAAAAAAAATATTGAACTAAAGGCTGTAATGTCACAAAATAGGTAAAAAGCCAAGGGGGGGGGGGGGGGGGTGAATACTTTTGCAAGGCACTGTGCATTCCAGACTGCTGTCCAACAACACAGAGAAACCTTTATCTGTAAGTACTAATTTCCATTGTTTCAGGCAATATCTGTCAGTTTACACATATATAAATGAGCATATGCAGTTCTCTAGTCACCTAGAGTGGCCTCCAAACTGCTAGGGGTTTAACCCTCATTGCTGGGCATTTCCTGATTATTTTCCTGGGGCTTTAAAAGTATACTTCCACCTTCCTCTTACTTTAATTTGTTCCATGTTTCCATTTATATAGCACAACTTTTTAAAAAATGCTGCTTACCTTTTCCCTTGCTTAAAAACCATATATAGCTTTCCCCTTATGTAATGTTAATTTGGAGGCTGGGAAATTGAGGTGTACAGTAATCAATGCGTTTGTTAACCTGAAATAAGTAAATAAAGATCCTGTTCCTTTAAAGCATGTTATACATCACAGCACAGTGCTTGTGCTGTGTCATTTGGCCCCCTGTAACACCTAAAAAATAAATAAATAAAAAAATAACCTGGCGGATCCTGCCCGTTACTGCCCTCCCCTTTGTAAACTGACCATGGTTCATCATGGCTTCTGAGCCCTGACACTGTGGTCAGTTTAGGTGCCTCCATCAACCGCAGTCCTGCTCTTTGTCTCCTCTTTCCCTCTCCCCTCCCCGTTGGTGAGCTCCGTGTCCGTGCCCGCCTCCTCTCCTTCTGCTACTCAAATTGAGGTACAATTTACATTATCCTCTTGGTTGATAAATCTAATGTCCTCCTGTGACTGGGCTTTATAGAAAATGCAGCTATATATCTCCACCCGCTGCAGCTGTCAGGCCGAGAGAGGAGAAAGGTGGCGGGTCACATGATTGCAGATCTGCGCTCTGTAAACAAGGTATATAGCTGCAAAAAATCTGCGTGATTAGACCAAAGTTACGTGTGCAGTCACACGCCCTGAGGTGAGCAGATTCACATGGGGGAGCACCAGTTTGCTGTTGCGTTGAAAAGTTTGGAGCACCATCACAAGAACTATAGTATATTCTGAATGGACATTATTGATGTTATTGATTCACTGGAATGATTAAAGTGGTTGTAAATCCTGTACAACCACTTTTACCTACAGGTAAGCCTATATTAAGGCATTGCAACTGTGGGCACCCGGCTGTGGCTTTACAGCCGGGCACCGACTGTCACGTGTCCCAGGTGTCTGACAGGAGGGAGGAAGCTCTTCCTGCGCTGAGGGGAAGTGATGTCACCAGCCCAGGCACTGAAGGAGGCAGACTACGAGGGACCCCCTAGCAACAGGCATTTAGAGGTGAGTTTAAAAATTAAAAGTTTAAAAATTCCAAATGTTTTATTTTGTATTTTTTTTGGAATTTTAATCATTTTTTTTTTTTTGGGTGGGGGGAAACACCACTTTAAGGACAGTAATCTGCTTTGTTTAGAGAGTTTGGAGACCCCTGTTCTATACTCTTTGCAACAATTAAAACACACAGCCCTGTAGGTTAGGGTGGAAAGGTTTTCCTCTGCTCCTTCTTCCCCTTCTCTTTTGGAAGCCAGCAGACTGGCTTTAGACTGTACTGTCCACTAGTGTTAACTCCTCCTGTGAAGACCAGACGTTCAGGGAAGCAGCACTGAGTGATCAGGAGCTATTACCATTGAAAGTAGTAAACTGCAAGTGCTGGGGAAGAGTTTTAACAAATAGTTTACTAGGGAATGTTTTTATTTTATTGTACTCAATGTGTTCAGTTAAAAACTGCTGCAGGTTTTAATACTACTGTAAGGATCCTGAGGCTTGAATTATGCATCTGTTAAGGAAACTGATTCACCCACTTCTACCTACTGCATTTCTTCAGAATATTGTGCAGTCTTGTTCATAATCATGCTCCACAAAAACATCTAGAGAGGTAAGAGATTTAAAAAATATATTTTTAGGTATGCTGTGTGAATGAGAACACAACACATAACAAAATATATTTGGGGTTTCTCAAATTTGACTGACAAAGTGGTAATGCACAATGTTAGGGGAAATGCATAGGTAGCTTCAATATCAGGCTGCTGAGTAATGTATAGAAAACCTGTGTTAAGAGAATCTATAACCTGCCACTACTGGCCACCTTTTGAAAATGCTAATTTCTTTGCTGTCTTTGGCATCAGTACTTCAAGGCAAAGACTTGAAATGAACATACAGCAAACTGAGACAGTTTGGTGTCAGGATTCCTGATCTACATGCTTGTTACACCAAGGAAGGATCTTCACCCTAGAAAGAAAAATAAATAAAACTCAGCAGCTATAAATACTGTATTATGTATACTTAATAAAAAGACACTTAGTGTCAAAGGATCCAGCGCCATCTCACTGGGCCGTCATGTTTAGTGTAGAAAGCTGGCTGCGACTGCACAACTGGCTTCCCACTGCGCAAGCCGAGCTATGCTTTGTGAATGGTCCCTCGGCCTTCTGGGACCCAGTAGGCACCCCCCCCCCCAAAAAAGTACCAAATGTGATGGGGGGGGGGGGTGGGTTCTGGAGGGTTGAGGAGGACATCCTTTTGGGCAAAGTTCTGCTTTTTTGTATGGGTTAGCAGGGCCGCTGATAAAAATCATGGGGCCCCGTACAGCCTACCTGACAGGGCCCCCTTCAGCTCCACCCTGGCCCCGCCCCTGGTCCCTCCTTCAGCCCCGCCCATGGCCCCACCCCAGACCCCGTTCATTCAAACAAAGTGTAGGTTTGTCTACAAGTGATATTAATTTTGCTACCCATGCCGCCAATGCCATAATGTACTGCAGACAGTGCCAGCCATGCCATGCCGCCAATGCCATATTCTGCTGCAGACACTGCCACCCATGCCGCCAATGGCATAATGCCATTGGCAGCATAAGTGGCACTGTCTCTGCAGGCAGCACATGCGTTATGGCATTACGTCATGGGTGGCACTGTCTGCAGCACATTACGGCATTGGCGGCATGGGTGGCACTGTCTGCAGCACATTACGGCATTGGCGGCATGGGTGGCACTGTCTGCAGCACATTACGGCATTGGCATTGGCGGCATGAGTGGCACTGTCTTCAGCACATTATGGCATTGGCGGCACTGTCTGCAGCACATTACAGCATTGGCGGCATGGGTGGCACTGTCTGCAGCACATTACGGCATTGGCGGCATGAGTGGCACTGTCTTCAGCACATTACGGCATTGGCGGCACTGTCTGCAGCACATTACGGCATTGGCGGCATGGGTGGCACTGTCTCTGCAGGCAGCACATGCGTTATGTGCCATAACGCATGTGCTAGTGCTACCTGCAGTCTGTGCCACCCATGCCGCCAATGCTGTAATGTGCTGCAGACAGTGCCACCACCCATGCCACCAATGCCAATGTGCCATAATGTATAAATGCTGCTGCTGCATTTGTAGTAGATCTTGAAGCCCCCAAGCAAGCAGACTCCTCACCTGGGTAATTGTTAGCTGCCTCTCTGCTGCCAGTCAATTCCCTGTTCTTGCTGCTGCCTGAAATTCACTGTGTCCACAGACAGAGTCATTTCGTCAATCGGAGTTGCTGCAGTGGCCCTGCAGTCAGATGTAGTCCCTCAGTCTCTCCTCTCGTCCTCACTCTTCCTCGCACGCGGAGAGAGAGGAATCACTCCGCTATTGGATATACCATGCGGGTGCGATCAATTGCCGGCACTTGTGCATGAGGAGCAGGCGCGGAGGAGGTATTCTTCCGCGCCCGAAATACATCAAATAGTCCCTCCCCTGCCGGCTGCCGCTATTGAACCCGGGCACATCGATTTACAGGAAAAAAAAAGTAAAAATGTACGCCGCGGTGGGGGGGTGGGGGATATGTAGGGCTGGGGTTGGGGCATGTGGGGGACAATGCTGATCGTGTTGAACGGTGGTCGGATGGGAGATTTTTTCTTTTTTTTTTCTTTACATTACATTGCAGTAGGTTGCCCGGGCCCCCCTGCTGGTCGGGCCCGGTACAGCAGGGCCAGTTGTACTGGCCTATCAGCGGCCCTGTGGGTTAGGTCCAACCAGGTTCATTCCAACTAAGCGCCGGGAGCATAGCCATCAAATGTCTGACTCTCCGATGCTGGTCTCAGCTCCTGCAATTGCAAAGTCATATGCAGCCTCTCTCCCCTCCCCTCCCAACCCCACCCCACTCCTTCCCTCCTGATGCCCATTCAAAGAGTGCTTTGTATTATGGGAACCCATTCTAAACAAAGCACTTTGAGTAGACATTGGTGGGAATGAGGTGGGCAGAGCCGCTGTTTGTGAGAATTCAGTGCATTTATTATTATTTTTTTTTTATATAATTGGGTACCTAGCCTTTAACCCATGGTGAGTCAGCACATTTTAGAAAGTATCTGAATTCCTAGAGTTCAGCTTTAGATGCGTCAAAAAGTAATGAGTTTAGGGAATTGCTAGGAATTTCAGGGGGCTCAGTAATGGCATCCTCTATATTTCTCTCAGTAATGGCTTTCTTCAGCCTAGGGGTCAGCAACCAGTAGATGGCGGATAGGTGACTGGTAGATTGCGGTCTGGGCTTGCTGACCCACCATCCCAGACCATCAAACAGAGTGCAATGCAGAGGGACTACTTATAATGTTGGAGCTGTAGTAGGGATTAAGAGCCACATAATCCGATGCCTCCTCTGTAGTGCTGTAGAGCTCCTATCCCATGCAGAGTGATTCCAACTGCACTCCACCTCTTATCCCGACTAGTGGTCTCCAGAGTGGTGCCAGCAGCAGGAAAGATCTTCAGGTCAGTGTGAAGCAATACACTGGGCATAATAGTATAGAGCTGCTTTTACACTGATGTGCTGCGGTTTACCCACACCATTGGGGCAGTGCAGTGTACCTGCAGCTTTCCTGCGCTTAGCCATAGACTTCTATTATATCCTGCGGGCTTGGTGCACTTTCTAAATGCAGAAGTTTGGGTGCGCTTTCAGAAAGTGCGCCACACCTTCCGGATATAATTGAAGTCTATGGCAAAGCGTAGCTAACCCAGGAAAAATGCTGTGCGCTGTGCAGGTAAACCACAGCACACCAGTGTGAAAGCAGCTCAGAACAGTAAGGGTTCATTTACATTTTGGAGAGTGGTAAAATCCCATAGGTAAGACATGTTTTTACCACCTCTGCCCCAACCGCACCCCCTTTAGCTGCAGTGGCCAGGGGTGTACACATGCTGCAGCAGGAGTTATACGCCCTGTCATGGTTGGTGGGTGTAGCACCTGCTAAGCATGACCCATTCATCTGAATGAGGCTACTCTGCAAGTGACCTGCAACCTTGTGCAGTAAAGCAAACAAGGGGTTAAATCAAGCAGTGTTGTGTTGCATTCTCACCACCTGCTTTAACCCCCTTGACCCCACAGAAGCATGCAGTTGTGGGGTGCTTGCAGTGTGGCCCCATTTACTTGAATAGGGCACGATTGGCAGGCAGTAGCACTCAGCAAAAGCAACAGTATTGCTGCGGAATTGTAACACCTTTGGCTGCTACCTCAACAGCTAAAGGGTGTAGGGATTGAAGGCGGTAAACTCAACCTCAGGGTTTTACCTCCCCCTACCTTGTGCGAACAAGCCATAAGGGTGCCGCTGTGAAATGCAACTTACACTCCATTCACACCAATGCGTTTTTTTCATGCTTTTTCCCTTTTGCAGAAATGCAGGACATTTTTTTAACATGGGTTCCTATGGAACATGTTCACATCAATGCATTTTTGTGCCCGGTGATTTTTCTCCCATGTTGTTCAGGTAGCTCTCCACCTCTTTAAGGTTGCCTACCCCTGCTTTACCCTGTTGTTGGCAGTCACCGCATTTACAGCACCGAAAAATTGCACAATAGAGATGATAAAACAGCACATTTCTTTTCCTGGGGGGGGGTGTGCCTGCCGTATATTCTGTCCCTGTAGATTTTCTTCATTATAAAATTTGACTTGATGGATTGCAAAGGCTACATGCTGATATTATCAAAGGTTTTCTTTGTCATGTTTAGTGACCTCATCAGAAGCCATCTGTGTGACTGATTGACAGACTTGATTCTTGGTAAAACTAATCACACTGCATGGGATGGTCGGCTCATTTTTCATTCCCTGGAGTCCTACAATTAGGCCTTATAGCTATGAATTATTATCCCATAATGTTTTCATTTCAGATGTGTAAATCACTAAGAAAATGTGTATGGTACAGTTAAGTAGTTCTATATATTATGCCTAATAGTAATGTACTGAAACAGCGTTTTTAGGTCCCAGAAATAATAATTGTAATGTGCTTTGGCAACCAATCAGATACGATGTAACTGCAGTAAACTGAAACTAGAATGGATCCTGTGGGTTACTATGTTTTTCATATCAGCACTACAGTTTGTCACATTGAAATAACCTTTTAGTTATCCAAATATGATTTAAAAAAATACCACATGCCTGATAACTGGCGATAAAGGTAGAACCCAGCAGGTTTATGGGCAGATAATTTGACAAAACAATCGAATATGCACATTGTGCGTTTATTGTTCAGAAATTTCTATAGCTTTTTTGATTAAGAGCATTGTAATAATGTATATGCAGGTTTTTAGACTATTTTCAAGGAAAGCTAAGAGGTAATTAGAGCATTTGAGCAGAAAGTCGTGTGGCTCAGCTGTGACTAGTATGCTGCACAGGTCTCCAGCTCTGTTGCTAGAAGTCTATTTTTACAAGTTGCATCATCTTTGCTGCAGAGCACAGAGGTCTACAGGGAATTGCTGTTCTTTTCACTTGTCTTGAAAAGAAAGCTTCACTTGATGTCATAATCTGTGTGCACAATATTTCAAAATTAAAGGGTATGTGAGAGCATTTTATTAACAAGGTTGATCATTTTCCATTAATATCTGGTAATTTGGACTTAAGCTATGGACGGTGTCTCTTCTGCTCCAAAAAAATAAAAAAAGCTTCACTACAGTAGTGCCTCTTTAGACAATTTAAACAAATGTAATTTGTTTTGCTGGATAATAAAATAATTTTTTTTTTTTTTGTAAGATGATGTTTCAGCTGGAATCCACACCCATGTGCTTGTGGTAACTCCTGATAAAACCGAGGTTTTATTTATTACAGTTAAGGGCCGTACACACGATCAGACTTTTTGACAACAAACATGCAAATTAGCTGTTTTGGACCAACATCCGACCGTGTGTACGCTCCATCGGACCAACTTTTTCAGTTTTCATCGGACTTTTGTTGGCTGTGCAAACGGACCAACTTTCTGCCAACAAAAGTCTGATGGAGCAAAGTCCGACCGTGTGTACACAAAACCATAGGACTTTTATACAAAGTACAAACACGCATGCTCAGAACCAATGAAAAAGATCAGACAACAATACAGAAGTTGACCAAAGGTGGCGCTGGAGTATTTGAACGTCCTCTTTTGAAGTGTCGTCAGTACGTTGAAATGTCACTACATTATTGTTTGTTGCCTAAAAAGTCTGATCGTGTGTATGCAATACAAACTTGGGGCCAACACCCTTTGTACAAAAATCCACGGGAAAGTTGGTACAAAGTCCAATCGTGTGTATGAGGCTTTACTTGTATAGCGCCATCAACTTATGCAGCACTTTACATATGTATTATACATTCACATCAGTACCTGCCCTCAAAGAGCTTACGATCTAAGGTCCCTAAGGCCGGCTTCACACTGGGGCGGTGCAGGGCGGCGACGGTAAAGCAGCGCTATATTTAGCGCTGCTGCTTTACCGTCGTTATAGCCGCGGTATTTCAATGGGTAGGAGCGGTGAATACACCGCTCCAAAATATGCTGCTAGCAGGACTTTTTTTTACCGTCCTGCTAGCGCACCGCTCACGTGTGAAAGGACTGGCTTTTTTTCAGGAGCTATACAGGCGATATTTTAAGCGCTGTAGCTCCTGAAAAACGCCCCAGTGTGAAAGGGGCCCTATTCACTCTCACACACTAGGGTCAATTTAGACAGGAACCAATTAACCTACCAATCATGTCTTTGGAGTGTGGGAGAAAAGCGGAATACCCGGAGGAAACCCATAAAGGCACAGGGACAACATGAAAACTCCATGCAGGTAGTGCCGTAGTTGGGATTCAAATCAACGACCCAAGTGCTGCTAGGTGGAAATGCTAACCACTTAGCGACTGTGCTGCCCTTTTTTTTTTTTTTTTGTGCACAATATGGCAATTCATATGAATGCACTGCATATGTGATGGCACCCCAACTCATATATATCTTTACACGCCAATATGTACAGATGTGAATAGACTAGGCATTGAAATGTGATACATTGTCCATGTTTTTCATTCGTTGAGGCTTGTCAATGGCCCATTTAAAGTGAATAGGCTGCCATAAAGATGAATTCCAGGTATGGTAAATTTTTGCATAGTTATAGTGGTCCAGCTTGGACTAATGTAATTATGTATATACCATACCTGGCCGATGCACCTGAAAGCTAAATATCTTTGAAGTATTCACCACTACTTCAGTGATTATCTACTTGCTTCCATGTCCTGTGCTAAGCAACTGGCCTGATGCATTCTGAACACAGAAGGTCGACCACTGAGCATAGGCTACATTTAAAGAATGCTTTGCATTCTCTGAATGAAAAGCTTACTCTGATTGGAGAGTCAAGGTGAGATCCTATTGCTAAAAACAATGCAGACATGATTATGTAGAATAAGCAATAATCCCCTATCAAAGCTGCCGCCTTCTACTGCTTGCCTATCCAAACTGATGCAAGCTTTGAAGCAAGGCAAACTTGCTTAGTGTGTTTTGGATACATTATGGGTGAATTAAACTGTATGTTTAGTCAAAACTTTTTTCTTTTTAGTTTTGAAAAGAGTGGGAAAGGATCACAACCCATGTCACCTTCTCAGGTACTTGGGAACCAATATTCCAGCAGACCTTACCAAACCCTATGACCTTGATTTCCAAACTCTCCTAGCAACAGTCAAAAAGATCTTACATACAACATACCTACTATAAACTCTCTCACTTCATTCCTTCAAAATTCCTAATGGATGTACATGTCACTTTCCTTCAATTTTTCTGGTCCAGTAAAAAGCCAGGATTAAACTTAAAGCCGAACAAAAATTATCTGTTTTGAATACTTGTTCCAGCTTGGCACAATATAAGTATACATATGCCATACTTCAGGGGCCCTAGGGAAGCTAAAAGTCACTGTAGTAGTTGGTGCTACTATAATTGCAGCCACAAACTTTGGGTCCTGCACTGGTTCTGTGCAAGCAACTTCCCCTCTGCACACAGGACACCTTGTATTTTTTCAATACACACAATCCATTCTCTGACTGTACAATGTGGAGATTGTGATGTCGCCATACTTCCCTGCCACTTCTATCAATCAGAGAACACCTTGTATTCATTGAAAAGAAATACAAAGAATTTTATGAGTGGTGGCAGTGCTGATCAAGCTTCCACCTGTGGTCAGTGTGGCGAGGGTAAGTCAGTTGCAAAGAACCTGAGCAGGACCTGATTGTGGCTATTACTGTCGTTTTCAGCTTCCTCAATACAGTTTAATTCCTGGAGTTCAGCTTTAAACTCCTACAAACCAGAGGAGTGTGGGATTGACAGGCCCGAGTAATTATTTTTGAGGAGGCCCACCTAGCAAGAAGTCTAGAGTGGAGCTCTCATTACACCTCTAAGCAATGGCTACAACCTGAACAAAACTTGGCACTGGTACAATTCCAACTCCCGCCTAATTTTAGAAACCGTCCATTAATATGCCCTTCATGTACGGTTGATTGCAAAATTGTTCAATGTCAAAAACATTTTTTCCTCTCCACAGTGACACCTATTTTAGGCAGGTTGGCCGTCAGCCCAGGCTATTCAGGTGTGCCCTTCCTTAGCCACACTTGCTCAGGCATTTTCAGGACTCTTGAGTTCACCATAGATATATGCTTTCAGTTGAAAAGTGGTTTGAATTCTGAGTATGGAATGGAACTTGACATGTTGCTATTACTCTAACTCTCTCAATATGCACTATTCTCTGTTTCTTCTTGCTACTTCCTTCGAAAAGCTGTACCCAGAAATGTGAATTTTTACACACAAACTTTCACTGATGCGATCAAACTTGAAAGATGCAGAAATCGGCTCCCCACCATCCAACACATGGCAATGGGAAAGCGGACCTTGGTTGTTCTCTCGTCCAAACCCAAATTGACACCATCCTCTTATAGCTCAAAAATCCTCCCTATCCAACATTCAAGAATCTGGTTATAAGCCATTAACCAGATGGTACAAAACTTTACATCAGTGGTTCTTAAAGCGGAGTTCCAGACGTTTCTGTATTTATTAAAAGTCAGCAGCTACAAAAAGTGTATCTGCTAACTTTTAATAAACATCCATTCACCTGTCCCATGGTCCAGTGATGCGGCCGCCCAAAGCCACAGTTCTTTCCCTCTCTGCAGTGCTGGCATCACTACTGTGGGCACCCAGCTGTGACAGCTTGCAGCTTCACAGCCATTCGCGAGTCATGCTCCGTGTCCTGAATGGATGTGAAATCTTCAGGGACCTGTGACGTGTCCCAGAAGATTGCAGGGAGGGAGGGGCCGCCTATTTGGCCCATCCGGAAGTGGGAGCTGGGTACCTGTCAAAACTAGGTACCCACTACCCCCCCCCCCCCCCCCAAAGAAAATGACATGCCAAATGTGGCATGTCAGGGGATTCCTTAAAGCGGAAGTTCCACTCTTGGGGGGAGCTCAGCTTTAACCTTTTTCCAGTCCTGACTCCTTTTAAGAACCTGATGAATGCTGTGGAGTTTTCTGTGGCACTTATAGCGCACTGAAGAGTTTTATTGTGGCACTGCAGATAACACTTGTTTTTTATATTATTGTGCCTTTTATGTCACTTTATTACTTTGTGGTATTGCACAAATTGTACACTTGTTTGTATTCATTTAAGATATGGTAATGATTATCATTTCATTTTTAAAAGAAACAGTGCAACAAGTTTTTTGCATGCATAGTTTTTCATATTCCTGTATACTGGTGTCAGTGAGTGCTGCTGTTATTTGCACATTATACAATAAATATTTTAAATGTATTATCACATAGCAGATTTTATATTTATATATATATATATATATATATA
Organism: Lithobates sylvaticus; assembly: GCA_028564925.1. NCBI lineage: Eukaryota > Metazoa > Chordata > Amphibia > Anura > Ranidae > Lithobates > Lithobates sylvaticus. Next base: position 605,093,071 of record CM053026.1, read on the forward strand.
TATATATATTTTATATTAAATACAATCATCTTGTACAAATTAACACAAATCTACTACTACCACTGGTACTAGAAAATAAGAATTAGCACTTGCTATTATGGAGTGACACAATATGGTGGTTGTGCAGAAAATTATATCAATTTAAATGGTAAAAACAAGGAGAGGGGCGCCTCTGGGTATGTATCACAATTTAATTTATTAAAAAGACAATATCCACTCACATGATAAACTGCAACGTTGCGTTCAGACACGTCTCTGGACAGGAGGGCAAGAGGGATTACAAGTCACAGCGGACTCCACATGCAGCTGGCAACACATCAAGTCCTGATGGGGATGGTGTAGGTTGATTTTGCACACCACCATCAACCTACACCATCCCTATCAGGACTTGATGTGTTGCCAGCTGCATGTGGACTCTGCTGTGACTTGTAGTCCCTCTTGCCCTCCTGTCCAGAGACGTGTCAGAAACGCAACGCTGCAGTTTATTATGTGAGTGGATATTGTTTTTTTAATTAATTAAATTGTGATACATACTAAGAGGCGCCCCTCTCCTTGTTTTGTCTTTAGCTCTTGTTGGATCTGGCTTCTGGCCCTTTCGGTGGCAGCCCTGACAGACTCATGTATTGTATATCTCTACATATATACCCTGCCCCTACCCTTTTTGGACTATTAGCAACTATATAAATGAGGTACTGTGACATTGCGCCTTTCTACTTATTTAAATGGTAAACATGGGCCAACAATGAGTTGAGACACTTAGTGGTCAGTGCTATAAGCAGTGGCAGGGTGCGTTCTTTTTTATTGCTGTATTGGTAAATCTAAATGCTGTTTTTTAACGGACTCCATGAAACCCACCCATGGACCCCAGGTTAAGAAACCCTGCTCTGGATCTTCTGCATACACAACACAATGCTCTTAAAAAGTTATTTTTTTTGTGTTTTGGAAGATCTTGTCATATACCTTATTCAGAGTTTCGGGATCTAAGGATAAGGCAAAATTTGTCTATCAGTATGAAGCAATTTATTGTCTTGCTGCTCAGCTGCGATTCATAAGGACCTCTGGTAGCAAATGTTTTGCTTACATCCATGTAGAGTCTCGGCTGGCAGTATACAGAGACTCATTCCAATTCAGGGACAAGCTGCTATATTCCTACTCCGATGTCCTCAGGGAAACATCTGTCCATTTTTGGACAGCATAAGATAACATTTTTACACATATGTGCTTTTTCATCGCTTTTAGTGTGATTTTTTTCAAACACAGTCTTTGATGTGAATTCCACTTCGTATTCACATCCTTGTGACCTCACTTTCTACTCCTGTGATATTCAATATAATTGGTCTGTGGCATCAGATTGCACCTTTAGGCTGAGCATATACTGTACAGTAGAAATTTATTTTATTTTTTTATTTTTTTTAGAACATTTGATAAACACAACCACACAGTCCTAAATGTCTATTTTCCAAAATATTGGTAATGTCATAAAAATGGGAGATATCAGTTGAATAGATTTATCAAATAACAGTAAAATATACCCTCTGCAGACTAGGGTTGCCGACTCTTCCATTTAATTAAAAAAATTACGTTTAATAAGGAATGGTAATGTTTTACACAGGGTCGGGGACATCCTACCATAAACACAAGGAGATGACTAGTAGCAGTACATTTTACTCTTTACTCATCCCCAGAACATTTGTAAAGGAGTAGTGGCTGCTTATCAAAAGATGAATTGGAAGCCCCATTGGAATGGTTGGCAGTCATTTTTGGAAAATGTATCGGTAAAACGTGTTTTATGTAATGTGAGGGGCAGTTACAGTATATGTTCATATAGCAAATGATGGAAAACCAACCACTGTACCAGCCACATAAAATTATTTATTTGCTTAGAACCATTCATAAAAACAGAAGCTATAGAAAAATGTCCTGTTTTGTTTTTAGTTGTTTAGGGGGAGGGGGGGGGGCAGTGACATTTGAGGACATTTTTCTTTTTCTTTTTGAAAGGTAGCCTGAAGCTTAGAATTTAGAATGGGGTCATGCAGTAAACGTACAGATAACTGGATCTGCCCCCATCCTATCAGTCAATTTTCTACACTATAACCAGCCTCAGGTGATGTTCTCAGACAGGCAGCACAGACAGGAAACTGACCGTGTAGTTATTTAATTAGTAATGGTGACATTGTTCCTTGCAATGCGTATTTGTATCTGTCTGTTAAAGATTACTGAAATTATGTCAATGGATCCTGAAGCTAGTGTTGCCTCCTCCCATTACTGCACCATTGGGTTTAAAAACCTGTAAGCTTTAGCAAGCAATAACATTTAGTGGAAGATGATTTAAGATTATTGAAAAAGCCTTCATGATCAAATAAAACCACCTTGGCTGTGTAGTCTTTGTGCATTATTGGTAGAATATTTGAACGGAACACTGTTCTAGTCTGGCCAGGTAAAATATGCAGGTTGTCTGCAGCCTAGTAGTAGGCAACGCTACTCCAGTGATCTGCACTAGCTTCGGGTCCCATGCCAAGAAACTGCCCTGTTGCAATGGGAACACAGGAGGTCGGCCACTGGACATAACCACCAATCAGAGAATGTGTTGTGTTTTTTATAATGAATATTCTCTGATTATTCTCTACATTCTCCGATTAGACAAGGTAAAGAGCATGAAGTTGCTACTCCACCTCTCTACTACATCCATTCAGAAAATGCTTTGCACCCTATAAGAAAATATAAAGTCATCTCTGAATGACTTCTGTACTGAGCAGCCGACCTGCTGTTTTCAGAATGCTCTTTGGTGCAGGACCTGGAAAGCAGCAGAGATCACTGCAGTAGCCGTGCCTACTACAGTACTTTGTTCCAGCTTCTAGAGGGATCTTATAGGTATGGGATATGCATAGTTAATAGGTCCGAGCTATGGAACTATAAAAATATCTATACCTTGAACACTTTAAGATTGGCTTAGTATGGCAGATATTGACTAAATGAAATGGCATACCTCCCAAGTTTATGAAATGACAAAAAGGAACATCTTTTAACATGTAGGAAAAAAACACACCCCTGCCATGCCCCAAAATATGTAGACCACAACATATTAAAACACACAAAAGTATTGGTAAAACCCATAAGTGCTTCTTTCACAATTGTTATTTTTAAAAAGCCTGCATTTAAAAAATAAAAATAAAAAATGCAATAATAGCTCTCTGTACTGAAGTTGCTAACTTACTTTGCTGCGTATTGTGAACTCTCCACATTGTGCAGTGTAAGCTGCAGCAAGGTAGGTGAAGCCAGCTTCATTTCCTGGCTAGAGGATATCCAACATCATCTAACTCTTTTCTCCCCGGCTTTTCTGTTCCTGGCCCACTTTTTTAATGAATTGGATTTCAGTTCAGTCAAGGCGGCTCAGCTTTACTTGTGGGTGTTACAAAAGCCTCCTATTTTCAGAAAAATATGTACAGAACTTTAATGGCCATTCCCACCATAAATGATCTTCCTGCATTGCACAGAGAAGGACAAAGACCTAGTGTCGATGTCACTGAGTTTAACATAAGGTATCTTATAAGAAACCAGGTTTTATTTCATAATATCATTAGCATTTTGCTAGGGTGGAGCAAAAACAACTGAGGAGGAAATAGGGACAAGGGGATTTTGGTGAAGCCTGGTACACACTAGCAGTTTTCTTTTGTTCAACCCAGTGGGCTAAAAGAAAGTTTCTGTTGGACTGACTGCCACACATGGGCCAAATGTCAGCTGGTTTCTATTGAACCAGCCAATACCGCCCAATATTTGGTCTGTGTGTACGGGGCTTAAAGCCCTACGCAGGGAACCCCCCACCCTAATTGAAAAACAAACGGACAGAAAAAGGCTTAAAACATCCGCAACTCTATTCAAATATGACATTTTTTATTTTAGCTTTAAATACACGTTGAGTGATGGGAGCATAAAGGCACATGTCAATTCTTCCCAGGGGGTGACACCCACCCTATAGAAAAGTCAAATAGCAAGTCTGCTTTTGAGGAGATTTCCCAGCTATCTGGAAAATGTATCTTCAAAATAACAAGCACTTCTTACTAGGGGTCGACCAGTATTGTTTTTTCAGGGCCGATACCGATTTTTCGGCCGCTTTTCAGGCCGATAGACTATATCAAGTGCCGATATTCTGTACATCACCTTCACCTGCAACCCAGATGCAGCATGTCACTTGCCACTGTCACCTGCCACCCAGATGCAGCATGTCACTGTCTCCTGCCACCCATATGCAGTTTGTCACTGCTTACACTACTTCTGGCAGCCTCTCCCCAGCGGAGTCTGAGTAGATAAACTTCCACATGCGGGTGGGCGGTGAGAGATGACGCAACTATCTCTCTGCTCGCCCGCGGCTGCAACTCTCTGGGAAGAGCAGCCTTCATGGCCCTGCTGTAGAGGTAGAACATCGGTGATGCAAGGTGGGCAGTGAGAGATAATGTAATCTCTCTGCTGCCTGCCGCACCACTGACAGAGATTGACAGAGACTGCAGCAAGCACTGGGGGAGGAGGTCCGACCAATATCGGTAAGTTTCTGACCGATACTGATTGTGACTATCGGCTCCCAATAATCGGCCGATAGCTCTTACTGCTGCAGACTGTTATCAACCTCTTGGAGATCAGAAACAGCCCAGTTATGCTTACAGCCAGTGGAATTCATTTTCATTATTTAGTCATTTAGACAGCCTATGTATGACTTGATTTAAAGCATTACAATTTGGACTATTATTTTTCTGCCTTGAGCATAGTTTGGTCTTTTGTTGTGTACAGTGGAAGAAGCTTTCACTCAACAGGAAATCTTTGTCTGCGTAAGTTTTGGAAACGCAATTAAAATGTGTGGAAGGAAACAGATTTCCGGCACCAGCAGATTGTTTTGTGTGAGCCACCACCCTGCCTTTTCCTCATGCTTACCCACAGCTGGGCATGGGGATCATGTGTCTTACTAGTTTGACATCTGTATGTTGCAAATATGAAAACTGTCCGTTTATATAAATCATAGGACTTCTACATGCCCACCATATTTTCCTTTAGTGTATTGTCTGAGGGCACCAGTTAACGCTACAGTTTATCTTAAAATAGGAGTCACTGGTTTCTTTGGTTTCAGAAAGACAGTCTATGCAACAAATAAGATGGTGAACTGCTAATTCCACCCTGGAAAGACTGTTCACAACTCAGCCCATATTAGCTGAGGCCCCCTTCCACAGCCAGAGCCCTAGAAGTGGTATTAATTCTGAGCCTACTTGGCATAGCATTGGTGTGCCTGCCTAGAACCCTGGTTCCAGGGGGTGAACAGAGGCACTCTTTAGCACATTATGGGGGCTATAATAAATAAAAGCCATCATGGTAGTTTACAGTTTCATATTCTGAAATGTACTTGTGTAGCATACCCCAGAACTAATCGTTGGCAGACCTGTAGCCTTCTGTTACAGTGCCTTGCAAAAGTATTTACCCCCCTTGGCATTTTTCGTGTTTTGTTGCCTCACAACCTAGAATTAACATGGATTGTTTAAGGATTTGCATCATTTAATTTGCAGAACATGCCCACAACTTTGAAGATGATTTTTTTTTTATTTTTTTTTTTTTGTGAAGCAAACAACAAATAGGACAAAATAACAGATATAGTCAATGTGCATAACTATTTATCCCCCTAAAGACAATACTTAATAGAGCTACCTTTTGCGGCTATCACAGCTCCAAGTCGATTTGGATAAGTCTCTATGAGCTTGCCACATCTTACCACTGGGATTTTTGCCCATTCCTCCTTGCAAAACTGCTCCAGCTTCTTCAAGTTGGATGGTTTGCGCTTGTGAACAGCAATGTAAGTTTGACCACATATTTTCTATTGGATTGAGGTCTGGGCTTTGACTAGGCCATTCCAACACACTTGCATGTTTCCCCTTAAACCACTCAAGTGTTGCTTTAGCGGTGTGTTTGGGGTCATTGTCCTGCTGGAAGGGGAACCTCTGTCCTAGCCTCAAATCACACACAGAGTGGTACAGGTTTTGCTCAAGAATATCCCTGTATTTAGCACCATCCACCTTTCCCTCAACCCTGACCAGTTTCCCAGTCCCGACTGCTGAAAAACATCCCCACAGCATGATGCTGCCACCACCATGTTTCACTGTGGGGATGGTGTTCTTTGGGTGATGTGATGTGTTTTGTTTGCGACCAGACATAGCATTTTCTTTGATGGCCAAAAAGTTCAATTTTAGTCTCAACAGACCAGAGCACCTTCCTCAATACATTTTGGGAGTCTCCCACATACCTTTTTGCAAATTCAAAACATGCCATGTTGTTTTTGGCTGAAAGTAATGGCTTTCTTCTGGTCACTCTGCCATAAAGCCCAACTCTATGGAGCATACGGCTTATTGTCGTCCTATGTACAGATACTCCAGTCTCTGCTGTGACACTCTGCAGCTCCTCCAGGGTTAGCTTAGGTCTCTGTACTGCCTCTCTGATTAATGCCCTCTTTGCCCAGTCCATGAATTTTGGTGTGCGGCCGTCTCTTGGCAGGTTTGCTGCTGTGCCATGTTCTTTCCATTTGGTTATGATAGATTTGATGGTGCTCCTAGGGATCATCAAAGATTTGTATATTTTTTTTATAACCTAACCCTGACTTGTACTTCTCAACAACATTGTCCCTTACTTGTTTGGAGAGTTCCTTGGTCTTCATGGCAGTGTTTGGTTAGTGGTGCCTCTTAGGTGTTGCCGCCTCTGGGGCCTTTCAAAAGGTGTGTATATGTAATGACAAATCATGTAACACTTAGATTGCACACAGGTGGACATCATTTCACTAATTATGTGACTTCTGAAGGTATATGGTTGCACCAGAGCTTTTTATGAGCTTCATAACAAAGGGGGTGAATACATACGCACATGCCAATTATCATTTTTTTATTTCTGAAAAATAGTTTTATGTATATATTTTTCAAATTTTACTTCACCAACTTAGACTATTGTGTTCTGATCCTTCACATATAATTCAGATTAAAAAAACATTGAAGTAAAGGCTGTAATGCAACAAAATGGGTAAAAAGCCAAGGGGGTGAATACTTTTGCAAGGCACTGTATATGACTGTGTAGGAAACCTCCTTCTTGAACTGCTTTGTGCGCTAAAAACAAAAAAAAAACAAAAGTGGCATTTGAAACAGTTAACACATTGTAAAAGAGCACACAGAAGGGCTCACACGCCTAGTGCATTACCGAAGGTTTATTGTGTAAGACATAACATACAGCCAAATGGATACTTGAAAAAATGAATGTATGCAGGCGTTGTATGACACTAAATCTCAACTTCCATAACACTGTGCTTGCAATCTGACTCGTTTCGGGGACGCACCTGCTTTAGAGCTCTAAAGAAGGGGGTGCATCCCCCGAAACGCGTTGGCTTGCTAGCTCAATGCTATGGTGTGTTTGGTCACGCTTTGACCACACTGGATTGAGATTTAGTGGCAACACCTGTATACATTTATTTTTGCGAGTATCTATTTGGCTGTATGTTTTGTTCTATACAATAAATCTTCAGTAATGCACTAGACGTGCTCTTTTACAGTTGTCTACTAGATTCCCCAATGTGAGGAGGGCTAAGTCGATGAAGGATGTTATTCCATTGATTTTGATGATTTACTGCACAAGAAGACTGTCAGAACACTATGCACTGGAAGTGTTTGTGTTCAGTGAACACATTGGCCTGCAATTTACTTGCAGGTACTGATATGGGGTCAATTAAAATGTTAAATGAATGCAGCTAAAAAAAAAAACAGCTTGTTTGATGGGAGGAGTACTTTTATGCCAAATTGTGCTGAGAGAATGGATTGTTATATTAAACGGAACATGCACAATTTGCAAACTATGGTCTTCAATGTTTTGTTTTTGGTGGGGTCCTTGATGTGTCGGGTAGGAACCCAGTTGGTAGTCCTTACAGCAGCAACTGAGGTGATTCCATCATAATCTGACTACATTGGTTGGTTTCTCACTCACAAGTGTACTTCATGTAGAACTGTCCCTGGTTCTCAGTACTGGCTAGTTGTGAAGAGTAGCTGTTCTCATTGTGTGACTTTGCCCCTATCTGCTGTTACATTAGCTGTGTTTAGGCGAAGGAATAATGTCATCATGTAGCTTTTTGCACTAAGAAAGTGAAAAAGAAGTCCATATTATCACCTTTGCCATCTTAGCACTAAACAGATTCCAAGTTCTTTCCTCTCGAACAGAAATCATACTTACCTAGGTGGATGCAGCGACAGTCCCCTGCGGGCTCTAAGACTGAAAACTGAGCAATCAAAGCTGATCGCTCAGTTCTCAGTGCTCCATAAACAGAGAGCTGGTGACTGTCAGTGGGATCTGGGATGTCCAGGAGGCGGAAACTTGGCTGGCTCAGGCTCTCAGCGGATTGCTGACAGGCTGAGCCTGGTGCTGGGTCAGGCATCTGGGTAGATCTCGACCATACAGTTGTGCTCATAAGTTTACATACCCTGGCAGAATTTGATTTCTTGGCTTTTTCAGGGAATATGAATGATAACACGAAAACTTTTCTTTTACTCATGGTTAGTGTGTTTGGCTGAAGCCATTTATTATCGATCAACTGTTTACTCTTTTTAAATCATAATCGCAACAGAAACTACCCAAATGACCCTAAATGACAAATGATCAAAAGCTAACATACCACAGTTCTTAAAACCGTGTATTGCCCCCTTTAACATCAATGACAGCTTGAAGTCTTTTGTGGTATTTGTGGATGAGGCTCTTTATCTTCTCAGATGGTAAAGCTGTCTGTTCCTCTTGACAAAAAGCCTCCAGTTCCTGTAAATTCTTGGGCTGTCTTGTATGAACGGCACGTGTGAGATCTCCCCAGAGGGGCTCAATGATATTGAGGTCAGGAGACTGAGATGGTCACTCCAGAACCTTCACTTTATTCTGCTGTAGCCAATGACAGTCCACCAATTTTGTCCAAATTTCCTGTGCCTTTTGTAGTTCATACATCCCTAAAACATCAGCGATCCACCTCCGTGTTTCACAGTAGAAATGGTGTAGCCTTCATCATAGGCCTTGTTGACTCCTCTCCAAATGTAGTGTTTATGGCTATGGCCAAAAAGCTTTAAATTTGGTCTCATCACTCCAAATGACTTTGTGCCAGAAGGTTTGAGCCTTGTCTCTGCTGTTTGGCATATTGTAAGTGGGATACTTTGTGGCATTTGCATAGTAATGTCTTTCTTCTGGCGACTCGACCATGCAGCCCATCTTTCTTCAAGTGCCTCCTTAGTGTGCATCTTGAAACAACCACACCACATGTTTTCAGAGAGTCCTGTATTTCACCTGAAGTTATTTGTGGGTTTTTCTTTGCATCCCGAACAATTTTCCTGGCAGTTGTGGCTGACATTTTAGTTGGTCTACCTGACTGTGGTTTGGTTTCAACAGAACCCTTCATTTTCCACTTCTTGATTAGAGTTTGAACACTGCTGATTGGCATTCTCAAATCCTTGGATATCTTTTTATATCCCTTTCCTGTTTTATACAGTTCAACTACCGTTTTCCACAGATCCTTTGACAATTCTTTTGCTTTCCCCATGACTCAGAATCCAGAAACGTCAGTGCAGCACTGGATGAAAGATGCAAGGGTCAATCAGGAGTCCAGAAACTCATTGACCTTTTATACACACGCAATAAATACAATCAAACAGATCACAGGTGAGGATGGTTACCTTTTAATAGCCATTCAAACCCCTTTGTGTCAACTTATGTGCATGTTATCGGGCCAAAATCACCGGGGTATGTAAACTTTTGATCAGGGCCATTTGGGTAGTTTCTGTTGTAATTATGATTTAAAAAGAGTAAACACAGTTGATTGATAATAAATGGCTTCAGCCACACACTAACCATGAGTGAAAAATGTTTTTTTTATTAATTTTCTGTGAAAAATGGCCAAGAAATCATAAATTCTGCCAGGGTATGTAAACTTATGAGCACAACTGTAAGTTTGCGCTCTTTCCGCAGACTGGACCGGCTCTATGACGACAGCGGACAGTTGGCTGAAAACAGGTCACAGGAGTGTAGAAGGAACTGTAAAAACAAGCTTTGGCTGTACTTCTCCTTTAAAGAGCTTTTACTTCCCCTAGACTAAATGACTAAATGAGCAGTTAACCCTTGCAGTGTTTTGTTATATCTGTTCAAGAAGTGCAAACAAAAAAAAAAAAATATCTGTTGATCCTGCCAGAAATGTGAGCAGAAAAGCTGCCTGTGTTGTTCCCAGCTCTGTCTGTGAACTACAGGACATATTTTGGAGATGGGGGGGGTTGGTTGTACGAACATACTAATTGATCTGGGTGACAACGCTGCTCCTTCATAGTCTGGTGAGAGAACGTCATCTTCTTAGATGAGGAATTATCTTACTGACAGGATCACCAGGTGAAATTAAAAAAAATAAAATAAAAAAGCCTGAAAACTAGCACAGACACCACATCTAAGGATTGGTATGCAGCAAAATATTCCATTTTGTTTTACCTTATTCAACCCGGACTCTTTGCTGTGGCCTGATAACAGTATAAGTAGAGGTTGTTTAAATGCTTCCATGGGCTTAGTGTTTATGGTCGTCATTGCTGTGACGTGACACCTTTTTACATCTGCAGGTCCTCTAATATCTACATAAATGTGGTTTGTCCTTAAAATTGGACCGCTATCAAGTTGTGTTCATTTAGAGCCCTGTTATCAGGCTTGTTTTATGGGGCATCTCCAGAGCCTATAAAAGCTCCAACATTACAAGGACGTAGGTGGAAGGACATTAAAAGCAATGGCACTATGCTTTCATGCTTGGTGGCAGAATCCTAATTAATAAGGAGGGCCCATGTTAAGCTCTGTGTTACCGTATTCCATGGCACGGCTTCTGTCTCTTGTACAATTTTCCCATGTGCTGCCATTGACAGCCCAAATAAAATGCCACACTGCCATGCAGTACTGTTGCTGCTGAATATTAAATGGAGGTTTTTCTTATTTTGTGAGTCTGTGGGAGTGAGTCAGATGTGAAGTCATCAAGGTAAGAGCTGTTTAACCTTTTCCCTGCTGAAGGGCATTCCGAGCTGTTGCAGGGCACAGTGATGTGGTCTTCCTAGACTGTGCCAATGCAGTGTCAGAGCATGGGTGTGCCACACTTGTATGTGGAGGAGGAGGTGGGGGATTATTATCTGGGAGCACCTTTTTGGATGATTTGTCATTTGGTTCTGCTTATTACTTTGACTTCATTGGACTGATTAGGAGCCAGTATTCTCTGGAATCCCACCCTCTAAAAGCTGCTATAGCACCGACCGAAGGCTGCCTCTGTCTTGTCCATTTTTACTACCTTAAACGACTGAAAGAGTTAAGAACGTGAGGGGGCGATCCTGGAGGAATGCGCCTTTCATGTGAGTTGAATATTTCAGAATATGAGCAGCGAAGACACTAAGGGGAGAATTCTGCTTACAGTTACATCACTAGCCTTGCACATCATCTGTGCCTGTGCAGGTTAGCAGAACACACTGCAGTCACTTGTTTTTTTTCGGCAGGAAGCAGCAATGCCGATCCCTTCCTAAGAGGAATTTATTTCTTATTTAGAAAAGGAAGCCTTCTCGCTACCCAGGAAATGGCTTTCCTTGTGCGTTGCTATGCCAACTGCCTGCAGCCATGGTCCCACAAAGTAAGCACAATAATGTAATTATATTGGCGTATTACATTCTGACTCTGGGTGTTAGAGAGGAGGGGGCTTGTATTTGTGTGTATGTGCATTACCGTAATGCTGGTCTTGGGGTGAGAGATATGCTTGTTGGGTGCAGGGGGGGACAGTGGTGGTATAGGGTGATGTCCGTCAGTGTCACCCAGCTAGGATTAATTGTGAAAACTTGGGTTAGTTGAGCATAGCAGAGAGCACTGGTCACTGATCACACTGCATCTTTAGCATCCAGGGAGGAGGTGCCTGAAGCCCCCCCTCCCCATCCGCACATACATACATACATACATTCTCCTCTACCACATTATTGTATGTCTGTGCATGTCGGACTGAAAGAGCGAGTATCTGTAAAACCCGCATTTGCAGATGAAGCCGGAGTTGTGTATTTGCAATGCTTGGCTGCTCACTGAGGGCTGGCTCCTACTCTGACTAATCCAATACAATATTAAGCCTTTTTGGAAAGGACTCTGTGGGCGGTCAGCCATTTTAGTTTTTTTTTTTTTTTTTCTTCTCCCTTCACCCCTCACCCCCCTCCACTTCCAGTCCACCCCCTCTCCTCCTCCTCCTCCGCCTCTTCTCTTTTTCTTTTCCTCCTATTCTTCAGTTTCAGCTATGGTCTTGCTTCTCTAAAAGAATGCTGGATGGATAAGATTTCATTAGTCACTTTGCATACAGAGATGCTGGGGCTCCCAGCATTGTAAAACATGGAGAGAGATGCTGCTGTGAGGACGGCTCCATTGCATTCAGAGCTGAGCGATTCTCCTGTGCTGCCCGGCACCTTCTCCCTTTCTCTGCCTCGGATGCTTGTAACATTGTCCTCCTTGCCTGCATGTCTGTGGATGTGATTGCCGCTGCCCTTCAGAAATTCACACACCATGTTTGAATTCATCCTAGCCTCTGTTACCTCATTATGAAACCTCTTGCATTCTCATCTAGCCATGGAATTATGGGCCAGCAGGAGAAACACTATGTGAGTATTTGATGTAATATAGGTGCTTATTTGTCTGTGCCTTGCGTGGAGTGAAAGTTATTGTGACAAGTGCTCGGCGGAATGACATTTCTGTCATTTATTTGGTAATTGATGGCGCTATACTGTGAAACTCGGATTTACAAGCTGCAAATGACAGCAGCTGGTACATATTGATTGTGAGCCCCTACTTATTTCATTTTCAAGCATCTCCTTTTCTGTTTCCTTAGCAACACAGTATCCCAAATGTCTTCATTTTCATAGTCCTTTAAAAGGAATTCTGTTCTAATCAGCAGAAGAAAAGTATCTATTTACATACATTTGTTGAGAATTTTGTATGTGTTCCTATGTCGTTGGATTTTGTGCACATATTGCATGCAAATTTGTGTTTCTATATTTATCGCATTTGTAATTGTAAGTTGCACATTTTGTAGTTTGTCAGGCATTGAAGTTTTAATGAAAAACATTGTGCCCTTCACCAAGGGTGATAATTGCGGGTTTCTATGGTGACGGGAATAAAATTACATAGCTTGAGTAGATATGGTACCTTACAGCATGCATCCTCTCTCTTCCTCCCAACGCACGAGCATATATTTAATTCTGCTTCATTTAACTGTTTAATTTCTAGCTAGGTTAGCTAATGCCCCTGGCGATGTTTAACCTTCGCCATGATTGTATAACATGGGGTGGTTTCATCTGTGATTTGGTGTTGTTTTTTTTTTTATCTGGTCTTTGGCACAACAAGGGTTAAGTAGATTGTCCGCTTGCGTTATAATTGATCCCATGAGTCAGCTCCACTTTTGTCACACAGTAATCCCCTATGTTTGTTTGAAATGCTCACATAGGCAGAACACCAAAACTACTTTTGAGCTAAAATAAGTGAAACCGGATTGGCCAAAAAGTAGCAGGCCCCTCGGCCCTGTACTGTGCATAGTCAGTTGCCCAGCTTGTAATTTTGGTGTCATCTTGGCATACAGAAGTGAAATAGATCTGCGTTAGGAATGCAGTAATTGGCATGGCACATCATGTGGTTGTCGTGTGGTCACGTTTCCTTGGCTGTATAGTGGGTCAGGGCGGGATAAACTGATGTGCGCTGTAGGCCAGGGCACAAACGGTGGCATGTGGTGTTTTGATTTGAATGTTTCCCCCATCCAGCAGCACTCTCCTTACTCGCTCTCTGTCTCTGGCTGTCTTGCCTCTCTACAATGCAGGTCATCAAGTCCAAAGATCTGCTTGCACACGGCTCCTTTAAAGCGGGTGTGATTGTTAAGGATATGAATAGTGTTTTCAGACAAGCCATTCCGGTCACATGACTGCTGTAATGCAGCATTACAGGGGACTTTTTTTCTTGTGGCTTTGTCACAGAATCGTTTTTGGAAGTAATTTACTTATGTAGAAACTATTTTTGAAAATCCTAAAGAAAAGTCAGCATGGTTTTGTATGTAAAACTTCTGGTGCATAAAATCTTTATTTTTCTACAAATGTTTACAGGCGTTTTATAAATCTATTGGTAATCCATTCATATCATAATATGTACCCTTTCCTCTGTTATATACACAAGGTAATAGATTTATTTCACAACCTTTGCAGAAAGACATTCATGATTAAAAATGTTGAAGGTTATTTACAATTAAAATTAATCGTAATCTATTTTGTATGTTTACTGACAAGCCAGACAGGACACTACCAGAATGGAAATCTGCTGAAGAAATCTAATTTCTTATTCTGAATGTCATGATGTATCTATACTTTTGTGTTCTCTTTAATGTGTATTTTGGGAACTAAAACAAATGGTCTTATGCCGCGTACACACGACCAGACTTTTTGACAGCAAAGGTCCGACGGAACGAATCCGTCGCACAATTCAATCGTGTATGGGCTCCATCGGACCTTTGCTGTCCAAAAATCTGACAGACTTTAGAAATAGAACATGTTTTGAATTTTTCCGCCGGACCCAGTTCCTATAGAGAAACCCGTTCCTGTGTATGCTAGTCCAACGGACAAAAAACAACGCTAGGGCAGCTATTGGCTACTGGCTATGAACTTCTAATCCATCGGACTTTGGTGTGATTGTGTGTGGTCAAGTCCGTTCATTCGGAAAGTCCATCGGAACTCCGCTGAAAGTCCATCGGGAAGACCGTCGGACCGAGTCCATTGAAAAGTCCGGTCGTGTGTACGCGGCATTAGTGTTTGGGTATGAGGCATTGTTTCCAGCGTTTAATATAAAACCTGCATTTCTGTGGTTAAAGCTATAGCAAAGACTATGGTTTAGGGTAGCCTTTCTCAACCATTTAAACACAGAGGAACCCTTGAGAAAACTTCCCGGTCTCAGGCAACCCCAGATAAAAATTACTTTATATACATGTAGGCAGGTGCAGTCTACTTTCTTCACTGCAGGCAGCACGCTTCGGTAGTGGCACTGTTGTTGGAGAGGAAGTCAAGTGGAAGGTTCCTCTGATTTCTTGGGCCACTGGGAAAGCTATCCTATTGGATGCTGCCACTTCATGGGACCCTAGCAGCCATCTTGGGTCAGGCAGAGCCTATTAAAGGCCATGACTCTTAGGTTTGGCGGCTTTTGCAAGTTGGTACAGTAGGGATAGGTACCCCACCTGTTAGGGACAGTACTAGCATTAGGGGAAGTGTAGGGTCACAACTTCTTTTGGACATCATCCAATTTGGGAATGAGATGGCCAGGCCGCACTCTGCTCCTTTTACAGATGCTGTCGTTCTGGCTGATACCCGCTCTTTTCACATTACTGGAAACCGTCAGGGGACCTGGTTGGGCTGCCTTCCCACTGGGTTTGTGTTGAACTGTTGCTGTATTATTTCAGTACAAGTTTTTCCATTGCACCTGACTGAATTAATGCCGCCCCACCTTGTTGCACCCCACCTACATGGAATTAACCCCTTACAGATAGTTAAAAAGATCAATGGTGTCAGTGGGAACTTATCTGACAGGAGATATTGCTTAATGCTCAAGGAACCCCTAGCAACCTTTGTAGGGATCGTAGGGTTCCATGGAACTCAGGTTGAGAAACTCTGGTTTATAGTCTAGGCAATGGTGTCTATTTACTAAGAGATGTCTGTGTAGAGTTCTGTGATTCACAGCAGCCAGTTAGAAACCATATTCATTAGTCTGCTCAGTCTAAGCTGCTGAAAGATGACTAGTGATTGGTCACCAGATCTCTTTTCTCTCTTTCTATATGAGTGCTGACATTGTCTATAGATTAGAGTAATGGTGAATAGGTCCTGTATGTTTATTGAAAGGCAACTATCCAAGTGTGTAACAAATATTAAATATATAACAGCTTATCATCAAATAGTGTTTTCTATGTTTTCGAATAGACATATATATTTGAATCTTTTAATAGGTGATAACAAAACACGTACGGTGTTTGTATGTGCCTGTCGGTAGTCAATTAACAAGTCCTCCCACCAACAATATGACACAATTCAGTTTCTCTGCATTGAGTATAAGTAATCACTTATAATCCTTCAAAACATTGGTGACACTGAAGGTACTGACTCTATATTTTGTGGTATATATAATACATACTTTGCAGCTGGTTTGGAGGTGTGATGTCCTTATGTCAGCTTCCATCAGATGATAGTACCATGTTGTTAGAATTTAATTAGCAAATATTACCATTTGGTTTTTTACAGCTCTGTTGGAGATAACTAGAGTAGCTGACACTCGGCTATCTGTTGAACTTGGGTTGCTTAGCAACATATTAATATTTCGGCAACTACCACAAAGCCATGTTGAGAATAAGATGAATTAAATGGTAGTCGAATCGTACGTGACACAAAGCTGCCTTCAGGTGCTGGTTTTAACTATCCTGGTTGTGAAATATATATATATATAATATATATATATTATATATATAAATTTTTATTTTGTATAAGGGTTGTTGGAAGCTCAAAGAATATCTGAGCCCTGACGCTTCTCTCTACATTTAGGGTGCTTTAATGTGGCGTATAAAGTTTGTTGAAATTCATGGGCATTACATCTGCCATGTACATTGATGTAAGCAATCCTAATTTAGTCCACTATGCAGTAGGCTAAATGCAGTGAGCATCAGTTGAGTCTCAGGTACTCCTTGAGTGCTTGTGAATTTGGACAGGAAGATGTCCTAGACCTAGAATAATACAATGAATTATCACATTACACATGGTAGAGCTGGAGTTGTATGTTATGGAGGTGTTGCCAAAATCAACATCTTGTGCTCTAAAGTAGGCACATTCTAAATTCTAGTTCTGGGTAGTGCGTGATGTTTTTTTCCACTCTCTACAATACTTTGGGAAGTGCTCAGTATATTCGGAGGTGTATACAGCTAAGTGATATGCAGAACCTTACTTTTCTTGTAAAATCTGAGCTTACTCCAGCTACTTGAACCTCTTTGGTATTTATTTAATGTAAAAATCTGTCATATTTTTCAACAGCTGAAAGTATGGGAAGGGGGGACTCAGCTGGAAATTGATATCTTACATCATCTGCGATAAATGTGCATCACTCCGTGCTTTAGTCCTTTAACCGCTTAAAGACCGAGCCTCTTTCTGAGATTTGGTGTTTACAAGTTAAAAACAGCTTTTCTTGCTAGAAAATTACTGAGAACCCCCAAACATTATATTATTTTTTTTTCTAATACCCTAGAGAATAAAATGGCGGTCATTGCAATACTTTGTCACACCGTATTTGCGTAGCGGTCTTACAAGCACACTTTTTTTGGAAAAAATACAAATTTTTGAATAAAAAAAAAGACAACAGTAAAGTTGGCACATTTTTTTTTTTGATATTGTGAAAGATAATGTTATGCCAAGTAACCCAACATGTCACACTTCAAAATTGCACCCGCTCGTGGAATGGCGACAAACTTTTACCCTTAAAAATCTCCATAGGCGACGTTTAAAAAAATTCTACAGCTTGCATGTTTTGAGTTACAGAGGAGGTCCAGGGCTAGAATTATTGCTCTTGCTCTAATGATCGTGGCAATATCTCTCGCGTGTGGTTTGAACACCGTTTTCATATGCTGGCACTACTCGCGTATTTGTTAGTTTCTGCTTTAAAACAACTTTTTCTTATTTATTTTACCTTTTTATTTTTACACTGTTCTTTTAAAAAAATTAATTTGTGTCACTTTTATTCCTATTGCAAGGAATGTAAACATCCCTTGTAATAGAAAAAAAATCATGACAGGACCTCTTAAATATGAGATCTGGGGTAAAAAAAGACCTCAGATCTCATATTTACACTAAAATGCAATCAAAAAATTAAAATAAAAAATTTAATGCCATTTGAAAAAAATAAAAAATGTCCCTTTTAAGAGCTATGGGCTGAAGTGACATTTTGACGTCACTTCCACCTTGCAATGATATGGAGATGGGTGGGGGCCATCTTCCCCTCACTCATCTCCATGCCTAACTGGGAGAAGAACCCGATCGCTTCCACCGCTACTGACGGGTCCGGTAAGCAGCGGAGGGCACCCCCTCCCGCCACCGATTAAAAGTGATCTTGCGGTGAATCCGCTGCAGACACCACTTTTATCTGAAAGCAGACTGCCCGATGAAGAAGAGGATACCGGGGTTATGGCAGCTAGCTGCTGCCATAACTATGATATTCCTCTTCAAAGTAGCGACGTAAAACGGCGGCGGGTGGTCAGTAAGTAGTTAAAGCGTAACTCAACTTTTGTAGAGGGAAAAAATCACTCCCCTCTGGGTGATCTATGTACATTGCAAGGATTATAACAACCTTTGTTGCCTATTCCTACCTTTTTGTTATTCTGAAGTAATCCATGTGTGTTTGTCTGTGCCTCTGTACTAAGTGGGTCTAATGGGAGTGGTTTCATAATTGTCAGATGTGCAGCTGCAGGGCACAAGGCCCCTTTGACACTGGGGCAGTGTGGGCGCCGGCTATTTTAGCGCGGATTTACTGTAGTTTTAGTGGCGATATTCGGCCGCTAGCGGAGCGGTTTTATCCCCTGCTAGCGGCCGAAAAAGGGTTAAAACCGCCCGCAAAATGCTGCTGCAGCGGCGGTATAGCCGCGCTGCCCCATTGATTTCAATGGGCAGGAGCGGTGTATACACCGCTCCAAAAGATGCTGCTTGCAGGAGTTTTTTTTAATGTCCTGCCAGCCCACCGCTCCAGTGTGAAAGCACTCAGGCTTTCACACTGGAGACACAGCAGCGGCTGTTTCAGGGGGCTTTGCAGGCGCTATTTTTAGCGCTGTAGTGCCCGCAAAGCACCCCAGTGTGAAGGGGGTCTAATGAGGAAATCTGCTGCATCCCTTTAGACGGCTTCCTATTGAAAGTATCTCTCCAAAAATGAAATCTGACTTGTATCTTAGGCAGACTTCTGGGGAAATTGGTGAGCCAATCACACAAGCAGGAAATTATGTTTCTGGGGAGTGGCCGGTACATACTCGGTGTACAGAAAAAATCCAGGTAGCCATATTGCAATGTATTATCAGAAAATTACAGTGGTGGCAGACTGAAAAGGAAAGGTTATTAAAAATGACATTCAATTACAATATGATTAGTGTCACAATTATATGTGCTATATTATTTTTTCTTTGCTATTTTTTCCCCCCCACGAAAGTGGAGTTACCCTTTAAAGAACTTGCAAGTACAGAAACATACCTGTTGATCTACTAGAACTGCACTCAGCGTTTTGCGTAGGCAGAAATATTTGCCTTAAAAAATATAAAACAATTAATAAATAATTTTTACGTTTATCATCCTGTTCTGGATCCCATGTCATAATGGACACTGCAGTCTCCAGCGGTTGGCAGTTGGCTATAAGGATTGAGAAGGCAGGAGCAGAGGGGTGGCTTGTTGTCCTAGGCTGTGTGCATGCTGGCGCATGTTGGTTCAGGAGTTACCTCACACATGGGAATTGGCCAAGCACTGAGGGGACCAGAATTATCAATAGGAAAGAGCAATTTCATCCATTGAGAGGCATATTATTGTAAGTTTTCACCTTGGTAGGACAAATTTATAGAAAATGTAAGGCTTTAATATCACCTTAAAGCGAAGTTCCGCTTAAAATAATAAATAAATAAGCAGCTTAAAATACTGCAGCTGCTGACTTTTAATAATCGGACACTTACCTGTCCCAGGGTCCAGCGATGCGGGGGAACGAAGCCCCGTCCCCTCCCCCTTCTTTCTGTGGCACCAACATAGTCACTGTGCCTTCACATCCGGGCACGTACTGCGCATGCGCCAGCCGTGTGGTTCTCCGTGACTGTCTGGGCAATCATCTGAGACCTGTGACGTATCCCAGATTTTTACAGAGAGGGAGGGGGAGAGGTTATCTCCCTTCCGGTGCCGCAGTGCGCCGGGAGAAAGTGGGGGCTGGGACCCTCTAAAAAGAGGGTATCCCCCCCCCCCCCCCCAAAAAAAATGACATGCCAAATGTGGCATGTCAGGGGATCACCTACCCTTAAAGCGGAAGTTGCATTTTTGAGTGGAACTCCGCTTTAAGGCCTGCTGTAGGCTGACAACACACACAGAATTTTTGTGGATTGAATGTTGTCAGCTACACCCAGTGTATTTGGCTAAACTACTTGTCAACTTCCACTTACAGTCTCTACAGCATAAAGGCTAATCATTCTGTATATTGAAATAACATCCAGATGGGCATAACAGGCTGCTTGAGGTAACACTGCAAGTGTGCAGAGGACACAGGACAGCTCTGAATTTCTGACCAGATCAACAGGTTTTTTGTACACTTGTCAAACCGGTATATAAAAGAGACCAGAAGTGATCAAATAGAGAGGTTAATGGTTAGGGTTCACATATATACTTTAAACTAACATCTGATTTAACAGACTGGTAACACGTTTACTATTAGAAGAGCCATGAGTCATTACAAAAGTGGCACCCAAAATTGACAGCGTGAGGGGGGAGAAAATCACTTGCCCACTGTCATGGGGCTTCTAGGGAGGCAGACCTGGAGCATGTTACACATTGCACCCTATATATGAGTGTAATGTGTAACTTGCTCTGAAAAGTGAATCTATTCTTTAAGGCTGGAGATCAACTTTAAGTTCCCTGCAGACATCAGAGAATGTCCACCTGATATTCTTGTTATATACCGGGGAACACGGTCAGTGTTGATGGGAGAATACCTCCTGGGGAACTGCACCAGCGGGGAGAATGCACAGTGGTTATTGCTAGCAGCTATAGCCACTGTCAATAACTGCATGAAAAATCCAACAGACTGGATCAGACTGTTCAACAAAAAAAACTGACCGCTCTGGTCGGAGCCGCTGTACTAACTATCCAACGTTAGTACAGCGATCTCCTCCACTGAGCTGTTGTGTTCTGACATACACTGCCATACACATAGGCTGAATGGCGGATGGTTTTTATTGAACCGGTCGACGTCTACGGACATTCGACCATGTGTATAGGGTTGAGTGTGCCCAAAATCCTCTATGTGAACTTTTTCTCTGGGAGAGCTGATGCTTACTCAAGTGAAACAGGAGATAAATGCTCCTCCTACACTTTTTATTGGGATAAACGTGGATGTTCTTGTGATCTAGTCCTATATGTTGGCACCGTAATCATTCAGTAGCCAAGTTATGCATAGCTCAGAGTCCATTGTAATGTTTGTAGGCAGCGGCAGGGTTTGCTCATATAGCATGGGTCGGCTCTCTTGTACTAGTTCCATTGTCCAAGTTGTCTTGTTAGGGACATTATTGTTTACATTCTTTAACCACTTGCTTACTGGGCACTTAAACACCCTTCCTGCCCAGACCAATTTTCAGCTTTCGGTGCTCTCACACTTTGAATGACAATTACTCAGTCATGCAATACTGCACCCAAATACATTTTTTGTCCTTTTTTTTCCCACAAATAGAGCTTTCTTTTGGTGATATTTGATCACCTCTGGGTTTTTTTATTTTTTGCGCTATAAATGAAAAAAGACCGAAAATTTTGAAAAAAAACGCATTTTTCTTTGTGTCTGTAAAATTTCTGTGAAATTTAGCAAATTATTAATTTTTCTTCATAAATTTTGGCCACAATTTATACTGCTACATATCTTTGGTAAAAATAACCCAAATTAGTGGATATTTTTTGGTCTTTGTGAAAGTTACAGACTCTACAAACTGTGGTGCGAATCATACAAAATTGATCACACCTGATGCACTGGTGACCTATCTCATTTCTTGTGACCCGAACAAGCCAGGAAAGCACAAATACCCCCCAAATGACCCCTTTTTTGAAAGTAGACATTCCAAGGTATTTAGTAAGAGGCATGGTGAGGTTTTTGATGTTGTCATTTTTTTCCCACAATTCTTTGCAAAATGAATAATTTTTTTATTTTTTTCCACAAAATTGTCATTGTAATAGGTTATTTCTCTCACATGTGTATACCACAAATGACACCCCAAAATAAATTCTGATACTCCTATTACGAGTATTACGATACCACATGTGTGGGACTTTTACACAGCCTGGCCACTTAGAGAGGCCAAAAATGCAGGGAGCGCCATCACGTGTTCTAGGAGCATAAATTACACATCTAACTTGTTGACTACCTAGTACACTTTTGAAGGCCCTGGAGCACCAGGACAATGACACGTGACACTGATGTGGCACTGATGACAGATGGCACTGATACGTGGCACTGATGACACGTGACAATGATGTGGCACTGATGACAGATGGCACTAGTACGGGGCACCGATGACACGTGACACTGATGACAGATGGCACTAATACGGGGCACTGATGACACGTGACACTGACAGATGGCACTAATATGTGGCACTGGTGACAGATGGCACTTATATGTGGCACTGATATCATGTGGCACTAATACGTGGCACTGATATCATGTGGCACTAATACGTGGCACTGATATCATGTGGCACTAATACGTGGCACTGATGAGAGATGGCACTAATACGTGGCACTGATGACAGATGGCACCGATACGTGGCACTGATGACACGTGACACTGATGACAGATGGCACTGATAAGTGGCATTGATGACACGGGACACTGATAACAGATGGCACGTGACACTGACAGGTGGCACTGATGACAGATGGCACTGATACGTGGCACTGATGACAGATGGCACTAATATGTGGCACTGATGACACGTGACACTATGGCACTGATGACAGATGGCACTGACGTGGCACTGATGGCAGATGGCACTTATACATGGCACTGGGGACAGGTGGCAGCGGGGACAGATCGCACATTTTTTTTTTCTTTTCTACTTATGGCCGCTGCAGCCGTTCATCTCTCCCTCCTCACATGCGGTCTCTGTGTGAGGAGGGAGAGTGGCGCTGAGAGATGATCTCATATGTTTACATATGAGATCATCTCTCATTGGACACGCCGATCTCGCTGTAAACGGCTGCTGTGATTGGCCGTTTACAGCGACCTGTGACTGGCTGTGTCCGACGGACACGGCCAGCACAGGACTTCCCCGATGCGCGCTCTCAGGAGCGCACAGTAGGGAAGTAAACAGGAGGACGACCAGGGACGTCCACCCGGCAGGGAGCGTCCGCGCTGAAGCCGTCTATCGGCTATAGCGCGGGCGCGAAGTGGTTAATATAGCAAAAAAAATTATTATAGATAACTTTTTAGCATCGTTTTAATCTAAAAGGAAGGTTTTAATCTTATGTGGGCACATCTTAAAATAGGAAATTGGAATAAAACATATTCTTTGTTTGTTCTGTC
This sequence comes from Lithobates sylvaticus, assembly GCA_028564925.1. Lineage (NCBI taxonomy): Eukaryota > Metazoa > Chordata > Amphibia > Anura > Ranidae > Lithobates > Lithobates sylvaticus. Next base: position 605,116,444 of record CM053026.1, read on the forward strand.
TACGCTGACATGCGGAGCCAAATACCATATAGCTGACATATTAAGTCATTATGGAACGAGTGAACGATGCAAATAATGAAGTGTTTGCTCATATTAGCTTGATTCTCCAGAGCATTTGGTCGAGGGACAGGAACTTTGCAGATTCTAATATATTTATAGACCTTGTGCCAAGCTGTGAATTATAATATATCAAGCCTTCCATAAATTACCTTTTTATATGCCTATGATTACATGGAAGCAGACTTTATTTTAGTTTGTCAATATACAGATGTACACGAAGGTCAGAGAGATTTATTATTGACTAACGTTTTTCTTGGTTTATTTACTCCTAGTTATTGTGAAGTGATTTGCCATTCTCTTTTGTGAAAGGTTCTTAGGGGACTGATTTGCTATAAATCCAGTAGACATGACAGTGTTCAGTGGATTTCTGGCTGTGTAACCTCTGCGGACTTGTGAAAACCACATTCAGGATAATTTGCTCAGACCTTTACTTTTTGAAGAGTTGAGCTTAAAATATTTGGAATACAATTGACTGTTTCTTATTTTTCTCCCGAGGATACACTTGTATGCTTCAACTATTGTGATTTTTTTCTTAACTGTAAAAAGAGATATTTTTTGGAGTAAATGGATGAAGTGAGATAATGAGGAACACACAGGAATGGCTTGAGAAAGAGGGCAAGTTCTTATTTTAAAGCAATTGGATAAGGGAAAGTAGGTGTTCACCTCGTTACCTACAAAACTTTAACCAATACAAATCAGCAAGCCTTTGTATATTTACGCCCCTAAGCAATTTGTAAATCTTACTCGGTTGTTTGGAGGGTTTCAGATAAAGGTGTAACGTTTTATGTCAGAGCTGCATCTGTGTTATCCCGGTGGTCTGCAAGAACAAGTTTGCGTGATTAGCATTTTTTACAGGCACTGGTAGAGCTCTCCTTAAAGAAGTTGAGACATTCTCATATGTGGCTTTTCCAAATGTGTCCTCAGCAAAGTTACTTCTGACAATTGGTGCTTAATATACAATCTATGCACACATCTGTTAAAATTAGACCATCTGAACTTTGCCCCTAAGGGGCAAGGTGTCCTTTAGGGGTTCAGGTCACAGGAGTTTTGGTGAACCCAGTGGGAAGTCTGTGAAACCCAAACAATGAAAGCCAAATTTTGCTATTTTTCCTGGCTATTTTCCATGGCTAATTTGAAGGCTGTTGTTAACAAAAAGGGCATTGGTAGCTGGGTACAGCCATGTTGAAGTACCAATAAATTATTTGGGAAAATACCATTCACCGAAGAAATGGAATTTAATATTGCTTAAATAGCAATAAAAAATTCTTGCTGGTGTCAATAGTTACCCAGAATCCATGGCTGGTTTGTTCTCAAATACTAGCTGGCCGGGAATCTTTCATTTTATGAGAGCACTTCAGCTGGTGGGGTCGTCAGGGTGTCAGGGCAACATTGTCTGCTCATCATGCTGAAGGGTCATCACAATTGATGCTGGATCTGAATTTCTGGACAATGTGGATGATGATGGATTTGTGGGACATTGTTTGCTTTTTTTTTTTTTCATCAAATCTTTATTAAAGAACTTTTTAACAGTGTCAGTATCCTTTTATTTACATTATTTTGGGAAAGAGTAATAGGGGTACACATGTACCCCATATGATTTTCCCTACTGGATGGTGGAATATCCTTATTATAAATGGGGTTTCCATATTCAGATAAAGGAGTTGAAAGACATGCAACGTGGTTTGTTACAGCGAGGGGGGTTTGCATGCTTGCTGCTCCCGTCAATTTTCTGGCCTCCCAGGCAGCGTGACTGGATAAGGGTCTGGTTGAATTTTTAGGGGGATCTCACATTAGTATTTTTTTATTAAAGGGACAGTTTACAGATTTTTTTAAATGGTGTGGAAAAAAACAGCGTAGGGTTTCTATTAACAATATGAGGTCAGTTTGTCTGGCGGTTTGTTAAACTGTCAGCATGCTAGGTTTTGGTGGAACACTCATCCCTAGTGGCTCAGTCTTTGTGCATAGTCAACGTTATCCCTTCATTTAATCTTTTAGAATACTGTAAAAAAAAAAACATTTGGGATCAACAGGCTGGATATTCATAGTGGAATAAACATAACCATTACTAAAAGTGTTAACATTTTTGTGTATTCAGTTTACAGAAAATGAATTGCCATGGTTTAAGATTAAGCTGTCTACACAAAAGGAATAATAATTAAGTAGCATAATCTCCCATAAATGCCATGCTCTCCATAGCTTTCTGAGACCTTATCGTGTCAAAGTATATAAGCATTTCAAAGCTTGTCTTTTTCATAATTTTGTTAAAGTGAATATTTTATGTTGTATCCAACAGGAAAGCAAAGATGTGATGATGTATGTGTGTAACGCAAACCCTGACATTTATTGCATTCCTAAATAGAAAGGACTTGTCAATACAGTATATACAGGGCCGTCTTCTGTCTTAGATATTTTTGGAGAAAAGAATTTGCAGAAATTTGAAAACTAAAATAGGCTAAAATGATACCCATTGTAAGTCTGAAGTGACATTGAAATAGGACTCTAAAGGTCAGAGGTTGTCTATTTACATGCAAGAGAATGCGTGTCTATTGTATTGCTTTCCCTTTGTAAAGATGTGAACCAGACCAGTAGAAAATCCCAAGAAGGATGCAGTCTGTTATCCTACTTGTTAAACCTCTGTAACTGTATGCCATCTTTAAAGTGTTTGTAAAGGTTCTTTTAATATTAATGTTATACCCACCAACTATTTGCATTGGTTTTGCACAGAGCGGCGCCTAACTTCCTTTCTTGGGTCCCTCGCTGGTGATCTTGGCACCTTCTCTTCCTTAAGGGGCTTGCTATGGGGGCAGGCTCTATAGACACACACACACACAGCACCCCCCCCCCCCCTCAAACTTGACTGACTGTAGCAGAAGCCAATGGTATATTGAACCCTGGCTTTTTTTTTTTTTTTTTTTTTTAAGGTACATATACCGAAGCAATCGCCTTCCTCTGTGCATCTTCTCAAAGCTGATGCTTGAAGGAGATGGCTTTTTTTTCCTCTTTCATTTCAATTACTCCAAACCAGGACGATCTTCTCCCATTTGCTCTATACAGAGAGCATGTTCTACAGGCTCAATAGATGGCTCAAATTTCAGCCGGTTCAACAGAGACCGCCTGAGAGGCGACTCATCTATGGGCAGGCTGATTGTACCCAAGTCAATCCATTGATAATTTGAGGGAAAAAAAAAACATTTAAATGTGGTGATCCCAGATAATATTGAAATGATACAATCGTATGCGAAACATGTCAGAAAACCGTGTTCAGGTGTTCTTTATTAGACCAGAAAATATTCAGGTTGAAATATCAAGTTTTTTAAGACGCAATTAAATGTCGATGCGTCTCTCGGGTAGGGTGATGCCATTCACCAGAAATATCTATCCTCGAAGATTACATTTTTTACTCTTATTATATACAACAGCGAACATTTTTTTTTTTTATACTGTAAGATAAGAGCTTATTGTGTGGTGCTCTGACTTACAAACATTCTTTTGATGTTTACATTCAGTAAAATGTAATTTAAAATAGCATACTACAAGGATTAATCTTTAGCTAAGATATAGGTGCTAAACACAAAGGCATTATGGAACCGTGTAAATACCTTGACTGTCTTCACCTTATGTGTTGAAGAGCAAGAGATCATTGTCTAAAAGTAGAGGGTAATGGTTACACACCTCTGGTTACCAAAGACAAAAAAAATACTTTGCAGCTTAACAATTTTTAGATGTGATGGCTGTATTAGTTTTGTTTAAATATTTTTTCCCGTTTTGTTTTCACCTGGTGAGTGTTATTTTATTTTTTTACTTCCTTGTACAGACCAGGCTGTATAACAAAATTGACAGTTAATCCAGCCTTACATGGTTCAAATCTGGGCTGGTTCAGCAGGAACCGGCCAAGATTTGAAGCATTTAATTGGCAGGCTGAATGTATCAAGTTCATCGAGGCTGGATTAATTATGATCATCACAAGTGGCTGCTATAGCCGCTAGCGACAATCTCTGACTTCTCCCAGCAGGACCGGCATCCCCCGCACTTTGGTCCGCACTGGATTCCTGTCTGATTTCACAGTTCACCCTGTGATCTGCGGACCAATTTGGGGGTGTCAGTTACTTTACATTGACGCCCACAGCGGTTCACAGAGAGCAGTGTGAACTGCCTGCGAGGGAGATGTGGTGCGGGAACCAGCACAGGAATCGCGCTGGTTCCCACATCGCACAAGTGTGAACCGGGACTTAAACGCAAACCACCAAAAAGTGTACCAAGCTAATTTGAACCAACCCTTAGGGCTCTTTCACACGGACGGACCGTATGTCCGTTTTTCATCCTTCCGTTTTCGGATGAAAAACGGACATACAGCTATCCCTATGGGATAGCGGGTGTCAGCGGATGAGCATCCGCTGACACCCGCTCTCGTCCGTGCCCGCCATGCTCCGTTTCTGCAGACGGAGGAAAACCCCATTTTTTCATCCGTCTGCAGAGCGGATCGGGTGACGACGGACTGTACGGTCCGTCGTCACCCGATCTCCCATAGGGGAGAGCGGCGCTCTGACAGGTCCGTCCCTGCACAGAGTGCAGAGACGGACCTGTCATCTTCTGCTCAGCGGAGATCGCTCCGGCGATCCCCGCTGAGCAAGCGGCTATCCACGGGGCGGATCTGCACTGATCCGCCCCGTGTGAAAGAGCCCTTAAGATCCAAATCTGCTAGTGCATCTAACATTACCTTCTCCTTAAAATGGTCATTGCTGCAGTCCAAAGGTGTCCCCGTTGCACCTCTATTCTGAATGGGGACACCTTTAGACAGAAAGTGTTACTGGCTGAAAAATAAAAACAAATCCAGCCACTACATGCAAGAATAGTTACACTGCATTATATTCGATTTTTGTTTTTGGGTTTAATACTGCTTTACCTTATAATTAGCCTGTGTTTTATTTACATGTATGGCACAGAGCTCAGACACAAAGTGGGGAGCTGCCTTCTTAGAACATGAATTATTCTCTGACCCGAGCTAGCATTGCACATGGTGGGTGTCAGGTAGCTTATAGCTAAGCATGGCCCTCTGTTTCTTACAGCGCAGGCAATGTGGTCTGTGTTTATACAGGATGAATAGAAACATTGAGCCAAGTTCCCTTGTCTCTGACCCTGCTGCAGTCATGGAAAAGTTTATTTTAGCAGGGATTTCCAGCTGCATAAGGCACATTCGTCTGCATTAAAACATATTCTCACTTCTAATACACTGCTACCATTTAACATGGAAACATTAACAGCATACCTGGTGTGCAGCCTCATTATAAACAGCGTCTGTTGATTTAAATGGGGGCAGACTTTATTTTGGCCCGCATTCATTTTTGTTGTTTGAAGGTGTGACTGCCCCCACATTTAGTAAGCAGGGTGTGGGGGTAACACTTAAGACTGTCAGTCAGCAATCTCCTTGATATTGGCTTCTTTGCCCTTTCCCTGGTGTGCTCATAATACATTCATTGATTTGTTAGCGTGCAGTAGCTGGGCTTGCTGTGCAAATATCTCTTACAATGAAGCTTTGTTGGGACTCGAGTGTGGTGGTACCAGCATGTGAGCTCCCACAAGGAACATACAGAGCAACGTATCTCACAATCTAGTGGTGTTCTGCCTCTAGCTGCTAACATATCCCTTCTCAGTGGTTGTTGGGAGTTGCAGCGTTCTGTTGTGGGTGTGATTTTCACATGTTCGCTGTTCATATTTCAGATTTATCATTGTAGATTTTCTCTCTAGTGGCTGGATTTTTTTTGTGACCATGTGTCTGGTTGTGCCTCATGCAGCATGGCATGAGCCCTTAAATGGGCTATTGTTGTCTAGCAGTCTGGGCAGACCGATCAACATTAAGGCCTCATGCATATGGCGTTGAGCTTCTTTTTTTTTTTTTTTTCTTCTTTTACAGCCTGTAAAATAGGTGTCAAACCTATTTTCATCACATGAGTAATTATAATTGCCCCCAATTGTCTTGGGTTGTACCTGTAAGACTATATAAATGTATCTACTCTCTCTCTTATTAAATAATTGCCTCTGCACTTGATTATTACTGGTTTTAGTAATAATTTAAACTATGAAGGGCAGATGCAAACCAGCAAGGAGCCCACTCACCCTCCAATAATGCAAGTCTGAAAAGGAGGGTTGCACATTGCTGGTGTCATCCACAAGAAACTTTATTGCTCATAGCTCAGAACATTGTTCTGCCAAGGTTCTACTACATGTGCTCTGTCACCGTGTGCAACCCTCCTTTTCATCTGGCATAGAATTGTTTTGTTCTTATAATAATTTTAAACAGATTCCCAGAGCACTCCCCACCCCCTCTTATATCAAATGTCAATAGTACCCCACCCTCCTTTACATCACAGTGTACCCCCTTTACTTTGTGCTGCTTCCAGGAAGAAGCTGGGGTTGGTGCTGGGAAGCAGAAAGTGCAGGGTCTGGAGGAGGACCGGAGGAGGGCTGGAGTTAGCTGCTGGAGTCTGTTGAATGCTGACATCAAAAGAGGTGGAAATAAGAGGGTGCTGCGGCTGTACAGAGAGCAGAAGGAATGTGAGGGATGGGTTTTGGTGTCCTTTCTGCTTCCGATGTGGGGTGGGGGGGGGGGCAGAGACGAGCCTCTCTTCGGCTTCACAGAGAAGTGCAGGATCTAACGAAGGAGTTCTGTTCCCCTCTCTGCTGCCAACTGCTGAGATGAGATAAGGTGGGGGCAAAGACGGGGAGGGTGCTGCAGGTGAGTGTGAGGGCCACATGAAATGACCTGCGGGCCTTGTGTTTTGACACACATGCTGTAAAAGCACCTCTATGTAAGTCTATGTGTACATGTAGGCTTTTACAGGTGTATTAGAATAGGAACATTTACAGGCAGAAAAAAAAAATCTCAAAGGCGTATTTAGGAGAGAAAAATATTCTGAACTTGCCTAAACGCATGTAAACACTAAACATGTCTAAGAGTTTGAGTGTTCATGCATTCCAAAGCCCAGAATAAATCATTTCCCTGACCAATGGAATCCATTAACACTTAAAAGCTAAAAAAAATTCATGGCACACCTGAAAAGATTTAACAATTTTTGTGGTCAGCAGTAAATGTAATATACAAAAGCAGCAGTCTTGTGTGATCCCCAATATTATTTATCACTGATATATAATATTGGGGATCACATGAGACTGAAGCTTTTGTATATATTATATTTTCCTTCTGATAAAATATTTGGGGAATGGGGAGCACACAAGACTGCTGCTTATATTTCCGTCACCATCTCTTCTCTCGTTTTGCCTTCTCAGCTCCACACTGTGTGGGACAGCCAGGGACTGCGGGCTCCTCTGCTCTGTTGTGGGTGGGATTGGAGGAGGGAAGGATGTTGCGTTGAGGCACGCCGTGCTCTGCACCTCATTGGCTGGAAGGGCCTGGCGCGGCACCCGTCCTGGCACACTGCAGGCAGCCATAGCCTAATCGGATTCGCGATCCGGATAGGCAGGGTCTGTTGGCGACGAACATTAATTAATTCGCGGACAGGCCAGGCAGCACAGATGACCATGTCCGTGTGAGGCCTGCACACTTGCTCAGTGAGTGACAGACAGCACTATGCTGGCGGAGCCTTTGCGGTGTGGCTCGGGTGCATCCACCGCCGGGCCTGGCGACCAAGATGGATGATCCCACGGCACACAGTTTGAGAAACACTGGCCTAAACAGACCCCCTGTGTGCATAAGGCCTAATGATGTGGTAAGCCCAAACATTTGTATTCCTTTTAGGAAGGCACCTGGTTGCCTCTATGTGAATAATTATTATTATTATACACAATTTATATAGCGACAACAGTTTATGCAGCGCTTTACAATGTATAGGGGGGACAACACAATTACAGTACAATTCAATACAAAAGGTACAGGAGGGCCCTGCTCGTAGAGCTTACATTCTAAAGGGAGGGGGTGGTGGTACAAAAGGTAATAGCTGCAGAGAATGATTTTATGGGGGTGGCTCGGGACAGTTGTTAGGTGGGTGTGGGATAGGCTTTCCTGAATAAATTAGTTTTCAGGGATCTCCTAAAGGTGGACAGGGTAGGGGCTGATCGGACATACTGGGCCAGGGAGTTCCAGAGGATGGGAGAGGCTCTGGAGAAGTCCTGAAGGCGAGCATGGGAGGAGGTAACAAGGGAGCTAGAGAGCAGGAGGTCCTGGGATGAGCAGAGGGGACGATTTGGGCAATATCTGCAGATGAGGTTGGTTATGTAGATGGGGGCGATGTTGTGAATGGCCTTGAATAATGTAATCAATTATGCTGTATACTTAGAAGCAATATTTGTAGATAATTATACACACAATAAATATTTACAGTAAGCAGTTCACATGCATATACAAATCAAAGTTGTAAAGGTTATATTTTCATTCTTTCTGACCTAAAAAGATTGATAAAAACACCATATGTGTTGTGATGTGTGATTTCCAGCTCTCTTTTCTAATTCTATCCCTGCATGTCTATTATGCTAGTATGGTTAGACGCATCCTACTTATTTTTAATCCAGACCAGAGACCACAATGTTCTTTATTAAGTGTGTTGAGCCCACGTTCACTTTGTGGCGATTTGACATGTCAAATCGCATGCCAAACCGGCGACTATTGCGGCGGTGCCACACCGATTCCCAAAAGTAGTTCCTGTACTACTTTTGGCATCCTCCCGGGGGGGGGGGGGGGGGGGGGGGGGGGGGGGGGGGGGGGGGGGTGGAGGGGCGATTTGTATAGATATCTGTGCAGGAACCCGCACAGATGTCTGTCAAATTGCCCCTGAAGTTGGCCTGACATGCGGGTATGAAATGGTGTTCAGCTGAACCTCGGCTAAATCACCAGTTTGGTTAGGAGTTCTAATAGATCATAACAATGTATTTTCAAACGCCCTCGCTCTGCTAGAGAATGTTTTGTGTGAATTTGTAGCTTTGTCCACGGAGAGCACTTCTTTTCTGCACAGCTAAATAAATATATATAGTAACTCGTTGGGATGTCAGCTCATTGTTTGTAGTATGATGTTAGGCAGGTAAAACAAATATGGAGCAGAGTGTTCTCATGGGGAAATGACATCAGGTCTGGTAAGAGAAGGCTCAAAGGTTGTGCAGAGTATTTTGTAAAGCTTCGTGCACACATACACCTTTGGCCTCATGTTGGATTTTGTTGCTTTAGGTTTATCTTGTTTTATATATCACACAATAAGAGATGCAGTAATACACGTGGGCCCAGGTGTCTGTCGTCGGTTGGAAGGTGTGATAACACAAGTGGAATCTGAGAACAGGTTTTCTGTTGCTGGACTTCAATACCTGGAAGCCAGGAAGAGATCCCCTTTGCCCCAGATATCTTCGATCACATTGCAGACATTCCATGCATGCCCTGCTGAAAACCGTGAATGCAGGACTTTTAACATCATTTGGTAAATATAATAACATTTGTGTACTATGAAGGGAAGCTGTTCTGTGCCAAAAATCTGATTGACATTGAGTTGGGTAATAATCCAAAGGTCAAGGAAAATCTTAAAGTGTAAAATGTGTACTGTGAGTGATTTGTCTATCGTGTATAATCAGAATTTAGCATTCACTGCTTGATTTGTCTTGCATTTTGGTCTCCTAAAATGGTCTAATAGAAATATTGGCAGTCTATACAAGTAGAAGCAATTAATGTATCCCCCTCCCTGTACTACGTGATTTTTTTTATTTTATTGTATTATTTAATATCTGCAGATAGAACTCTTCAATACAACCATTTTTATTTAGTTTGATTATCCTCCTTATGCTACTGGTTTGGTTCCATATATCAAATGTGTGTGTGTGTTATGTTGCTCAGCTATTTATTACATTAGGTAGAGTTTTATTCATTAATTCTTTTTGATTTTCACACGAATTCCTATAACATTTTGTAAGCCGTGGCTGCATCTTGTGAGAACAGCGACTGTCAACTGCACATACAGTGTCAAAGGTTGTTTTTCCTGCAGATTAGTAGACATTATTGGGTTGGCAAGATGCTTTCCAACACTGCTGTCCAGTAACTATGATATCAGCCATAGCAGCTCCACAGAAGAGTATGGTATGTCTAATGCCTGGTACACACTAATAGTTTGTTTTTGGGTTGATCTTCCCCACTGAGTTGTTGTCTTCTGACAGGGGGAGGGCCCTCCCGCCAGAACGCTCCGGTCAGCTGCTAGTTTTCCAGCATGCTCAATCAGCTTCTGTTGGACTGACTGACATACACATGGGCCAAATGTTGGCCAGTTTTTATTGAACCGGCCAATGTCTTCTGACATTCGGCCCGTGTGTACAGAGCTTTAATGCCTTCCCCATTCATTACTGAATGTAAGAAGCAGGCTCCTCCAACACCTCCCTGTAGAATCAATGAGAATGCAGGTCAGGAGGAGGTCAGATAATAGAATGACCTCAAAAGCATCTCAAACTCTGTGAACAGATTGTTAATGTCACTTGCATTGAAATCTTTAGACAGTACAGACAGCTATTATGTGACATGGGTCATAGTAAAATTTCCTTAAAGCGGAGTTCCGCCTTCCCCTCAAAAAATTTAAAGTCAGCAGCTATACATAGTGTAGCTGCTGACTTTTAATATTAGGACACTTACCTGTCCTGGAGTCCAGCAATGTCAGCACCGCAGATGTTTACATCGGCTGTCCGGTGCTGCCACCACCATTGCCAGTGTGGTAACCCGGCAGTGAAGCCTTTCAGCTTCATGGCCGGGTCTCCACTGCGCATGTGCGAAGCGCGGCTGCGCTCTCCTACTGGCCCGACTGAAGGAGGAGGAGGGGGCAGGACTTCTGATGTACCTCATAGTGGTGAGGTCCAACGAAAGTGGGGACATGGTACCTGTCAAAAACAGGTACCCGCTCCTCCCTACCCCCAAAAGGTGCCAAATGTGACACCGGGGGGGACGGGGACGGACGGATAAGCGGAAGTTCATCTTTTGGGTGGAGCTTCACTTTAAAATGATGCAATGGCTCATTATCAGACCTTGGCAGCACATATTTTCACACAATGTGAGTGTAATATTGGCCTAGAATTGAGAAAAAGTTCTTCCTGTACTGATGTGAAAGCCCATTGTTTTGTGTATATATTGACTGAATAACATGGATACTCGTAAGCAGATGTGCATCACCCAGTTTTGCATTTCCCGAGCTGTGTTAGGAAGGTAAACATACGTATTATACCAATGTGAGCCAAAGATTAACCCTACACTGTCATTTCTGACTTCAAATGAATCAATTTAAGCCTATATGATATCTAGATGTTAAAGTCCATCCATTTATGTTGAACCTGCTCAGGGAACTTTGGATAACTAATTGTGACCATCTTGTATTTTCCCCAGATATATCACTATGCTTCCAAGTTTTATTTTAAGATCTTCTAAAACAGCTAGTCAGATTGTTTTATTGTGATGCAATACTACTGGAGACCAGCAGGGAGGAATTTGTGAATCAAACGATAGTCCCAAAGTAAATAGGCTACAAATAAACTAGAACTCCGTACATATTCTGCAGTCTCTTCCCTGGAATCTTGGCTAAATACATCTACAGAAAATATTTTTATATTGGAAAAGATTATTTACTCTGCTGTCTTCAAGTATATACCTGGATATGTGATTTTATACTTGTCCTCAATTATGTTCTCAGAATAACGTTGGTGACAACAAATCCTTCCGGTGAATGCTTTTCCTTTCCCCTTTGTGTACTGTTAAAGGGTAGTCGTGACTGGGCATATGTAATAAGTATAATTCATCATTTTTTTTATTAAGAAACTATCTAATGACATACAAAGCTGGTGACCTATCACTCTAAATTATGCCTTTAAATAGGATCAATGGAAATGAGTTTGTTACGTGTAATTACATGTATTGACTTCTGCTGTTAAATCACTGAACCCTGCAACTGATGCGCTCTTTAATGTTTGCCTTTTATAGACAGTGAATGAATATGCATCATAGAGGATGATAAATGGGCCCTATTTGTACACGTCTTTTAAGTGTCTCATTAGTCTCTAACTGCTAGTTACCGTTCTAAACATGCATTAAGCATATAGTAGATATGAATATGAGATACCCCGTCGGTAAGGTTTACATGAAATGTATAAACTCCTGGACAAGACAAAGAGAAACTATTGATGAAGATGATATAATCACACATCAACTCTAAAATGTGCAATTTGGGAGCAAATGGATGTTTTGTATTTGAGTTATGCCTCTGACATTTTCTAGAAAATTATAAAGCTCAGTTCTTCAAGCTGAACTCCAGGCATAAAACCTTTCCGTGAAATCTATCCCTTAATTGCCACAAATTATATATACAGTAATACCCCACTTTTAAGTACACAATGGGGTTTATTTACTAAAGCTGGAAAGTGCAAAATCCCTTCTGCATAGAAACCAATGAGCTTCTAACCCCAGCTTGTTCAATTAAGCTTTGGTAATAAAACCTGGAAGCTCATTGGTTTCTATGCAGAAGTGAGCCTGATTTTGCACTTTCCAGCTTTAGTAAATAAACCCCATTGTGTACTTAAAAGTGGGGTATGCCTGTATCCAATTTGTTTGCACCAAATGCCCTTGCAAACTTCGATATTGTAAAAATAATGGTAACATCATCTGTGGGCTACACATATCCTTTGAAAGCAGAGCTATGGTAGGGACTGAGCAGGTCCTCCCATTACAACTTGCCTGTAGAAAATTACAGAGGGAGCAGACCCAAGACCTGTCATCCTGCACAAGGAGAGAGATCAGAACTGACCGGTCTTTACTACAGGAAATACCAGCGCGGAAGTACAGATGTTGTTTTATGCAGGATTGCTGCACACATGTGAAGGAAATACAGATGTGACACAGATAAACCCCCCCCGTACACATGGGCCGAATATCGGGTGCCATCGGCCGGCTTCTGTCAAAGGGGCATGACCGAAAAAGGTCTGGTGATCAACATCCGATCAGCACTCTCGTCCAATGGCTGATAGTGCTGACCGGTGTTTTTTGGTGGGGGCGGTCTCCCTGTCAGAAGACAATAGCTTGGTGGGAGAGATTGCTGTACTAGCATTGGATAGTTTAGTACAGCGGCTCCTCCCGAGCGTTTCCGTTTTTTTTTTTTATTCAGCCCGCTGGGTTGAATGGAAAAAAACTGCTAGTGTGTACCAGGCTTTAGATTCACATAACAATAAACTCACTTCTTGTATTCAGATATTTGCTTTTCCTCGAGTTCAGACTTCAGAAAGAGTGTATATTCAGATTCTCTATCGCTCACTCATAGATTGAAGCCAGTTAAATTACTCTAAAATAGAACATTTTCTTTAGAATAATCTGACCATGTGCAAGCTTGCCTGAGATATATTGGCAAGTATGTACTGAGCAGAAATACGGCATCATGGAAGAGAAGCCACTACTGGTATGGGCTAGGTTGCTACCTTATATTAGGCAGATTTTTGCTGCAATATCTGTTGGGTTTCTCTGGATACAAAAAAATGTACATGCTTTCAGAGAATATTTAACCATTAGGTACACGACTGAAATGGCACAACTAATGAGGTGCTCTATTTATTGGCAGTTGCAGACCTTCTTATGTATGTATGGCGATGGATGTGTAATGTATTCTCAAAAGTTAGCTGATTCATAGAAAATATATTCAAATATGCAGCAATCATATATTTGTTTTTAAAGAGAAATGAATGGAAATTAAATTCAAGTCTCAACTTGGCAAAGTGAACCCTTGACATACGTTTGACAAGTTTTGAACTGTAGTCCCGAGTGTTGGCTTTGTTTGGCTTTGGTTGCCTTTTGAATATTTAATAGCAAAACGGGTCTTCAATGGTTTGGACTAAAACTGATGACCCTAACTTTAGGTCATCAGTTTTGGTGTTCTGTCCTAGGTGTTCCCCGGCCTTTCTGCTAAGATGTGAATACTTGTTCAGTCTCCCCTTATGATCAATGTTAATTTTAGAGCCTCGCACACCCAGGTTCCTATTGAATAAAAAGAAGCCTGCAGGCTAATTGGAAGATACAAGGTCATTTTAAAATAAAATCATTATTAAAGAACTTGTGAGGGTAGAAGTATGGGGGCTGACATTGCTGACTTGCTTGTAAAGTATAAGCGCTATGATTGTTCTGATACTTTGGGCCATGGCACTCTAGAAACTTTGTAGCTGAGATTTATGACCCTGCTTGCTTTCTTTGGGGATTATAACTAGCTACAGCGTTAAAGAGTTAATAAACCTGCAAAAGTAAAATCAGTCTGCATATGCAGTGATGCATGCTTGTTATACTCATTGTGGAACCTAAGGGGTTAATCCTGCACATAGTGTTTAAAGGCAGTTTGATCCTGTCGTCTCCTTTTACTGTCCCCTATCCATCTTCTGATAGTACAGAGCCTTGGAGGCAGTCGCCTGCACATGCTCAGTTTGATGCTTTTTACTTGAGATTTTTTTTTAATTTTTTTTTTTGTGGGGGGATATGTGATTAGCACAGGGCCAATCAGCACTGTCCAGACAGAGGGTCAGGGATCATGCAGCCTCATAGGACAGTCAGAGGAGAATGAAAACTACTCCTACAAGCTTTAATCAGACACTCATAGAAGTCACAAGACCGCTAATGAGAAAAGGTATTAAGCAGTTTATATTTACTAAAATAATGGCATTTCCATGTTCTGTGTACTGTGGAAGACCAGATATACTGAATGCAGGGCCCCGGGTTTAGTAACACTTCAGTGCTCTGACTGACTACAATTATCTGGTGTTCCATGTTCATCAGCAGTTATATTGGATAACATGAGTAGTCTACTGGAGTTTGTAATTCAGTCACTAGCTCCCAATGCTGCAATAGTCAATAGTGACTGAGCTACAAATCTTACACTACACAGATCTTTCATTGACTGATGAAAATTGCTGCTGCAGAAGCATTAATGTGACCAAGCTTGTTACTGATCTAATACAAACATGGGAGTCTATCACCTTGTTTTAGATGAGCCCCAAAGTAAGTGCCGTGCACATTTATAAAAAATGAAAAACAGCTGAACTGATGATGACCTTTTTTTTTTTTTTTTTTTTATTTCCTTTAAAGCCGAAGTATGCACATGTACAGAGGCGTTGCTAGGGGGGTGCGGGGGGTGCGGTCCGCACCCGGGTGACACCCGCTAGAGGGGTGACACCCTCCTGATGGTGAGGAAAGCCCTGGTATTTTTTTTTTTTTTTTTGAATTTTTTTTTTTTTTTTTTTTTTTTACCCCTTTAAATCTTCCACATGTTACAACCAACACTGTTTATTTATTTATTTTTTTTCACCCCACCGCCCCCCCCCCCCTGCCTGCTGGGCTGAAACAACACACCTCTAGGCTCCAGCGCCGCAGCCGCGCCTGGTGTGTGTCACTCGCTGTCCTCCTTCCAGCCTGTCACATCTCACACTGCAGAGTGCAGACAGGATAATGACGTCACTACACAGAATCTCCGCTCCGCCCGGCAGCTGCACGCTGTGAAGCTGGCCTCCTCTCCTCTCCAGACGCCCGAATTTTGAAGAGGCGGGGGGGGGGGGGGGGACCGGGGGAGGTGTCCTGGTGTCCGAGCCCAGCCAGGTTGAGGTGTGTGTGTGTGGGGGGCGGGGCCGCCGGCGGGGGGGGGGGGGGGGTGCCATGGTACTGATACAGACACACCACCAAAGAGCTGGTGTGGGAGGAGGGAGGACTGACAAGTATAATAGGGGGGGGGGGGGTGCAAGGTGGTCTGCTAGACACAGCTATAGATAATATATATATATATTATATATATATATATATATATATATATATATATATATATATATATATATATATATATATATATATATATATATATATATATATATATATATATATATATATATATATCTCAGTGGCGGCTGGTGCTCAAAATTTTTGGGGGGGGCGCAAACAAACAGCCTCACTGTGCCATCAAACGCTGCCACTGTGCCCATCAAACGCTGCCACTGTGCCCATCAAACGCTGACACTGTGCCCATCAAACGCTGACACTGTGCCCATCAAACGCTGCCACTGTGCCCCAAGTGCTGCCACTGTGCCCCAAGTTCTGCCACTGTGCCCCTTAAGTGCCGCCACTGTGCCCCAAGTGCTGCCATTGTGCCCCTTAAATGCTGCCATTGTGCCCCAAGTTCTGCCACTGTGCCCCTTAAGTGCTGCCACTGTGCCCCCTGCCTGCCCTCTGCACTTACCTTGTCCCGGTGTGCAGCTGGTGACGGCGTCAGGCGACGAGCGGTGTCTCCGTCGGATGTCTTCTCCCGCGCTCCTCCTGTCTTCTTCTGCTGTGATTGGACACTAGGTGATTGGACGCCTAGCGTCCAATCACAGCGCCTGTGACTTCAGCCAATCAGGTGACAGGTAACAGACCTGGCAACCTGATTGGCTGAGAGGCGGGTCTGTGTTAGGGAAGCGATGTATTCGCTTCCCTAACACAATACTGTGTAATCAGCGAACGCACAGCCGTGCGCCCGCTGTTTACACTTAGGGAAGCCTATTAGAGCACACCGCTCTAATTAATAGGGTCCCCTATTAGAGCTTACAGCTCTAATAGGGGCGCTTCCAGCAACACCCCCCCCCCCCACTGTAATTCAGATGCCCGGCACCCGATCAGGGGCCGGACACCTGAATAGGGGGCGGCAGCGGTGACAATAGATAGATTCATGCAATGCATGAATCTATCTATTGGTGATAGAGCGGTGCAGGAGAGGGGGGGCGGCGCTCCTGCGCCCTCTATGCACGCACCGCCACTGATATATATAGTGTAATATAGCTGGTCCAGCCGCCCCCCTCCCCCCACCAGACCAGCTCACTCAGCTACTGTGCCTATTATATCTAATATAATATAACTGTGTCCAGCAGCACCCCCTCCCCCCCCCCCCCCTTATCAGACAGACAACACTCACTATATTATATTAGCTGACTGAGCCACCCCCACCCTGAGCTGGTCTGATGATGATGGGGGGGGGGGGGGTGTCCACAGACCACAGCACAGGTGTAGACAGACAGTGTCCCACACCCACATCAGATCCATCCAGCAAGCAGAAGGTCACAGCAACATCTTGCCATCTTCCCTGCGGCCATCAGATTCGGTCCAGCAAGCAACACACCGTGTCAGCAGGTCAGTTCCAAAATCCAAATCAAATCATCAATGCCAATGATGCCATTATCTGCTGTCTCCGGGGACAGATCCGATCCAGAGATCACCATACAGTGGGATCTCTGGATCGGATCTGTCCCTGGGGACAGCAGATTATGAAAAGTGTAGGGGCAGAGCTGCGATTAACTCACTCATCGTGTTGGAGCCCTCGGTTAGGTTTCACACCGGGGTGGTGGGTGCGTCGGCGGTAATGTGCTGCCATTTTTAGCGGCACTTTACCGTCAATTTCACTGTGCTATTTGGCCGCTAGCAGGGAGCTTTTAATCCCCACTAGCGGCTGAAAAAGTGTTAAAATCACCCGCAAAAATTATTGGGGGGGGGGTGACACCATGTTGTACCGCACCAGGTGACACCAACCCTAGTGACGCCACTGCACATGTATGTGGATTTATCATTCTGTATGCATGATAGCATGATGCAGATTACTGTATTTATTGGCAAACACTCACTTTTTCACCATGAAAATCAAGTGCAAATAGTGTGTGCGTGTTGTACGCCAATATTAGCTGCCTCAGAGGGGACAGGGAGGGGGGGCGCGACGAGTGCCGTCAGATTACATACAGTGAGAATCTCCTGTTTACTTGGTGGCCTCTGTAATAGGCTGCACTGATGGCAATGGTGAAGCTGCATTGATGTGGACTGATGAGGCTGCATTGATGGCACTTGTGAGGCTGCAGATGGGCCTTGATCAGGCTGCATTGATGGCAATGGTGAGGCTGCAGATGGGCACTGACCCTTATTTTACTTCAAAGTTCCTTATTTAAAATGTTTGTTTTTTTCCTGAAACTTCCCTCTTAAAATGAATGTGCGTGTTATGCGCTGATAAATACGGTAAGTCAGTAAAAAATATGTTTTAATTCTAGTGAGTTCAGAACTTTGCTTTTGCCATTTAGCGCAATAATAGTTTGAAGCAGCTGGCATTTTCCTTCTAAATCATTGGTGTCCCTAAACTGCATTGCCTCCAGAAAACATTTTGGACCGAGCATTGGGTAGTGTAGTTTAGGATTCAGGTGAGTTGTCACCCAAACTGTCTGCTAATGTGGTGGTGAAAGGGTTGTGCCGAAGGTATAATTCTAAGAGGCCATGCCACTACATATAGAATGATATCTCTAGCTTACTGAATTGTTGGAAGCAATTTGGTGGGTGCAGTATTTTTTAGTGGAGGCTAGTTGAACCAGTCCTTTAGCTTTCTAGTTATTGGTTTGAAGAAGGGTTGACTGAGACTACCTGAGTGCTGTAACATAATTTCTCCATTACTTATACTATACTGTATGCTTGCAATTGAAAACTGATTTCTGTTGTTGGCACCAGTGGCTATGGCTCCATAGACTTCAATGAAATTTTGCATCAAATACACATGAAAAACGCATGTACATATGTTTTTGGTGTTTTCCTGCTTGACAACAGACACCTCCTGGATGCTGGACTCTTTGTGCGCTTTGGGAAAACACACAAAAGCTGTCTGATCTAATGGAAGTCTATGGCAGGCATTGGGTACTTTGTGCTGCACCTGTGCTGTAGGAAAACCGCAGCAGTTCAGTGTGAAAGCAAAGGGTGGACATATCAAGTATTGATTTGGATTTGTTCTTTTATGGACTTTGCATTGCATTATATCCCTTTACAACATATTTTCTAAGTGCCTACAGCTTGTGCATAGCACTGTATATATTTATGTTAATTGAAAATTTGTAGAATTCTCCTAGTTTGACTATGTATTCAGTGTAAATGTATTCAAAGAGACATACTCCCAACACATTGGTAAGATTGCTACCTAAACAAAGGTGCAATTTGGGATTTAGTCCACCTATACAACAGTATTCCAAGCCTCATACATTTTAGTCTGGGAATTAACAAGAGGTAGGAGCGAGTTATAGAAACTTAAAAGTTACCTTTTTGTTAAAGATGTTGATAAACTAGCAAACTAAAAGCATAACTGCAACTATTGTATGAATCAGTGCATATCAGTGTTTTTGTTTATCCATGATATAGAAGATTGAGAACCCCCTTCTGGGAGGGTTTTCAATTTTTTTATTTTCAATACTAGTGTTTAAAGATACTGCTATCACTGCCCTGAAACCAGTATGCATACCGGTACTAGGAGCTCTGATTTTTGTGATCAATATGCTGGTTCTAATAGACAGCCTTATAACTAGAATTGGCAGGCTCTGTATTGGTTTCAGTACAGCCTGTCATTCATGATATATAGAGAAGGTGTTAATACTCTACACCAGCTTAGACCAGCTGCAACCCTTCTCTGCAGGTATTTAGTCTGCCAGGGGAATCATTTTGGCCATATATCAGAAGCATATTGTACCAGTTCTTTGTAGAATTGAAAACGATTGGCTGACATTTCCATGATGGGTACTCTTAAAAAAGAAAAAATGTTTTTGAATATGTTATTGTATACAATAAATATATATATATATATATATATATATATATATATATACACACACACACACACACACACACACACACACACACACACACACACACACACACACACACACACACACACACACACGTGATATATATATATATATATATATATATGTATGTGTGTGTATATATATATATATAATATGTATACTATTGTATACACCAAACGAAATGATCCTTTCACAGGATATTTATGGGCGATTTCCACAAAGCAGTAGTTTTTGTTAAATCAGCCAACATTTCAACCACAACTCAGCTGCCGGATGGCTGAGACAGGCAAGAAATCCGGAGAACAAATAAGGGCCATTGTTTGTTACTGAGACTTTTCGTCAGTATTTGCTGCATGGTAAACTTGTTTCCTTTCAACCTGTTTGCAGCTAAAGGGCTCTAATTCTCACCCCCTTTTTGTGCCATTAACCTTTTCACCTTTGGCCAAGCTGCCAGAGCAACAGCTTGTTACAGTGTACAGCCCCAATTCCAAAAAAGTTTTGACGCTGTGTAAAATCTCCATAAAAAAACTGATTGCAATGATTTGCAAATCTACATTTTATTCACAATAAATAATAATAATTTCATCAATGTTGTCACATGAAAAGATATATATAATAAAATATTTACAAAAATGTGAGGGGCGTACTCACTTTTGTGTGATACTGCATCTTTCAGCATTGATGGTGTCTATCCAGATATGCAAGCCGATCATTCCATTCACAGTGTTGCACCCCCCATACCATCAGAGATGCAGTGTTTTGAACAAACAAGCCAGAAGGTTCCTCTCCTCTTTAAAGTGATTGTAAAGGCTTGTTTTTTTTTTTTTTTTTTAATAACAAGCATGTTATGGGGAAAGTGTAGGGTGTCGGCACCACAATGAAAACCAAAAAAATTTATAATTGACTACACCAATGCAGCACCTAAAATTAGTAGAAACGAATACACATTGAAGAAATATATATGAAGGGTGCAAAGGGAAAAATAAATGAATTAAATAGCAATTAAATCATATACAATGTGTGAATGTGTATCTAATTAGTAAAATGCACAATAAAATAAACCATCAGAAATGTCCATAATAAACATATGTGATCAAATCTTCTTGTGTCTACTCCAACACCGTGAATAATAAAGTGCAAATGTGCTTCAATAAACTTGCTTCACCCGAAGTATTGATAAAATGCGCTCACCCCAGATGGCCTCGGCCACAAAGTGACCACAAAGCATGACTTTTAGGAAGGAAAAAGTCATGTGTCACTTCGGGTGAAGCACTTTAATAAAGTTTATTGAAGCACGTTTGCACTTTATTATTCACAGTGTTGGAGTAGACACACGGAGATTTGATCACATATGTTTATTATGGACATTTCTGATGGTTCGTTTTATTGTGCCTTTACTAATTAGATACACATTGTATATGACTTAATTGCCATTTTTTAATCCTTTTATTGTTGTCTTTGCACCCTTCATATATATTTTTTCAACAAGCATGTTATACTTACCACCTCTGTGCAGTTGATTTTGCACAGAACAGCCCGGGTCCTCCTCTTCTCGGGTCCCTCTTTGTTGCTCCTAGTCCCTCCCTCTTTTGAGTGCCCCTTAGCCAACAGCTTGCTACAGGGGTCACCCAAGCTGAGTCAGCGATCCGTGTATCCATTCAGACACAGAGCCTCGACCTGGCCCCGCCCCTCTCTCTCCTGATTACCTGACTGACTTTGACAGTTGCGGGAGCCAATAGCACCGCTGCTCTGTCTCAGCCAATCAGGAGGAGTGTACTGGATGGCTGAGGGGATGGTGGACATTGCTGGAGAGAGAAGGAGCTCAGGTAGGTAATTGGGGGGTGGCTGCTACATGCATAAGGTTTTTTATCTTAATGCAATGAAAGCATTAAGATTAAAAAAAAAATCTTCTGCCTTTTACAACTCCTTTAATCTGGAGGATGTGGCGCCCATGGTTGCCAAAAAGAATGTCACATTTCGATTAGTCTGTACATAGAACTTTTTTGGAATTGAGGTTGTAATGCTAATCACATTTTTCTTTGATTGCTTTCCAAATGTTTGGTATAAAAAAAAAATCGTGGCATGTTCTGAATGAATAAACAAAAGGTGAGTATTTTTCCATGAGTTACTGGTGAAGCATTAAATATGTGAATGTAGCTATGCTGACATTGCAAAGGTCTGTGGCAGAGATGCATGCACTGAGTTTTTGGCTAAAGCTTGTGGTTTAATAATAATTGTATGCCCCTGTCCTCAAAGAGGTCATGGATTTGCCAAGGACAGGTGATATGCTTTACTGGAACGTTTAATTATTCTGATGCTCCTTGAAGTAGACTTGCAGTTAAAACTGGCCATACATGGCATTATATAACTTTGTAATGGTGAGATCTGCCTGCAGTAGTATTGTGCGTTGTCACTGCCTCCATTTTCTCCGTCATCCAGTCCTATATCTGTCATGTGATACTAATGAAATACACATTGGGGGGAATAAGCTGGTATGAATCTGCCCGCCTTTATATAAAATGGAAAAACTAGTTTTGGGTGAACTAACCTTATAAGGGGTTTCTCACGTTACCCGCAGCATTTCAGCTTCCTAGGCTATTATGTTTACTGCCCTACGCAATGGCAATGATATTACCGAACACATAAAACTACCATCTGCAAAGATTCTCAGGTCTCTGTGTAACAGACTAATGACATGTTTACCGCAAATCTTTTTAAAGTGCAACTTTAGTCAGAAAATTAAATCCTGCTAGATCACTACATGCTGGCCCCTTTTGCAGGTATTTTCACCTTTCTCTGCACATGCTCAGTTGCCCTCTGCAGACCTGGCAGTGCCTAAAAATAGTCCGATCTGCTGACAGACTTAAAGTGGAATTACCGTATTGGTGTATAACACGCACCCCAATTTTAGGAGGAAAGTTTAAGGAAAAAAACGTACATTTTAAGTAAAGAACTTTGAAGCAAAATGAGGGTCACAGCTCATCAGTGCACCCTGCTCAGTGCCCATCTGCAGCCTCTAAATTGCCCATCAATGCACCCTGCTCAGTGTCTGCAGCCATTAAATTGACCAACAATGCAGCTTGTTCAGTGCCCATCTGCAGCCTATAAATTGACCAACAATGCAGCCTGTTTAGGGCCCATCTGCAGCCTATAAATTGACCAACAATGCAGCCTGTTTAGGGCCCATCTGCAGCCTCACCTTTCCCATCATTGCAGCCTCGCCAGTGTTGGATTATCCCTGCTATCTCTGAGGGAAGGGGAGTGAGCGCCGCTGAATTACACAGATCTGCGATCTCCTGTGTACCCGGCGCTCCGTCACTTACAGCCACGCCTCCTGGCCCTGCTCATATGATGGACAGAACAGTGGCCCAATGCGGGGCCAGGGGGCGTGGCTGTGAGTGACGGAGCACCGGGTACACAGGATATCACAGCTCAGCAGGGATCGGTGTATAACATGCACCCAATATTTTACCCTGATTTTAAGGAGAAAAAAGTGTGTGTTATATGCCGATAAATACGGTAAACCGCCTCTGTTTGATCTGCAACTGCCATGGTGCTGCACATGTGATCAGTTATTACACCCTCCGTTTAATGGTTTGACAGTTTGGTTGAGGACCCAATCAAATGTGACAGTTGGCAATCCTGGCATTCCAGGCATGTAACAGTTTTTTGAAACTGTTAAATCAATGGGTTTAGTTCCACTTTATGATTTACTGCTGCTCTGGGCTTCATTAAAATGGCGGCCTCCAGCAAGAGGAAACAGGAGCAATGCTGGAGACAGTTTACAGCACACACTCATCTTGGTAGCATAATTAATAATGTGGAGTGTATGTTCCTTGCTAAAGAACATTATTTTTTATCAAATTATGGGTAAAGTTCTACTTTTGGGTAGCCCTGACAGAACAACAATTCTTGGGATGTTAGTTTTTAAAATGGTCAGATTATTCCAGAAATTGTGCAAGCCTTGAGATGTCTGCCAGTGTAGTTTTAGTGGCTTACATTGTGGTAGACCTTGTACTGCCTTCCTATCTGCTCATGTCTGTACCCAGGAGGAGCTTCAGTCTTTGTCAGTGCAGCTGTTCCACATAATGCCAGTGAGTGAGGTAGGTTGGGAGGTGGAGGTGGAGGTGGAGGTGGGGGGGGGGGGGGGTGCTGCAGCCTGATGCGGAGAAGAAAGGGGAGAGGTGATTTAGCATGTTAAATACTACCTAATTATAAGCTTCTGGCACATTTTATAGAGCTTGTCCTTTTCAATATCTGTATTATTATAATAACAACTTGCTTATGCCTACGGATAAAGAAGCAAACTGGTAATTGCCAGCGATTAGGTTCTGCTTATCTAAACATTCATCCTTTTCAGTGAGATGTTGTCTGTGGTATATGTGTATAGGTTACCTTCAATATGAATAAAAATACAATAAAAAATTAAAATATACCAGTGGATAGCATTTTCTCTAACTGTGCTGAAAGGAATACAGCTGTTCTTCCTTCCATGGTAGTTTGCAATACCCTATATTAATTTGCATAGTTTGTTTCCTGTGTATTGGACGTTAATCTGATTTAGACAAATTCAGATAAACTAGTTCTATTTAAAAATGCATGACTTTTGAAATTGCAAATTACTGCATTAATTTTGTGCATAATAAATATAAATATAACACACATTATGTCTGTCTATAGTTTTGGTTATCTTGTTTAGGGCCACAGCTATAAACCAGGAATGGTGCTTTGCTATGGTGCAGTAGCATGATGCTTTCTGTCTTGCCATGCTAGAGTTTCATTCCCTGGGGTCACTGCCTTTATTGAACGTGTACGGTTTCCTGAGTTTGATTCAGTACTTATTGGTTGTTGTGTCTGCATGATTATATTCGGAGGTCGAGACTGATGTGAGAGGTTCAGTTTTCGTTTTTTACTATGGTGGAAATATCTGCATGAGTAAAATACATAACTGAAATATTTGTTGCCTTAGATGTAAGGGTATTTTCATCTCGTCTGGCCAAAATCAGCGGGCGTAGATTATGATCATGTCTATAGCTGACTGTTCTCTATCTGCAATAATACGTTTTTCCTCTCAAATACTATATTTTCCACAGAAGACTGTAAATTTTTTATCTAAAAGGAGAATCTTGTGGTTTGAAAAAAATATTAAAGCGGTAGTAAACCACTGGTGATTTTTCCTTTTTAACCTGCAGGGCAAAATATAATGTGTTCGTATGCATCTCATACTAGCACATTATGTGAAACTTGCCTTACAATGAAGCCCTTGCAGTGGCAAGCTGTCACTGGTGACAGGGCTTCCATCTTCACCCGGTCTTCCTTTTCGGGTTCGCGGACTCCAGGTGTGTGAGTGGCCAGAGCCAAGATGACGTCACTCCCGAACATGTTTACGGCACAGGATTCTGAAGGAACGGCCCGGTGATGTCACTGGCTGCATGTACAGTAAATATCTCCTAAATGGTGCACATTTTAAGAGATATTTTTAGTAGATCTAGATAAGCTTTATTATAGGCTTACCTATAGGTAAAATTCATGTATGGGAGTTTACGCCCACTTTAAGGTTTTAAAAATACAATTCGTAATACAGTTTCGAGATTTTATGGTTACGTACGGAATAGGGATTAAAGACAGCATTGTTTCGTATGTGTACTATTGGCTTCCAATAATTAACGGGGTTGTGTCACATATTTAATGTAGCATCTAAGTTGTCTAATTACTTCAGGAAATACATCATCTATAATCCAGGTGGGGAAAACACCGTCTGTTGATTCATGCATTCCATTGTTCCTAGGGAACCCATGTCAAAATGTATTATTTTCTTTATAGTAGCTAGCACAGACATTGGAATCTATTAGCCTTGCATGATAAATGCCTCAGAAATTTTATTTTTATCATCACATGGCCAATACTGTAAGAACATATTGTCTATTAAAATCAGCCAACCTCGACTTGTTTCTGATGATTGCCATTTTTTTTCTTTTAGCTACCTGCTGATTTCACCAAACTGCATATCACAGACAGTCTACATCCACAGGTGACCCAGGTGTCCTCCAGTCATTCAGGATGTAGCATCACTAGCGATTCTGGGAGCAGCAGCTTGTCTGACATCTACCAGGTAAGATATGACAGAATTTGTGATGTTTCATTTAATGTAAATTTGCAAAGCATTATGTGGCCATTAAATGGAATCTGTCAGGGCAGCTGTCACCTCGCATTGCTGATGCTGTAATGAGCCATGTGATCCTGTACAAGTCTGTTGTACCCAATAGCTGTACCATACTCATTTTACAGCTTTAAGCCCCTTTCACACTTGTGCTACTCCAAAGTTGCGCGATTTTGCTGCGATTTCGCGGCCGCGATTTTGACAAGACAGTCATACGACTGTGGATCCGACTTTGCCCCACGACTTGAAGTACTACTTCAATGAGCAGGGACGCGACTTTGACTACCAAAAAATTAGGGGGAACTCCACCAATTTAAAAAAAAAAAAAACGGGCATGGGTTCCCCCTTCATGAGCAATACCGGGCCCTTCAGTCTGGTATGGATTTTAAGGGGAATCCCCATGCCGAAAAAAACGGCGTGGGGTCCCCTCCAAAATCCATACCAGACCCTTATCTGAGCACCAGGAAAGGGGGTGAGGACGAGCGAACCCCCCCTCCCCCCCCTGAGCCGTACCAGGCCGCATGCCCTCAAAATGGGGGGTGGGTGCTTTGGGGCACGGGGGGGGGGCGCCGTTTTTTCCGATGTGGGGATTCCCCTTAAAATCCATACCAGACTGAAGGGCCCAGTATGCTCATGAAGGGGGAACCCATGCCGGTTTTATTTTTTTTTAAATTGGCGTAGAGTTCCCCTTTATGCACAAGTCGCATGCCAAAGTTGGATCAGTTAATACAGAAAAAAAGTAGTGCAGGAACTACTTTGAAGTCGGCACGACTTAAAGTCGTGCCAATATAAATGGTAGTCATTCAAAATAATGGAGAATGACTTGTCATGCAATTTTGCAGTCCAAAATCGTGAGACAAGTCATATAAGAGAGAAAGAGGGCTTACAGGGTACATTGTGGACAGCAACACATAAGTTACAAAGTGGCTGTGGGAATAAATGTGAATCCCCCCCATTGTACAAGGCAGATGCCTACGTATAAGGAGTAACATTTTGGATGCGTTTTACTCTTTCTAATATTACTTTCTCCATTTAATGATGTGCTTAAATGGTTTTATCCAATTCCTCCTAGTTTGATGACCTGACGCAACATTTGAATGAGAATTAGACAATTCAGTGCTACTGTGGATGAGGAGGGTAATAAGCACTTTCAGCATTTGGGGAAGTGCTTTTTATATTGGATCTTTTCCCTCTTTGAAATATCCATGTCACATGGGATGTCTTTGACTGCAGATTATGCTCGTTGGCTACATTACAAGATACATTAACGGTATCCAGTACAATTGTCACCCTGCACATTATTCCCAGGAAGCCGTCCTCTGTTTACCCTTAGTGCAGGCACAGTACTTGACTTGACTTAACTCCTTAGAGGGACATGAAGCTTTGTGTGTGAACTCTGCTCTCAAACATCTACAGTCTACCAAATTGTTAAATTTTCTGAAAATAATTTAGAGAGGAAACGCATATATAATTTTCTTTTGTTTTTGTGTGAAAAGCCATCACTGTATGAAGTCAAACTATATGTGGGGAATTGTTCATTGCTTTTTAAAAGACCTCTCTGGTCTAAGTTGTATGAACGATGAGCTGTGACTTTCAGAGTATACCCTTCTGTGCTTTAGATCGTCCACTGAAGATTTTTTTTTTCAGTTTCATAAAGTTGGAGTCATGGGAAACACTTGGCAGGTGTCTAAAAGAAATTGCTGTGCATTAGCCAAGGTCCATTAGCTCTCTTGGCTAGGCAAGTGCTGTCATTATCCCACCATTCACGCAGATTTGAGCAAGCCCATCTTCCTCTTTTGGGGGGGGTAACTTCTACCCCATATACAAAAATAAATAAATGATTGGTCTTTCGGAGCAAAATCTAGCTCTGATGTAACAGTTTATTTTTGTACAGAGTATATTCTTGTTATAAAGCAGTACCAGATAAATATGCAAAGGAAAAAAAAAACTTGACCTGTCTCCCCCCCCTTTCTTTTTTTTTTTTTTTTTTTTTACAACCACATGTCCCAAAAAGTTGGGATGCTATGTAAAAGCTACATAAAAACAGAATGCAATTATTCACAAGTCTCAAACTCATAAATTGAGAAAATGTACCATTTTAAGAAAAAAAATAAAGGTAATTTTGAAATCGATGGCAGCAACACATCTCAAAAAAGTTGGGATAGGATCATGTTTACCACCTTATAGCATCCCCTCTTCTTTTAACAACACTCTGTAAATGTCTGGAGACTGGTTGCTAGGAAAGGAATGTTGTCCCATTTTTGCCTGATATAGGATTCTAACTGCTTGATAGCCCTGGGTTGTATTTGTCATATTTTTTTGTTTCACGATGTGACAAATATTTTTAATACCTGAAAGGTCTGGACTGCGGGTGGCCAGTTAAGCACTTGGACCATTCTACTGCAAAGCCTTGTTGTCATAGATGCAGAGTATGATTTATTATTGTCCTGCTGCAATATGCAAGGCCTTCCTTTAAAACTATGTTGTCTGGGAATATATGCTGCTCCAAAACCTGGATATATTCTTCAGCATTGAGGGTGCCTTTCCAGATGTGGAAGCTGCCCATTTCATATGCACTAATGTACCCTAATACCATCAGAGAGGCAGGTTTTTGAACTGAGCACTGATAAGTCAGAAGGTCCCTCCCTTTAGTCACTCTAGTCCGGAGGGAGCGGAGGCCATGGTTGCCAAAAAGAATGTCAGATTTATATTCGTTTGACCACAGAACAGTTTTCAACTTTGCAACAGACCATTTTAAATGAGCTTTGGCCCAGACGAGACTACAGTGTTTCTGGATCATGTTCAGATATGGCTTCTTCTTTGCATGATAGAGCTTTCATTTGCATTTTTGGATGGCACAGCAAACCGTGTTCACAGACTGATTTTTGGAAGTAGTAGTCCTGAACCAATGCAGTGATGTCCATCACAGACTCAGGCCTGTTTTTAATTCTGTGCATCCAGTATTGCGTTTTGGCCTTGTCCCTTGTGCACAGAGATTTTATGATGATATGTACTGTAGATTATATATTTAAAGTTTTGCACTTTTTAGGTTGAGGAACAATATTCTGACATTGTTCCAATTTTAGACGCAGCTTTTCATAAATTGGAGAACCTCTACCTATATTTACTTCTGCAACGCGATTAACCTAATTAGTTGCAAAATGTTCTTCCAGCTCTTCCTTGTTAGTAAGAAATAAGATTTTGTGCAGCGCTCAAAAATTCATAATGATACAAATTCATATATATACAATCTACTATATATTGTGAAATGACCACAAAAATAAAAACAGTGAAAAGTGATGTGAAATTCACACCCAAACTAAAGTCAGAGTTCCATCGTATAGAGTTTTTCTAAACAGTGAATACAACAGTCCATGGATAAACAGTAAAGAAAACTATATAGCCAGAAAGGGGATTCCACGTGCCGTCGTTGTTGGAGTGAAGAAACTGAAACCACCTCCGGTTAGTAAGGAGGCTTACCGGAGTAAGAAGTCTCAAATAGGCATATGCTCAATGAGTCAACAGGGCATGTGTATGGGACCTCCACATCTGGGCTCCAGATCAGCATTGAAGATGTTCCAGTTGGTCAGGAGATATCACAGAGAAGCAGTCCTCAGAAGCAGCCAACTTGTCAGACCAAATCCTCTCGTGTTCAAAATGGCATGACCAAAAAATAAAATACTCCACATAGCAGAGGTGGGGGACTCGAGTCATATGACTTGACTCGAGTCAGACTCGAGTCACCTTTTTTAGGACTTGCGACTTGCTTGACAGAATTAAATAAATGACTCGACTTGACTTTGACTTGCAACTAATGACTTGCGACTTGACTTTGACTTGGGCTATATGACTTGCGACTTGCAATGACTTGCAATGACTTGGCACCGGGGATCCACAAACAGAGAGCCGCCCTGTCCCTCCCTGACACCACCTACCTCACCAGCACATCCCTGCTCCTCCACCAGACTCCAGCCATCAGAGACCAGAACCCTGCCCCTCCTCCTGACTCCGCCCACAACAGAGCGGCACCCGGCCCCTCCTCCTGACTTAGGCCACTAGAGAGCGGCACCCGGCCCCTCCTCTTGACTCCACCTACCACAGAACGGCACCCGGCCCCTCCTCCTGAATCCGCCCACCATAGAGCGGGATATTCCAGTGTCATGGGGGGTCGGGTGAGATTGGTGCTCTGCAGCGGACTGAGGAGGGTGGATGCCGGGGCCAAGAGTAGTGTGGTAGCCCCCGCGGTGCCGAACCAGATCCTCAACCTGCAGGCCATGAACTCCAGGTGCGGGCAGTGGAGAATGCTGTGAGGGAGCCCATCGTCACCAAGACTGGGGAGATCGTTAGAGAGCTGCAAAGGTGAGTGGCTAAAACTGCCAGCATGGCCTTAGTGACAAGGGACTACAACTGCCAGCATTTACTGAGTGACAGGGGGACTACAACTCCCAGCATTTACTGAGTGACAGGGGGACTACAACTCCCAAGGTGGTCAGGGTGACTAGAACTACAACTGCCAGTATGACCATAATGACAGGGGAACTACAACTCCCAGCATATTCTGAGTTGCAGGGAAATTAGAAGTTCCTGTATGCAACGCACTCCTGAACCTCGCACTCTGTATATAAACGCACTCCTGAACCTCGCACTCTGTATATAAACGCACTCCTGAACCTCATACTCTGTATATAAACGCACTCCTGAACCTCGCACTCTGTATATAAACGCACTCCTGAACCTCGCACTCTGTATATAAACGCACTCCTGAACCTCGCACTCTGTACATAGCGCATTTCTGAACCTCGCACTCTGTACATAACGCATTTCTGAACCTCGCACTCTGCGCATAGCGCATTTCTGAACCTCACACTCTGTACATAGCGCATTTCTGAACCTCACACTCTGTACATAGCGCATTTCTGAACCTCACACTCTGTACATAGCGCATTTCTGAACCTCACACTCTGTACATAATGAACTCCTAAACCTCTCACTCTGTACATAATGCACTCCTGAATCCTTCCACACTTTGTGTAACACACTTTTCCATAGTGTGTGCAAAACCATTTGTAATGGAAGCTTTTTATTCATTTTTTTATATGATTGTACTGGGGTTTGTGTCTGTGAGACTCTTGCTTGTGGCAGAGCAATCAAAGCAGGAAGCCCGAGTTTGGTTTAACTACGCCCCATAAGCCACTCCCACTCATAATCATTAGGCCATACCGTTTTTTTGCCACGGCGTGCGTAGGGACACTTCATCCCTCAAGTGTCCCTCATTCTGAAGTTCAAAAGTTGGGAGGTATGCACTACCACTAACCCACTAACACTAACCGCAAGCCGCCATCTGCCTACCTGATCAGCGTGTCATGCAGACAGACAGTGGCCATTGCAGTGTTCAAAAGCCACGCCTCCTCGTCTGTGATAGGCGGGACACTCAATTTTACAGCAGGCAGTGTTCAGCCTATCATGGACATCCTCTCATCCTTGTCTGTGTTATGAGGATGAGCGGATGTCCGTGATAGGCGGAACACTGAATGCTGGGAGATTGTTACGCCTATCACAGATGAGGAGGAGGCGCGGCTTTTGAATGCTGGAATGGCTGCCGGGACGCCGCCGGTCAGGTACACGGCTGACGGGCACAGTGAAGCATGGGCACAGTGAGACACGGGTACAGTGAGGCATTGGGCACAGTGAAGCACAGGCACAGTGAGACACGGGTACAGTGAGGCATTGGGCACAGTGAAGCACAGGCACAGTGAGACACTGGTACAGTGAGGCATTGGGCACAGTGAAGCACAGGCACAGTGAGACATGGGCACAGTGAGACACGGGCACAGTGAGGCATTTATTAACTCATTTAAAGGTGGAAATGGGGTAGATCAGTATTTTGACTTGATTTGTGACTTGACCAAAATAAATGACTTGACTTGACTTGCTTGACTTCTAGCAGTGACTCGACTTGACTTGCTTGCTTTTCGCCACAGTAACTTGGGACTTGCTTGTGACTTGAAGGTTAAGACTTGAGACTTGCTTATGACTTGCACATGTGTGACTTACTCCCATGTCTGCCACATAGTGTGAATCCGTATAAACATAGAAATTTATTTAAAAATTGGAAATGCTCACATTTGGAAAGTGGATCAAGCACTTGAAAATATATGGTTTTGAGTAACGCAATGACATCAGCAGGGCTCGCCCCGATGCTTTTCGTCTAAAGACGACTTACTTTGCCAGCTTTTTGTTGCCCTGTTCCAACTCTTATGAGCTGCCATCAATTTCAAAGTTACCATATTTATGGGCGTATAACACGCACACCAATTTTAAGAGGGAGGTTTAAGGAAAACATTTGTTCACAACCCTCTTTACAATACACAGTCCCGCCTCCCCCCCCAGTACACAGCCTCCCCCCATCTAGTACACAGCCTCCCCCCATCAAGTACACAGCCTCCCCCCATCTAGTACACAGCCTCCCCCCATCTAGTACACAGCCCCCCCATCTAGTACACAGCCCCCCCATCTAGTACACAGCCCCCCCATCTAGTACACAGCCCCCCCAACTAGTACACAGCCCCCCCATCTAGTACACAGCCCCCCCATCTAGTACACAGCCCCCCCCATCTAGTACACAGCCCCCCCATCTAGTACACAGCCCCTCCCCATCTAGTACACAGCCCCCCCAACTAGTACAGAGTCCCCCATCCCCTGCACAGTACACATCCCCTCATCCAGTACACAGCCCCCCATCCAGTTCACAGTCCCCATCCCCCTGCACAGTACACAGACCCCCATCCAGTACACAGCCCCCTCCCCCTTCCCAGTACACAGCCCCCTGCACTCCCAGGAGACCCCCAGTCTCCTGAGACAGCACTGCCAGCATACTCCACAGTTAGGAAAAAATCACTGCCAGCCCCTTCTACACTGCTCCTCCTGTGTCACTCGTAAAACGAAGCTTCCATATACCACATTAGCTCTGTTTTTTTTCACTGACCTGGTCACATGACTGCTCTCCTCTGACGGTACATAGATGGTCATGTGACCGCTCTCCTCCAATCTAAAGCTACACTCGGAGGAGCGGGAGGAGGAGAGCAGCCAGAAAAAACTGAGCTATTGAGCTATTCAGAAGCTTTGTTTTTACAATGACACTAACACAGGAAGGAGCAGTGTAGGACAAGGGGCTGGCAAGTGATTTTTTTTCTCAACTTTAGATTATGCCTATGCAGACAGCACTGTCCCAGGGCTAGGAGAGGTGGAGCGGCCAGCCTGACCCCCCCCCCCCCCCCAATGGGTGGCTCCTGGAGCAGACCGCCCGATCCCCGCCCCCTGTTGGTAAAACATATTATCGGCGTATAACACGCAGGCACTGTTTACCCTCTGTTTTCAGGCGGGAAAAGTGCGCATTATATGACGATAAATACTGTACCTTATTTTTTTTCTTAAAATTATAAGTTTTCTCAGTTTAAACATTTGATATGTCCTCTATTTACTATTGTGAATAAAATATGGGTTTATGAGATTTGCAAATCATTGCATTGTGTTTTTATGTAGATTTTACACAGTGTCAACTTTTTTGGAATTGGGATTGTATTACAAGTGAGGAAATGCTGGAACCTCAGTGTCTCCTTTGGGAAGATTTCCCCTTATTGCTGTCTTGTTGACACAAAAGGAAGTAAGGGAGTCTGGTAAGTGGGAGGAAAAACAAAAAAAAGGAAAATTTGACAGCTTAAGCCTTAAACCCTCCCCATTCTATCAATAAATGTGCACTGTATGTGTTTTGCAAATACTTTGGTAGTGTAAACTGTTCCCGCATTGTGCCACTAAACAATGCGACAATACTGCAGTTAATTTAGTCTATATTGGGAACATACTGTATCTCAATAGTTTAAACTTAAACAACACAAACCACACCCCTGAATAATAGATGACAGACTCATCCTTTCCTCTCTATGCTGTACATAGGATCCTGTTTGGATTTAAATTTAGACCAAGACTATCATAAAACAAGCAGCCAGAGGTAAGCTTTCTCTTTAGAAAGCCCAGATAACATTTCACAATTGGTGATTAGCACTTTAATAGATAAATTATATAATAAATCAGTTTAAAAACTTACACTGTTAAAATTTACATTATTTTCCCTTTTATCTATTTCCATTTCTAATGTCTTTTTAGATTCTTGCTAATTATTCCAGGACTTCTGAATCTTACCTGCTTTTTTCTCTGTATACAACGTCTTCTATTATCTGTAGTTCTTTATTGAGTGTTACTGCATCATATTTGTGTTTTTGTTTTGAGATTGAATTAATGTTTGAGTAACTTGATGACCTATGTATGGGGTTGCCCTGATACTGGCATCGGTGCCGATACTAAGCATTTGCACAAGTATCGGCTCTCGTGCAAATGCTCCGATACCTGAAATTAATACTTTCAGGCTCACTTTTTTCAGCTGTCAGTGGGATTCCCTGACTGACAGCTGAAATGAAATAAAAAACAGGCAATTATCGGCTGTTAAGGAGCAGGGCCGCCACATCCTTAACAACCAATGACTCATTCAGCTGTCAGTGGGGTTCCCCTGATGACAGCTAAAGTGTAAATGAAGTCCTGGCAATTGGAGCTATCAAAAAAAAAAAAAAGCAGCCGGGCAATATTTATCAACATTGCTCAGCCGCTCAAACAGAAAGGTAAAAAGAAACATTTTCTTTTTGTAGCTTTCTGTTTCTAAGGCTGCATTCACACCTGAGCGTAGCTTTTCAGACAGAAAATCGCGCGTATTGCAGCGTTTTTTGCGGCGTTTTTTACCGCAATTTTTACCGCGATTCGCGGCGTTTTTTACCGCGTTTTGCCGCGAATTTTGTGCAGAGCAAAAGGTCACTAATGTAAAAAGATTAAAAACGCCCAAATCTGGCCGATTTGCGCGACAAAAAAGGGTCCGGAACTTGTTTGAGCTTCAGGCGTAGGGCTTCAGGCATTTTGGAGTGGAGATGTGAACCATCTCCATAGAGAATAATGTATTTTTTCCCCTCTAGCGTTTTGTAGCTTCAGGCTTCAGGCTACAAAACGCTCAGGTGTGAATGCAGCCTTAATCTATAGTTGAAACGGATGAACTGTGATCTTTAGGTGAAGTCAGTTTAAAAAAACCTGTCAAGTTTTAACCCCTTATTAACCCTTAATTTACTCTAATCAGCCTTAATCAAATGGAGAAGAGAATAGGAATCAAGTATTTTCCTTTAGCTTTTTTTTTTTTTTTGTTCACTTCTATATTATAAACTATTATTAATAAAAAATATTTTTTTTTGTTTGCTTTGTTCGTTAATATTTTTACACCTTTAACACATATTTACATGTTTCACATTTAAGAAAAAAAACACACACACACGAAAAAAAAAAAAAGAGTCATTTGTAAATAACACTTCAATGCTTTGTACCATTGCTAGCAAATGAAGTCTAAACAAAACAGTTGCAGTAAGTATCGGCAAGTACTAAAAAAAAAAAGTATTGTTTTTCGTACTTGGTATTGGTGCATCCTTACCTATGTATGTAGGTAGCTTCTGTGGACACAAAGAAAAACAAACCACAACTTTTCTGTAATCACAATGTGGTCTGTACACTTGGGCACGGGGAAAGCATGAGCCATGGCTTTGGAAACCTCCAAGTATTGAACTGCATCTGCGTGATCGGCTTCAGGACCATTTATACAACATACAAAAAGATCACAACACCAATGTTGCCAGGCACTGGAATGACATACACCACAAAGATGTCTCCGGTCTAGTCATTCAGGTAGTTGAGAAAATTATTTCACCATTTAGAGGAGGAGATAAGTTCAAGATCCTATGTAAAAAAAGAGGTTTATTGGATCTTCTTCCTTAACACTAGGATATCGGCAGGTATGAATTTCGAGTGGGATGTCACTCATTATTATGAGTGAGTTCCCATATCGATCTACTTGGGTTAAAAACGGGGTCTCCATGATAATTCCAGTCGGGTGCACAACTATTTGCTTTTGAGACAACAAGGTTTGTCATTCACCACTTTGATCTAAATCTATACCAGTAGAAGTGACAATGTGTACCACTACACTGGTTATAAGATTAAGCAAAATCAAATAAAACACATTTTTGCAAATGTTGTGCACCTGCGCGTATGTGTGTATATACAGTACATCTATACACCATAACGATGGTCCTTCTCCTTGCCCCCTGATGCATACATTTATCTTCTTAAACATAAATCTTCCATATTCAGTCAATCTATTTTGGGAAAGCAGTTAAAATGTTAGAATCACGGGTGATTAAGCCTGTTAATGGTGTTCGGAGTGCTCTGAATCCAGCTGGGGGAATTTTTGTGCTGATAACCCTACGGGCCCAATTTTCATGTATGGGATATTGGCACCGGTGACATTTTTACATACATAACATTTGATGTTTTGTACAATCTTGTATATAAGGGGTTTCCAATAGTGTCACAGGTCCCCCCAGCTTTCAATGCACACATGTAACATATGTCAATACATGTGCCCTGTTTTCTTTTGATGGTTTTATTGTTCATTTTTTATCCTTAGGTCAGGTGTATTTTTCTGGTAAACCTTTTATATTAAGAAACGCATTTATTGAAGTTGAGATTTGGGGTTAATTACCTAAACCGCATCACCAAGAATGAGACTGTTATGGCATTTGTGAAGATCTTGGTTCCAGCTGATTTGTTTTAGCACTAACTAGCACCAGATTGCCGCCTGCTAATGGGTGTATACTAATCTCTCAATCTCTCAATCTTTCAATTAAGTCCATATTGTATGTATTGATATATGTATATACAAGTCATTGTCACGGGTATACGATTCAGCTATGAGTAAGCACCAGTGGTTTTGGTGTGTTAGCGATCTTTTTATCCTTTTTTGCTGTATGGATTGTTATTAATAAAGAGAATTTTATTGGAGTGCGGCCATCTGGCAAATTTTTTCAGCTATATGCTATCTGCATACTGAGCCGGCACATGTTTACCTGCTGGGGGAGGAGATATCGTGGTTAAGACACCTGGAGTGAGTCTCCTCTCTGTTTGTTTATTGAACTGCTGCCTGGATTTTTAGGCCTCATGCACACTGGACGTTTTAACGTAGCTGTTAGGGGCGTCTGGAGTTCTGCTTCTAAACACCCCTGTATGTTAGCCTATGTGTCCATGCACAGATAGGTGTTTAGAGGCAGAAAAAAACAGCCAGCACGTCCAGGAGCAGCGTTGTTTTGGCAGGAAAAAAATGCCTGACGTGTGTAAATGTGTCTAGATGCGTGTTAATGCTATGCACAATTAATTAATTTCAGTGACTAGAAAAAATATTATTCGGGCCAATGAAATGATCTAACACCTAAGCACTTGACGTGCCTAAACGTGTTGCATGTGTTTACAAGCGTCAAGCGTTTTTTTCTGCCAAAATGCTGCTGCCAGGAGGAAAGGTGTCCAGGAGATATAGCAAAACATCCATTGTGCATGATGCCTAGTTATTTAGAAATCATTGCAATCTTTTTCATTATTTGGAAAAGCCTATTGCTAGTTCTTGTACTAGCACTGGTTAGTACTGCGGCCCCAAAAATAGGTATTGGTAGAGTGTAGCATTTTTATTCATTTGGTGACCTTCCAAATTATTCATGATGCTCTCTTTTGACTTGTGACCTATAAAATCTGTTGCTCCAGCCTGTAACATAGCCATATATTCTGACAAGCATGGAGACTAAATACTGCTATTAAAGTGTTACTAAACCCAGCAGTATAAAAACACAGTGCACACAGCTCCTAAATATTCTTTTTATATGCAAATACTGCCACTATATACCTTTTTTTTTCTGCTGTATATCGCGGTCGGGTGGTAATCTGCAGGATCTCCTCCATTCCAGAATGTTCATGGAGGAGGAGATTTCACTCTTCTCTGTCGAAACTTCCTCTGTATCTGTGAACCCTCACCTGCGATCCGGCCAGTGCTAATTGCCGCTGTGCCAATGGCATTCTCAGTTCACAAAAAAAAAACTTACCCAAACTTAAAAAACAAAAAACAAAGTTCACACAACACAGCATAATATAATATTGTTTAAAAAACAGATGTATACACAAAACAAAAACACAACATTTATGATTAACATGTAATAAAATCGTGTGGGTGGAGTTACATTAGAGTTACATTTGAGTGACATTCTGTTACACTCTGTTCACATGGCTCCAATAGGAGTAGGAGGGAGGGACTGGGCTGTCATTTAGAATCTGTATACACACCCACATGTGTGATATCAATAGAATGTGACCTGAAAAACTCAGCTCAACAAGGAAATGTTCTTTTCAGCATAAAAGACACAACTGAGCATGTGCAGGTTGGCTATTGCCTGTGTGTTAGCTGGCCTCCCCCAGATAGACATTGCAGGAGAGGGTGGATCTATGCATACAGGATAAAACAGCGTTTTTACACAATGCAGAGGTTTAACCCCTTAGGTTCCACAGTGAAAATAACAAACTATTCTGCATATACAGACAGATTTTACTGTTGTGGGTTTAGTAACACATTAATTGTTAATTATACATATAAATATGAGGTTCTCTTTTATAAAGTCAACATGGACCAGACGTTAGATTTCTTACTGTACACACCCAAAAAATTTTCAGTTTTTTTAGTTTTGTTATATCATTGGATCTCTGGGTCTTTTGGTTTCGCGAAATGCCATTATTAACCCAATATTTGGCACGCAATGCCATACGTTTCATTGTTGTATAGATTTAATAACTATTTCTATATATATATATATATATATATTTAATCTACAGAGAGAACGAGAGCTATCTCTATGTAATAGATGTGCTTGAGGGAAGTGAGAAAAGTATTGTTGTGCCATGACTGCCTGCTCTCTTTCTGAACTTGAGTTCACTTATTTAAATGCTGACTCACATCTATTTTAGTCTAACCTTGACAGCATTATCCTTTTGTACAGCCAGGGTGACCAGAGCACTAATAGCTGTTTAGGTTCCTGTACAGATCACATGATTTCCAGACACCCAAGAGGGTAGAGGTATAAAAAGACTATTGGATTTTCAAGGAGAACAATCAGACCAGTGTAATAGATGCAAAGTGGAATTTGTGAGTGTTAAGTGCCATGTGTTTGAAATTCTCGTGCAGCTATTAATGTCTGACACATGACTTCCATTGCTGGGATTGTAGTACATGATGCACACTAATTAGACACCAGATTTGTTTTTCAGCTATGACAGATCTCACTGAATATTTGGCTTTAGGACTTTTTTTTTCATACTTGGTTTGTAGTTGTGGCAGAATATGATTTCTGATGCCATTTATTCATTATTTGTGGGTCTTTTCAGCTCATCTTGTGTTGACAGATGGTTTCATCAAGAGCCATACAGCACTTGC
This sequence comes from Lithobates sylvaticus, assembly GCA_028564925.1. Classification (NCBI taxonomy): domain Eukaryota; kingdom Metazoa; phylum Chordata; class Amphibia; order Anura; family Ranidae; genus Lithobates; species Lithobates sylvaticus. Next base: position 605,155,659 of record CM053026.1, read on the forward strand.
AGTCTGTGGGCAGCACTGAGAATCTGCTTGTAATTAAATTTCTGCTTGCAGACCAGAAACATTGGACAGAGATAGGAAGGTGACATCATATCTACAGTATAATGACACTTATACGTAGCTATTTAAAATTTTGGAATTTCTTTGGTGCTTTTATCTGCTATTTAACCGATTGCCGCCCGCCCACTGTCAAATGACGGAGGGGTGGTGCTACTCTCGTTCTGGGATGACGTCAATGCTGCCCATCAGTGCCTCCCATTAGTGCCACTTATCAGTGCCGTCTATCCGTGCCCATAAGGGCAGCATATTAGTGCCTCCTCATCATTGCCCATAAGTGCCACCCTATCAGTGCTGCCTCATCAGCGCACATCAGTGAAGGAGAAAAATTACTTTTTTTAAAACTTTTTTTTTTTTTTTTTTTTTTTTTTTTTTAATTTTCTGTCTTTTTTTTTGATTTTTAGTAAATAAAAAACCCAGCAGTGATTAAATACCACCAAAAGAAAGCTCTATTTGTGTGAAATAAAGTGATAAATTCATGTGGGTACAGTGTTACATGACCGCGCAATTGTCATGCAAAGTGTGACAGCGCTGAAAGCTAAAAATTGGCCTGGGCAGGAAGGGGGTGCCCTGTAGGCAAGTGGTTAAGTTTGTGATATGCTTGCATTAAAGTAAAGCTGTACTAAGAAGTATCTTAAAGTAATGCCCCTATTTTTTCAGTATGTCCTCAATGTATTCTGGGAATGTGGTAGTTTTAGGTATGGGACCCAGATGAACCTAGCCACACGCTGGCTGAATTTCAGAAAACTAGCATTAGTATAAGATTAGGATGGTGGTTAAAAAGATAGCAGTAGGTGGGTTTTGATGCTTGTTATGCAGTGTCGCTCTTATTGTGACTCGTAGGAAAATACTATAGGCCCATTTGAAAGAATATTTTAAGTACTTACAGGATAACACACGTCACCAATAAAAAGGAAACATATAAACAGCTGCTTGCCTATGTCTGCATGGTATAGAGGTGTTCATCATTCTATTGCACAGCTAAACTAGTTGAGCTTGTAAAATATTTGCAAAACTCTGGTTCAGCCGCATCTGGAGTATGCCATCCAGTTCTGGTCACCAATCCTCCGAAACAATGTGCTTGAACTGGAGAGAGTCCAGAGAAGGGCAAGAAAGCCAATAAGGGGGTTGAAGGAACAACTGTTAACATTAGACTTTTTCTCCCCTGGAGAAGAGGTGCTTAATGGGGAATAGGATGGCCATCTACAAAATCCTTGAATGGTGATTCTAGCATTGGGAGGAAACGTTGTAATCTTGGGTTTCCAAAGAAGACACACGTCCACACAATGAAGTTGGACGAGAAACAGATCAATGTCAAACTGTGTAAGGGTTTCTTTACTGTTAGAGCAGTGTTTCTCAACTCCAGTCCTCAAGGAGCCCCAACAGGTCATGTTTTCAGGATTTCCTCAGATGAAACGGCTGTGTTAATTACTAAGGCAGTGAAACTGATCAAATCACCTGGGCAAAATAATGGAAGGCCTGAAAACATGACCTGTTGGGGCGCCTTGAGGACTGGAGTTGAAAAACACTGTGTTAGAGCCATGAGGATGCAGAACTCCCTTCCACAGTTGGTGGTGTGTCAGCAGAGTGCAGATAGGTTCAAAAAACCTTTAGGCCCCTTTCACACTGGGGCCGGAGCCGCGGTGACGGTAAAGCAGCGCTAATATTATGGCGCTGCTTTACCGTAGTTTTAGCCGCGGTATTCGGTCGCTCGCTGTGCGGTTTTACCCCCCGCGAGCGGCCGAAACAAGGGTTAAAGACCCCCGCAGAGCGGCGCTTTGCGGCGGTATTGCCGCGGTATTACTGCGGTGTCCCATTCAAATCAATGGGAAGGAGCGGTATAGGAGCAGTGAATACACCGCTCCTATCCCGCTCCAAAGATGCTGCAGCAGGACTTTTTTTACCGTCCTGCTAGCGCACCGCTCCAGTGTGAAAGCCCGCCGGCTTCCACACTGGAGTGAATGGGGCCGGATTTTTTCAGGAGGTATACAGGTGCTATTTTTAGCGCTGTACCGCCTGAAAAACGCCCCAGTGTGAAAGGGGCCTTAGATGTTTCTTAGCAAACACAGCATACAAGGATATTGAAAACAGTAGTTACACACACATTCTCAGGCTGAACTGGATGGACTGATATCTTTTTTTTTTTAACCCGACTAACTATATAACTATGTAATATTTGGGGGAGTGGGTAGTCGGTTAAGAAAGTAACCTTTGATTTTGACATTGTATAATACAGTTGAAGTGTATATTTATTCCTTTTTTTTATTTTATCTATACAAAAGTGAAACCATAAAAAAACAACTACGTTATAAAATAAGCTGTTAATTAAAAATGATTTGTGCCTTATTTTGGCAGTGGTAGTTTAATATGCATTTTAATTTGTATTAATGACCATTTAATAGCTTGTTTATGATTAAGAAAGCAAAAACATTTGATTAAAACGTATTAGCATGTTTTAGTAAGCTACCCTTATGCATATTCATTGCAATAGAAATGAGCCAGAATAATGTGAATTATCACTAAGTATTGTAGGCATGGCTGTCACGGTAAGAACAAGGGCCCCTAATTGGACAGCTCGCAATTTAAAAGAAAAGATGGTTCCCTCTTGCCTAATCAGCATCTTGGTGAGATAACTAAACCTGTGGAAAGTTTTCTCTGTTGTGTATTTTTTTTGTTTTATTAAGATTTTGTCATCACGCCGTAGCATTACCACTATTGTATTTTTGAAATGTGCGTATGTATAATGTAAAATGACGCATTCAACACTATTCACTGCTGCCTCTTTTTTTCCTTTTATTTGAATAAATCATGAAACGGCATCTTCAGATGGCTCTCAGCATTGATCTCATAACAGACCTCTTTAAATATTAATTTTACTCCTGAATTTTGTATGTCAAGCATTTTGCATGGAAGATACACTCATTACGGGAGAGACAGACTTATCTGGTTAAATGAATGAGACAAAACAATCATTCAGAGAACTTCCGTTGAGACCCATGTGTGCTTTTTGCGTTGGCTTCCTTTGTCTTGTATACTGTTGGAAAATAATATAGGTAGACTGTCAGCAGATCTGTTTCTTCTTCGGCATGTAACCTTGGTGCAGTTTGTGTACAAATCTAGTAATGTGGTGACTACGATCTTTAGATCCCACATTTATACAAAACAAACAAACAAAACCTATTGGCATGGGGTAGAAGGAGCTTCAACAATAAACCTGTTGTATGTAAACTTGTAACAGAGAGATCTAGCGAGGCCTGGTCACATTAACATATTGAAAACTGGAGGTCAGAATTGGTCCTTATTGGCTCTGATGGAAGATTCCCCTTTACTCCCTGATACAAGGAAGACACCTGCCCTTACTCTAAAATGACCACTGCCTGTGTACCAAGGGGAATCTCCCTGATGGGACAGACATACCCTTCCCTAGTCTAACCAAAACTAAAAGAAAACAAGTATTTGATTTTACGCACTCCTTTGGGGAAAATGGTTGTAATACGTACCCCTGTGTCTTGTGTCACACTTTTATTAAAGGTTCTGGTGTTCGTATTTCATGATTGTCTCGGTGGAAATGTGTAATGCATCAGGGCTTACGCATTTTATTTCCAGGCACCCCCTCACACTGCATTAATAACACACATAAACTATATGTGTATATGCTAGTGGATAGTAATCTTTTTTTTTTTTTTTAACTGACGAGTGTGAGCATATGAAGCCCAATCGGAACCTCTTCCTGGCTAACCGATCGAGAGGTGCATGCTGGGTACCAGCATGCACCTCTCAATCTCGTGCATGCACGATGCTCAATCTCGTGCATGCACGATGCTCCGACGGCCGTAGCGCCGATGGTTTATCAAGTTGCAAACGGGCAGAGACTGAGGAAGGTCTCGCCCCCGTTGTTATGGCAACATAGATACGCAATTTTTTTTTCACACAGTCCTGCCCACTGACTCCTGGGAAACGATGACTCGCATTTCCCAGGAGCACAGGCGAGGGGGCAAGTGATGCAGAGCGCCACGGAGCAGGAAGTGGCAGATTAGGAGCCACCACCTAACGACAAGGCACTTCTGTTAAGTAAAAAAGTTTTTCACTCCAAATGTTTTTCATTATTAATCAAGGACTGGGAAAATGTGAAAAAAAAAATTCAGGGTTGAACTCCGCTTTTGGATGTACGGTGTGTAGACAAAACAAGACACAGATGTATGACATGTTTCTACAACCCCAACTCTAATAAAGTTGGGAAACTGTGTAAATTCGCACATGTCATCCATATTTTATTCACAATTTACCAAAATTCTAAATTTACCAATTAAAAAAATAAATTAAAAAAAAGGTCATTTTGAAATTGATGGCAACACATCTCAGAAAAGTTGGGACAGGCAACAAATAGGTGATGAAGTACAATCCCAATTCTAAAAGATTTGGAGCAGGACCATGTTTATCACAATGTAGCTCCCCCTTTTATTTTATCAACACTTTGTAAATGTCTGGGAACTGAGGAGTCCAGTTCCTGGAATTTTGGGAGAGGAATGTTGTCCCATTCTTACCTAAGAATATGCTGCTTTTAAATTCCGGATGCATCTTTCAGCATTGATGGTGCCTTTCCAGATGTGCAAGCTGCCCATTCCATACACCCTAATTCACCCTCATACCATCTGAAGTGTAGGCTTTAAAACTGAGCGCTGATAAGCCGGTAGGTCCCTTTCTCTTTAGTCCGAAGGATGCAGAGGCCATGGTTGCCAAAAAGAATGTGACATTTTAACCACTTGACCACTGGGCACTTAAACACCCTTAATAACCAGACCAATTTTCAGCTTTCGGTGCTCTCACACTTTGAATGACAATTACTCATTCATACAACACTGTACCCATATGAAATTTTTGTCCTTTTTTTCACACAAATAGAGCTTTCTTTTGGTGGTATTTAATCACCTCTGGGTTTTTTATTTTTTTGCGCTATAAAAAGAAAAATGACTGAAAATTCTGTAAAAAAATGAATTTTTCTTCGTTTTTGTTATAAAATTTAGCAAATTTGTAATTTTTCTTGATAAATTTTGGCCAAAATTTATACTGCTACATATCTTTGGTAAAAATAAGTACAAATTGGGGTATATTATTTGGTCTTTGTGAAAGTTATAGAGTCCACAAGCTATGGTGCCAATATCTGAAAATTGATCACACCTGAAGTACTGACGGCCTATCTCATTTCTTGAGACCCTAACATGCCAGAAAAGTACAAATACCCCCCAAATGACCCCTTTTTGGAAAGAAGACATTCCAAGGTATTTAGTAAGAGGCATGGTGAGTTTTTTGAAGTTGTCATTTTTTCCCACAATTCTTTGCAATATCAAGATTTTTTTTTAAATTTTTTTTTTTTTTTCACAAAATTGTCATATTAGCAGGTTATTTCTCACACACAGCATATGCATACCACAAATTACACCCCAAAACACATTCTGCTATTACTCCTGAGTACGGCGATACCACATGTGTGAGACTTTTACACAGCGTGGCCACATACAGAGGCCCAACATGCAGGGAGCGCCATAAGGCGTTCTGGAGCACCCAGGACAATTCTGACATTTCTCTCCTACATGTAAAAATCATCATTTATTTGCTAGAAAATTACATAGAACCCCAAAATATTATATATGTTTTTTTTAGCAAAGACCCTAGAGAATACAATGGCGGTCGTTGCAACTTTTTATCTAGCACGGTACTTGCGCAGCAATTTTTCGAACGTGTTTTTATTTGGAAAAAAAATGTTTTGTGCTTTACAAAAAACAAAACTGTAAATTTAGCCCAATGTTTTTGCATAATGTGAAAGATGAAGTTACGCCGAGTAAATAGATACCTAACATGTCACCCTTCAAAATTGCACACGCTCGTGAAATGGCGCCAAACTTCGCTACTTAAAAATCCCCATAGGCTTTAATTTTGTTTACTTGTTACATGTTTTGAGTTACAGAGGAGGTCTAGGACCAAAATTATTGTTCTCGCTCTAACGTTCGCAGCGATACCTCACATGTGTGGTTTGAACACCGTTTTCATATGTGGGCGGGACTTACGTATGCGTTCGCTTCTGCGTGCGAGCACACGGGGACAGGGACGCTTTAAAAATATATATATATATATATTTTATTGTTCATTTTACTTTATTTAATTTTAGTTTGACCCTTTTTTCCCCCCCCAAAAATTTTTTGATCACTTTTATTCCTATTACAAGGAATGTAAACATCCCTTGTAATAGGAATATGGCATTACAGGTCCTCTTTACAGTGAGATATGGGGTCAATAAGACCCCACATCTCACCTCTAGGCTGGAAAGCCTGAAATAAAAAAAAAAAACGATCCTGGCTTTGATCGTAGCGAGTATCGCAGGGTATTGTTGGGTATTGCAGGGTATGGCAGAGTATCGCAGGGTATTGCAGAGTATCGCAGAGTATCGCCGGGTATTGCAGAGTATCGCCGGGTATGGCAGAGCATCGCAGGGTATGGCAGAGCATCGCAGGGTATGGCGGGGCATCGCAGGGTATGGCGGGGCATGGCAGAGTATTGCGGGGTATGGCAGAGTATTGCGGGGTATGGCAGAGTATTGCGGGGTATGGCAGAGTATTGCGGGGTATGGCAGAGTATTGCGGGGTATGGCAGAGTATTGCGGGGTATGGCAGAGTATTGCGGGGTATGGCAGAGTATTGCGGGGTATGGCAGAGTATTGGGGGGGATGGCAGAGAATCCATCCATCCATGCTCAGCCATCCCTCCATACCCTGCAATACCCAGCAATACACTGCAGGCTATTGCTGAGTATTGCAGGGTATGGAGGGATGGCTGAGAGAAGACGGCAGCGTTTCTGGATCATGTTCATGTTCATGTTCAGATGGTTTCTTCTTTGCATGATAGAGCTTTACCTTTTGGATGGCACGGTGAACGGTGTTCACAAGCAGTGATTATTGGAAGTATTCCTGAGCCCATGCAGTGATGCCCATGCCAGTTTTTAATGCAGTGTTGTGTCGCCTGATGGCCTGAAAATTACGGGCATCCAGTATTGTGTTTCGGCCTTGGACAATTGCACAAAGATTTCTCCAGATTTTTGGAATCTTTTGCTATTGTGTATTGTAGATGGTGATATATGTCTTTGCAATTTTATGTTGAGGAACATTATTCTGAAATTGTTTGACAATTTTTTGATGCAGCTTTTCACAGGTTGGTGAACCTCTGCCCGTCTTCTGAGACACTGACTCTCTCTAAGATGCCCTTTTTATACCCAATCATGTTACTGGCCTGTTGCTGATAAACATAATATTTAACAGACAGGGGTGCTTACAGTGGGCAACTTTTATTCAATTATATAAAACCTTTATTCCAAAAGAACAAAAAACTGTTACTGTAAAGTGTTAGCTGGATCTTTTGTTATTAATTTTCATCGAAATCTGTTAGTCAAATGCCGCGTACACACGGTCGGAATTCTCGTCGGAAAAAGCTCTGATGGTTTTCCCGTCGGAATCCCGACGGAATTTCGCTCAAACTGTCTTGCCTACACACGGTCACACCAAATTCCGACGGTCAATAACACCACGCCTTAAAAAACGTTCGACTGCACTATAAAAGGGAAGTTTAATGCTTCTGAGCATGCGTCGAATTGTTTCCGAGCATGCGTCGGAATTTTGCGTGTCGGAATTGCATACACACGATCGGAAAATCCGATAGAAAGGTTTTCCGTCGGAAAAATTAAGAACAGGTTCTCAATCCAAAGCCCGTCGGAAATTCCGACAGAAAAAGACCGTTGGGCATACACACGGTCGGAAAATCCGATGAAAAGCTCCCATCGGACTGTTTCCATCGGAAATTCCGACCGTGTGTATGCCCAACGGCATAACTCTCTCCTCAGACTGACAATGCCACTACCTAAAGGTGCCTGCTTTACTACTTCATCTAGAATGCAGACACCCTAGGACAGGAAGTGTGTTATTGGCGGCATCACCAGGGTAAATAAAGGGAAAAAAAGGCTTAGAAAATAAAACAAATTTAACCACATCTAAGGATTGGTAAGCTGCAATATGTTTAAATTTTTCATAAACCAAAAATTGTTGCGCTATATCTTTAAATGGATATAAAAAAATGTAAAAACACCTAATTGTGTAAATTCCACTTCATGCTGTGAATGAAGCTTAAAGTCTTTTATGACATCTCGTGAAATCTGCTTCCAGTATTACCATCTGCTGCTAACAGATACTAAGACCCCATATAATAAGAGGTCTACCACGCTCAATATATGTTAAAGGGGTTCTCAAACATCTACATGCAGCAACCTGGAACCATTTAAGGGTGCAGCAGGGCCCAAATATAGCCTTCGATCTCGCTCAGCTAATGTCACAGATATTAAACAAAGGCACAGCTTCATAGTGTAAAACCACTATATTTACCAAATGGTAGAAAGGTACTTGCGTTACATCAGTACATAAAGGCACATCAAAGAAACTGTACCCATAGCTGCATCTAGCAAGTGTGATGACGTCATCACAGGCTCCGTTCTAATACGTTTCAACGTAAGCGACTTTCTCAATAGACCTGTTCCTTGTGCTGAAGGTTACAAGTCCTTATTTTACTAGTTATTAAAGAATACAAATTGTTTCTCTTATCACCAACTATTAATTGTTGACAAATGTTAAGCATTTTTAAAATGCTTTAATTACAAAAAAATGAAGAACAAAAAACAAATCACTATTCAAAACCATTGAAACCGGGCAACATTTTTTTTTGGTTTATGTTTTAGGCTAGGTTCACACTTATGCAGGTGGGTGTGGGAATCGCCAAAACATACTGCTCTTTTACAGATGTGCAGGGCTGCCATTCATTCTTACTAGCACCCTCACCCAACTAAACATTCGGTGCAGGTATGGGAAAACGCATAGGGCAAAACTGCACAGACATTTTTCCTGCGTTTCCGACAGGTACAGCAGCCCATTCAAGACAATGGACTGCTGTGCCTGTGCATACACAGACCTCACCAAAAGCATGGGTGTGAACCAAGCCTTATAGTGCATTTGTATCTAGATGTGTTTGGATGCTGCTGTACACATAATTTGTTTGATTTATATTCCATTTTGCACTCAGTGCAGAAATTTGTTACATTTTCATTTTTGATTTTAATACTGCTTTAGGCTGGGTTTACACTATCGCAAATTGGATGCGGATTTCCCCCACATCCAATTCGAGCCGTTCACACATCTCCGGTGCGATTTGCACAGGAGCCCTGTCCGTCTTTTGATCCGTTTCAGGTCCAAATTCAGCCCAAAATTCCCACTGAAATTGGACCTGAAACAGTGAATAGAGACGCACCGTACTCCTGTTGTGAGCCGCTGTGTTCTCAAGTGTGAACCCAGCCTGTAGCAGCAACTTTACAATCAGATTTTGCTTGTGATTTTGTCATCGTTTGACTGACCACCTGATTAGGATAGACATCACTAAGCCCACGTGCAGAGCCCACCAGGAAGTCGGCACTGCGCTGCGCTAATCACAGGCAGTGAAACATTGTCCCAATGCGCAGCTGCAGAGATCGGGAAATGTCTCACTGCCTGTGATTAGCGCAGTACAGTGCCGACTTCCTGGCGGGCTCTGCACGTGGGCTGTGCAAACACGCTGGAGCTCATCCTTAGACATCACAAAGACGCACGTTGTTGCGAGTCTGTCTGTAGCCTCATTGTCTTGCCAATAATCCGTTTTTGGCTTGTGTTGGAGCACCTGAGGACACACCTGAATAATACATTTCTGTAGGGAACGCTGTATGTTTAGCTGCAGCACTGATTCCGGAGTGTGATCACGTGCTGCCATAAAACAATTATTGTGTGATGGACTGTGTTGTTGCAAATGCAGGGGAGAAACCACAAGGGATTGCTGTATTTAGAGTAAGAGGAATGATGGAAGCACTCATTTGCCTTTTATTTAAGGTTTGTCAATAGCAAATACCAGCAACATTCAGTAAAGTAAATGAATGAAAACCTTATTACTAGAGGCTTGTGCATTTAAGATGGATGTCTGCATTCTACAGACACATTAACAGCGGCAGGATTTGAGTGTCTAGGTAGAGAATTGGATGTCGCTCTGCTCTGACATGACTTCATCTTGGGAAGTGTGGTGGCAGGAAATGTAGTCACTAAATGCTGAATCAGGCTGGAGAAGTGTGCGCCCACCCAGTTCTGACAAAAGCAGAAAAAAGCTGCAGGACTGAATTTAATGGCAGCTTTTAATTTCCCCATGCAGACGTGTCTACTTCCAATTTTTATAGCTCACCTTTGGCGTTCTTTCCTGAAGTTCTGCTGCCTGTGGCTACCTAGCAGCATTTGATAGCAGCTGCTTATTCACCGTGGCAGCTAGGGAACACTGCATTAGTGCAGACAAATTGAATGTTGGTTCATTATGTCCTCAGCGGGAGTATTGTCACACTCATCTGTTTTCTAGAATATTCTTATTAGTCATCCGTGATTCATTAACTGTTTCACTACTGACAAGACTGTGCCATAATATAGCGAAATACGCTACCTAGTCTTGTTGGCCACAGAAGGTCACTTATTATGCAAGTGAATGTCAGTCATTCTGTCGCACTGATACACTGCATCGTAATCCTTGTCAGGCAATTTAGGTATCCACAAATTATTAGTATTGGCTCTGGCAACTCCTTAATTAAATTATTATTATTTTTTTCCCTAAAGGTTTCTTTTTTTTAAAGCCTACAGCTATAAGAAAATGTAGCAGGTTTTAGAAAGATATGTGCTATTGGGATAAGAGTTTAGTAACTGAATTTGTGTAAGGTAGCGCTGATGGCATTAGAAATGTCTGGAAGCGGATTCTACACATTTCATGCATTAACAGTCGTCTCCCATAAAAATCATTACAGGGTTCATTTTCATGGAGGCTACTTTTTAAGCAAGTTATGTTTTGGGGAATTGACTAAGCGGTCATATGCATTGCATACTGCCAATCTGAAGTTTACGCCATTCCTGAATTAATAAACTGCATTGTTCTGGACTGTTTCCTGCCTCCACTGTATGTAGTCAAGGCATTTGTTTTTTTCAAAAGACCCTCTTTTGGGGGTGGGGATTTTTCCATGTTCACTGTCTATTCTTGGCTGTTGCCGGTATACAAGCTAGAACTTTAACAGTTGCCTTTAAATGGCTTTTCTTATTATCCGTAGGCAGCATAGCAGCATGGGATCAGGAGGAAGAGCTGCCTTATGTGCTTATAATATAGCTATGGAAAATGTTCTCCAGGCTAGAAGCTGTGCAGGGAATAGTGACAGCACTGTGATAATACTAGCCTTATGCAACACATTCACAAATGTCGAAGTAAAATTGCAGAGTATTGCATTTTCCTGTAATCACCAGTGACCTTTTAAAACAGGTTTAATACAGTAGCATGTTCTGTGTTTTTGAAAAATAATGTCTGCATGACACTTTCTGAAACTTCGATTTAAAAAAAATAAAAATTTTTTTAATAAAAGCAACATGCACAAGCAATTATTTTCACCAATGGGCTGATAACTAGTGGATATGGTCACAATTGCGTGGTATCTGAGAATAAATCTTCTCCTAGCAATGGGGTATGAGAGTGTCTCATGTAGACGGTGGCAAAAAAACATGCAGTCTATTGAACAAAGTAATGTACTTGATATTTTCTTTCATTTTTTTTTAACTGCATGGGCAAATGGAACTTTGTTATAGTATTCCCAGTTGTGGAGCAGTAAATTAATGAGCGGAATCTTTGATAATGTCAGAAGTATCACGAGGGTTTGAATAAATCTAACATTGAATCTCTACTGACAGCGCTATCATTTCTGTGCAAGTGCAGGCTGTGCATTAAGAAGATTTTGATGCTTTATAATTCAGTAATTATTTTTACAAATTGTATTACACTGCAAAATAGCAATTTGAGGGAAAAAGAAAATTAGTTTTGCTCAATCAGATGCCGATCTACAGTTAGAGTATCTTTTTACCCTTTAGTACTGTGGGTCAGTTTATCAATATTTGAACCCTTGAGCTTCTGCTCTAGTTAGGATAAAGGCAGTTCTTTACTATTACAAATTTGAATTAAGCACTTTCTATTGCGTTTGTCTAGAACAGGGATCCTCAAACTACGGCCCTCCAGCTGTTGCAGAACTACACATCCCATGAGGCATTGTAAAACGTGGACATTCACAGACATGACTAGTCATGATGGGAATTGCAGTTCCTGAGCGACTGGATGGCCGTAGTTTTAAGACCCCTGGTCTAGAAATTGTGAACCATGGCTTATTACTGTTTAATTTTTTATTTTATTTCTACAAGGCCACAGAAAGTGAGCCCGGAGATATGGACCTGAGTGGACTGCCAGAGACTGCTGTAGACTCAGAAGATGACGATGATGAAGAGGATATCGAGAGAGCATCTGATCCCTTAATGAGCCGAGATATTGTTAGAGACTGCCTAGAAAAAGATCCCATTGACCGAACAGACGATGACATTGGTAAGTTGACAAAAAGCCAGATTGCTAGCAGTGAACAGACAGTCCCACCTTTTTAATTCTGTTTATTGCTGACATAAACACGTCTCTAGTAAAGGTCAGAATCTAGCAATCAATCACTGGCCTAACCCACAATAGAAGAAGAATGGGATGAAACAAGCTCCATCAATATGCTTGTACACAGAATATACCATGCATTCGCCTTGTAACCTGTCTGAGCCTTTATGATGGCCAGTAATCCCTGGGCTAAAATTCTTGCTGGTATGCCTTATCTCTGCTGTGTTCCACATGTTTTTTGAATGTACTCTCACCAGTGCACACAGTATACTATACAAGGTCGTTCTTTATTCATTTGGGGTGATTCATCAGTTCTAAAAATGCTTTGCTGTAATAGATAATTTTTGGCTTTTTTTGGTGTACTTGAAAATTAAGCTTAAGTTCTGTCTTTATGTACTGGAAGCATATGATTAATAATTGGCTTAGAATTTCCAGCCGTGATATTTGGCCCACCCCAAATATCTTTGCTGCAAGTGTTCATCACGTCATGAGTGTGCTCCGGAGTACATGTTAAAGTGGAACTAAATGCTCCTAACCTTTACAAGGAATCGGCCATCTTAGCCTCGGTTTGATCTGCAGTTCCCATGGTGCTGCACATGCGATCAGTTATGGCATCAGCCATTTGATGGTGTGACAAGGTTGGTGAAGAGCACAAGCACTTGTGACAACAATCATTCATGGCTTACCTTGAATTTAACAGTTTAAATTGATAGGTTTAGTTCCATTTTTAAAAAAATACCTGAAAGTATATTTAGCTTCTTGGCAGGTTTGTAGGAATTTACAATTTATTTACATTATAATGATTTTCATACACGTTGAACAGAAATTTGCTTACCTTTTACATGAATGACCTGAAGAGCAGTATTCACTGAAGAGTGCAGTAGCTTAATATTGTACAGGGCACATGTTCACCTGCACTGACATCATTTATATATCTTCATTTCATTCCTGTAACCATGGCAAAGCTCACCAGACAAAGCAGTTTCTTCATCCATCTAGTTATTAAAAACGGTCTTTATTTACGTCTTTACTTAATACTATTGTTGAACTAATTTACATCTCCCTACCTAAAATCCTTGTAAGTGATTCAAAAGTTCATGTAACAGTCAAACCTTGCTGTCCAAACTCTGATAGTCAGATTTCATTTTGGGGATCTTTATGACAACTCGCATGGAGATGAAAATGTAAACACCAATCCTCTTAATTTATTACAGTAATGCAGTCAAGCTATATGTTCAGTAATAAAAAGCTGGTGTTGGCAGCACTATGAGAATTGGGTCGTTGGTGGTCCATCACCCCCTCCCTGTGAACACCACTCTAATTAACAGCACACGTTGCCTCTCTTTCTGTGATCAGAGATGGTCATTAGAGCAGTGTTCAGGAACACATGCCTGACTGTGGAAATCCTGACTGCATAACAGTAATACATTTAAGAGGGTTGTTGTTTAGTTGCTGTTGAACTTATTCTCTATCTTTGGTGCCAGTTTCAGTTGATATTGGTGCCTTAATGAACTAGCTTAACCACTTTCAGACAGGACCAATTTGCAGCCAAAGGACCAGGCCCCTTTTTGCGATTCGGCACTGCGTCGCTTCAACTGACAGGTTGTGCGACGTTGCTCCCAAACAAAATTGACGTCCTTTTTTTCCCACAAATAGAGCTTTTTTTTGGTGGTACTTGATCGCCCCTGCGGTTTTTATTTTTTGCGCTATAAACCAAAAAAGCGACAATTTTGAAAAAACGCATTCTTTTTTTATTTTTTGCTTTAATAAATATCCCCCAAAAATATATACATTTTTTTTTCTCAGTTTAGGCCGATACGTATTCTTCTACATATTTTTGGTAAAAAAAATCACAATAAGCGATTATTGATTGGTTTGCGCAGAAGTTATAGCGTTTACAAGATAGGGGATAGTTTTATAGCATTTTTATTAATCATTTTTATTTTATTAGTAATGGCAGCGATTTTTATTGTGACTGCAACATTATGGCGGACACATCAGACATTTTTGACACATTTTTGACCATTGTCATTTATACAGCAATCAATGCTTTTTAAATGCATTGATTCCTGTGTAAATGACACTGGCAGTGAAGGGGTTAACCACTATGTGGCAGTGTAGGGGTTAAGTGTGCCTAGAGGTGTGTTTCTTACTGTGGGGGGGGGGGGGCTGTCAGCTAGTGAATGCTGATCTCTGCTCCAATCACAGGGAGCAGAGATCGGCGTCACTAGTTGCTAGACAGAACGGGGAGATGCTGTTTATTTCCGCATCTCCCCGTTCAGCCTTCCCGTGAGACGATCTCGGGTGTCCCCGCAGCGATCGAGTCTGCGGGACCCGCGACCAGCCTCATGGGGGTCCCGACCGGCGCGGCGGCATCTTAGAGGGGACGTACATGTACGCCCTTATGCCTGTCCATGCCATTCTGTCGACGTATATCGTCGTGCGCCGGTCGGCAAGCGGTTAAGGATATTGCAAATCTGGAATAGCTGCACGTTCCATTGAATTTTATCATCTCTAATATTGTAAATCATTTCACGTTGCTTTGCAAGATTATTTACCCAATTGCTTTTGGTTCACTAAAATCGCAATTGATTCAAAATTAACGTTCTGAAGATTTCCCTTAAAGCGGAACTGTAGGATAATAGTGTCTAAATAGAAGAGTCATGCGTATTCGTACTTGAATCTAGGTGTGCTTTGAATATTTCTAACAGATCTGTGCAGTAGATATGGGCTCGGGCGTGTTCGAAATCCCACGTGACTGATCCCGCCAGGAAGCTGACACTGCACACAGCTAATGAGAAATGAGACCGTTACTGGTTTGCAGCTGCACAGATCGAGAAATGTTTCACTGCCTGTGATTAGCCGTGTACAGTGTTGGCTTCCTGGCAGAATCGGGCACGTGGGATTTCAAACACGCCCAAGCCCATCTTTACTGTGCAGTAATTCAGTGTAAAACCGCTTCAAGTAATAAAGATCGGTCACTGCTGCTCTCTCCTTGTGCAGGGTGACTGGTCTTTTCCCCTCCCCTGTGTATTATTTTTGCAGACAGCCTGTAGTGCAGGGGTCTCAAACTGGTGGCCCTCCAGCTGTTGAGAAAATACAAGTCCCATGAGGCATTGCAAGGCTGACAGTTACAAGCATGACTCCAACAGCTGGAGGGCCGCCAGTTTGAGACCCCTGCTGTAGTGATTGGACCTGCTGGCCCCCTCCCACCACTCTGCTCTGTGCACAGTCTAGGTACAGTACAGTGATGTCACTGCTACCTTTACAAGGTAAATATATAGATTTCTAAAGGCATCTGGTCACACAAAGTGGATTAATATCTTTGTGGCTAATGAAGAATATATTTAAATGAGAATGTTTGTGCCTGGTGTTCAGATCTAATGCAATGTATATATATATATATATATATATTTTTTATATATATATATATATATATATATATATATATATATATATATATATATATATATATATATATATATATAATTTTTTTTTTTTTTTTTTTTTTTTTTTCTCACTGTGTTGATGTTTCCCTAGCAGGTTTGAAGGGGATTTCAAGAAAATGTAGATTTAGTAGTAATTGGAAAAATCCCCAGGTCTCGCAGCCCTTCCGTGAACATCACCCTCCCTCCTACCCTATCATGAAACTGCTTATATCACTTGGCATACTGGACTTCAGCCAGCAATTTACATTAGCTTTCATTGTGATCCTTTCTTTTTCATGATTACACTGCAGTAACCGTTTTCACCTGGAAGCTGCAATGCAAATTAAATCTGTAACTTCCATTGTTCCTGGAAATGCCTGAGACCTGATTGGGGGGAGGGGGGATATGCAGTCTGGGAGTTTCAATCAAGTAATACAGTGTTATCAGCCTTATCTAGTGTTCACGTTATAGCTCCACATGTCTGTATATATTAATTCTTATTGTCTGTTATATTGTGTTAGGCTGATAACACTATAGCTGATTGGTTAACTGTGTAAACTATGCATCACCCCAATAACCACCTCTGTTCTAGAACAACTTCTGGAGTTCATGCATCAGTTGCCTGCCTTTGCCAATATGACGATGTCTGTCAGACGGGAACTGTGCGCTGTCATGGTGTTCGCTGTGGTGGAACGGGCAGGGACTGTCGTACTAAATGATGGAGAGGAAGTAAGAGATTTCTTTGATTTCAAGCTTTAAAATTTGACTGATATGAGATGATAGGAATAGAGTTGTTTAAAGGCATGACTGCATGAGCGTTGTTGTGCAACTCCATGTGACAGTGGGATAATATAGAGCGCAGTCTACTAAAGTTAGAAGAATATTTTAATTTTATAGTGCTTAGATTTAGGTAAAAAATACTTGTCATGTGAAAAACATGAAAAAGACCATGTATAGAACTGTGTTTAGAAAATGTCAATCTATGCCATGATAACAACTGCAAAGGATGTCTGATAGTTAATAAAGTGCCTAGTTTTTGTAAAGCGGAAAGGATTGACATTAGTCCTGATCAGCCCAGGTAAGTAAACTGTAAGTAGCGTCCTCGGCCTACATCACACGCCCTGATGCATTTTGCCCCACCCACCGAGCTTAGTCATATGACCGGTCGTGAGTAGAAGCGATCCTTTCCTTTTTACATTTACTAGCCCTCTGGATTGGTATTAGGATGAGCCTGCACCCCTTGTTCTGGGACACAGGGATATGCTTTCACCTCTACTTTGAGCGCTGTCAAAAGCGATATATAACACACCTAGCTGTTTTTGTTTTGTTTTATTTTTCTTTATTTATCCTATGTGTTCTTTTAGTTTAGTCTAGGTTCACATCTGTGCTACGGGGTGCTTTTGCGTGGGTACAGTTGCCAACCCATTTGAATGGGCTGCTGTACCTGTGGGAAATACAGGGAAAAGATACCCAGCCACACAGAAACCGCACTGCATTTTCCAATGTGTGGGGGAACCATTTAAAATTACAGGCATCTCCGTGCATTTTGGCATGTAGGTTATCCACACTCCCACACCCGCATCAGTGTGACCCTAGATTTATTTGGGAACCACCAGTAAATCTGAATCATCTGCCCAACAACATTTAGCTGATGAAACCTAAAATGTGGTTGCTATTGATTTCCACATGACATTGCTTGTTGTCCTCTTTTATGAAATAAAGCTACTGGTATCTAAAGCTATTCTTTCTAGTTGCAGAGAGGTTTAAGTTTTTAAATTAATATTTATGGTACTGTTCCTTAAGGTGTATTTAAAGGCAAAAACTATTTTTATTTGATAAAGTCAGCACAGGAAGTAAGGAGCTCAGTGGATTTTCGTCAGGATCAACTAGCATACTGTACTTGCTAGAAGAGATGTACTCCCTTGTTTTTAATTCCTATAATTTTTTTATTTTTTTTTGTCCCGACACATTGAGATGTATTACTTTAGATTTAGAAGATACTCCTACTTTTCAAATGGTGAAGGTGGTGTTGTTATTTAGCTATATTAAATTGCATTTCATATATTGTAGAAGAGTGTGTGTGTGTGTGTGTGTGTGTATGTGTGTATGTGTATATGTATATAATATACATTATGGTTAACATGGTTTATAATATGGCTTACCTGTAGCTACCCCAGATATCTCCTAAACCTGCACAGTTTAGGAGATATCCCCTGTATCTGCATGTGCCAATGTCATCGGCACATGCGCACTGAAGCAATGGCATGTACGTGCCATTTGCTTCAGTGAGTGTGCCGTTACCGGCGGCTCCCGTGCGCATGCGCGGGAGTGATGTCATTGCGGCTCCGGCCAATCACAGCGCCGAAGCCGCTATACCCGGAAGTAACTCCAGGGAGAAATGTCGCCGGCCGGTGCTGTATACGGGCACCGCAGCGGTGGCTTCGATCTCAGGTGAGTATTACATAATGAGCTAGTCTGCTATGCATACTAGCTCATTATGCCTTTGTCTTGCAGGTGTTAGTTTTTTTTCCAAAGTAAGTTTACAACCACTTTAACACTAAACGATACCTGTGTGATTTTAATTATATTGGCTTGTGTCTTGGCCCTACAGCTTGATTCCTGGTCAGTCATTTTAAATGGCTCAGTGGAAGTGACATACCCTGATGGGAGAACAGAAATACTTTGCATGGGAAACAGCTTTGGAGTCTCTCCAACCATGGAAAAGGAATTAATGAAGGGAGTGATGAGAACCAAAGTGGATGATTGCCAGGTATGTAGGTGTAGAGCAGTGCCAGGCTGCCAGCAAACTGTTAGATTGAATCCGACAGCCGGGCACTTCACGTGAGATCATTGGGAATCTCAGAAGCAGTTAGTGACTTACTTGGGCTGCTGTATGTCATTCATGATGTATTCATCTGTTTATGAATTGTCCGCTGATTTTACAGTGCTATTAATAACTAATTAGCTGTGTGTGATTAATTTAATGTGTTAAGCAAAATAGAGCAGCTTGTATTAGTCAATGTTCATCCCATAAACGCCTCTGTTTTTCTTCGCTTTTATGAATTGTCTAAAAGGGGCTTTTCTACAAATGGGCCCTAGTCTGTACGTGTTAGGATGGGTTTCTTATGTCCTTGTATATACAATTGACTTTGTACTAAAACATGTTATAAAGAACCTATGGTTTTCCACCTGGAGTGTGAGTACCTTTTGAAACTACAAGAGTAGTTAAAGGCAAAGGGTAGTCACACCAAATAATTTATTACTTCTGTTGACTTCACTTTCTAGCAAATTTTTTATTACTTAAAACTGTTTATAGCAGTACAGGCGGTCCCTGGGTTACAAACAATATTCTGTAGGTTTGTTCTTAAGTTGAATTGGTTTGTAAGTCGGAACAGGTAAATTCTTTAAGTGTAGCTCCAGCCAAACAAAAAAGTTTACGTTTTGTGGATAGCATAGGGAAGGGTTAACACCCCTGTACCATTTGTTTTGCTGTCTGTGCCCCTGTTTTTGACAATTTTGGGTTGTTGCAGAAACGAGGATTGGTGATGAACCCTCAGTGGATACACTTTTTTTCCCCATGATAACTCTTACAGGAGTGAAATTTCCCTTCCTAGTGGTAGATTTCTACTTCCTGTTGTCTCCCTCTGTTTGTATGTAGGAGTCGTGTGTAAGTCGGATGTTTGTAACCCGGGGGCCGCCCGTATTTATTACAATAATTTCTGATTTCCAGCATTTTTTTTTTTCCCCAAGTGCCTAGAACTTTTGCTTAGCATAGTATGTGTCAGACTTCCACTAGTACAATAACTCACATAAGTGAAGTCATAAATGGCCCTTCAGCACAATACATGTAATCAAACCAGGACCTACCTTTGCAGGGGCACAAAGAACTGGTGGTACTCTGCAGTATAAAGTATCAGTTCCAGCTTAACTCATCTAAACATGTAAAGGAACAAATAACATCCAATACAACATTTTAATATATAATGAAATTAAATATATTTTATATCTTGTATATATTAATAATATTCTGATAATTTGGATCACATGTAAGTATGCACTGACTAAAGGTCCTTTACAGTCTCTACATTTGCCACATGTTATTCATCTTGGTGGTTGCCATAAGCCACTACCTGTATAACCCAAGTTCCCCCCCTGTGCTTCTCCCATTACTACTTTATTTTTCTAATGTAACAATAAAGCAGTTATTGATATGTCCAGTGACATTTTTGTGATGTTGGAAATTTAGTACTTTTCTTTTTTTCTACCAGTTTGTTTGTATAGCTCAGCAAGATTATTGCCGCATTCTGAACCAGGTGGAGAAAAACATGCAGAAAGTTGAAGAGGAGGGGGAAATTGTAATGGTAAAAGAACATCGAGAACTTGACCGCACTGGTACCAGGAAAGGTCACATCGTCATCAAGGTAACAATGAACTGATGCACATTACCTTACTGTAAAATCTATGTAAAGCCTTTCTTTTCTGCATTTGCTGAATTGTGGACAGTTGTGGACCTCTTGTTTGTGTACTTGCCTTTCTCCATGCAACTGTTAGTTATGTTGAGGTTAGGTGTGGAAAGGTTGAGCAAGATTATAGTTTTGATTAGAGTTAAAGTGATCATGCATCATCATTTAAGGCAGATAGGTCTTTAGTATTAGGCCAAGATTAAAATATTGATGGAACCATTTAGAAATGATTTTTAATTATTGTGGCTGCTCTAAAGGTGAAAGCTGCTGGGAGCCCAGAACATCATAGCTCTTTACACTTTCCTAATAAATGAGCTAAAAAAGTCTCGGTTTAAGCAAGAATAAGCATGGAAATGCACTACCTTATGCCAGCTAGCAATATAGAGTGGCTCGGTGGGTAATTGCCACCAAATCCTTCCTTCTCCCAGTATTTCCAGTGGTTTCCTCCTAGCACTCGTGCCTCTTCACTACAATCCATAATCCCTGCTGATATAGTTGGCCCTCTATTATTTGCTTACACTGCTATGGAAGGATCATTGGTATACTAGCTTTTCCTGGGCAGGAGCCGAAATGATTTGGTGGTTTCTGAAATACTGTGTAATATTGCTGGCATACATTAGAAATACACTGGGAATCATTTAGTGCTCTACCTGCTTTAAGCTTGGAAAACTTACACTTTAAAAGTAAGAGTGGATTAATGCACATCATTGCACCTGTCACTATTTTATGAAGTTGTCCAATAGTCCATTAAAGCTTATGATATTGTTTATATACAGGGAACGGCAGAACGTCTCACAATGCACCTTGTGGAAGAACATTCTGTGGTTGACCCAACATATATAGAGGATTTCCTTCTCACATATAGGACCTTTCTGTCAAGTCCCATGGAAGTGGGGAAGAAGTTATTGGAGTGGTTTAATGACCCTAGCCTCAGGGACAAGGTAAAAATAGAACATTTCCATAGTACGTTCTGTAAAAATATTTTCCCTTTGTAATGCATGATAAACCTTTCTCCGTGTGATTTTTACTCATGTCTTTATAATAACTCCTTTTTAAAACACACCTGTCACTTATACACATTTAAATCTGTCTTTTTTTTTTTTTTAATACTACTAAAAATGTGTCTTTCAAGACCAGCCCTGTGCCTCATGCTTTATTATAATCATAGTAAATAAACTAAATAATTATAATAAGTAAATAGTCAAAATCAGCATATACAGTGTCAGTGTACAGTTTGACCATTTTACACAACGACCCTCATCTTCTGTCCTTTACCTTGCAGGTGACTCGAGTTGTATTGCTCTGGGTTAACAATCATTTCAATGACTTTGAAGGTGACCTGGCTATGACTCGTTTTTTAGAGGAATTTGAGAACAACTTGGAACGCGAGGTAAAATTCTTTATCATCTTTTATTGTGCTATTAAAAACCAATATATAGAGTGCAAATGTATAGTTTCTTTCCATGGTTGATTTAAAAAAAAAGGTAACATTTTTTGTCAAATGCAAGTAACATTTCCTATCGTTCTACATATATAAGCAGATTATCAATAGATATGGATGCGTTTCAGGTTATTGTGACCTTGTGGAGTTTTAAATTCTGTTTTCCTACTTGCTTTCAGAAAATGGGAGGACACTTGAGGCTGTTAAATATTGCATGTGCTGCCAAGGCAAAGAGAAGATTGATAACACTAACAAAGCCATCTCGAGAAGCCCTCTTGCCTTTCACCCTTCTAGGGGGATCAGACAAGGGATTTGGCATCTTTGTTGACAGCGTGGATCCTGGAAGTAAAGCTGTGGAGGCTGGCTTAAAGAGAGGGGATCAGGTATGTAAGACCACCATCTCCCTGGGAAATCTTTTCTATTTACTGTTAGGGAAGAGACTCAAGAAAGGAGCAGTTCAATAATTCATGTCAATTAAATGCATTACCTTTGCAACTTCTATACATTAAAGGGAAAAAAGCCAACACAGAGCCATTCTCTCTCAGGAAGGTAAATGTCACTGCTTGGATTATTAATCACGTTGTGTTCCTTGCCCTTTACTTGTAGATATTGGAGGTGAATGGTCAAAACTTTGAAAACATTCAGCTAACGAAGGCTATGGAAATTCTCAAGAACAATACTCACTTGTCTATCACTGTGAAAACAAATCTATTTGGTAAGCCTATTTGATCTTATATATTATGTTTATTTACTTTTATTATTTAATATATAAGACAATCAGCGCAGACAAAATATTTAAAAAAGGTTGCGACCTGAACACTTCAGGTTAATCACATCACCTCGGATACATATAAAAATAGAAATAAGTGCAGTGCAACATCAATAATGTCCTTGAATTTCTAAAATATCCCCCAAGTAACCACAAGTCCCAGAAAGGAAATAGGGAAACCACGTGAGAGGATGACTCCAATCCACTAGTAATGAGTGACAATCCCTCCACCGGCTGAAAAATTATCACTTACCAGAGCGGGTAGACCCCTGAATTGCCAGAAAGTCAAATACACTTGTCTCCACAGGAGAACTGAAAATGGATCGCCAGCACTCCCGTAGTGTGGAACAGCCCAAACGAATATGTAAATAAACGCAATCTAAGTGCTCTCCGTTAAGCTTCCCAAAAGTATTTAATTAAAAAAAATATTGAACTCACATAACATGCCGTTTTGTAAGCATGAAACATCAACAGTGCAAGGTTGCCGTAGCTCCGCAGGGAACTCTGTTGAATGCGAAGGATGGCAGCAGGTGACGTCCTTTCTGGGACTTGTGGTTCCTTGGTGGCTATTTTAGAAATTGAAGGACATTTTTGATGCTGTGCTGCACTTATTTCTATTTTTATATTTACTTTTATTGCAACATTTTCTTAAATTGTTCACTGTTCTTAAACATAATGCACTTTTTGAAGCTTCTGTGTTAGGGCTCTGTCAGACTTATGGACACAGTTTTGTTTGTTAGCTCAACCCCCCCCCCCCCCCCCCCCAAGCTCACCCACTGGGTTTAATGGGGCCACACCACAAGCTTTGTTTTTTTTTTTTCCACAAGCCAAGGTTCGCAATGGATCACTTTCTAGAGGGTGGTTAGCAGTACCGCAAGTCTGAAAGAAGTCTTGCTGCATCTAGGTGGCTGGTATCTGGGCCTATCCTTGGTTTTGTGTTTTCATGCAGCAAAAGACCATGCATTTACTACATGAAAACACGTTTCAAGTAGAAATCCTATTTATTCCTTTGTGCTAAGCTGTTTCAGGGTTGCAGATTAGAGTATTTTTAAAACCATGACATGCTGCATTTTTGTGCATGTTAAGTAGCGAAATTTAAACACATGGTAAATGCAAAATAAAGCACATACAGGGGGTCCCCGACTTACGAACGCCCGACCTACGAACCACTCCTACTTACCAACCGGGCGCTGCGGGGACCCTCTGCCGCTCTGCGCATGCGTGGCCAGACGGAGCCTCTGAAAATGACGGAAATGTCCGTAATTTGCCGCGCATGCGCAGAACGGCTTTTCGACGGAACATTGGAAATGTCCATAATCGTCGTTCTGCGCATGCACAGCCGACTTACGAACATTTCCAGATTACAAACAGAAAGAAAAGTCCCTAACGGGTTTGTAACCCGGGGACCCCCTGTATCGTGCAGTTTTGTGTTAACACATGTGAACCATGAAAATTTCCTATTCTAAATTTTTCCTTCTATCTTTAATGCCCAAAAAAATTATATATATGCTGCACATAAGTGCATATAGAAAATGTAAGAATTACTGCGCTGTCCTACAATTATAGTGACCCAATGTGAATGGTGTACCATAAACCCAAAATAAAAAAACAAAAGATAAAAATAGCTGCTGCAGTTGTAAATGCGAGATACCCACACTAACAAGACTAAATAAAAAACAAACAACTGCGCTGCAAACAACCATATAAGTGTTAACTATATCGCAAAAGTGTGACAAATATGTGACTTCAAATTCAGCTAGGATAAGTACAATGAGTATACACCTCCTAGAACATATGCAAGTGATGAGTGGTTTCAGTAGTAAAAGTCCATATTGACAAACAAATTATAAACCAAACAATATTTAGTGATAGTCTTTCTTTAAGAAGCCTGTGTGATTCTGCAATAGAAAATAAAACAGGGACTCCAAAGGATCCGCAGTGATCTTATTCAGTAAACACCAACTGGAAGGAGTGATCTGGTCAGAAAAAGAAAGGCACCTCCACCGTCAAAACACACTGACCCTTACCAGATTGTGCGACCCCCTGTTACAGAGGTCACACTAGCTTGTGGCTTAATCCCGGCCAAGGGCTCCAATGGGCAATAGCTGGTCACTCAGGATAGGAGACACGGGCTCAGAGGCAGTCAGGCGAAGGACATAAATGAGAGAAAAAAATCCATAGTGTATCTCTTTTTCTAAGCAGCAGCTATGCAGGATAGACTTCTGCAAGCATTTGGCTAATAGGATGAGAAGTGTTGTTGGTGTATGTTAGTCCTTATAAGTATTTTTAGCTGGTATTCTCAAACAAACCTCACACTTCCCACATTGATGCTTTGTGGATCTGTAGGGCCACAGGTGCAATGCATAAGTGCATATGCATTTCTAAAACATACGTTTCTGCATATGCTGAGGTGGAAAAGGGCCCTTAGGTCTATTTATTTGTGCTGTAATTGCTGGTTTTGAAAAATACATAACCGGTACATACTGGGGGCGTGGCCTTGGTGAATAGAGCGGAGGATGCTTTTACCTGCTAACCACTCAGGCTGGGTGAGGTGGGCAGCGGCCGGACTATCTCTTCAGCATGCTATGGGTCTGGATGAACCTTTCCCCAGCCTGCACACTCCCTAGTCAGCAGCATCTAATTTATCAGACCTCGTCAGCCTGAGTGGGGGCCCCTAAGCATTTATTGTGGGTCACAGTAGTACATCTTAAAATTTTATTCAGAAATCTAATGGGAGGGTCACTGTTTAAGTTTAAGAATTTGAAGCAAATTGGGTTAATTATTTATTACCCTTTTCTTTATATAAATATGTTAACAACATATAAAATTTTGATCGTTTTGTTTAGTTACAAGCACATTAACACAAATTTGTTGCATCTTTTTTCTAGTCTTCAAAGAGCTTCTTGCAAGAATGTTGGAAGAAAAAAGAAATAGTGCCCCACATTTGCCCAAAATTGGCGACATCAAGAAGGCCAGTCGTTATTCTATTCCAGATCTTGCAGTTGATGTTGAACAAGTTATTGGACTTGAAAAAGTGAGCAAAAAGGCCAAAGCCAACACAGTCGGAGGAAGAAACAAGCTGAAGAAGATTTTGGATAAAACTCGGATCAGTATTCTTCCTCAGAAACCTTACAAGTATGCATGTTTAGAATATTAAAAAAAATATTTTTAATTTTTGTTGTTTTCTTCTGAATTTGCTGGATTTTGTTATTGTGATCCAAGTATAACTTGCAGTGCTGCTCTAAGCTGAGACAAAGATATGGAGCAGAGGCCTATGCACCATTGAGAGGTGTAGATGCATCATCAGAAAAATGAAGGCCCATCGCTCACCTACTCAGTGCATGAATATGTGAATGAGTATGGTCTCAGCCAGTGCCGCTCCAGCCATGCCCTCTGACATGTTTCACCCGACACACTAAGACTGGCGTGTGGGGCTAAACATGTCAGAGGGCATGGATGAAGCAGCACTGGCTGAGGCCATACTCATTCACATATTCATGCACTGGGTCGGTGAACTGTGTTCCTTAATTTCTCTGATTTTGTTATTGTGAATATAAATTGTCATAAAATGTCACATCTCATGTCCTACTCCATGTTAACATAAATTTTTAATACTAAGATGCCCACTTGCCAAAGCACATCAGTTTAATATCATCTAACCTACTCACCAAAAGGAGCATGTTTATGAGAAGTGATCAGACCTACTGCCCTGATTCTATCACATAAAAAAAATAGATTCTGTTTTTAATCCCACCAGTTGACTTTTTCCTTTAAGGAACCATTAGCCTAAAAATTCAGTAATTTATACAAGAATCCTTATCTGACCTATTGGTTAACTTGCCCAGTCTTCCACAGAAAAGATACAGGCTCTTACCTGACACCGGACTTGTATAATAACCCAAGCACATTTCCTTTCCAACAATTGGTCTAATGTCACAAACTGGTTTTGTTAGATGAGAAATAATTAATTACACAGTACACACCCTTCAAGTACTGCTTGCTACTTCATGTCCTGAAGTAATAAAATAGTTCATTGTATTGCACCCTTCTGCCCAATCTGCCTACTACAGAGAAATCTTCAAAGAAATCGGGGATCGTTTCCCTGTGAACGGATTTGGGCCTCTCCCTTTTGTATTGTAGTCACAGACAACAAAAGCTGATAGATGTAAGTTGTGCACACTCGTACCCTCTCATACTCTGTGCTAGAAGGAATCTTTACATAAATGCATCAATCAGTGGAACCTAGCAATTAGTTGCCTGATGGTAAGAAGACTGAAATCTTCATCGTCCTGTACAGAACATTATGCAAGCCTTTAGCTACTAAATTCTCCAGTAAACGTTTAGACAGAATGAAGGAGCTCCTGGCAATAGAGTGATGTAATCTATCAGGAGGAAAGGCACCTGTAGCTCCAAGAGTGTTTAACAAAAGCTGGAGTGCTAGTGTCATGGATACCTAATAACACAGCATCATAATATTTCCTCCTGCTGTCGGAAATGAAGGCATCATGAATGCAGCTTTTACTATTGCTGACTGTATCAGGGATTACATTTAGATCTGTCTTTCCATTTGGCGTTTATGTGTGATTGTTGAAGCAGAGATGGGGGGAGGATTTACACTTGACAGAATTTCTGGTTCTCATTTAGCATTTTCTAAGTGTCAGGTGAAAATACATTTACCTCTTGAAGTTCACTGACATTTCACTCCGTCTCCAAAGTGTTATCGCTGCACAGTGAGTGGGCATGCAACTCCCACGCATACAGCCTAGCAGCATCCATCCATTTGGCCTTAATGAGCTTTTTTCATGCTTTCTATTTAAAGGGGCACTAAACCTTATTACAAGCTGGCTTATATAAATATGTTATATGACTAATGTATTTCATGCTTTCTATTTAAACGAAAATTAAACCTTATTACAAGCTGGCTTATATAAATATATTATGAGTAACTGTTGGTCAATTCGTCCAATAGTTCTGTTTATATTGTTGGTAAAGCTTTTAGGCCAAATCACCTCCTGGCTTCTTATATCTCTGGATGTAAGATAGGGGCAACCATGGTTTAGTTCATACTTTCCCTGTCATTTTGTAGTCTTAAGCTAGGTACACATGGGCCAAAAACTGTTGGTTCGGAAGTTACCGGCCTGTTTTCGGCTTGTGTTTACAGCTCCTCATCTGGCAGAAGCTGGTCTCACGACCATCTTCTGTAGAACAAACATGCTGGAAAACCAGCCGACGGCTGCGAGCGCTGGTCACTACGTTCTGGTGTTGGGCTAGTTTCAATTTTGGGTGAATTGACTCTTTAGGGAACATAATAATCTTCTAATCTGACAAACTTCCTTGAATCAGGTGCAGTTTGTGATGTACAATGCGCAGATCGATTTAAGATAGAAGACACTTCTTGTAGACATTTTTCAGAGAGAAAATACTACTGTCTAGTGTGTTTTTTGTGGCTGATGGCATATTCGTCTCCCAAGATAAACCCCAGCAGCAGGAATGAGTTCACTAACATTAAATACTTATTGGTTTCAGACACTTTCAAAGGTGGGTAAACACTATAAGAAAATCGGGGAGCAATCGTCCGGTTTTCCTTGATGTTTGACAGCAAGTCAGAACCGAGGAAGTATAATAGATGAAAATTCTTGTACGACAAAGGCTTTTTTTTTTTTTTGTTTCTGATCATGTGCAGTCTTTGCTATATGATTGTTTGGGTATGAAAACAGTACACATTAAACGATCTGTTCACATACGAGAAAAATGTTGGCATTTGTCCCTTTGGAAATTTTAATTCGCAAAGTCTGAATCGTATGTCAAAAGTTGTGTACACATATCAAAATTGAATGATCGTGCCTTGTACGGAATATTCCTTCTGATTTTTCTCAGTGTGTACCCCCTGAACTTGGGGACTTTTGGGTAGTAGGCTATCACTGGGAATTCAGTAGATCATTTTTGTTCCATAGGCTGTTGTTCTTGCATTATCTAGTCACTTACATCTGTTTTATTTGGATAAACAAATTAGTTTAATAAGAATAAGCCATCAATGCCTCTACAAAAGAGTTTGATGAAACATAAGTAATATGAAGTAACCAAAAGCTTCTGTAGCAATGGTAATTTGTGAATGTATACACCATGCATCAGGTCTGCATGGAGATCTTATTTTTTTTTTTTTAACAGAGGAATGGAGATCTTATTTAAATGTTTTTTTTTTTCCCCCAGCGACATTGGAATTGGCCAGTCTCAAGATGACAGCATTGTCGGTCTTCGACAGACCAAGCACATGCCAGCTACACTCCCTGTCAGCGGGACACTGTCATCCAGTAATCCAGATCTGCTGCAATCTCACCACCGTATCTTAGACTTTAACACCACTCCAGGTGAGAATCGCTCTTTCCTATTTTGTCACAGCACCTTCCCCCATCTGGGTTTATTTTCCTATAGCCTTGCAGTGGTATTCTCAAGGAGCTACCAATGCTGATCTGTTTTCATTAACTATGCTGATTGCATGAGTTCTCTTTCAGCAGCTGCGTACTTATGCCTGTGTTTATTTTTCCACATTTCAGGATATTTTTAGCCTACTTAATGATAAGCTGTACATCATTTAGTCTAATGTAACCTCTTTATTATAATGGATCTTGCTGTTGAATGGTCTGGTAACAGTTTTCAGGGGATTCCTGCAAGCTACTCCAATGGTGAAGCACATAGAGCTGTGTGTTAGATTTAACCAAAAGAAAAATAGATCTTTAGATTTTTATTTGTCATGATCTCACGTTGTCATCCTTGTCCTTCTAAATGAGTAATGTGTGTGATTCAAAGTGGAATCACTGTTTGTGTCAACATTAATGATGCGCTCTGGCTAGTTCTTACAGCCCATGTGCAGAGCCCGCCAGGAAGTCGGCACTGCGCTGCACTAATCACAGGCAGTGAGACATTTCCCGATGCGCGGCTGCAGAGATCAGGAAATGTCTCACTGCTTGTGATTAGTGCAGCGCAGTGCCGACTTCCTGGTGGGCTCTGCACGTGGGCTGTGCGAAACACGCCGGAGCTCATCCTTAGTCAACCTGCCACAGAGGATCATTTTATTATGTTCAGAAATGTGCATTAGGTATACATATAGATTATGTTTTGTGTGTATGTACTTTTCCACCCCTGGACTGCGTGTAGATTACAGGCTGCAACTGTGGAAGGGTGGGTGTCAGTCTGTAAGAGTGGGCAGGTTTAAGGATTTAGCACAGTGGGTGTATAAAGATTCAGTGGGTCTGAGGCTAATAGTTGCTTTGTAGGCTGTATATTTGAAAGCATTACCAAGGGCAAGGTCCTGTGACACCCAAGGCGAAGATATCTAAATGTGACACCATCCCCCATAAGCTGAGGTGGTTGAAACTTGCATGTTCATACGTAATGTAAGCCTTGTGCACACAGAACGTCAGGTCACTTTTAAGGACGTTTGAATTCATTTCATTTAAATGCCCCTTTATGTTAGCCTATGTGTCCTTGCACATGGCCATTTACAGGCAGAACAAAAAAATCCTGAGCCAGGGTGTTAAGGAGAGAAGTGTTTTATCGCAAAAACCTTTCCCAACTCGCCTAAATGTGCTTTAGCACTAGGCAAGTTTAGCGTTCATTCAATTGGCAGAATAAAGGTGGGAATGAGGAGGGGAGGGGAGGGGGGGGGGGGGGGGGGGGGGCACCAGCAAGGTGAGTAGTTGTGCTTTACAGTAGTAGGCAGAGGAGGAAGATGGAGACAAGTTGGATCGGTGATACAAGAACATCATATTGTTACAGTACATTTTGGATGTGTGAACCAAGACGGCCACTTAGCGAGGAACTTTGCCACACTTACATTTTTCCTGGCAACTAGTCTCTCCATCTCGCATTGGAGTTTCAGATCTGCAATTATACTGGAAATGGAAGGGGCTTCTTACGTTTTCCAGAGTTTGCTGATATTTAGTTTTACCGCAGGTAGTAGATGTATTATTACTACCCGCGATCCTGGTGGGAATTTCTCTATCCCAAGATGTAGTAGTGCTAGTGAAGGGTTAGGAGCAGAAGGGGTATGGGATATTGAGGAGATCAGAGCAAATATCTGTCTCCATTATGAGCTTATGGATCTGCAGAACCATTAAATCATGATTTAAATCACTAGTAAAAAGGCTTGATTTAAATCATGATTTTTAAAGAGCCACTGTCATCACTGTCCCGTAGCAGCTCCTCCTCGGACCCGCTGTTGACTCACCGACAGTCCCATTCACTTTAATGGGACGGCTGGTGATGTGGCAGTGACACAACAAGGTGAGGGATGTGGCGGCAGCAGGTGAGTGGATGCCCGCTAACAGACGCTGCCATGATGGTTCTGAAATTACAGGTGCTCTTTAAATGTAAGGACTTATTCTTGCTTGTAGTTAGAATCTTTAATATTTGCAAACAAAATGAAGGTTTCCTATTTAGAATAATAAGGTTAGTAAAACGGCGATATCAGAACCGATTTTATGTTAATCACATATAATTGGAGAACTACTCAAATTCCTGTTAACTCAGCTTGCAGAGCTTGGATTCATTGAATAAGTTTACCAAAAATTTAAATATTGCAGAATATACAGCCTCATACTACATCACTAAGCTCCATTTCATGCGGAATAAACTAAGTTATTGTGTCTTAAATAGAAAATCTTTAGATAGATTTTTGCTCCACAAGCATTTTATTAAAATAAATTAGATTTTTAATCAAAATTTTTTAATCAAAGTTTTTTTTTTTTTTTTTAATTTATCGACTTTTATCCACCCTGATATTAGGCTTGATGCGTCTAAGTGCATTTGCAAAACATGGCTTTAGATGTGATTTTAACGCCTAGGCTCCAGGGGAGGAAAAATTGTCCTGAGATCTTAGGAGTATGCTAGCATTTATTATAATCTACAGCAGACATTATCTGCAGATGATACGTGTCCAAAGACTAGTGGGTTGAAAGGTTACATTATAGCTAAATTGGCCAATAAATATTATAACACGCACTTTTCCTGCTTTCAAATACCTACGAGTATTCCTATGAGTATTCGTAATGAGCAGAACCACACAAAATACATTCTTTGTTAAAGCACTGAGCTATACTTAATAAGCTGCCGGTGTATTCACAGATCATGCATTAACAAGTAGATGTAACAGGGTCATACTTTATGTGAAACAATGCTACGGGGCTCTAAGCTAGTGAACTGTTTGAAGTGGGTTATTGTATTTGAATCTATCTTTTGATCGATACCTGCAGTCAGTTAAAAGAATAGATGTGGTTAGGGATTAGTTTTCCTCTTTAATTGCAACTGTGTTCTGTGTAACAATCTTTCTTTTAGCATACATTAAAGCAGGGGTAGGCAACCTTTTGAGCACAGTGTGCCGAAAAATATTTTCAAAGGAATTGAGAGTGACGATTTTATAACAAAAGTCAACTTCACACTCTCAATCACAAAAAGGATTTTTTTTATAAAGTAAATGCTGTAAACTACTTGAGTAGTGAGGAATTAACATCCTGCACTCACGCCTCAGATTAGCCCCAATTCCTGCAACTGCACAATTCATATCAGTCCCAATTCATGCACCTTCAACACCTTAGATCACTGCCCCTCTGCAAATCTGTCCCACCACTGTAACCCCCTGCTCTTCTGTCCCACCACTGTAACCCCCTGCTCTTCTGCCCCCCACCACTGTAACCCCCCTGCTCTTCTGTCCCTCTTCTGTCCCACCACTGTAACCACCTGCTCTTCTGTCCCACCACTGTAACCACCTGCTCTTCTGTCCCACCACTGTACCACCTGCTCTTCTGTCCCACCACTGTACCACCTTGCTCTTCTGTCCCACCACTGTACCACCTTGCTCTTCTGTCCCACCACTGTACCATCTTGCTCTTCTGTCCCACCACTGTACCATCTTGCTCTTCTGTCCCACCACTGTAACCCCCTGCTCTTCTGTCCCACCACTGTAACCCCCTGCTCTTCTGTCCCACCACTGTACCACCTTGCTCTTCTGTCCCACCACTGTACCACCGTGCTCTTCTGTCCCACCACTGTACCACCGTGCTCTTCTGTCCCACCACTGTACCATCTTGCTCTTCTGTCCCACCACTGTAACACCCTGCTCATCTGCCCCACCACTGTAACCCCCTGCTCATCTGCCCCACCACTGTAACCCCCTGCTCATCTGTCCCACCACTGTAACCCCCTGCTCATCTGCCCCACCACTGTAACCCCCTGCTCATCTGCCCCACCAATGTATCACCTTGCTCATCTGTCCCACCACTGTAACCCCCTGCTCATTTGTCCCATTACTGTAACCCCCTGCTCATGTGCCTCATCACAGTACCCCCCTGCTTTTCTGTCCTACCCTTGAACCCCCTTCTCATTCCTCCCACTACTGTACCTCCTGCTCATCTGCAAAACTGCACCCAATCTTATCCCCATCACAAAAGCTGACGTTCGCAGCTACAGCAAAGTTAGAGAACCAAACAATGTTTCCCCATCTTTTACAATGTGTGGGGGTACAGTGCCTCCCCCTCAGTGCAGGTGCGGCGTGGGGAATTCTGGAATTGGAATTCATTAGTGTCACTCTGACACTTCCCTGCGCTGCTGGGGAGGGAGTCGAGTGCCTGCAAAAGAGGCTTTGAGTGTCAGGGGTTGCCTACCCCTGCATTAAATCATGAAACTGGTTTTCATGATGAGGTAATCGGATACATTTTGTGGTTCTTGACTCAATAGTGCCACACAGTGGTAGCATTTGTGATTTATTTTTTTAGTCCCGACTTGTGTGTATTTACTGTACATTTCAAGATTCCTATTAAGATTCTTCCTTCTCCTGACAGCAATATTTATTTTAAAATATAAAGAAATGTACTTTGATTAGTTTTGTTTCAAGTTAATTTAGGAAAAATAGTTATTGTTGCAAACTGAATATTACTAATCAAGAAAACACATATGTGCCTTCCTGTTCTGACATATGATTTACTTATATACTGTATCCTGAACTATAATTTTTCCAGATCTACCTGACCAAGTGTTGCGAGTTTTTAAAGCTGACCAGCAGAGCCGTTACATTATGATAAGCAAAGACACCACGGCCAAGGAAGTGGTTATTCAGGCTATCAGAGAGTTTGCACTTACTGCTGTGCCAGATGCCTACTCTTTATGTGAGGTTTCTGTCACCCCTGAAGGTGTTATCAAGCAAAGGCGACTTCCAGATCAGCTATCAAAGCTGGCAGACAGAATACAACTGAGTGGCAGGTAAAGTAACATTATTATTACTGCAACTACTGATGATCTTTCTGAGGAAATATTACCAAAGTAGCATAACATGAGCCAAACGTAACAAAAAAAGCACTCTGTACTAAAACGCTATAATACTTCTGGGTCATCAAGTAAAAAAAAAAAAGTTTTATTTAGCATTTATGGATAGCGAATTAAAGGAGAAGTTCACTTTCGGGAACATGTTACATGTTCCACCCATTTTTAGGATGGAACATGTAACATTCCCAATCCTGCAGCCGCTCCCCAATCCCGGCACTCCGTGACAGCAGGCTGGGGATCCTCTCCTTGTAATAGCTCTCACTATTTGTAAATAGTGCAGCTGTGAGGGGCTCCACCCACAAGGCCGCGTTGTTGATTCACAGATCACTGTGAATCAATGAACTACAAGTACCGACATCCATTGTGGCTGTCGGCTTGTAGTTCTCCGTAAACTTCTAGGGCTCTGTTGAGCGCTCGAGTAGTTCTTTGAGTCTTCCTGTTGGTGTGCAACTGCCTGCCTGTTCGTGGTATGGGCAGACAGCACTGATGGCCTGCAAGAGTCCTGCATGGCACTTGCAATCTGCTGATCGCAATTGCCATGTTTTCGTGGGTACGACAAAAAAATAGTAAATGCATATTTTTTTACCTGCAAAAACATGTGAATTTAGAGTTTTTTTAAAAAAAGTGAACTTATCCTTTAAGTTAAGGCATACAGATCATTCTGCATCTGTGTGTATATGAATATATATGTACTGTATATACAAATAATGTTCTCTGCACTACACTGCAGCTTGTTTAAAAACCAATGTGAATTCTCAGTTAACACCCTTTATTTATTTTTTTCGCCTTCACATAGAATATTTCTTTAAAAAAAAAAAAACTAAATTTAGGTGCGGTTATTTTCTGTGGTTTTATAGATCAGTGAAGCTATTTTGTCATGAGGGAATTATGTCATTATTAAAAAAACTAATAATGGTTTTTGTTTTTGTAGGTATTACCTTAAAAACAACATGGAAACGGAAACCTTGTGTTCAGATGAAGATGCCCAGGACTTGCTGAGAGAAAGCCAGCTTTCCTTGCTTCAGTTAAGTACCATTGAGGTGGCTACACAACTCTCCATGAGGAATTTTGAGCTGTTTAGGAACCTTGAGCCCACAGAATACATTGAAGATCTCTTCAAACTGAAGTCAAAGATTAGTTGTACCAACCTCAAGAACTTTGAAGATGTGATTAACCAAGAAACCTTCTGGGTGGCTACAGAAATTTTAAAGGAAACCAACCAGCTGAAAAGGATGAAGATCATCAAGCATTTTATCAAGATAGCACTGCACTGTAGAGAATGCAAGAACTTCAACTCTATGTTTGCAATCATTAGGTAAAGGATTGTGACAAATACTTATAGTTGCTCCCTAATGTCCACTATATCATATGTAAGGCTTGTTAAAGTGTATGTATATCCTAACAATGAGCTTCTCATATTTGTTCCTTTTTGGTTTTTTAAATATTCAATTCAAAGCATTTTGTTACATTTGTTTGAGAAATGCAAAAAATACCTGTTGATCATATCAGTTGCACTGTGTCCTCTCCACACTACCTGCGTTTACTCAAAAGAGGTTGCTTAGCCCTTCTGTTTCTTAGACCCATTTCTCACGAGGCAGATCCACTTGCACGGAGTCCGCCTCTGTCCGCCGGCTCAGCGGGAGATCTCTCCGTTGATCTCCGCTGAGCCGGCGGATGACAAGTCCCTCTCTGCTCGCTGAGCGGGGAGGGGCTTGTGGAGCGCCGCTGGTCTCTATGGAGAGATCGGATGAAAACGGACATCGTGTCCGTTTTCATCAGATCTCACCCGATCCGATAGCGATGGATCCGGATGTAGAGCCATCTGTCCCTCCATAGACTAGCAAGGAGCGCCTGTTCAGGTCCGCCGTCAAAACTGACAGGCGGACCTGAACGGTCTGTCAGTGTGAAAGGGGCATTATCCTGGACTAAAAAATGATTAGACTTTGTTATACAGATCTGAGAGTGTCAGTGTTTGACCAGTGTTTGACTGTCCAGACAGAGGGTCAGGCTGCACATGCTCAGTTTTGTGTGTATTGCTAGGGAGGCTTTTTTTTTTTTTTTTTCTTTCTTGAGTGCAATGTGATCAGAACAGGGCCAATCAGCACTGTCCAGACAAAGGGTCAGGGGTCTTTCAGTCTCATAGGACAGGCAGAAAACTCCTCCTATACATTTTAACCAGTGCTAGGCTGGACACTGATAGAAGTCACAAGACTGCGCTAACTACTGATGAGAAAAGATATTTAGTAGTTTATTCACTAAAATAATTGCATTTCCATGATCTGTGTACTGTGGGTGACCAAATATAGTGAATGCAGGGCCCTGGGTTTAGTAACACTTTAACAACCTCATAAAGACCCAGAGATTACTATTTCTAACCTGTGGTTACTGGTTACAATGTAGCCCAAGTAAATGTATCAGGAAGAGAGCAGTAACAAACACAGTAAAGATTTAGAACTCTTTAATGCAGGGAAGCTATTATGTGTGGTGGTTCATATATTTACATTGTTAAAGATAGTAATGATTTTTGTTTGATTCCAGTGGCCTAAATTTGGCTGCAGTATCTAGACTAAGAACAACATGGGAAAAGCTGCCTAGCAAATATGAAAAACTTTTTCAAGATCTTCAAGACCTTTTTGACCCATCGAGGAATATGGCAAAATATCGTAATGTGCTGAATAGCCAGAACCTACAGCCACCTATCATTCCGTTATTTCCTGTTATAAAGAAAGACCTAACTTTTCTACATGAAGGTACTCTCATTGCTGTTCATTTTTGTATTATTTTTAACAGTGTATATGCTATTTAATGCAGTACTCTACATTTAAGGCTTCATCTACACTGGGTGCTCAGCCTCTGTGCATCAAATCCCTGCATTTTCCTGTGCCCAGGAGGCACGGGTGTAGCATTCAGCCCCACTGCCTGCAGGCTGTCAAAGCCAATGACAGGCTAAACATTGCCACTGCTGGACGCTGTACTGAGTGGTACTCGTATTTAGACACTATTCAGTGACCTATGGCTGGAACATACAGAATACCTGAGCACAAGGCTGAAATTCTGCATAGTCTGTAATAAAAATGCAAACTAGGGAACCTTGCATCAGACTTCACAATTTTTATAAAAATGGTCAATACACCCAAAAAAATGTTTGGCTGAGCCACCCTCTAGCTCTTTCTAAGCCCTGCAACGTGCAGCAGTGAGGTCTCTTTAAAAAAATATTTTGAAAAGTGGACTTGAATTCATCTATAAAATAAGTTGTCCACAATTTCCCATCATACGTCCCTCTACCCCTTTAAAACTTGTGCAAGTATTCATTGATTTTATTTTATCTTGTTTCATTAGGGAGCTACTGATTTTCTTACTCTCTTTGACATCACCAGGCTTAAACAACTCTTAATGTGTGGGCAGGCTCTTGGAAATCAAGGGAGCAGCATTGATTTTCTAGGAAGGAGATCAGCGTATGCATGTGGAAAGGGAAAGAAAGGGGTGAGAGATGGGCAGTGCTGGCAATCCTACTTTTGGATTTTAGTTCAGCTAAAGCAGCCCATAGATGATTCAATTTTCTTTCTTTCCACTATGGGAGACAGGTATCAACTTGGGTACAACCAGCCTTGCCCATGCAGGGATCAAATCTTGGCCGATCCCTGCTGAACCAGACAAATTTAGATCCTTGTATGGCCAGCTTAATGTAGTGTTGTCAGCTTAAGCAGAAAGTTAAACCAGCCTTACATGGATCGAAATTTGACCGATTCAGCGGCCTTTTGTGTTTTGCCAAACAATCAGTGCCTCCAGCTATAACCAGCAACACTGATCACTATATTCTGACAGCAGGGAAATTTGCCTGCTGTCGGAACACAATAGCACAGTGCGAGTGATTCCCCCATCCACATCATGTGTGTGGATGGGGGGAATTGTTTTTTTTTTTTTTTTTTTTTTTATTCAACCAGCGGGTTATGGCCAGCCTTAGCCCACTGAATTTCTGGCAGGATAAATTGTTTTTTTTCTGTACTTGCAGTGTTTTTAAAGGGATATTTACTGTGTATATTTTGATTTTTCATTGTGCCAATTTCAACTCTCTGGCGTCTACCATAATTGAATTCTCAGTTTCAGGTGGATATACTTTTTTGTGGCGCTTTGTTGCTTTCTGCCTGCCTTATTGAATAAGCCTAATTATATTTACTGATTGAATATTTTTTACTCAACCAGGAAATGACTCCAAAGTGGAGGGGCTTGTGAACTTTGAAAAATTAAGAATGATTGCTAAAGAAATCCGGCACGTTGGTAGAATGGCTTCTGTGAACATGGATCCCGCCCTAATGTTCCGAACAAGGTACTATGTTAGGTTTTCTCAGTTAAATGTGAATGCATACTTGATTTCCTCCTGAACTGTGGTATGTAGAGATTAGGCAACAGAAATTCAGTGAGGGTCATTTTGGTAATCTGCATGCAAAGCTACTCTGAAAGTATATTTTTCCACCCTTCGCTCCTAGGCCAATTACTTGATGTGTTGGGAATTCCCATCTTCTAGTATAGTTATCAAGAATTGTTTCATTATTTTTCTCTCCATCTTGGGCCTAAGTAGAGTTTTGTGTAGGTTACATTATTTCTCACCTGCATTACTACCAATGGTTTTGCACTGAGTGCTGCCAAACCTCCTTTTCTGGGTTTCCCCACAGGCTCTTTTTGCGCCTCTTTCATGGTGGGCCCCCATAGAAAGTCTCTTCCAATGGGGGCAAACTGCAGGCTGCCTCCCGAGCTGCGCTTCCTGCATCCATATGACACAGAGAGCATAGTTCGGGCCCCGCTCTCTGCTCACAGAATTTGATTGACTGCAGCAGGATCCATTTGCTCCTGCTGCTGCCGCCTCTGTGAGCAGAGAGAGAGAGAGAGACACTAAATACATGCACAGCGCTGGATCAGCAAAAGACTTGGGTAAGTATACAGGGGCGAGGGGGACAATACAGAGATAGTTTTTTTTTTTTACCTACAGGGGCGAGGGGGACAATACAGAGATAGTTTTTTGTCCAGCATTTACAACCACTTTAATTGTGGAACCTGCTCTTTCAGATTACCCTGTTGCTATGAAAGATAAGTTCACCTTTTACAAAAAATAATGGATGCACATGTTTTTGCAGGTACAAAAATGTCAGTTTGTTATTTGTTTTCCTCAGCCTGCAGAGGAAAGTAGATCAGGTGCAATGTCAGGCTCCTGTCAGACACTTGCTTCAGCTATCTGCCCATAGAGTGCATCTGAAAAGTATTCGCAGCACTTTACTTCACTGTTACAGCCTTATTCCAAAATGGATTAAATTCATTATTTTCCTCACAATTCTGCAAACAATACCCCATAATGACATCATAAAGTTTTTTTTTTTTTTTTTTTTTTAATCTTTGCAAGTTTAATAAAAATAAAAAACAAATAAAAAATCACATGTACATAAGTATTTACAGTCTTCGCTATGACACTGAAAATTTAGCTCAGGTGTATCCTGTTTCGACTGAGATGTTTCTACAACTTGTTTGGAGTCCGCCTGTGGTAAATTCAGTTGATTAGACATGATTTGGAAAGGCACACACCTGTCTATATAAGGTCTATATAAGGTCCCACACCTGTCTATATAAGGTCCCACAGTGCATGTCAGAGCACAAACCAAGCCATGAAGACCAAGGAATTGTCTGTAGACCTCCGAGACAGGATTGTATCAAGGCACAGATCTGGGGAAGGGTACAGAAACATTTCTGCATCATTGAAGGTCCCAATGAGCACAGTGGCCTCCATCATCTGTAAATGGAAGAAGTTTGGAATGTGAATACTTTCTGGATGCACTGTACCTCCTGTATAGGCTTTCTGTTTGAAAGCTGTAGGAAATGTTGATGAACTACGAGAGCACTCACTAGCACCCTGAAAGTTGAGAACTACAGGCTGTCTGCTGCGGTGGCAGACACTACTGGTAGTTCATTCATTGACAAATTCCAGTAAATGAGTGGCATGGCTGTGGAGGCATGCTACTTCTGAAATCTGACAGCGGTTGTGGGGAAAGGATCAAATGCTTGCTCTCACAGGGAAAGAGGAATTGGAGGTGCAGTGGTAGGTTGCTGAACATTGTTACATGTTACACCCTAAATACGGGTGCAACATATTCAGAAAGGTGAACTTATCCTTTAAGTCTTTTCTCCTACAATACGTGCAGTAGGAGCATGGACACAGATCCACCATATGCTTTGCAAGTTGCTATATTTTCCGACACTGACAGTTTTCTGTTCAGTTTGTACTCCACAAATATCAGCTGCGGAAGAAGGTAAAAGGGGAAGTTTTGGCACTACTCATTTTGTAAATGTATTTGATTGTATATGATTATTGAGGTCACTGGATTGTGGAAAGAAATGCTAGCAGCAGTGGACAATTAGAAGTATGGAGATTATTAATAAAAACACATCATATAAAACTCTGTATGGCAAATAGAGCTGTGTGGAGCATAGGTGTCTCTTGTAATGAGATCCTGAAGAATAAGTCAGTTAACTTCCCATACCTTTTACAGATGTGTGTTGGCTTCTAGTGTGTCTTGTCTTGAGGACTGGGCCTTTCTTTCTGAGCTTGTGATCTTTCTCTCTCCCTTTTCTCTCCGTCTTTGTACCTGTGCTTCTTCCTTCATGGCTATCACTTGCAGGAAGAAGAAGTGGAGAAGTTTGGGGTGAGTTTGTTGATGGCCTTAATGCTTACTGCTCATAGTTTCATTCTGCTCATTCGCATTTTCCCGTTCCTTTTGCTTTTTTGCTTTTTTTGGTACCTTTTAACCCTCTGGCTGGCAGACTGCTGATTTACCCAACCCATGCTCTTATATCCCTCCATTTAAAAATTGATTACAGCCAGAATAATCCTTGTTCAGGCATCTATAAGAATGTGCAAGCAGATGATAACGCACTGTTGCCATAGAAAAGACAGGATTTTTTTTTTTTTTGGAAAATGACCTAAAGCACAACCAATCGTCAGATGGTGACAACAAAAGATTTTTTTTATTGTACATGGGTGCCCTTTACATTAGGCTTTTTTCAGTGTAAAGCGGTGTGTGAAGCAGTCAGAATTCAGCAGCCTTGAAAGTGCAGACTAGTGGAAGCTGAATTTTTACTGGATATTGCAGCATGCCTTTACTCATTGCACGCTATACTGCAAAATGAGCCCACATTGGTTTACAATAACTTTCAGTTATAGTTAACAAAATGTCAAGATGATTATTAAACTATCAGTTTAATTGGATGTTTGGATGCACAATTGGTTATTTTCTGCTGTCAAAATATATGTTCTGATAGGAAAGGTAAGTGGGGAAAATAAGAAGTGGGTAACTCGCAGTAACAAAGGGATAGCTTTATTCTTATCCTTAATAACTAGAAAAGGTCCATGTTGCATGGTGATCAATCCAACCCTCCTCATATACTAACTGGCTACTTTACTGACCACAGAACATGAGTAGTTAACACAGTAACTGTCATTAAGCCACCCACCAGCCACTTCTCAAATTCCATGACCGCAGTTAAACCATCTTGATTTTGCAGCATGAGCTTTTCTTATTGACGATTATATATGTTTATTTGTACTTCTATAGTGAATGGTGTGTATGGCTTAGTTTGCACTTAAAAGAACTACAAGAGCTTTCTAGTAGCAAATCTATTAGGGGAGGATTTAAGTTCTAGGTTATATATTTTGGGATGTATGTACTTTTCTCTGAATCTTCTCCATTTAATAGAGATTTAAAGCAGTATTAAATCCCAACCAAAAAATGTATTATATTGCAGCATATCAGTCATATGTGGTGGCTGCATAAGTTTTCATTTTTTATTTATTTTTCCCTCTGTTTTCACCTGGTAATCTGGCCAGTAACACACCTCCTATATTAGAGTGCCCCCACTCTGGATAAGGGAGCACAGGGGACACATTTGGACAGCAGCATTGTCAGTCTGGGGAGGGGAGTGTTGGATGTATTAGCAGATTTAGATACACTAACAAATTGAAGCCAAACTCCAGCTCAATTTTTATAAGCAGTTAAAGTCAGAAGGTTTTATGTTAATGAACATGCATTAAGATAAAAAGCCTTCTGCGTGCAGCAGTCCCCCTAATACTTACCGGAGCCCCATCTTTGTCCAGCGATGTCTACGAGCGGCTCAGCCGTTCCGATTGGCCGAGGAGACAGCAGAGAGGGGGCATGGCTGAACCACAGCTCCGTGCCTGAATGGCTACACGGAGCTGCAGCTCGGCTTGGGTGCCCCCCATAGAAAGCTGCTTGCTGTGGGTGCACTCAACAGGAGGGAGGGGCCAGGAGCACCGAAGATGGACCCAAGAAGAGGAGGATCTGGGCTGCTCTGTGGAAATACACCACACAGGGCAGGTAAGTATAACGTTTGTTATTTTTATAGAAAATAAAAAGAGAGACTTTGCAATCACTTTTAAAGAAGTTTTTTTCTTTTGGGATACAGGTCTTAAATAAAAGCTGATCATTATTAGCAACCCTGTTAGTGGTGTATGGTTT
Organism: Lithobates sylvaticus; assembly: GCA_028564925.1. Taxonomy (NCBI): domain Eukaryota; kingdom Metazoa; phylum Chordata; class Amphibia; order Anura; family Ranidae; genus Lithobates; species Lithobates sylvaticus. The sequence continues at coordinate 605,198,200 of CM053026.1, forward strand.
GTCTCATTCCTCTAACTCCTACATCTACAAGAGAGCTTGTTCTTTTGCTTAACTGCTTGCCAACCGGCTCACACCAATATACATCGGCAGAATGTTACTCCTGCGCAAACTGTCTGCAAAAGCCGGATAGCAGGCGCACGTGCCTGCCGCTGGAGTGTGCTCGCAGGTCCCGTGGACTAGATGTCCGCCAGCGGCCCGCGATCACGGCATTTTCCTGTTCTGCCTAGTAATATGACAAAGATCTTCTGTTCCCTGTCATCGGGAACATCGATCTCTGTCATGTCAGTGGTAGCCCATCCCCCCTACAGTTAGAACACGCTTAACCCCTTGATCGCCCCCTAGTGTTTAACCCTTTCCATGGCAGTGATGTTTATACAGTAATCAGTGGCTATTTTTCTAGCTCTGATCGCTGTATAAATGTCAATGGTCCCAAAATAGTGTCAAAAGTGTCCAATCTGTCCGCCGCAATGTCCCAGTCCTGATAAAAATCACAGATCACCGCCATTACTAATAATAAAAAAATAATAATAAAAATGCCATAAATCTATTCCCTATTTTGTAGACGCTATAACTTTTACACAAACCAATCAATATACGCTTATTGCGATTTTTTTTATTTATTTATTTTTTTTTATTTTTTTTACCAAAAATATGTAGAAGAATGCATATTGGCCTAAACTGAGGAAGAAATTTGTTTCTTTTATATATTTTTTTGGGGGATATTTTATTATAGCAGAAAGTAAAAATGGTCGGTCTTTTTTTTGTTTATAGTGCAAAAAATAAAAATGGCAGAGATGATCAAATACCATCAAAAGAAAGCTCTATTTGTGGGAAAAAAAGGATGCAAAATTTGGGTACAGCGTTGCACCACCACGCAATTGTCAGTTAAAGCAACGCAATACCAAATTGTAAAAAGTGCTCTGGTCAGGAAGGGGGTAAAATCTTCCAAGGCTGAAGTGATTAAAGTGCCTAAAAAAGAAAATAAATGCAGCGATACCATTAAAGTATTTGTAAGCTGCAATGTAATAAATGTTTGCTTTTGGGATTAATACCACTTTAAGCCAATAAAGTTGCTTAGATGATATTCTCAGTGCACTCTTTCATGGGTGCTTTTGTACCAGAGCCAGTCTCCGAATGATTTATTTCATTTTTTCCTGTCTTTTTTTCTGCAGGTCACTTAGTCAAGGGAGCACCAATGCTGCTGTCCTGGATGTGGCACAAACAGGTGGTCACAAAAAACGAGTACGTCGTAGCTCTTTTCTAAATGCCAAGAAACTGTATGAAGATGCACAGATGGCTCGCAAAGTGAAGCAATACCTGTCCGACCTGGATCTTGAAATGGATGAAGAGAATCTTCAGACGTTATCTGTCCAATGCGAGCCTTCAACAAATACATGTAAGTAACGTGCTTAATTTTCTGCTTTTTATTCATTAAGGAATGTGCAGGAATGTTGCACTCTGTGCACGTTTTCCGCAGCGTCCACAAATGCTGGTCAGTTGCATATGGAAATCATTATTGTTAATGGCACTCCAAATGCTTCTTGTAAATGCAGTGCATCTGTGGCCACCAATTGGCATGGTACTTCAGTACCATGAAGTTTGGTGTGCAATTTGCAAAAGTAGCGCCTACACTACTTTTTTTTTGCGTGTTCCAGTGTGCTTGTCAGCCTTTTTGTAATCAATGGAACCTGCAAAATGGCACACATGCTAGTGTGAACTCGCCCTAAATGTACAGATTGGAAAAAAGATCCTGTTGCAGAAATGTATTCATACTCAGTTAATAAGCCCACTTGATTGGTGGCAAAATAGACATAATATCTGTTAGCAGATCTCTTTAAGTACAATTAAAGTCACCTAAATAGATACACTATACCAGGGATATGCAATTAGCGGATCTCCAGCTGTTGCAAAACTACAAGTCCCATCATGCCTCTGCCTCTGGGTGTCATGCTTGTGGCTGTCAGAGTCTTGCTATGCCTCATGGGACTTGTAGTTCTGCAACAGCTGGAGGTCCGCTAATTGCATATCCCTGCACTATACTAAAGCCAGTTACACACTACAGTTTTTTTTTTTTTTTTTTAGTGTGCAACTGACAGCTCCTGTCTGGAGCCGCTGTACTAACCATGCAAGGTTAGGTCCCTTTCACACTTGTGCGACTTGTCCTGGGACTGCAAAGTCGCATGACAAGTCGTACCCCTTGATTTCCAATGAGTACCAGTCATATCTGTGTGACTTCAAAGTAGTCCCTGTACTACTTTGGTCTGACTTTGATGCAAGTTGAGGTCCATAGACCTCAAATTTACACAGGCATTCTCTGAAATCGCAGCAAAGTTGGGCGATTTTCAAGTCGCGGCAGTGTGAAAGGGGCCTAAGTTTAGCGATCTCCCCCACTGAGCGGTTGTGTTCTGACAGGGGGATGGCCCCTCCACCAGAACACTCAGATCAGCGCTCTCTGTCATTGGCTGAGAGCACTGATCGGGAGTTGGTCGGCTGCTGATTCTGCCTGTGCGTACGAGGCTTAACAGCATCCATTTCTAATTTGTCCTCAGTAGTTGTACAGGGTGCTTAAATATGACAGTACAGTTCAAAAGTACCAGTTAGACCCACCTCAATCTGTAATAAGCATTCAGTTACAGAATTAGACAGGACCCAATGTTCCTTTGTGATACAAGTCTGTGTGAGGAGACTTGCCATGAGATATGTGGCTGTTACTCTGCCAGCATGGAGCATAAAAATAGGAAAACAAAGTGTCATTTCGTCTCAGAGAAACATTTTACTGCTTTTTCACTGATATTTTAATGTATTTCCAAGAAAGAAAATCTGTCAGATATTATAACATACAGGGGGCAGGAAGATAAAGTGATATAAAAAGGTGTGAGACTTCAAATGGGCTTTTAAGTTTTCATGTATGTATATATCTATGTACACTTATATTGGCAAGGTTGATAAGTGACTTGGTCCTTTTAAAGAATGGGATTACAAAGCATTATAACCAGAGCTCAAATGTTTCCTCAGTGCCAAAAACGCCTTGTGACAAGAGATCAGGGAAACCAGACACATCACCAGTAGCACCACGAGCAGCAACTCAGCAGAAACAGCAACAGCCAGTGAAGGTGAACCAAGCATTGCAGGTGCCAGCTGTGGCTCTCTATCCTTCCAGAAAGAAGGTGCCAGTCAAGGATCTTCCGCCTTTTGGTAAGTGTTGCTGAGTTTTTTACAGAATCCTTTGCATTTTAAATAGCTTTAGTATAACATACATTACATCTTTATTGTTGAGTCCATCTAGATGAAATATACCTATTATGGGTAACTATTAGTGGCCTGAATTATCTTCTGGCTAATTATGCCTAATGCCTGGCATTGACTTGTCACCCTGTATGTGTCATCGTCTTCTTCTTTTAATGTAAACTATACTAAACGTTTTGAGGACTGATCCTCAATTACAATGATTGTAATCTTCTATAAAAATTCGGTATGTGAGTTAATCTGTCCTCATCTACCTAAAACATTTTTTTCAGATCCATTAAAAACTTTAAATCTGGCGCAGCTGATGCATGGTAGCCAATCGGCTTCTAACTTCAGTTTGTTCAATCAAGCTTTGGCAAAAAAAAAAACTGGAAGCTGATTGGTTCTATGCAGAGTTGCATCAGATTTTGCACACTGCAGTTTTAGTAAAACACCCCCACAGGCTTTAACACATAGCTAGTTCTGTAATGACACCTTTTTCTGCATTTATCTGCTAATTGATGCAGTTCATTGCACTCCTCCATCCACCCCATGTCCCCGCCCAAAAAAACACCCTACACATAGTTTATTTTCATATCTGTCTTTTCTGTAAGGCATCAACTCACCACAAGCGTTAAAGAAAATTCTTTCCTTATCAGAAGAAGGAAGTTTGGAACGACACAAGAAGGCAGCAGAGGACACTATATCCAATGCGTCATCGCACCTTTCATCTCCTCCCACCTCCCCACAGAGCTCTCCAAGAAAAGGTAATAAAGCATTCTGAAAATGAACGCAGTTGTATAATATTGTGTGAATACACTGTACACAAGGTGTAAACTTCTGAAATAAGTAGCAGAAAATCGGATTCTGTGTATGCTTTTGTGTAACCTAAGAAATTATACTTACCATGAAGAGCCTACATTATGAGTCTACCTTTTTCATCTGCTGTTTTATATTTGCCATTCTGTTGGATCAATCCATACAATTAAATATGACTTAAATGTACATTGAAACCCTTGTCACTGTGACCCTGGGTTGTCATATCTGTTTTTATCTTACAGGGTATTCCATGCCAGCAAGCGGCACTGTGGATAATTTCTCTGATTCTGGGCACAGTGAGATTTCTTCCCGTTCCAGTATAGTCAGCAATTCCTCATTTGATGGCATGCACCTCCATGACGATAGGCGGCAGCGACATTCAGTGAGCATTGTGGAGACTAATCTTGGTGTTGGGAGGACAGACAGAAGAGCTGTAATGGAGGCCGAGCCTTGCTGTATTGGGTATGCATCTCTCTTTTGCTTATATAGGACGTATCTATTTGTTTAATATTTAGTAAATAAATATATATTTTTAAATGTTATTTTTGACCATTATGGTTGTTTGTACAAGCCAATAGCTTTAAAAGCACTATAAGTGATAGTGAATGCAAAATTCTTCAGGGCCCGTACACACCAGCAGGGCATGTTATTATCTGTATAATGTGCAGCCTCTGGTGTACACTGGTGTGAAGGAGCAGTGCAATGTGCTTAGAGTGCTTTGCACTGTTTGTTTTTTTCAAATTTATTCAAATATCACAAAAATTATTTAATTCATCTGTATGTAGAATATTGCAGTGTAATGTAGAGTGTTGAAATGGACTGCATAAAAATACAGCACGTACTAAAATTTTTTCAGCTCCGGTCACCACAGCATGGTGGTGTGAACCGAACTAATAGGAAATAAGGCAAATTGCCATGTCTGTACATTGGGACTACGTTGGGTTAGTGTGATGTGAATGACTTAGTTTTGGCACTTTTTGAGAACCGTACCTTGGCCTTACATCAGTGGGGCTAGTTTGAAAGATTTGCTTTGAGCATTGATACCTGCATTGAGTATAAGCTGACCCGAATATAAGCCGAGGAACCTAATTTTACCACAAAAAAATGGGAAAACTTATTGATTATAAGTATAAGCCTAGAGTGAGAAATGCGTAGCTACTGTAAGTGGAAAAGAGAGGGTCAACAATGCCCATTTGCATACCTCACTGTGCCCATTTGCAGCCATAGGTCCCCTGAACATCAAACTCGATAGTTAAGGGTTCCTAGATGCCCCCTAGCTGTAGCCAAAATGTGGGGTCTCTGGACCCAAAGGGTCCCGAAATGACATTGCTGCAGGTAGACACAGTTGACCGACTTTGGGGCCCCGTATCTCGGGGCCACTTGGTGCTAGTGAACTATTACTACAAACCCAGTGGAACTAGCACTACAACATATCCAAAGCTGGGGTTCCTAGCACCAAGTGGCCCCGAGATACGGGGGCCCGAAGTCGGTTCGGAAAATGTCAAGCACTTTTTTGCAGCAGAGAATGACATTTTCTGAACCGACTTTGGGGCCCCGTATCTCGGGACCACTTGGTTCTCTGCTGTGTGCTTAACTCAAGTATAAGCCGAGGGGAGCATTTTCAGCAGAAAAAAAAATGTGCTGAAAAACTCGGCTTATACTCGAGTATATACGGTAGTTACCCAAAAAGGTGCTATAGAGGGCTCAGGGCTGTGGTCCATTCCTATGGCAACCAGACTCTGGCCCGTTATGACAGGTGAAGTTTGGTCCCTTCTTTGGAAAACTTTGCCCTCCTGGAGTCTTCTGTCTCTAGGGCCCCAAAGTGTGCTTGTCTGCCTCTTTGCCATCTGAATCTTTTCAGGAGTATGACCCTGATTCTCCTAACCTCTTTGAGGAGGATATTGAAAGTTTGAGGCGGATGCAGAAGAGGACCCTGCAAAGGAATTTTCACCTGCATTTTACGAGACACAAGCTAAGGCTTCACGGCATATGCTTTCTACCATGAGCTCACTTATGATGCATACTTGCCTTTGTGTAACAGCACCACCGGAATATGCTTAGCCAAACAGGCTCTTATAGGCACTAAACAGCTGTCAAAATATAACATTACCTCTGCACACACAAGAAAACTGTGCTTTGCGTGAAGATTGGCCAAGTCTTGACAAGGTATTTTTTCCCTCCAAACATTTTTTGCCGAGTTATATCCCATGAACAAAATGTCTGTTTCTGTTGGTAAATCCTGTTATCTCAGCTCTCAACTGTATTCTGATGGAAGAGGGGAGGGGAGAGGGGAGTCAACATCACTTGTGTTGATATGGAGATCTGTCAGTGTTTTTTTTATTCCTTCAATCTGCTGGTTGAAGGAAAAATTTTTTTTTACATGTATACCCATACTTTACTGTTACTGTGGAATATTTTGCATCCCTTGATGTTTCAGCCAACAGGCACTTCAATACTCTGTTGAAGGCATCCTTTGTGCTTGCTGTAACCGCCTTAAAACTGACCAAAGCAGCCATGTCCATTTATCACACTGTTGCTGACTGGACAAATGAATAGGAATTATAATTCTGTGTTCCAAGTCCCTTTTCTCCTAGAACAATTGCAGCTCATGTCTTCAGCGGTGCTATTTTTTGTTGATGCCCTGGATAATGTAATTCACCAGGTCTCTAGGATGACACTTCTTTTTGTTCACATGCACAGAATTTTGTGGTTAAAGACACAGTCTTCTGAACCTGCTTGAAAGAGTTTTCTTTTTATGCATGGCTTTGGATGGTGAACACCTGTTTTGCAAGTATTTTGTTACCTTTGTGAAGGAAGTTACTTGGGGGAAAGTATTTCTACCCCACAAATAACAGCCTTAGCCTACTACTACAAAGGCTATTATGTCTTCTCACCAAAAGGGGGCCTTTCTCTTTTCCCAGCATCCACTTATAAGGTAAAGGTGAGTCCATCCTTTTGCCACAAGCCTTGGACCCCAATACACTCCAATTTGCTACATCTTTCTCTAAAAAAACTGATACCCTTTTCATCCTTATTTTAGGGTCTAAAAAAAAAGTCCTGCTTCCTCTTCAACCATAACTAGTTGGTTCAGGCAACTCCTTTCCAGGGCTTATGCCTTCAAGGACCCCCACCTTCGCTTCCCCTACCCCCAAAACCACAAGTGTAAGGAAGGTTTAAAACCTCTATTCTACTCTAATTCAGTAAACAGTACAAAGAGGAACATTTTAATTGCAAAGAGCAATAACTCAAAGCAGACAATCAGGATTCACTTTTCTGAAGACGGACCAATCCCAGACGGTTTTCTATTGATTGCTAGATTTCTGTTGAGTGCCAGAGATTGCTACACCTTACTTTATGCCCCTTGCACTATTTTATTGGCTATTAATTCAATGAAATAAGTGCATTTGTGGTTCTGTGGAATTTGCATTGATGAATTACTATATGCAGCTGTTACTTTTTGCTTATTTTTATTTTCTTAATACTCTTCTAGGCACTATTCACATTTGGTGGAGAATAGAGGCTTGTACGCGAGTGGAACGGTTTTGTCCTCTCCCAGCATGGAGGAATTGTCCCAAGATCAGGGTGATAGAGCTTCACTGGATGCTGCAGACAGCGGACGAGGTAGCTGGACCTCTTGTTCAAGTGGCTCCCATGACAACATACAAACTATACCACATCAGAGGAGTTGGGAGACTTTGCCATTTGGCCATGTTCATTTTGACAGCACATCAGATGGGGCAGGTTACTGGCCCTCGGGAAGTCATATAGACCATTTAATATTTTCTGATCATAGCACAAAGCATGGCAGACACAATCAAGGAAGAGAAGCTTTAGAACAAGCACAGTCCAGAGCAAGCTGGGCATCTTCCACTGGCTACTGGGGTGAGGACTCTGAGGGGGACACTGGCACCATTAAGAGACGAGGGGGAAAAGACGTTGCTCTTGAAGCAGAAACAAGCAGCATATCCTCACAAACTGCAGAAGAGACAAAGCCTCTACCTGTGCCCACACACATAGCTGTGACAGCAGCTTCCTCAAAGGGTCTTATTGGTAAGAACAGCTTATTTTCTAGTTGTGTCATACTCATTACATGCCTTGATATTGGGCTTTCATCTTAGATTTTAGGTGGCAGTTTAGTGTTTTGCTTTGTATTCTGGTGTTGATTTACACATGTTAAAGGAGAACTCCATGCAAAACTGTAAAGTCAATTTTGGGCTGAGGCCTTCTAGTCCAAATTGTAAGGGATCAGGGTGGGCCCTAGATCTGATTTGATTTTAAATATGTAAGTAGTATATTTCATCATAAAGTAGGGCTTATACAGTATGTTTAATGTGTGTACCTTTCATTAACTTGTTTGTGAAATCACATTATTAATCATATGTCTTTCTTAGATTGGGGATCTTGTGGATGTTAGGGTGATAGGGAACTGGTCTGAGTAACAAACCCTCTAGTTTTCTTTTATAGTATATTTCCCTGAGAGCTGGTGAAGGCACTTCACCTGCTTGGGTTATGCATAATATTTAAAGGGATTGTTAAGGCAGTGCTCACAATAACTGCCAGCCCATCTGCTAGGATAACATGTAGTATATAGTGTATGTGTTTTTTTTAAAATTCATCTTCTAAATGCCTTATTTTTTTCTCGCCGATCAAGCGGTCGGGTGACCGCCCATCGCTCTCTTCCTCCAATGTATGTACTACGGAGTGAGGGGCAGAGATCTCCTTCTGACATCTACTGGGCAGTCAAGTGACCTCTCTCTGTAGTACATACATCGGAGAAAGAGGGTAAGGGGGCAGTCACGTGACCGCTGTTCGGCGAGAAGAAATAAGGTATATAGAAGATGAATTTTAAAAAACAATATACACTATATCAGTGATGGCGAACCTTGGCACCCCAGATGTTTTGGAACTACATTTCCCATGATGCTCAACTACACTGCAGAGTGCATGAGCATCGTGGGAAATGTAGTTCCAAAACATCTGGGGTGCCATGGTTTGCCATCACTGCATTATATACTACATGTTATCCTAGCAAAGGGGCTGCCAGTGATTGTGAGCAGTAATTGTTGCACTGCTCAGAACAGTGCTAGAAGGGTAGGGCAGGCTCACACACAGAGCTGACAGGTAGGGGAGGGAGGGGGAGAGCAGACAAAAGAGCTGCGGATGACAGAGGCACATAAACTGACCATGGTGTCAGGGCTCAGCAGCCATGATAAACCGTGGTCAGTTTACAGGTTTGAGGGCAGAACCAGGCAGGATCAGCCAGGTATCACAGGTGATAGAAGGGGCCAAATTACACAGCACAAGCACTGTGCTATTATTCATGCTTAAAAGGAACAGGATCCTTTAGCTAAAAAGAATAACTATGTTGCTTCTCTGTTCCCTTTAAAAGAGCATTGAGGATTTATGTGTTTACAGTATTGCACACGGCTATCAGAGAGTTTTAGAAACTCAGTAAACCATTAAGAATTATAATTTATAGATTTGCAAATGCCAGTGGTCTGCAACATTGAACAGTAGCAGAGTTAATGTTATTTTACTGTTATTTAGCCTGGGTTCACATACATGCATCTTTATGCTATTTACACATAGTAAAAATGTAAGAAGAGCATTACTTTAAAAACATACACAACATGCATTTGTTCTGTATTAATGCGTTCTTGAAGAAAATTAAAGTTCATCCAGGTGGCTTGGAAATAATTTTACCTGCTTTTGCAGGAGTTCCGAGTCCCTGTTTTTTTTTTTAACAGGGGCTGTAATAATTAATGACCTACACTCGCTACAAAATGGAACCCTGATCATCTCAGGTTAATTATTTGTAGTGCTTAGCTCTCAGAGATGGGTATTTGTCTCACTATTTCATTATATTCTCACCCTTTCATCATTTAAGTGTCACCTTTCTGTTGCTGGAAGGCAGGGCCGGACTGGGAATAAAATCCAGCCCTGGAAAAAATTTCACACCAGCCCCACAGCGTTATTATACCAGCGCAACAGCATAACGTCATTATTTCCTGGTTCATGAAAGGGAAAACCATACATTTTAAAGCACATTTGAAGAGTGTATTATATATAGATAAGACAGATATGAAATCACATAGGGCTTTATATTATATATATATATATATATATATATATATATATATATATATATATATATATATATATATATATAGATAGAGAGAGTGCTGGGGGGGGGAGCCAAAAAGAACAGGGGTGGAGAGTACTGGGGTGGGGGCTGGAGAGCACCGGGGGCAGAAAGAACAGGGGTGGAGAGCACTGGGGGCAGAAAGAACAGGGGTGGGAAGCACGGGGGGCTGGACAGCACTGTGGGGGGTGGGGAGCACGGGGGGGCTGGAGAGCACTGTGGGGGGTGGGGAGTACTGGAGTGGGAGCTGGAGAGCACCGGGGGCAGAAAGAACAGGGGTGGGGAGCACGGGGGGCTGGACAGAACTGTGGGGGGCTGGAGAGCACCGGGGGCTGAAAGAACAGGGGTGGAGAGCACTGGGGTGGGGGCTGGAGCGCACCGGGGGCAGAAAGAACAGGGGTGGTGAGCACTGGGTGGGGACTGGAGAGCACCGGGGCAGAAAGAACAGGGGTGGGAAGCACGGGGGGCTGGAGAGCACTTTGGGGGGTGGGGAGCACTGGGGTGGGAGCTGAAGAGCACAAGGGCAGAAAGAACAGGGGTGGGGAGCATGGGGGGGCTGGACAGCACTGTGGGGGAGCTGGAGAGCACCGGGGGCAGAAAGAACAGGGGTGGAGAGCACTGGGGGCTGGAGAGCACCGGGGGCAGAAAGAACAGGGGTGTGGGGGCTGGAGAGCACCGGGGGCAGAAAGAACAGGGGTGGTGAGCACTGGGGTGGGGACTGGAGAGCACCGGGGCAGAAAGAACAGGGGTGGGAAGCACGGGGGGCTGGAGAGCACTGTGGGGGGTGGGGAGCACTGGGGTGGGAGCTGAAGAGCACAAGGGCAGAAAGAACAGGGGTGGGGAGCATGGGGGGGCTGGACAGCACTGTGGGGGAGCTGGAGAGCACCGGGGGCAGAAAGAACAGGGGTGGGAAGCACGGGGGGCTAGAGAGCACTGTGGGGGGTGGAGAGCACTGGGGTCAGAAAGAACAGGGGTGGGGAGCACGGAGGGGCTGGACAGCACTGTGGGGGGGCTGGACAGCACCGGGGGCAGAAAGAACAGGGGTGGGGAGTATGGGGGGGCTGAACAGCACTGGGGTGGGGTCTGGAGACTGATGGGGAGAGCTAGAGAGCACTGTGGGGGGTGGGGAGCACGGGGGGGGGGGGGCTGGAGAGCACTGTGGGGGGTAGGAAGCAGGGGGGGGCTGGAGAAGGATGGGGAGAGCTGGAGAGAGGGGGAGGCAGAAAGAACAAGGATTGAGAGAACTGTGGGGGGGGGGGGCTGGAGAGTGTGGTGGGGGAGGATAGCACTGGGGGGGGGAGCACAAGGAGAAGGGGGGCAGTAAAAGAATTTGGATAGGAGGAGAAGCAGTGGGGCTGCATATAGAGGAAATGAGCTTTCTATATTCCTCCATGCAGCCCCTGAATGCTTGATTCTCCTCCTCTCCCTCCTCCAAGCATTGAGCGGCTGCATGGAGGAATATAGAAAGCTAATTTCCTCTATATGCCGCCCCCCTGCCGATCCCCCTATCCAGGCACACAGTTTGGGCTGTACTCACAGGCACCTCTCTCTTCCTGTGATCACGGCGCTGGCCGGGGCTGTGCTCTGCGGCCGCGCACCGCGCTTTCACATGGTCCCGCCCCCATAGACCGGCTCGTGTGATAGGTGGAACACACACTGATTCTATCTACTATCACATGAGCCGGTCTATGGGGGCGGGACCGCGTTACAGCGCGGTGCGCGGCCGCAGAGCACAGCCCCGGCCAGCGCCGTGATCAAAGGAGCAGGAGAGAGGGGACTCAGGGGAGCACTGCAGCCGCAAACCTGCCCCAGGGCAGGCAGCCTACCAGGAAATATCCCGGTATCCCGGTAGGCCAGTCCGGCCCTGCTGGAAGGCCCCCTTAAAAGCTCCTATTCCCTGCCTTGTCTCTATTCTGAAAACACTAGCTCTCTCAAGGCTGCTGAAATTGTTGATCAGCACACTGGTTGTTTTCAGCACTAAATAGGGGCAAGTGATATAGCTTTTGTAGGGCTTTCAGCCAGCCACTGAGTTCATAGAGAGTTAGTGACTGGCTTTACAGCCAGCTCACTGAAAATGAGAGAATACAAGTCAATTGTTATAAAATTCAGTGTGTATCTCTTTAAAGGGCAAGTTCAGTTTTGCCCTCTAATCTGATCTAAGATTAAGACCCCTCCCAGATGCTTTTTTACTTCTCTATGACATTGGAGACCTTCCCTCCCTCCCCTGCAAAATCTTCCCCAGCTCTGGCCATAGCTGCACTATAGACCCTATAGACTTTGGGCTTTATCCACTAGGTTCTCTAGTGTTGGCATGTCATCCCATTCAACAATATGAGCACTTACTTTTCCTAAAATATTTATTAAATATATATTAAAAAAAGAGTAAACCAGTCTTATTTTTTTTTTTTATTTTTTTTTTTTAGTACTACCTGTTTTATCATTTGCTTTTGTTGTTTTAAATGTATTTATACTTTATTTGTACATTAGAACATATGTTTATTTTGTGTTTATTTTATTTTTTATGTTACGTTTCTGTTGTGACAATAATTGTCTCTTATGGTAGTGTATTGTGTTACCACAGCACGGAAAGAAGGCCGGTATCGAGAACCACCACCAACACCGCCTGGATATGTAGGAATTCCTATAGCAGATTTTGCAGAAGGACACCCACAATTATCCAGAAAGCCACCAGATTACAACGTAGCACTGCAGCGGTCCAGGATGATGGCTCGGAGGAGTGACAGTGAAGGAGCACCTGCAACATCCCCACCATCACACAGTCAGCCTTCTAGCAAGATCGTTAACAAGCCGCAGTGGCATAAACCAAATGAGGCAGACCCAAGACTAGCTATATATCAGGCACAAGGGGTTACAAAGGATGATGGTAAGTGCCCTAAATGAGCCCTATCATTTAAAATTAATTACAAAGACAGAACCCCAGCCAAAGAGCTAAATACATAGAGTATACAATATGTGAACTGTTTTACCTGTCCAAATATTTGTAATTTTCTTATACTACTAGTGTGATTCTCAGGCCCCTTCACAATGTATAGAGTGACGCCATAATTTCTTACTAGCTACCTGTGTCACCTGTCTGCTTATTGGCCCAGCCTAAAACATTTAATTGTTTGCACACTTCGGTAGAGCCTTATTGGTTCATAGTGCATAACCTCACACCCAAACCTTTTATATATTTATATATATATATATATATATATATATCTTTTTTTTTTTTCTAATGAATACACTAGCAAAGGTGCGCCTGTTTCAGAACAGCCAAGGTTGGTGTGGTGAGAATATGAGAGGGGTGGCAGGCTCTGTGGACAGATTAGGAGAAGATGATGGGGGATTGTCCATAGGCTTGATGAGAGCGGTAGTGTAGGTAAGGGAAGGGGGGGGGGTGCAGTCCTGGTAATGAGATGAAAAGAGGTGGGAGCATGCAGGTGCAGTGTTGGGGGCAGTTTGTACAGATGTAGGGTGAGAGCTGACCCTACAGGTTTGGTGGTGTTAAATCGGGAAACAGATACCTCCATCTGGTCCTTGTCTTCGTTTTTGATCAGGAGTTGGCAGGACAGGCTCCCAATCATGTGACCACTGTGAGACTTAATGGGGGGACAACATTTACAGGTGCAGTCATGAGAAGCATGGTATAAGTGCTTTGATGGAAGCAGGCAGTGCAAATCAGGTGGGTGGAGACAGAAGGGATGGTACGGACACAGAAGGTGGTGAGAGAAAAATAGTAAAGAAACGTGCAGGCTTTGCCGATGGTGATGGAAAAATTGTGTTGCGGAAGTGGCAGTGCACTACTGTCTGAAAAGGTGCAAGCATCAAGAACAAAGCAGGGTACAATACATTGTCCCTGAAAAGCAAAGGGATTGTATACAACATTACTGCACATGCATGGGACACATTGTTTTGTCACTGGTTGAGGGGGGGGCTCACACCTGCTTGGTACAGAGTGACAGTACACTGCACATGCATGGGGATAGTCAGACGCAACCGGTTCTCATTTAGGATGTACGTGCAACCCCAACACCAGTATGATTCACCAATATGTTAGGAATGAACCTTAGCAGCATCGTCCTTGAGAATTTTCACGTTCGTTTATTTTACTTTGTAGTAAAATGTTTTTATTCAAATGTTTTATCACTATTACATTCTGTCCTCCTAACCTATTCAGCCTACTATATTAATCATTTGAACATACAGTCTGTATAATGGACTGAAACGAAGGGGGAACGTAAACTCCATTCTACTTCCTGTATTTTGCTTTTAATATAATTATGGGATAACTGGGAAAAAGTGTTTTATAGTATTTTTCTTGAATACTGCTTTAGATCTTTCTTGCCCCTCTTGAAAGCCTTTTATCCTGGGCCATAATGCCATAAGGTGGGGCAGACTTTCCAATTACATGATCACTGTGATTGGCTGTCAGTGGTCACGTGATCAGGAGCCTTCCTGCCAATTCCTTATTAAAAACAAAGAAATCAGTGTGCTGTGAATGCAATCTCAGAATCCTTGGCTGCCATGAACACATGTGACATATGTAGATGTTGAAGCTTAACGAAACTAATTGATTTACATATTTCCCAAAACCATTATGTTCATGGCATGCTGAGAATCGCATGTGTTTTTGCTTTCAATGGCACTGTCAAGCCACCAACTGACTGATGTCATAACTGATCACATGTGCATCGCTGTGACAATTGCAGATCAAAAAGAGGCTAAGATAGCAGCTCCTGTGACTATAAAGGATTGGAGGGTTTAGTTACGCTTTAAGGCCCACCCTCCCTGCCACCATCCATATGCGTTACGTGGTCAGCAACAGGGGAAATGTTGGTTTGACATTATTGCTATTAATTAATAAATAGGAACTATCGTTCTCGTGCTCTCTGTATGTTTTCTTTGAACTCCTGGTGATACCTGATGCATAGAGTTGGGGCACTGTGGTATTTTTGCCTTATCACCAGTTAATCAAAACATAATGAAACAAACACATAAATACAATAATAGTACAATAGAGCAATACTGAAAGATTGATATCGCCAATGACAACTGACCTACAATAGCTTTCAATGGTATTCACTACATTAATGTTCTTTTGGCAAAACTCAAGCAGCCTCTTTATAAAAAATACCATAGCTTTAAAACATTCACGACAGATAACTTTTGTACGTTTTAGCATGATTGTAAACCCCATATTTCACTAGCAGCTCTGTCAACAATCCAACAGTTAGTTTTGCTGTTCAGAGTAAAGTAAATGCTCACCTGATGCCATGTGGTGCTCCTTCTCTTTCCAGATGAGCAATGAGGTAGCAAATGGTGTTTTGTAGCATTTCTGTCAATAAAGGAGACACACTTCGCTCATTCAGACCGTGTAGGGGCCACACATTGAACTAAGTATTTGCTCTTTATAGTGAGCCTGTTGCTGGCTAGTTGTTACAAGCGTGAGGATCATTAG
Organism: Lithobates sylvaticus; assembly: GCA_028564925.1. Lineage (NCBI taxonomy): Eukaryota > Metazoa > Chordata > Amphibia > Anura > Ranidae > Lithobates > Lithobates sylvaticus. Next base: position 605,213,847 of record CM053026.1, read on the forward strand.
TGTGACATGGCCCTAGGACAAGTTTACTTTTATAGTTCACATATGCAGTCCAAAACCTACATACATTACTGTTGAAGCTATTGATAAACAGTGAATAATTAAATAGTTGCGCGCTGCCCCCTAGTGGTAAATGTAAAAAGATAAATTGTAAAGGCAGCAGCTATCACCTATGTGTTCCCACAGTGACCGCAATATGATATAATATATGTGATAGCGCTGCTAACAACGTGTCAGTGCCAAAATAATAATACAAAATAATTAATATAAGCTTAAAGATTCATAAGGTCCATGATCATATTAAATGGTGATTGTCCTAAAGCCAAACTTCGCCGTGAAGGGCGTGCATCAGAGAAAATTCAGTAACTTGTGCTCCCTTCACCAGGTGCAATGCAAGCTCACGTCCTTATTATACCCTAAACAGGGTCAAATGCGCTCTGGATAATAACTGATGTTCCTTAGGAAATGGCTCCACACTAATCACCAGCAGCTCCAAGCAAACATGAAAAGACAAGAATGCTTCCAATAGTGCAGTACCTGGGTATTAGTCTTGTATAAACCTCACAAACCCAACTTCATACATTGCACTCACAATTATTGAATATAAAAACAGCATGTACAATAAAAATCCAGCAGGTCTTACGTAATAGCATCACTATCACCGCCAGGCTCTACCTGTAGGCGTTAGGCCACCATCCTCGTGGCTTCGTCTGGAGGGCAAGATTGATAACAGTGGCACTTGAAAGCATCTAAATTGTCTTGTGATAGTAAAGGTTGCTAAATAATTCTTGTTTTTTAATTGTATTTTCTATTATGGCAGATGATGAGCAAGTATCTGCGGTGTGAAGATGACATCTCGCCCTGTGATAGGATAAGCCGCCTTGAAAGGAGAGCACAAAAGGACATCCCATATGACTGTGGAGCCTGTGGACCTGTTTCCTCCTCTTCTGCCTTAAAGCAGCACTGGGATACATCAGACCCTCTGTCCCACTCCCTGGCATGTGAAATACTGTGAAAACATCATTCTGGCACTTTTTGTCCTTGGCAAAGCTGTGTTGCTTGAAACGGTGCAGGAAGCTGCCACCCAACGGTAGCTGGCTGGACCTTGCACATTATCATTCCAAACTCCACAACTACCACATCAGCAATGACCCCGACCCTGATTACACTCCCACATGCTGTGAGGGTGTCTTTATTTTTAAATACATTTTAACTTTTATTCACTTTCTTGGCTTTGTCTGCTGTTGTAGGCCAAGCTAGTCATGTGCTTCTATCAACCTTTTTTAACGTGAGCTGAGATTGCATTTCATAAACCTCTGTGCACAGATTCTTGAGATGGTTTAGCTTCGTTTACAGTCCCGTTTGTTACACTATGATACCTTTAATGCGCGAGGAGTCCTCTGCGGTAAAGGAGATGCACACTTTGCGCTCAGAGAGCTTATTTGTTACATCAGGATACTTACAGTGTTATTTCACACATAAGTTATGAATTATTTTTATGTTTATATAGAGATTTTTAATTCTGATAAAAGAACTGGATTATATTAAAGTGATGGCAGCTTGGGACTCTCAACAAATGCTATTAGTGGTTATTAATACAAGCTCTCTCATTGCTCATCTGAAAACGGAAACCTCTTCATCCACCATAGTCATGTTTTTTTCTAAGCCATCCATAATGACGCAGCACATTCATGTAGATGGGAGGCGGACTGGTCAGATTGGCCATTTGTTGGACACTGCACTTGTAGAGAAGACCAATGTGTAGCATTTACCTGCTCACAGCTGCTATTGCACACCTCCATGACTCAGATCGCCATCTACTCCCTTTGCACAGACTCCGGATATCTGAAGGCTGCCAATCCGAGTTAAACTCCTGTGTGAGGAACTTGTGATCTTGGATTATTATGAATATTATTTTTTTTTTTTCCATTTGAGCTGAGCTGATCATATTGATCAGTGGTTAAACATATATATATATATGTATGTATACAACTTTAAAGAAAACGATGAAACAGAATGCAGTGTTTTTTCACTGTTTATAATAACATCAGTGCTTTATTTAATGAATCTTTATCCTGTTACCATGGCTTTTGTCTACCTTACTACTTCACAATGTCAGTTATGCCTATGTAATTTTACATGTAACATACATTTATTTGCCAGCTTTTTTAATTTTATGTAGGCGATGGAGCTTGTGCATCTAAGCAGACAGAAGCCCAGCTCGGTGACACATTGCACAAACGTTCTCAGCATCATATAACGGTAGAATATAGGACCGCTAACCTCAGTTTGCTCTGTGATGTCAAGTGCAGAATGTACAACTAACTGTTGATTTCATCATGCTTTTGATACTACTTGTACCTGTATGTCTTTTAGAAAGACATTGGTAGAGTCTGTATCCTTTTGTATTTTTAATACAATAATTGTACATATTGGTTATATTTTTGTTGAAAATGGTAGAAATGTACTATGTTTATGCTTCTACATCCAGTTTGTATAAAGCTGGGAAATAAATAAATATAATAACAGAGTTTGATAGTCGATTCATTGACAAGTTATTTTCCTTTGACGTGGCAAAGGCAAGGATCTTCTGTCAGGTTTGTATTGCTGTCTGTGGTCCCAATGAAAAGATCCCCCCTACTTCCTGTCCAGTGAAAACCAGAGATAGATTCGTTACTACTCGCAAAAGGCAATGTTCAAAAAATGAAAAATGTTTTAGATTGTTAGACTGTAATCCGTATGCTTCCCATAATTGTTTTCACAACCTTTTTTTCACCGCTAGCTTTACAACACTTTTTATTTTAAAAACGCTTTGCTGATGACAAAGGTGCGCTGGAATCCATAGCAAGTTTTCAACAGGCAGACTAAAGAAAGTTATATACTAAAAAATGAAGAAATTAAACCCCCAGGACACCAAACTGGAGACTGGAGTAGGGGGATGTAAATGTATCACAACACATAAAACGAAAGTATCATTAAAAATAAAAAATATATTAGTACATAAAAAAAATTTCATAGTAAAACTTAGTCCAAATCAACACAGATTTAGAGCCTAGTGGACCGAATCATTTCACATAGATACAAAGCTTCTCCAGGGTCCACACGCTCTCAAAATCAAAGATATGGTCCCCATGTTTAAAAATATTACTGAACTAGCCAGTGCATCCAGGTTTATCAAGTTGTAGAACAATACACAGTGGGCATCTCAGACGTTGGCCAGGATGGAAGAAGCTCTAATTTCCACATCCTATGTTGAAAGATGATCCCATACAGTCAGGGGTGAATATAGCCGTTACCCAGTGTCAAAGCAAGATAAGATTTAAGGGAACCCACAGCAAATTAATAAAGGGTCTCACATCCCAGGTTATGCAATTCCATTTCTTCAGCAGAGAAAATGACTGGCATGCATCGGCTGCCAAACACACCGGCTCCAAATTCTTTGATTTAAAGGTTAGTAATTCTAGTCGGCAGGTTGCCATATTCAGGTTGATTTAACAAAACTGGAGAGTGCAAAATCTGGTGCAGCTCTGCATAAGAACCAATCAGCTTCCAGGTTTTTTTTTTTTTTTTGGCGCGATTTCAGGGCATGCCTGTGTAAACTTGAGGTCTATGGACCTCAACACGCATCAAAATCGGACTAAAGTAGTACAGGGACTACTTTGAAGTCGGTGCAAATTGAAGTCGCACAGATATGAATGGTTATCATTGGGAATCATGGGGTACGACTTGTCATGCTACTCTGATGTCCAAAGTCGCAGGAAAAGTCGCACAAGTGAGAAAGGGCCCTAATTAAACAAGCTGAAGTTAGAAGCTAATTGGCCACCATGCACATCTTCACTAGATTTTGCACTCCTAGTTTTAGTAAATCAACCCTATTGTGTGCTCCTGTTCTGTATAACCTGAACACTGAAATTGTTTCAGCATGCTAGTCTGTTAGCAGAATGTAGAGCAATATAAAAGATAGGACTGTGGAACATGGTTGGCTTGTGTTTTCTGCTTTAAAATGAGTCCATGCATTTCCAGCAAGTTCAAGTGCTGCAGGATCTGGAGCTTTCCTGATTAGAAAATGGATACTGATCAGGTGAGTATAACACATGCATCTGCTTTTCACCATGTTACATATTATGAATGTAACATGGTCTTAAAATTGAACTTAGGCTTTCACACTGATCAGTTATTCTTCCATTTTTACGGAAGAAAAATGCACGACCGTTGAATCCTATGGAAATCTTTACACTGGTCAGCTGCGGGTCCATTGCGTTTTCAAAGTCCTGCAAGCTGTATTTTTGGTGTGGTAAAAAACACTTCACAGGTGCAAAACCCACTGGAAACACGGCAAAAACGCAAATGCGTTTTTTTTTCCACATTTTTGTAATAAGGCAGTGTGAAAGTAGCCTTATCCTTTAAAGATACCCTTCAGATTGACACAAATTGCATCTCAATTTATCACTGTAGTATTTATTTATTTTTTATTTATTTTTTTAAACTGGTATAGTTACTATGATAAATATTTCATAGTGGAGTTGCAGCTTCTTATATTTCACGTTTTTTCACCTTTGTTTTTTTTTTCATTGTATTTTTATTTCATTTTTTTGGTACAGTTTTTTTGTTTTATATTTTCTTTTACATAAGGAACTTAATTTGCACCAGTATGTTCTATTTTATTTGTCAATAGTGATTGTTTACCTCACTAAGCTTCCGCAATATTGTTTGTTTTTATTTTCTTTAAACATTCAGTGTTCCTGGTCAAATATTCACAAAATTTGGCTTCAATCTCATGATTTTTACTACCCTCTGAACAGTGTTTAAGGGTATGTGATCATGTTCTCAATAGTGACAGCCATACAAGAAATGTTGTGATGCCTCTTGTGTTTCTGGATGTGCTTGAAATGGACCTGTGTAGGGAACACCTAGACTAACTTTTCCTCAAAGTTAAGAGAAGTATGGCCAAAGCTTTTTTTGGCCATACTTCTCTTCTGGGCCACAGGAGTGCATTTGCTTTTGCTCTCCTGTGACCCAGAATCCGCTGAGAGTGTGCTTTAGCCTGATATGCAGCTGGCTCAGCCTCTCAGCATGCGGCTCAGCCCAGTGCTTCAGTGAGTGCAGATCAGGGGCAGAGCAGAGAGCGGAGACAGTCACCTCTATCGATCCAAGTGTTCCAAGAACTGAGCGATGAGCTGTCATGTGATCGCTCAGTTCTCAGTTTTAGAGCCGGCAGGGGACAGCTGCAGCATGGAGGCGAGAATCTCCATACTTCTCCTTTTTAAAGCTTTTTTTATTTCTTGATTTGCCTGATTTCACTAGGAGAATAAACTCATGTACCTCAATCCTCAACATATCACTGTACCTCATAGATGTGCATTTATATTTGCTTATAAACCAAAAGGTATAATGCATGAAAAATTGCATCAGTCACATTAACTCATTACCTTGGCTTTATCTAAAACCTAAGTTAAACCTAAATGGCTTTCCTATCCTAGCTCAACAGCTACTCTTTTTATGGGAAAAGATGCTTTCAAAATTCTTAACTGTGTTTGATAACACAGCACTTCCCCAAGCTGACTGTTCCTCTGAATTCCTGGGATCACTCATCTCCCTGTCAACTTTCAAGTCCTCCCAAACAATCATGTACCCGCTATTTCATCATCCCATGGCTTTCAAATATAGGCATCATGCACACAGGGCATCCCTTCAGCCCCTCTTAAAAAACAGAACTCCTGACAGGAGAAAAGCTGCTTTAAAAATATGGTAAAAGCTGCGTATTGCACACACCTTTTAAGCGTTCAGGCATGTCACGCATTTGAGCGTTAATTGATATTCTGGCCATTGGGATGCATTTACGCTCAATCGCTAGACACATCTAGTGGGTTTTCTGCCCTTCAACATCTCTCCTGAATGTGCCTTTGGTGGGCTTTTTTTCAGCCTGTAAACGCCTGTGTGTGCATGGACACATTGGATTTTTTTCAGCCTGTAAAAGCATCTCTATGTAAGCCTAACACTAAAAGTGGTGTTTGTTAAGCCTAGTCTGCATGAGGCAATATAGTTACTGAAAAGGAACTTGCTAACACCAATATATGATCTCATTAAAATAATCAAGTGTGTCATTGTCTTAACCACTTCAGCTCCGAAAGGTTTGCCCCCCTTCATGACCAGGCCATTCTTTGTGGTACGGCACTGTGTTATTTAACTGACAATTGCGTGGTCGTGCGACGCTGTACACAAATAAAATGTATGTCTTTTCTTTCCCACAAATACACCTTTCCTTTGGTGGTGTTTGATCACCTCTGCAGATTTTATTTTTTGCGCTATAAACAAAAAAAGACCCGCAATTTAAGTTAGACCAATATGTATTCTGCTAAATCTTTTTGGTAAAAAAAATCCCAATGAGCAAATATGGATTGGTTTGCGCAAAATAGTGTCTACAAACTATGGAATATTTTTTTTATTGTTTTTCTTTTTACTAGTAATATCGGCAAACAGCGACTTACAGCAGGACTGCGATATTGCGGCAGACAAATCGGACACTGACACTTTTTGGGGATCAGTGACACTAATACAGTGATTAGTGCTAAAAAATGCACAGTCACTGAACTAATGACACTGCCAGGAAAGGGGTTAACACCAAGGGCGATCAAAGGGTTAAATATGTGCCTAAGATGTGCTTACTCACTGTGTGGGGGGGGGGGGGTGCTTTGACTAGGGAAAGATAACGATCCGTGTTCCTGCTTAGCGGAAACATGGAATCAGTGCCTTCCCTTCTCACAGAACGACAATCTGCCTTGTTTACATAGGCAGATTGTCATTCTACCTGTGTCCTGTCTACCCGCTGCTGGGCTCCCACTATGCAGAATCACAGCGTGAGCAGGTTGCTGGCAGCGCTCACCAGACCTGGAAGTGTCAAATCACGTACTAGGTTTATGATCTGGTGCAGATCAGCCGCCCTGCGCACTATATGTACTGTTGGCGGCAGTGGCGTTGCTAGGCGGGTGCGGGGGGTGCAGGCCGCACTCGGGTGACACCCGCCAGAGGGGTTACACCCGTGGGTAGCGGCACCGCCCACTGCCCTGTGCCTCGTGCCGCGGTTGTGTGTGTCCCTTAGCGGAGCGGAATGAAGCCGCCTCCCCCTCCTCTCTGAGGAGCCCAAGCCCAAGGGACACACACCGCTGTGTATCTGCTGTTCTGAGGTCTGTTAGGGGGGCATTTATACTGATGGGGGTCTGCACTGAGGGGAGGAGGGTGTCTGTACTGCTGGGGGGTCTGCACCCGGGGGGGGTGTCTGTACTTTGGGGGGTCTGCACTGGGGGGGTCTTCACCCAGGGGGTGTCTGTACTGAGGAGGGGTCTTCACCCAGGGGGGTGTCTGTACTGAGGGGGTTCTTCACCCAGGGGGGTGTCTGTACTGAGGGGGGGTCTTTACCCAGGGGGGTGTCTGTACTGAGGGGGGGTCTTTACCCAGGGAGGTGTCTGTACTGAGGGGGGGTCTTCACCCAGGGGGGTGTCTGTACTGAGGGGGGTCTTCACCCAGGGGGGTGTCTGTACTGAGGGGGGTCTTCACCCAGGGGGGTGTCTGTACTGAGGGGGGGTCTTCACCCAGGGGGGTGTCTGCACTGGGGAGTGTATGTACTGCTGGGGGGTGTCTGTACTGAGGGTGGTCTTCACCCAGGGGGTGTCTGCACTGGGGAGTGTATGTACTGCGGGGGGGTCTGCACTGAGGGGGGGTGTCTGTACTACTGAGGGGGGATGTCTGTACTGAGGGGGGTCTGCACTGAGGGGGGGTCTGTACTGCTGGGGGGTCTGTAGTGAGGGGGTGTCTGTAGTGAGGGGGGTCTGCACTGAGGCGGTGTCTGTAATACTGGGGGGGTCTGCACTGAGGTGGGGGTGTCTGTACTGATGAAGGGGGTCTGTACTGAAGGGGGGAGGTTTATACCGAGGGAGGGGGCTATATTGATGGAGGGTGGTCTGTACTTAGTGGGGGGGGTCTGTATTGAGGGAGGGGGATCTATACTGCGGGAGGGGGGTCTGTAGTTAGTGGAGGGGGGTCTGTACTGAGGGGGGACTATAGTTGGTGGGGGGGGGTGACACCATTTTTTTTTTTCGCACCGGGTTACACCAACCCTAGTGACGCCACTGGTTGGCGGTCCGCAAGTGGTTAAACCAGCCAGGGCAGACATCCCTCTCTACTAGTATTCACAACAGGCTCCTTCATTGGTTGAAAAAGTTTCTGAAATGGTTGCCATAATGAGTCTGGACAATGTAATCCAAACTTGGGCCTCATGGATTTGCTTTGACTGTTTAAATTGAAAACTTATTATATTCAACCGTATTTGGGACACAGGTCCTTTTATTCCCCTTCTACTTCATCCAGTTTTTCTTTAATTCGTGCTATTTTTTTTCACTCTCCTTTTTCCCTCTTTTTCTGCCTGTTTGCTATCAGTTTTCTCTTTCTTAGTAGCCTTCACACCATCAGTGGATGGCAGAAACAATACCTTAATGCAGGGGTCGCCAAACTTTCTAAACAAAGGGCTGGTTTAGTGTCCTTCAGACTTTAGAAGGGCCGGACTGTGGCCATCGGGAGTACAAAATTTCCCATTGCCAGTGGAAGTATATAATCCCCCATCATTGGTTTCATTGGCCCCCATTGTTGGCGTCATTGGTAGGAAAGGTGACCCATCATTGGTGTTATTGGTAGGAATTGTGCCCCATCATTGGGGTAATTGGGTCCCATTGAAGAAGTCTTTGGGGGGAGACTTCTGCAATACTCAGAAATCTGGCAAGAGGAAATTCAGGACAGATGGGCCATCTCCACGGTGTCCCTAGGGTACAAACGAGAATTTTGGGAGTTTCAACCGTCTCTTTTTCTGAGGTCAAGCGTTCCCAAAGATCCAGGGAAAAGGCAATCTATGTTGTGGGCACTAGACCGATTACTGGCTCAGGGGTTGATCATACAAATCCCCATAGAAGAGCAAGGTTTGGTGTTTTATTCAAGCCTCATTACGGTACCAAAACTGAATGGAGATGTCAGACCCATTCTAGATCTAAAGAATCTAAATCAGTTCCTGAAGATCCGCTCCTTTCGCATGGAGTCGGTCAGTGGTGTCTATCCTACTAGGAGGAGAACTTCTGGCGTCTATCGACATCATGGATGCATATCTGCATGTCCCTATATTTCCTGCTCACCAAAGGTTTCTGCAGTTTGAGGTAGAACACCAGCATTTGCAGTTTGTAGCCTTGCCCTTCGGGCTGGCTACAGCACTCCGGGTGTTTGCAAAAGTTTTTGCCCAACTTTAGCCAGGTTAAGGGCACAGAGCATAACAGTCTTGGCATACTTAGACGATATATTATTAATAGACCAGTTGTGGCTCGTTTGGAGCAAAGCATGCGCATTACAACCAGTTATCTGGAAAGTCTGGGTTGGGTTCTCAACCTAGATAAGTCTTCCTTCAAACCGCTAAAAAGGCTGGAGTACTTGGGTCTGATATTGGACACTGCCTGAGGCAAGAACACCTTTTTCTGGGCTAAGATCAACTCCATAAGAGAGCTGGTGCGGATGGTCAGGTCCAAAGCAGATCCCTCCATTCGCCTTTGCATGAGGTTGTTAGGAAAGATGGTGGCTTCATTCGAAGCAGTTCCCTATGCCCATTTGAGACTGTTGCAAAACAGTATTCTGTCTGCTTGGAACAAAGCGATTCAAGCTTTAGACTTGCCAATGCGGCTGTCCCCAAGGGTGTCCCAAAGCCTCAGTTGGTGGTTACTAACCCAGAATCTGCTGAAAGGAAGATCCTTCAGACCAATAAGGGATGCAGCTGGTCGGGCGCAGAACCCTGCTGGCTGTCAGATATCGGGGGGGGGGGGGTGGTCCTTTCGCAGCATGTTACAGAGGGGCAGCCTTGAATTTGGGCTTACCAGTTACCTCCTCGTGGCTTGTCGATGAATGTCTAGGGGTTCCCAGGGTTAGTACCCAACAACTTTGGATGCTGACACATAAAAAGTCCTTTTGAAGGTTTTTATTTCTGCAGTGGTAACATCCAACATAACACAGTCTCGAATAGGAATAGAGGGCAAGGGTGAAGAAACTCAGGCACCTTGAACTGCTGACATACACCAGAATGTCTCTAATCCACCCAGAGTGTAGCCACTCGCAGCTGGGTACTTCAACGTCAGATATGCCTCTAGCCAAAGGTATAGCAGCTGACAATGTGATCCGGAAACTTGCAAAAGTCTCTGATACAAATTGAACTTGCTACTGAAGGTGAAAAGGAACCTTTCCCACAGTACCTGGAACTTTCTCTGTCTCCTTGGCAGTACTGTGGAAATTTGGATTCTGTGTCCATGCAACTCAGCTTCCAGGCTCTTACTGAGATGCCAGCTTGTTGGCCCTCCTCCAAAGAGTCCTCCCCCGGTCGCTTAAACGAGCTGTGGTGCCCCTCCAATACTGAGAGCACACCAGGATGCCTTGAATCCTCCTTCAGTTACTGGGCCTCAGGCTAACCGGCTCCAAGACTCGGGGACAACGGATCCCCGCCCCAGACCAAGCGGATCTATGGGGCTAGTCATAGACTGACACCATGTTTGCGGGACGGCAAATGCTCCTAGGCCCCGGGACCCCTTGCGGGGCTACCCCGGTCCAGTACCAGGAAGCAGGACTGTGGCCAAACCCCGAACACGTGACTTCAGCACCTTAAGTACCCTTCCCCAGACTACACAGTGGGGCCAGACGCACCTACTGATTGGCTCCGGGGAAGACTGATACCTAAGACGTCCAACAAAGCCTGGTTCTAAACCTGTCATGGGCACTTCACTGCACCCGTGACCAGGCAGAACCCTAGTGCAGCCCAGCTAAACTGATGCCAAAGTTAACCTGTACAATTAACCCTCAGAACCCCATTACTGTTCTGAGGGAAAAAACGAAATTTCCACATATAGCGCACACTTGTTAAAGTGTGCACGCTACACAAGTAAACGCACAACCCAGATCTGGCTGGTTCTACTCTCTGATCTCACTTACCGTTCCGTTTACCATACTGAGTTTAGGAAGATAAGCCTGCCAGTCTGTGAGTAAAATCAGCACACATACACTTGCTAGGCACACAGTTAACCCATTATTTGCCCTCCTGATCACCCCTGTCACCCATCCAGTATAATTCGTACAGCGACGGTGTACAGTATAATCAGTGATCACTGTATTAGTGTCGCTAGGGACATCAGTTATTGGCCCTCCCAGCAAGTGTCAGTTAGTGCAAGTCCCTTATTGCCCACCATATTATCAAAGTCACACTATAATTTGCTGATCACCGCCATTACTAGTATAGTGTCTGTCTGGGTCAGTATCCTGTCATGGTCAGAACTATACTAGTGCCCCCAAAAATGCAATGTTAACAGGATTAGCCCCAATCACTGCCAGTACTTGCGTTTAGCGCCAGCCCCCCCCCCCCCCCCCCCAACAAGTACAGTGTCAGCATAATTTTTGTGATCACTGCTACCTCTGATACATCGTCCACAAAACCGCAGTGAGATCAAGTTAGTTAGTGCCCAAAATGTCTAAAGAAAAAAAGGTACACTAGTAAGGAGGCGTGCAGGATTCTAAGCATGACAGATGAGAGCGATGAGGAGGCCTCACTGTCAGAATCAGGCGCAGATTATGAACCTGTAGAAAGCAGCGGCACCCTGACAGCTAGCTTGGACATTATTGAAGAGGTTGCTGCAAAAATCGTGTGTACTCAACCCCATGTTGCTAAAGTCCTAGAAATACTTGATTATACTTTTTAGTGACCTGGCAAACACCAGCAGCGTAGTACATCCTGGCCTTTTAGACGCCAGCACTGCAATATTTCATGGTGAAGTGGAGAGCACCAGCAGTGCAGTACAAGCTGGTGGGGTGGTTAGTAGTGTAATGCAACTGCAGGCACCAGGAATTTCGAGCACAGGTCCATAGAGCCTATAGTAGCCTTCTAGAGGTGCTTGCAAACCCTTATTAACCACTTCAGCCCCGGACCATTTGGCAGCCAAAGGACCAGAGGTCTTTTTTTTCAATTTCGCACTGCACTACTTTAACTGGTAATTGCGCGGTCATGCAATTTTGTAACCAAACGAAATTTGCGTCCTTTTCTTCCCACAAATAGAGCTTTCTTTTGATGGTATTTGATTGCCTCTGTGATTTTTATTTTTTGAGATATAAACGGAAAAAGAGCGAAAATTTTGAAAAAAAAAAAGAGATTTTCTACTTTTTGTTATAAAAAAAAATCTAATAAACTCAATTTTAGTCAAACATTTGGGCCAAAATGTATTCAGCCACATGTCTTTAGTAAAAAAAATGCCAATAAGCGTATATTTATTGGTTTGCGCAAAAGTTATAGCGTCTACAAACTAGAGTACATTTTCTGGAATTTACACCGCTTTTAATTTATGACTGCCTATTTCATTTCTTGAGGTGCTAAAATGGCAGAGAAGTACAAAACCCCCCCAAATGACCCCATTTTGGAAAGTAGACACCCCAAGCTATTTGCTGAGAGGCATGTTGAGCCCATTGAATATTTTTTTTTTTTAGTCCCAAGTGATTGAATAAAGACAAAAATAAAAAAGATTTTTTTTTTTTTTTCAAAAAGTTGTCACTAAATGATATATTGCTCACACATGCCATAGTTATATGTGGAATTGCACCCCAAAATACATTTTGCTGCTTCTCCTGAGTATGGGGATACCACATGTGTGGGACTTTTTGGGAGCCTAGCCGCGTACGGGGCCCCGAAACCCAAGCACCGCCTTCAGGATTTCTAAGGGTGCAAATTTTTGATTTCACTCCTCACTACCTATCACCGTTTCGAAGGCCATAAAATGCCAAAATAGCACAAAACCCCCCCAAATGACCCCATTTTGGAAAGTAGACACCCCAAGCTATTTGTTGAGAGGCATGGTGAGTATTTTACAGCTCTCATTTGTTTTTGAAAATGAAGAAAGTAAAGAAAAAAAAATTTTTTTTTTCTTTTTTCAATTTTCAAAACTTTGTGACAAAAAGCGACATCTGCAAAATACTCACAATACCTCTCAGCAAATAGCTTGGGGTGTCTACTTTCCAAAATGGGGTCATTTTGGGGGGTTTTATGCCATCTGGGCATTCCATGGCCTCCGAAACTGTGATTGGCAGTGAGAAGTGAAATAAAAAAATTACACCCTTAGAAAGCCTGAAGGCGGTGATTGGTTTTTGGGGTTCCGTACGCAGCTAGGCTCCCAAAAAGTCCCACACATGTGGTATCCCCGTACTCAGGAGAAGCAACAGAATGTATTTTGGGGTGTATTTCCACATATGCCCATGACATGTTTGAGCAATATATCATTTAGTGACAACTTTTTGTAAAAAAAATATATATATATTTTTTTTTTTTTCATTATTCAATCTCTTGGGACAAAAAAAAAAAATATTTAATGGGCTCAACATTGCTCTCATCAAATAGCTTGGGGTGTCTACTTTCCAAAATGGGGTCATTTGGGGGGGGTTTGAACTGTCCTGGCATTTTATGCACAACATTTAGAAGCCTATGTCACACGTCACCCACTCTTCTAACCACTTGTAGACAAAGCCCTTTCTGACACTTTTTGTTTACATGAAAACATATTTTTTTTTTGCAAGAAAATTACGTTGAACCCCCAAACACTATATATAATGTTAAAGCAAAGGCCCTACAGATTAAAATGGTGGGTGTTGCATTTTTTTTTTCCACACAGTATTTGCGCAGCGATTTTTCAAACGCATTTTTTGTGGAAAAAATACACTTTTTTTTATTTTAATGCACTAAAACACACTATATTGCTCAAATTTTTGATGAAATAAAAAATATGATCTTAGGCCGAGTACATGGATACCAAACACGACATGCTTTAAAATTGCGCACAAACACGCAGTGGCGACAAACTACATACATTTTTAAAAGCCTTTAAAAGCCTTTACATGATACCACATTAGATTCACGGAGGAGGTCTACTGCTAAAATTACTGCCCTCGATCTGACCTTCGCGGTGATACCTCACATGCATGGTGCAATTGCTGTTTACATATGACGCCAGACCAACGCTTGTGTACGCCTTTGCGCAAGAGAAGGGGGGGCAGGGGTGCTTTTTTTTTTTTTTTTGTTTTTTTTTTTTATTTATTTAGCTTTTTTATTTTATTTTTAAACTGTTCCTTCCATTTTTTTTCTTTGTTATGATTTTTATTGTTATCTCAGGGAATGTAAATATCCCCTATGATAGCAATAGGCAGTGACAGGTACTCTTTTTTTGAAAAAATTGGGGTCTATTAGACCCTAGATCTTTCCTCTGCCCTCAAAGCATCTGACCACACCAAGATTGGTGTGATAAAATGCTTTCCCAATTTCCCAATGGCGCGGTTTATATCCGGGAGGGGGGACATTCCCTCCCACTGCTTGTAAAAGCAGTCTAGAGGCTAATTACCCGCTAGAATTGCTTTTACATGAAAGCCGATCACTGGCTGAAAAGAATGATACCAAGATGATACCTAAACCTGCAGGCATCATTCTGGTATAACCATTCAAAGTCCAGCAACATACTGGACATATATTGTAATCTTTTTTTTTTCATGCAGCCTCTTGGCTGAACGAAAAAAAGAGATTGATTGGTGGGTATGCCCACCATTAGAATACCTCCCTTCATCCACCCACTTCTAATGATGGGCATACATGCACCATTTATATATGCCGATGCATGGGGGCATCCTCCCGCAAAAGTTATGCCGTGTACACACGGTCGGAATTTCGACCGTATGTACGTGGCATTAGGAGCCAATCGCTCCTCCCCCCCCCTGCTGCCCCCATGCTTCGGCATATATGCTCTTTTTTTTAACTGTGGTGGTGAAATCACCTCCTACAGCGTTGGAGTCGCGGCTTTATGTATCGTGGGAGCAAACGCTGTTGCTGTCAAGATAAATAAATCCGCGTTGCAACTGAATGGCGCACCTGAAAACAAAAAAATGCTCAACACTAAAACACAGTAAACAAAATTACATACCTGAAAAGCAAGCATGATAAAACATGATAAAACATAATAAAACATTGCAGAATAGAATGGAGTAAAAAAAGAGCAACAATAGAGAGAGAATAGAGTGAGAGAGAGAACAATAAAACGACAACTATTTTATTTTTTTTTTATTTTTTTGAGATTCACAGGTAAAAAAGCTCCTGACTGAAGCGACTGAATCAAAACGCTACCACAAAAAAAAACTGTTAGCGATCGCAGGGATCAGGCCTGACTCTGCGAACGCTGCAGTTATGTGTGCTTAGTGTTTTGTAAGTGACAGTGATCGATCGATACTGCACTTGGGTGGGCTGGGCTGGGCGGAGGGGGAAAACGCAGGTGCTAGCAGGTATCTGGGCTGATCCCGCTAACAATGCGTTTTTTTTTGGAACCCTAAACTGCTGGGACGCTAGTATAGATCTGATCAGATCAGATATTGATCTGTTCAGATACTGTGCCACTAAGGGAGGTGTATGCTTTGTGCGTGGGTGTTTGCGGTACTGGCACTAACCTGGGGCGACGCAGACCTTATTTGACCCTAAAACCTAATTGATATCACCCGCCGGGCGATCAGGGGGTTAAACCGTTATTGGGTAATAAATGGCGGGTGCCCTGACAGTATAAAAAACAAGCTAACTAACCAGCGTCACCCGTAACAGTAATACAAAAAAAAACTGGTTACCTAGCGACACTAATGCAGCGATCAGAAAAACGATCGCTTAGTGACACTGGCAAAAGGGGGTGAAAGGGTTAACTAGGGGCAATCAGGGGGTTAAACCTTTATTAGGTAATATATGGGGGTACCTGACGCTATATAAAAACCTGACGGGGAACCTAAATAACGAAATAACTAACTGGCTAACCAGCGTCACCAGTGACAGTTATACAGTGATCACTGGTGAAAGGGTTAACTCTAGGGGCAATCAGGGGGTTAAAACCTTTATTTAGGTTGTAATATGGGGGGTACCTGACCTATAAACCTATTTATGAACCTATATAAACATGGCGGTTACCTAAAAAAAAAAAATGGTTAACTAGCGACACTAATGCAGCGATCAGAAAAAAACGATCGCTTAGTGACACTGGCAAAAGGGGGTGACAGGGTTAACTAGGGGCAATCAGGGGTTAAAACCTTTATTAGGTAATATATGGGGGTACCTGGCGCTATATAAAAACCTGACGGGGAACCTAAATAACGAAATAACTAACTGGCTAACCAGCGTCACCAGTGACAGTTATACAGTGATCACTGGTGAAAGGGTTAACTCTAGGGGCAATCAGGGGGTTAAAACCTTTATTTAGGTTGTAATATGGGGGTACCTGACCTATAAACCTATTTATGAACCTATATAAACATGGCGGTTACCTAAAAAAAAAAAAATGGTTACCTAGCGACAGCAGTGACACTAATACAGCGATCAGAAAAACGATCGCTTAGTGACACTGGCAAAAGGGGGGGTGAAAGGGTTACCTGGGGGGCAATCAAGGGGTTAAACCTTTATTAGGGGGGGGTAGGGGGCTACCTTGGACCTAAAACTAACTGCCCTGACAGTTATTACAGTCACACTGACACTAAATGCAGTGATCAGTAAATAAATGATCACTGCAATTAGTGACACTGTGACTGGGGGGGGAGGGGGTGATCTGGGGGGTGATCAGGGGGTGACAGGGGGGTGGAATATGTGCCTAACTGTACTGGTGTCAGTGTAGTGTTGTGCACTAACCTGTACATGTTCGCCGCTCGGCGTCTCCGGTCACATAGACCGGCGCACCGAGCGTGACATCACTTCCGCCTTCCTGTCTATACAATAGACAGGAAGGGGAAGTTTCTCATTGGCCAGGAGCGATCGCGAGGGGGTGGCCAGAAACCACTGGCCGTCCCCTCGTCCCGGATCGCTCCTGAAGCGATCCCGACCGTCCCCGCCGGCGGAGGGGGGTCCGATCGGACCCCCCAACCGCCGGAAGAATGTCACGTACAGGTACGTGATTCTGCCTGTACGTGCCATTCTGCCGACGTAAATATACAGGGGGCGGTCGGGAAGTGGTTAACTGCCCCCAGATTCAGCAGCACCCGTTATCCCCCCACTCACAGTCCAGCCCGGGGTTCAGGTGGTGTTTATGCCCTACAGTACACTAACCCTAACCCAAATTCATAGCTTACCAGGCCTTTCAAGTGTAAACCATCACGGTTTCTGAATGTAAAACATTTTTTGGACCTAACCCTTAAAGGAGATGTAAAGGCAGGTTTTTTTTTTTGTATCTTAATGCATCCTACGCATTAAGATAAAAAAACTTTTGTGTGTAGCAGCTAGGGGTGCAACGGAT
This sequence comes from Lithobates sylvaticus, assembly GCA_028564925.1. NCBI lineage: Eukaryota > Metazoa > Chordata > Amphibia > Anura > Ranidae > Lithobates > Lithobates sylvaticus. Next base: position 605,231,189 of record CM053026.1, read on the forward strand.
CGTTGCCGATCCGTGATCCGAACGGGTCAGCCCGTTCGGATCGGCACACCCCGCGATCCGCGGAGCGCTCCGCGGCCTCGGCCTTAGGAAAGGCCGCGGCTTCGGCCTAGCTCCGGAGCGGCGGCGGTCATCTTGGTACACCCGGAGGCCTTAGGAAAGGCCGCGGCTTCGGAGCGGCGGCCATCTTGGTACACCCGGCCACTGTTTACAATGTGATCGCTCCGTCAAATGACGGAGCGATCACTTGTAAACATACCCTGCATTACCCAGCCAATATCCTGCATTACCCTGCATATACTCTGCATTACCCAGCCAATACTCTGCGATACCCAGCCAATACTCTGCGATACCCAGCCAATACTCTGCGATACCCAGCCAATACTCTGCGATACCCTGCCAATACTTTGCGATACCCAGCCAATACTCTGCGATACCCTGCCAATACTCTGCGATACCCTGCCAATACTCTGCGATACCCTGCCAATATTACAGTGGGGGAGAGGATGTGGATATTACAGTGGGGGAGAGGATGTGGATATTACAGTGGGGGAGATGACGTGGATATTACAGTGGAGGAGAGGATGTGGATATTACAGTGGGGGAGCTGGCGTGGATATTACAGTGGGGGAGATGACGTGGATATTACAGTGGGGGAGATGACGTGGATATTACAGTGGGGACTATATGGTGGCGGAATTTTCACAGGTTTTTGCAAATTCAATTATTATTTGCTGATCCGAAAAATGATCCGATCCGTGACTCCTGATCCGAGGATCGATCCGATCCGTGAGTTTTTTGATCCGTTGCACCCCTAGTAGCAGCCACCACCCCCTAATTACTTACCCGAGCCCCATCTCTCTCCAGCGATGTCCACGAATGTCTAAGCCATCCGGAACACTCCTCCTGATTAGCTGAGACACAGCAGCGGAGCCATTGGCTCCCGGGGCTGTCAATCAAAGTCAGTCAGCCAATCAGGGGAGATAGGAGGTTGCCGAGCTCTGTGTTTGAATGGACACACAGAGCTGTGACTCTGCTCCAGTGCCCCCATAGGAAGCTGCTGACTCTGGGGCGCTTGATAGGAGGGAGGGGCTAGCAGCAAAGAGGGACCCAAGAAGAGGAGGATCCAGGCTGCTGTGTGCAAAAACAACTGCACAGAGGAGGCAAGTATAACATGTTTGTTATTAAAAACAATCACAACATGGGCATTACAAAAAAGAATGAATTCCAGTCATACTGTATTGGTCCCAGTTCATCATATGCCTGTTCTCTGCTACAATGGCCTGGAAAAGATATGCAATAATAACGCATTTCAGTGACAATACCCTCTGGCGTCCCCATGGTGACCCTGACTATGATCATCTCCCAAAAATTTGGCCCTCATAAATTACCTGTCCCAGAAATTTGTCGATGTGTATACACCAACAAAACATCATAGGCTATACATACCACTTTAGAATTTATGAGGAAAAAAAGTGTCAAGTGGAGCCCCCTCAGATGCCCAGACTACATGGGCAGCAGCGGTAAGGTAGTGACTTGTTGTCACCCTTGTTTTGCAGAGGGTACCATTTGTACCTTGACAACTTTTATGCAAGTATGCTACTTTTTAGATGTTTGTAACTTCAAAAAAAGTGGCTGCTGTGGCACTATGTGAACTAATCACAGGTGCAATCCCCACCAGCTCATTAACACCCAACTTAGAAAGGGGGAGAAAGCCTGCTTGCGGAATGAAGAACTACTAGCAGTAAAATGAAAGAATAAATATGATGTATTTATCCTGTCTTCCATTCACCCAGACACGATGGTCCAAATTAACATGGCGCCTGGAGTCGTTAAAAAGCCTTTCTGTGTCCGCGACTATAATTTAAATATAGGAAGTGTAGACTTCAACGATCAGATGTTGAATTTGTATTTAACCTCCCACAGAGCTAGACACTGGCACAAAAAAGTGTCTATATATTTATTTCAATTGGCACTATACAGATGTCCTCCAACCTACCCCCCAAAAAAAATGTTATGTCTGTGGTAAAAGCGGAATAATGCGTGACACGCGTTTTTTTTATTTGTTTGTTCTTTTGTCACTCCAGTCATGACCAACCTGGCCAGAAGTAGTACAGCATTAATACTAGGGTACAGCATGGCACAGTATAGGGGTCCACACAATTCTGCACAATAAAATGTTAAGTAGTCAGTAGGGATCAGCCCACGGTTCGAGTCGAACATCGGGTGTTCGTTTGTTCTAAAACGAACCGAACATATGGTTTGCGGGAAATTCGAGCACCACGGAATGTCCCATAATGCACTGCGAGATTGCAGTGCATTGCTGTATGATGATTGGCTAAAGCATGCACCTGACATCCATGCTTTGGCCAATCACAGCCGGCTCTGCTGAGTGCCTTTGGCCAATCATGGCTCAGGTGGACTAAGTCCACACCCCACACTATATAAGGCTGCTTACATAGCGGCCGTGTATAGTGCGTGGATGGAGATAGAGTGAGCTAGATTAGGCAGGCAGGTTAGTTAGTGACAGTGTATTTGATGTGTGTGTATATATATATATATATATATATATATATATATATATATATATATATATATATATATATATATATATATATATATATATATATATATATATATATATATATATATATATACACACACACATTCCGGGATTCAGTGTATACTCTATATTCAGTCAATGCAGGCAGTGTAGTTTATATAACGCAGTGTATTGAAGTGGTTAAGGGGAACCCTGAGCCAATTTTTTTTTTTAAATGGTGTGGGGGTCCCCCCATAATCCATACCAGGCCCTTCAGGTCTGTCCCAGGGACTGATATTTCACCCTGCTTTACCATCTCCTGGCTTTGACGGCCTGGCTATTGAAAGGCAGGTGCTGATAGACCGGGGGTTGCTGGTTTCTGTGATTCTGACTATGTTGAAGGCGCGCAAGTCAACTTCACAGAGGATTTATCATGGCACCTGGAAGGCTTACATCTCTTTGTGCGAGGCTGTGGGGTGGCATCCACGCTCCTATTCGGTATCTAAGATCCTTGTGTTCCTGCAGCGTGAAGTTGATCAGAAGCTGGCTTTGAGCACTATCAAGGGGCAAATATCGGCGCTGGCTATCTTTTTTCAGCAGCCGTAGGCTGGGGTTTGGCACGTGGCTTCCCCGGTACGTTCGCCACTTTCTCTGTGGGATCTAAACCTGGTGCTCTCGGTACTTCAGAAGCCACTGTTGGAGAACATTAGGGAGAGCCCCTTACTCACACTCCCTCAGAAGGTTGTCTTTCTAGTGGCTATTACGTCTGCTCAGTGAGTTTCTGAGCTTGCGGCTTTGTCGTGAAAGCCTCCCTATTTGGTTCTTCACAAGGATAAGGCGGTGCTGCGTCTGCATCCCTCGTTTCTCCCTAAGGTGGTATCTGCCTTTCATCTAAACTAAGACATTGTCCTTTCTTCCTTGTGTCCACGACTTCCTCACCCCAAGGAGGTCGCCGTGCAGTATTTGGATGTGGTTCCGTCTCTCCGTGTGTATCTGTTGGTTACGGCTCCTTTCGGATTTGCGGTTTGTCAATGTGGATGGCCCGAGGAAGGGCCTGTCGGTCTCTTCAGCCACGATTTCTCATTGGATCAGATAGACTATTGTCCAGGCTTATGCTATTAGGGGGTGGGTGTCCCCCTTTCCCATCACGGCGCATTCTGCCAGGGTGATTAGTGCTTCCTAGGCCTTCCGACATGAAGTGTCTGTTTCTCAAGTGTGTAAGGCGGCTACCTGGTTGTCCCTGCACACTTTCACCAAGTTTTACAGGATGGATGTTTGGGCATCTTCGGATGTGTGTTTCGGCCGCAAAGTTTTGCAGGTGGCTGTCTGAGGTTTTGGCTTCCCTTACGGGGGGTTCTGTTTGGGTGGAGGTTATTTTTACTTTTTTCTGTGTTCCCACCCCTCGTTGTGGCACTGCTTTGGGACATCCCTAAGGTCAAGAATGAAAGTGCTGTGTCCAGCAATGAACGAAAGAGAAAACAGGATTTTTTTCTACTCACTATAAAATCCCTTTCTCTGAGTTCATTGAAGGACACAGCACCCACCCCTCCTGTTTGTGTTTGTACTGCTTTGTAACGAACTGAGCAGAGTGGGGGGTTACTATCAGTAAGGACCACCCCTAGGCGGTGCTGTGTTTTTTTTTTTTTTTTCCATCTAGTCCTACTCCTGAAGGTGGTGATATAACCCTAAGGTTAAGAATGAAAGTGCTGTGTCCGTCAATGAACTCAGAGAAAGGAATTTTATGGTGAGTAGAAAAAAAAATCCAGTTTTCCATCAAGGGATGCACTTGGTCAGCAACAATGTTTAGGTAGGTGGTACGTGTAAAGTAACATCCACACAAATGGAAGGACCAAGCTTTTCCAGCAGAAAATTGAATCACTGCATCTGCCGGCTTGCCTTCTTCCCATACTGCATCCTGGAGCCATCTCCCCAAGTAAGCGATGCACACACACCTGGCCATCCACATGATGTAAATGAAAATGTGGTTCATCAGACCAGGCTGCCTTCTTTTGCTCCGTGGTCCAGTTCTGATGCTCATGCACCCATTGTAGGTGGCTGTGGACATTGGTCAGCATGGGCACTCTGACTGGTCTGAGGCTAACCAGCCCCACACACAATTTATGATGCCCATTTTTTCTGCTTTCAATACATTCAGCTTTAATGGTTGGGTGCTGGTGGGCTCAATAGTTGACTGACATTTTATATTTGAAAATGCAAAGCACAGGCATTATCTTACTAACCTGAGCAAATATGCTTGGAAGAATGACCTAATATCAGGTAGAATGACCTAACATCAAGTACAAACCCAGAAGAAATTCCGCAAAAAATGGCTCTACAAAACACTTTAGTGTGCACACCAGTGGCGGCTGGTGCTAAAATTTTTTGGGGGGGTGCAAACGAACGGAAGAATTCTGAAAAAAAAAAATCAATTGCAGCCTCACTGTGCCCATCAAACGCTGCCACTGTGCCTTTGAATGCTTACACTGTGCCATTCCCTGCCCACTGTCTGCCCAGCATTTACCCTGTCTCATGGGGCAGCGGGTGCCGGCGGCGAGCGATGTCCTCGATGTCTTTTTCTACCATCCTCTCCTATGATTGGACGCCTAATAGCCGCTCAATCACAGCGCCTGTCATTTCAGCCAATCAGGTGACGAGTAACAGACCCGAGCACCTGATTGGCGGAGAGGCGGTTCAGAGTTAGAAAAGCGAATATTAATTTTCTTTTCTAACACAGCTGGGTGAACTGCTAGGGCCAAGCCTATGGCTCTAATCAGGTGCTACAAAAACACCCCCCCCCACCTCCGAAAATGGGCCGGGCGCCCTAAATAGGGGGTGGCAGCGGAGGCCATGGATAGATTCATACAATGCATGGATCTATCTATTGGTGATAGAGGAGGTGGCTGGAGAGAGGCAGCGGCACCCATGCGCCCTTATGGACTCTGGTGCACACTCAATCCTTTTTCTTTTTTCCTTTTTTTTTTATTATTAGCGATGCCCTAATGAAAGTAATTAAATATTTACATAGTTTTACTTTTACAGAAAGCCCTATTTGTTACAAACCGTTTCAAATGCAAGTCATATAGAACAAAAATGTCATTGATGTTTAACCTCATGCCTTGCTGAATAGCAAAGAATGCTAGCGGTTGACATTCTTTTGTTAGTTTGACCTAGGTATGTGTGTATTTGGTAGTGTTCTATTGTATGGTGCTGCCAATTCAATATACCTATAGTGACATCTAGTGTTCAGTACGAGAAATGCAGAGGAAGAAATAATTTTTGTAGCACAGCATGGCAGTGTAAAACAGGAATTGTGAGAGTTGTTATATATTTAGGTCCCTTATTATTTGTAAGAAAATTACTTTAGGCCTGGGAACAAGAGGTAAGAGGCCATCTAAGGTATTTTCACCTGCCAATAGCACACCCCATCTCCTCGGAGATCAGTGTCCATAAAGGTAGATCATAACAGAGACATGTACAGTATTTAAAAATAATGTATTTTCTCTGTGTTTAATACTGTTCTTTTTACTCCCTACTACCCAGAGATCCCTGCACTCTATTCTATGCAGAAGGACTTTAATCAAGTTTAGTCCCAGTTTTTTAACTGACACAAGCGCTCTTACCGAAACAAGAAATTTGCAAATTGTCACTGTTGTTGAGCTTCACCTCTCCAACCAATGTAAATAGCTTGATTGCCACCAAAAACATTTGCCTTAACCACTTCAATACCGGGCACTTTCACCCCCTTCCTGCCCAGGCCAATTTTCAGCTTTTAGCACTGCCACAGTTTGAATGACAATTGCGCAGTCATGCAACACTGTACACAAATGTAATTCTCATGATTATTATTGACGCAAATAGAGCTTTCCTTTGGTGATATTTAAAAACTGCTGGGTTTTCTATTTTTTGCTAATAAAAACAAAAAAATACTGAAAAATTTAAAAAGTAAAAGAAAAAAAGTTCTTTTGTAAGTAATTTTTCGCCTTCACTGATGTGTGCTGATAGGTGGCACTGATGAGATATCACTGAAGGACACTGATGGAGATATCACTGAAGGACACTGATGCGAAGGCACTGATATGCAGCACTGATGGGCACTGCTATGTGACATTTATGGGCACTGATGGGCGGCACTAATGACCAGGCAATAATGGGCACCGAAAGGCAGCACTGACTAGCATCACTGATGGGCACAAATTGGACACAGAGAAAGAGACTCGTCATTGGCTCTTTACCGAGATCGGGGTTGCGCCGTGTCCCAGGGAGAGAGACTGGTTTTGCAGTGGTGGGCACAGTGAGGCTGCATTGGTGGGCACAGTGAGGCTGCATTGGTGGGCACAGTGAGGCTGCATTCATGGGCACAATGAGGCTGCAATGATGGGCACAGGGAGACTGCATTCTTGGCAGGGTAAAGCTGCATTTGATGGGCACAGTGGGACTGCATTCATAGGCACGGTAAAGCTGCATTTGATGGGCACAGCGAGACTGCATTAATGGGCACGGCAAATCTGCATTAATGGGCACGGAAAGGCTGCATTGATGGGCACAGTGAGGCTGCATTTGATGGGCACTGATGAGGCTGCATTGATCTCTTGTATCATGTCTGCAGTCTCTGACCATCTCTTGTAATATGTCTGCAGTCTCTGACCATCTTTAGTATGATGTCCTCAGTCTATTACCATCTCCTGTACCATGCCCGCAGTCTCTGACACCTCCTGTGGTCCATAACGCATGTGCTACCTGCAGACAGTGGCACCCATGCCACCAATGCCATATTGTGCTGTAGACATTGCCACCCATGACGCAAATGCAATAACGCATGTGCTGCCTGCCGACAGTGCCAGCCATGCCATATTGTGCTGCAGACAGTGCCACCCATACTGCCAATGGAATAATACCATTGGCAGCATGGGTGGCACTGTCTGCAGGCAGCACATGCGTTATGGCCCATAACGCATGTGCTACCTGCAGACAGTGCCACCCATGCCACCAATGCCATAATGTATAGATGCTGCTGCAGTAGTAGTAGATCTTCTATCCCCCCCAAGCAAGCACCCACCTGTTAGACGGGCCCCAGGAGTCACTTCCTCCCTGATCCTGCTGCCTAGACTGGAGTGTCCACAAACTATCCGATTCAGATGGCAGCTGCTTTTTTTTTCCTCCCACCGGCACCGCCGCTCACCTCACTGCTTTTTACTCTCAGGCCGAGTGAGGAACAGAGCAGAGGGGGAGGAATCACTTTGCGGCGCCAGGGAAGACACTGTAGAGGATGCGCTGGCCGGGACTTGAGCCAGCATGAGGGCGGGCGCGGAGGAGACTGACATTCTTCCGCACCCGAAATAGGAGAAATAGTCCCTCCCCCGGCCGCCACCTACATCGGATTAAAAAAAAAGTACGGGGGGGGTGGAGGTGTGGGGCGGCTGGGGGCGGTGGTGAAATGTGGCCGGGACGATGTTAGGTCATGGTGGCTGGAGGAGTTTTTTTTTTTTTTTTTTTTTTTTTTTTTTACATTAATTAGTTCTCTTTTAAGGTTGCCCGGGCCCCCCTGCTGGTCGGGCCCAGTACAACAGGGCCAGTTGTACTGGCCTATTAGCGGCCCTGCACACAGAGACTGCCCCTCATTGTCACACACACACACAGATCTCTCCAAATTGTCTCACACACAGAGACTGCTCCAAATAGTCCCACACACAGAGACTGCTCCTCATTGTCCCACACACAGAGAATGCTACAAATATTCCCACACACAGAGACTGCTCCAAATAGTCCCCCACACAGAGACTACTCCACATTGTCCCACACACAGAGACTGCTCCTCATTGTCCCACACACAGAGACTGCTCCAAATAGTCCCCCACACAGAGACTGCTCCAAATAGTTCCCCACACAGAGACTGCTCCAAATAGTCCCCCACACAGAGACTGCCCAAAATAGTCCCACACACAGAGACTTCTCCTCATTGTCACACACACAGAGACTTCTCCAAATAGTCCCCCATTTAGAGACTGCTCCTCATTGTCCCCCACACAGAGACTGCTCCAAATAGTCCCCCACACAGAGACTGCTCCAAATAGTCCCACACACATAGACTGCTCCTCATTGTCTCCCACACAGAGACTGCTCCTCATTGTCTCCCACACAGAGACTGCTCCTCATTGTCTCCCACACAGAGACTGCTCCTCATTGTCTCCCACACAGAGACTGCTCCTCATTGTCTCCCACACAGAGACTGCTCCTCATTGTCTCCCACACAGAGACTGCTCCTCATTGTCTCCCACACAGAGACTGCTCCTCATTGTCCCCCACACAGAGACTGCTCCTCATTGTCCCCCACACAGAGACTGCTCCTCATTGTCCCCCACACAGAGACTGCTCCAAATAGCCCCACACACAGAGACTGCTCCTCATTGTCCCCCACACAGAGACTGCTCCAAATAGTCCCACACACAGAGACTGCTCCTCATTGTCCCCCACACAGAGACTGCTCCAAATAGTCCCCCACACAGAGACTGCTCCTCATTGTCCTACACACATAAACCTCTCCTCATTGTCCCACACACAGAGACTGCTCCAAATAGTCCCCCACACAGAAACCTCTCCTCATTGGAGCAGTCTCTGTGTGTGGGACAATGAGGAGCAGTCTCTGTGTGTGAGACAATGAGGAGCAGTCTCTGTGTGGGGGACTGTTTGGAGCAGTCTCTGTGTGTGGGACAAACAGTCCCCCACACAGAGACTGCTCCTCATTGTCCCACACACAGAGACTGCTCCAAATAGTCCCACACACAGAGACTGCTCCTCATTGTCCCACACACAGAGACTGCTCCAAACAGTCCCCCACACAGAGACTGCTCCTCATTGTCTCACACACAGAGACTGCTCCTCATTGTCCCACACACAGAGACTGCTCCAAATAGTCCCCCACGCAGAGACTGCTCCAAATAGTCCCCCACGCAGAGACTGCTCCAAATAGTCCCCCACGCAGCGACTGCTCCAAATAGTCCCCCACACAGAGACTGCTCCTCATTGTCCCACACACAGAGACTGCTCCTCATTGTCCCACACACAGAGACTGCTCCAAACAGTCCCCCACACAGAGACTGCTCCTCATTGTCCCACACACAGAGACTGCTCCTCATTGTCCCACACACAGAGACTGCTCCTCATTGTCCCACACACAGAGACTGCTCCAAATAGTCCCACACACAGAGACTGCTCCAAATAGTCCCCCACACAGAGACTGCTCCTCATTGTCCCCCACACAGAGACTGCTCCTCATTGTCCCCCACACAGAGACTGCTCCTCATTGTCCCCCACACAGAGACTGCTCCAAACAGTCCCCCCACACAGAGACTGCTCCAAACAGTCCCCCCCACACAGAGACTGCTCCTCATTGTCCCCCACACAGAGACTGCTCCTCATTGTCCCCCACACAGAGACTGCTCCTCATTGTCCCACACACAGAGACTGCTCCTCATTGTCCCACACACAGAGACTGTTCCTCATTGTCCCACACACAGAGACTGGTACACCAAATACTCTGGGTGGTTCCTGTGATATGGTTTCTGGTGGGAAAAACATATCGAGGGGCGGGGATTTTATTCAGCACCCGATGAGCACCTATTAGTCATGGTGAATGATGATGTCACATGCAGGCGCGTTGGAACCGCCTGGGGCCGAAGCGGTTAAAATGGATGTAAACCCAATTAATTAAATTTTGAGCTGGGCACATATATCTGTAGTGTTTACTTATCTCTCTCCAAAGCACAGAGTCCTGTGTCTTTCTGCTGTTTCATTGCTCTGTTATCAACAAGATAACTTCTGGCAAGTTCTCCATAAACCAAGATTAAACCAGCCTGAAATTTGTGTAGTGGGAGGTTGCTATAAATAGATTAGCAGAGAGCTTGTCTTGTCACAGCACAGCTCTGCGCATTTCTTCCTTCCTCTGCCTATGTAGAGGGAGGTCGTGTGCCTTTCCTCCAATCAGCTGCCACGCAGAGTAAGCCAAGACTACACTCCTACTGCTGAATGAAGAAGTAAAAATTCTAACCTGTTAGAATTCTAAAGAATATAACAAGCTGAAGGCAGCAGATATACATGTAAAACTTATTTAGGGAGATTTGTTTCATCCCTGTGTATCTGAGGCTGTTCCCTTCGCTGGGTATATGTGAGGGTTTACATCCACGTTAAGTTCCCCTCAGTAAAATTTGCCCTGTGTTATATTGGGCCTTATGTAATCACTGCGAAGATCAATCCAGTCTGCTACAAACTTTGTCTGCCTCCACATCTCAAGCTACTGAATGCTTTCTATTTCACAGCGAAAACATCCGGTTCTAAATAGATTCTCTCATCGGTTATCTATAGCTTCTACTTCAGCCAATGCATCTTAAAAATATAAGGTTCATCACATCCTGAACTTGAAGAATTCCTATGGAAAACTCCAGTACCTAACTGACTGGAAGGGTTTTGGCCCTGAAGAAAGATTCTGGGTTTTCCACATCTGATATATTGGCTCCCCACCTGATAAAATGCTATTTTCCACTAAAACGAGACACTGGGTTTAAAGGCCCTGTAAAATGGTGGGAAGGGTGTAATGCTGCATTTATTTTCTCCTGGATCCAGCGCTGGGTTGCACCCAGAGCACCGGTGCTGCAGATATTCGGGAGATGGCTCTCCAAAGTGGCATGGCTTCAAATTGTGAAATGTGAATGATTTTTCCTGAGCCCCCACTGCTGTACCTGCTGTGACACTGACTGACCTCCTGTGCACCCCTATACATTTTTTATTAGACATGAAGGGCCTTTTTTCAGCTGGAACTTGGTGGAACTCAGTTTCACCACCTCTGGCTCAGGCTCCCTGCTCCCTGCCTACCACTATCACTTGTAAACACAAGTCTGACTTCTGTGTTTACAAGTGACAGCTTGTCTCCCACCGGCTCCCACAGATCTCATCTTCTGAGTGCCTCCCCACTGAATGCAGGATGTGGACAAGGGAGGTGCAGTGCAGATCCCGACATTCCCACTGGATGATCTCTCTGCTAATGAGAGAGGCAAAACCACCTTCAGTCTGCGAAAAGTACTAGAGCCGGTTGGGTGCTCCAGCTTAATACAGCAACAAAAGTAAGACATGTGGACGATGGTTGAACTTTTAAGAGGGAGGGAGAAGATGGGAGGGGGAATTATATGGAGAGGTAAGAGCTGAAGAAGGGTTAAAGTGAGATGTGGATGGGGGATGCAGCGGTAAGCGGCTGTGGAAGAAGGCTGAACTCTGCCCTCTCTATGTAGCTCACCCCAGGCAGTCTTTAATATTGATTGGACCCTGGGCAAAATTTTCTTGGGGCACCCCCCCCCCCCCCCCATTAAATGTTGCTCTCTACCTGCTCTGAGACATACAATAAATACCATCTAGACTCAAAATCAGTTTATTAAATCAGATCAGGCAGTGATTGCGATTGGTTGCCAGAGGTATCTTTACCGCTCACTGACTGGCTACTAGAGGTTGCAGCACACATTATGGCTCACTGATTATTTGCTAGAGGTTACAGCACATGACTTGTTGATTGGTTGCTAGAGAGTACTGTACATCAACACTGCTCACTGATTGATTGCTAGTGGTTACTGGACAGCCTGGCCACTCACTAATTGTTTGCTAGAGGTTACTGCACATTATTAGTGGTGTGGGTGACCTTCGCGCTATTATGAACTAGAAAACGTGCACATCAAAAACTAAAAAAAATAATAAATAAATAATATAAATATATATGTGTACATTAGGGATGGGCCCAGTGCTCGATGCGAACCCATGTTCGCATCGAGCACCGGGTGTTCGCTCGCTCGGAGGGGCCGGAACTATTTTGGCCGCTCGCATCTCATTCGTGTGATGCAAGCGGCCCCGCAATGCATTGCGGCCGGCGCGGCCGGCGCAGTGCATTGCTGGCTGATGATTGGCCAAGCATGCACTGTGACCCCGCATGCTTGGCCAATCACAGCGCCGGAAACTCGGAGAGCCATAATTGGCTACAGGCAGGACGCCTGTAGCCAATTACAGCTCAGGGGCTTTAGTACACGCCCCCTCATTTAAAAGGCCGCCACGCCGTCGGCGCCGGTCACATGAGTTCCAGCTTTAGGAGAGATCAGGCTGATTCTGTGTCACTCTTTGCTAGATTCCTATAGAAAGATTTGCTCTACTTTGCTAAACCATTGGCTATTTATTTGCTAAACCATTGCTACCTGTCATTGATCGTCCATTGCTGCTGCTCGTTAGTGTGTTTTTAGCTGCTGCTGGGGATTAGTCTGGTGCGTGTCTTACTGTTAGTACAGTATTTCAGTAGTACCAACCGCAGTGCTGTTAGTACAGCACTGCACCCCAAAAGCACCCACAGGACTTGTAGTGTGTTAGTGGCAGCAAACAGAGCTCCTATATTTTCTTCCCAGAAGCACCCATAGGACTTGTAGTGTGTTAGTCCCATCACACAGAGTTCCTATATTTTCTTTGCAGAAGCACCCATAGGACTTGTAGTGTGTTAGTCCCATCACACAGAGTTCCTATATTTTCTTCCCAGAAGCACCCATAGGACTTGTAGTGTGTTAGTCCCATCAAACAGAGCTATATTTTCTTCCAGAAGCACCCATAGGACTTGTAGTGTGTTAGTCCCATCACACAGAGCTCCTATATTTTCTTCCCAGAAGCACCTATAGGACTTGTAGTGTGTTAGTCCCATCACACAGAGCTATATTTTCTTCCCAGAAGCACCTATAGGACTTGTAGTGTGTTAGTCCCATCACACAGAGCTCCTATATTTTCTTCCCAGAAGCACCCATAGGACTTGTAGTGTGTTAGTCCCATCACACAGAGTTCCTATATTTTCTTCCCAGAAGCACCTATAGGACTTGTAGTGTGTTAGTCCCATCACACAGAGCTATATTTTCTTCCCAGAAGCACCCATAGGACTTGTAGTGTGTTAGTCCCATCACACAGAGCTCCTATATTTTCTTCCCAGAAGCACCTATAGGACTTGTAGTGTGTTAGTCCCATCACACAGAGCTCCTATATTTTCTTCCAGAAGCACCCATAGGACTTGTAGTGTGTTAGTCCCATCACACAGAGCTATATTTTCTTCCCAGAAGCACCCATAGGACTTGTAGTGTGTTAGTCCCATCACACAGAGCTCCTATATTTTCTTCCAGAAGCACCTATAGGACTTGTAGTGTGTTAGTCCCATCACACAGAGTTCCTATATTTTCTTCCCATAGGACTTGTAGTGTGTTAGTCCCATCACACAGAGCTATATTTTCTTCCCAGAAGCACCCATAGGACTTGTAGTGTGTTAGTCCCATCACACAGAGCTCCTATATTTTCTTCCCAGAAGCACCTATAGGACTTGTAGTGTGTTAGTCCCATCACACAGAGTTCCTATATTTTCTTTGCAGAAGCACCCATAGGACTTGTAGTGTGTTAGTCCCATCACACAGAGTTCCTATATTTTCTTCCCAGAAGCACCTATAGGACTTGTAGTGTGTTAGTCCCATCACACAGAGCTATATTTTCTTCCCAGAAGCACCCATAGGACTTGTAGTGTGTTAGTCCCATCACACAGAGCTCCTATATTTTCTTCCCAGAAGCACCTATAGGACTTGTAGTGTGTTAGTCCCATCACACAGAGCTCCTATATTTTCTTCCCAGAAGCACCCATAGGACTTGTAGTGTGTTAGTCCCATCACACAGAGTTCCTATATTTTCTTCCAGAAGCACCCATAGGACTTGTAGTGTGTTAGTCCCATCACACAGAGTTCCTATATTTTCTTCCCAGAAGCACCCATAGGACTTGTAGTGTGTTAGTCCCATCACACAGAGTTCCTATATTTTCTTCCCAGAAGCACCCATAGGACTTGTAGTGTGTTAGTCCCATCACACAGAGCTCCTATATTTTCTTCCCAGAAGCACCTATAGGACTTGTAGTGTGTTAGTCCCATCACACAGAGCTCCTATATTTTCTTCCAGAAGCACCCATAGGGCTTGTAGTGTGTTAGTCCCATCACACAGAGTTCCTATATTTTCTTCCCAGAAGCACCCATAGGAATTGTAGTGTGTTAGTCCCATCACACAGAGTTCCTATATTTTCTACCCAGAAGCACCCATAGGACTTGTAGTGTGTTAGTCCCATCACACAGAGTTCCTATATTTTCTTCCCAGAAGCACCCATAGGACTTGTAGTGTGTTAGTCCCATCACACAGAGCTCCTATATTTTCTTCCAGAAGCACCTATAGGACTTGTAGTGTGTTAGTCCCATCACACAGAGCTCCTATATTTTCTTCCCAGAAGCACCCATAGGACTTGTAGTGTGTTAGTCCCATCACACAGAGCGCCTATATTTTCTTCCCAGAAGCACCCATAGGACTTGTAGTGTGTTAGTCCCATCACACAGAGCTCCTATATTTTCTTCTCAGCAGCACCCACAGGACTTCTAGTGTGTTAGTGGCATCACACAGAGCTCCTATATTTTCTTTGCAGAAGCACCCATAGGACTTCTAGTGTGTTAGTGGCATCACACAGAGCTTCTATATTTTCTTCTCAGCAGCACCCACAGGACTTCTAGTGTGTTAGTGGCATCACACAGAGCTCCTATATTTTCTTTGCAGAAGCACCCATAGGACTTCTAGTGTGTTAGTGGCATCACACAGAGCTCCTATATTTTCTTCTCAGCAGCACCCACAGGACTTCTAGTGTGTTAGTGGCATCACACAGAGCTCCTATATTTTCTTCTCAGCAGCACCAACAGGACTTTTCGTGTGTGTTAGTGGCATCACACAGAGCTCCTATATTTTCTTTGCAGAAGCACCCATAGGACTTCTAGTGTGTTAGTGGCATCACACAGAGCTCCTATATTTTCTTCTCAGCAGCACCCACAGGACTTCTAGTGTGTTAGTGGCATCACACAGAGCTCCTATATTTTCTTTGCAGAAGCACCTATAGGACTTCTAGTGTGTTAGTGGCATCACACAGAGCTCCTATATTTTCTTCTCAGCAGCACCCACAGGACTACCGACTACAATGGCTGGAAGACCGCCAAGGGGAGGCAGAGCGTGCAGAGGCAAGAACACAGGGCAGGCAGGCTCTGTTTCTAGTGGACGTGGCCGTGGACGTGGTCGTGCATCGTCATCAGCACGTGGCCATGGGACACGCGCGTCTTTGTTTTTGGCAGCTGGACATGTGGAGCCGCATCATGCTGAAGGCTTGGTAGAATGGATGACCAAGCCCTCCTCATCCTCCTCATCCTCTCTCACCCAGGCTCAGGGTACTGGCAGAGCAGCTGCCAACGCGTACTCAATGGCATCATCAGCCACCCCTTCCCTAGACCCACCATGTCCTCCTGAGGAGTCCCCCGAACTCTTTGAGCACAGTGTTGGGTACATGCTCCAGGAGGATGCCCAACGATTCGAAGGCTCGGATGATGATACCCAGCTTGAGGAAGTCAGTAGTGTGCGCGCAGAGAGAGGGGATGCTGAAGGACAGCAATCTGGCAGTACTGTTCCACCAGCTGCAGCTTACTGCCAGGTTTGCTCTAGTGGTGAAGAGGGAGGGGATGATGAGGTCACTGACGCCACGTGGGTGCCTGGAGGGAGAGAGGATGAGGAGGAGGATGAGGAGGAGGAGGATGCGGCGTCACATGTCCAACGAGGCAGGATGCCCCCTGGAGGCCAGCTAGAGGCCAGCACAGCAACTGTACAACAACGCAGAGCTCCGCCTGTGCAGGGCGCTGCCTCTGCACGTTATCAGAAAAGTTCTTTGGTGTGGGCCTTTTTTGAGACGAGTGCATCAGATCGCACCACTGCTATTTGCAATATTTGTCTCAAGCGTATCTCGCGTGGCCAAAACATCAGCCGCTTGGGCACCACAAGCATGACCAGACATATGTCGACCTGCCATGCAGCTCGTTGGCAGGCACACATAAAAGACCCACACCAAAGAACTAAGCGGACCTCTCCTTGCTCCTCATCAGCTGGGATCTCCATCCCCACTACATCTTCAGTCCTCTCTGAAAGCTGCTGTGAGAGGACTGAAGGTGTAGAATTAGGTGTGTCACAACCAAGTACTTGCAGTACACCGACGTCCGATTGTAGCAGGCAAATTTCCCTGCCCCAGCTGCTGGACCGTCGAAAGAAGTACACTCCCAGCTATCCACATGCCCAGCGGTTGAATGCTAGCTTGGCTAAATTGCTAGCACTTCAACTGCTGCCTTTTCAGTTGGTAGACTCGTCCCCCTTCCGTGAGTTTGTTCAATGTGCGGTTCCTCAGTGGCAGGTTCCCAAACGCCACTTTTTCTCACGGAAGGCGATTCCGTCTCTCTACCGGCATGTGGAAGGCAATGTCCATGCCTCGCTGGACAGGGCGGTCAGCGGTAAGGTGCATATTACCGCTGACTCATGGTCCAGCAGGCATGGACAGGGACGTTACCTTTCTTTCACGGCCCATTGAGTCATTCTATTGGCAGCTGGGAGGGATGCAGGACAAGGTGCAGTAGTGTTGGAGGTTGTTCCGCCACCACGCCTCCAAAACGCTACTACTGCTACTGGTTGTGACACACCTCTCTCCTCCACCCCCTCCTCTTCTTCTTCCTCCAGTGCTCTGTCCTCGGAACCAGCGGTGCTCCATAGGCGTACAAGGGGCTACGCAAGTACGCAGGCAAAAAGATGCCATGCCGTGCTTGCGCTGGTGTGTTTGGGGGACAGGAGCCACACTGGGCCAGAGGTTCTGGCAGCTCTGCAGGGGCAGGCCGAGAGGTGGTTGACGCCACGTCAGCTTAAGCCAGGAATGGTCGTTTCTGACAATGGCACCAACCTCCTCTCCGCCCTGCGACAGGGGGCAGCTCACCCATGTGCCCTGTATGGCTCACATCCTCAACCTGGTGGTGCAGAGGTTCTTGGGCAGGTTCCCAGGCTTACAGGATGTCCTGAGGCAGGCCAGGAAAGTCTGTGTGCATTTCCGCCGATCTTATAATGCCAGTGCTCGGCTGACTGAGCTGCAAAAGGAGCTGAACCTGCCCAAGAACCGCCTAATATGTGACATGCCCACCAGGTGGAACTCAACGTTGGCCATGCTGCAGCGACTGCACACGCAGCAGAGGGCCATCAATGAGTACCTTTGCGACTACGGCACCAGGACAGGGTCAGGGGAGCTTGGTTTTTTTCCCCACGTCAGTGGAGCATGATCAGGGATGCATGCACTGTCCTCTCACCATTTGAGGAGGCCACGAGGATGGTGAGCAGTGACAGTGCATGCATCAGTGACACTGTACCTCTTGTCCACCTGTTGGAGCATACGCTGCGTGGGATAATGGACAGGGCACTTGAGGCAGAACAGAGGCAGGAAGAGGAGGACTTCCTTGCCTCTCAAGGCCCCCTTTATCCGGACAGTGTTCCTTCTGTCCCACCCATCACACAGGAAGAGGATGAGGATGAGGAGGAGGAGGAGGAGGAGGAGGATTGTGTGAGCATGGAGGTGGAGCCTGGCACTCAGCATCAGCAGCAGCAGCAGTCTTTTAGGGATGATGTACAGTCCCAACAAACCAGTGGACTTGTACGTGGCTGGGAGGAGGTGGCTGGCGATCATGTCATCCTCAGTGACCCAGAAGACTCCGGACCGAATGCCTCAGCTAACCTACGCTGCATGGCCTCCTGATCCTGCAAAGCCTGCGGAAGGATCCTCGTATGCTTCGGGTCAAGGAGAGGGACCATTACTGGCTGGCCACTCTCCTTGATCCACGGTACAAGGGTAAGGTTGCGGACCTTATCTTGCCGTTGCAGAGGGAGCAGAGGATGAGACATCTCAGGGAGGCCTTGCAGAAAGGTCTGTGCAACGCGTTGCCAGAAACTGGGAGGTTACAAACTCCTGGTCCTGGGCGACGAGTTGCTGAGGCTTCGGTCAGTAGCAGAAGGAGCGGTGGGGAAGGTGGACGTCTGACCGATGCGTTCAGACAATTTTTTAGTCCGCAGCCCCAAGGTATGATCGGTTCCAGCAACCATCGCCAGCGTCTGATATACATGGTGCAGGAATACCTTGGGGCAAGGTCAGACTTGGACACCTTTCCCACCGAAAATCCTCTGGCTTACTGGGTCCTGAGGATGGATCACTGGCCAGAGCTTGAACAGTATGCAATTGAGCTACTGGCCTGTCCTGCCTCCAGCGTTCTTTCCGAACGCACATTCAGTGCTGTTGGAGGATTTGTCACCGATCATAGGGTGGGCCTGTCCACCGACTCGGTTGATCGACTGACCTTCATCAAAATGAATCAGTCTTGGATCACCACCAGCTACCAGGCACCTGAAGCGGATATAACGGTATAATTTATAATGTCACATCCCTTCAAGACTGCCTATGCTGATGCTGAGTGACTGTCCTGTTATGTTCACTGACTATCCTCTTCCTCCTCCTCAATGATCCATGCCACCACACCAGTGCCTAAGGCACAATTTTTCAGCCCCTGTATAACAGGGGCGTGTACTTACAATTTTTTAAAAAAATGCTTCGCAACACGTGTGACTGCTGTGCTCCAAGTACAGTATCTGTGAGAGGTTGCAGTGTTGTGGCACCAGCACCAGTGCTAAGGCACAATTTTTCAGCCCCTGTTTAACAGGGGCGTGTAATTACAATTTTTTAAAAAAATGCTTCGCAACACGTGTGACTGCTGTGCTCCAAGTACAGTATCTGTGAGGGGTTGCAGTGTTGTGGCACCAGCACCAGTGCCTAAGGCACAATTTTTCAGCCCCTGTTGGGGCGTGTAATTACAATTTTTAGGCAATGCTTTGCAACAGGTCTCATTGCTGTGCTAGGAGTACAGTATCTGTGAGGGGTTGCAGTGTTGTGGCACCAGCACCAATGTCTAAGGCACAATTTTTCAGCCCCTGTTTAACAGGGGCGTGTAATTACAAATCTTGATATAATAGTTCACAGCAGGGCCCATTCCTGCGCCCACCAAGAGTAACTATGAGGGCCTACAGTCTTGTGGCAACACCGTCCACCACCACCGCCAAAGGCCCAATTTTTCTGCCCTGTTCATCAGGTGCTTGCAATTACAAATCTTGATCTAATAACTCACAGCAGGGCCCATTCCTGCGCCCACCAAGAGTAACTATGAGGGCCTACAGTCTTGTGGCAACACCGTCCACCACCACCGCCAAAGGCCCAATTTTTCTGCCCTGTTCAACAGGTGCATGCAATTACAAATCTTGATCTAATAACTCACAGCGGGGCCCATTCCTGCGCCCACCAAGAGTAACTGTGAGAGCTTACAGTCTTGTGGCAACACCGTCGTCCACCACCACCACCACCACCAAAGGCCCAATTTTTCTGCCCGGTTCAACAGGTGCATGCAAGTACAAATCTTGATCTATTAACTCACAGCAGGGCCCATTCCTGTGCCCACCAGTCTTGTGGCTACACCAACATCTAATAGGGCAAATTTCTGCAGAGTATATACGCCAGGCCCCTACTTTCAAACATCCAACTTACACACGACTCCTACTTGCAAACGGAAAGAGAAAACAGGAAGTGAGAGGAAATCTACCCCAAGGAAGGGAAATTCTATCCTGTTAGATTTAATTTGGGAAAAATGTATCTCCTCTCTACTGATACTTTATCACCAATCCTTGTTTCAATTAAAACCCCACTTTTCCAAAAAACATTTGTCATTGGGACGGAAAGTGAGGTGACATGTTCTGAACAGATGTGCAAAGACAGCAAATGTTACAGGGGTGATAACCCCTCCCTATGTTCTCCGAAAAGCTTAAAAATTGATTTTTTTGGGATGGAGCTACACTTCATAATGTACCTGTTCAGATTCTACTTAAGAACAAACCTACAGTCCGTGTCTTGTTTGCACCACCTATATACTTCTGTTCAGAGTATATAGGGTTGTAGGTATAGGGTTTTATTTTGGGTGCGGGGTCCCCCTTAATATCCATACAAGACCCAAAGGGGCTGGGGTGGGGGGGGGGGGGGGGTGATGGGGTAGCCATGCCATTTTTCTCAAGGATTTTCAGCCATATGGCGGCCAGGACAAGACATGACATTAAAGCCGCAAGTGGTTTAAAATGGCTTCTTTTTTTCCTTTACAAATGTCATTTTGTGCAAGGACAGTTCTAAACACGGGAAACACATGCCACTTCACAGGCATACTTTAGACACCCCCCAGGTACCATATTTAAAGGAAAATTTCACTTTTTTTTTTTCACTTTATGCATCATTAAAATGACCGCTCCCGAAAAAACGTTAGTTTTTAAAAGTTCTTTTTGCATTGATATATGTCCCCTGGGGCAGGACCCGGGTCCCCAAACCTGTTTTATGACATTAACATGCATATTGGCCGTTAGAATTAGCACTTTTGATTTCGAACGTTCGCGTCCATTATAACGTATAGGGTTCGAAAATTTGCGCGAACTTTCGGTCCGTTCGAAGGTTCTGGTTCGAACCGAACCCGGGGGTGTTCGGCTCATCCCTAGTGTACATAATATATATATATATATATATATATATATATATATATAAGTGATGATGAGGTTCAATGAATAAATAAACAGCTGGATTAAAAGCCAGCTAAAACATGCCAAAAAAAGTGTAGAATAAAATTCTTAAATAAAGCAGCAAAATCTAATGGTAAACACAAATCCACAAATGACATAAAAACAATAGTGATTTTGCGCTAAAAATAAGCACCTATAAAATACCAGTAATAAAAGTGTGTAAATATTAATAATAATGATGCTATATTAGTGCACCAGTGCTAATAAATGGCATTAAATTAAATAAATATTGTAGAACCTCCTAGTGAATATGTAAGAAATTCATCAAAAATAAATTACATCAATTAATAAAAATAAATAAAGTGATGTGTTAATAAACAGAAATTCTAGTGGGTCCTAGAGAGATTAATACAATAATAACTCTCTAAAACGGGAACGGAAGGAGTCTATAACATATGAATGGTGTATAGGCAATGAAGTCTAAATATCAAACTCCAATAAAACCAATGGAAACCAGTAAACAATGTCCGTATGTCACATAAAAGTCTCTGGAAGATGTAACTGTAATCACAAAAAATCCTCCTGGCGGATGGGGTGATAAGTGCAGGGGAGTCTAATCCTTAACAGTGCTCTCTAGTCTCTCACCTTAGGGCCGCTATCAATGGGCATTGGAAGATGTGATAGGCTCTGTATGGGCTCCTCTTCTCCACTGTCTCCACTGGCTAGGTACTTCTGGAGGTGTCCTCACGATTCCCTATGGTACTGAGTAACGGCCGCCGTCCGGCGGAACACACCTCACACAAAATGGGGATAAAGTACAGAAAAGCCTCCAATAGTGAAGTATGTTTGACAATGTATCAATTTATTATTAAACAAAATGGATCCTTACATTTAAAAAATGAGTTCAAAGCATAAAATGGCGACTAGCACCAGTCTCACAGCACTTCCGGTATCTGTCCAATCCGGCCACTCCCTACGCGTTACCTCACGTGCTTGTGACTTCATCAGGAGACTTTTTTACTGCACATTATTACTGCTCACTGATTTGTTGCTAGAAGTTACTGCCAGTCTGTGGCTATTTACATATCAATGCTGCTGATCCGCAGCTATTTGCATATTAATGCTGTCTTGTGCACAACGGGAAATTTTGTTTAGTTTTGGTTTGTTGTCATTCGTAAAATACATAATTTCGTTCTGTTATATTCGTTATGTTACGTTAATACGTTTTCGGATAATTCGTTATTATTCGTAGAGTGTCGATATTTGTTATACTGAATCTCAAATCATGTCTAATTCATTCGTTATATGCTCTATAATTTTGTTCGTATTCATTGAAATTCAATATTTATGTATGTATATATATTTGTGATAATGACTTGTAGTTTGGAAAGTCGTTTGTTTATAGACATGTGCATTTCGTTATGTTCCGAATCGAAATTCGGACGAATTTTTCATTATTCGGACATTCGGATGCATCCCAATTACCGAATTACAATACTAACGAATTTAACCGAATCCGAATTTTTTTCGAATCGAAAAATCGCGGACGAAATTCGAAATATCTCAGGGTCACTTAGTGATAGAAACCCCAAATTTGGATATGTTGTAGTGCTAGCTCTACTGTGTTTGCATACCAAATTTCGGGTCAAAAAAGTCGGGTCACAAAATGTAATTCTCTGCTGTAGAAAAGTACTTGACATATCCCCATATCTGGGGGTCACTTGGTGCTAGGAACCCCATAACTTGTGGCAGGTGACATGCCAAGTGGACAATCCACAACTTGGTCACGTGGCAGGTCCCGTGGCACTTGTGGTCGATCACGTGGCACTCGTGGCAGGTGTCTTGGCACTTGTGTTAGGTGTTGTGGCAAGTGGACAATGACATACAGCATATGTACTTGCCTTGCGATCGACATCCGTGACAGCCATTTCACATCTTTTTTTTATGTGACAGATGTATATAAGTAAATAACCATCTTCCAAAATTTATAATTCAAATAGAAAAGATTAGAACAGAATAGAAAAAAATATATAATTTAATAGCAGATCTCCTGTAGACTATTAACAGCCATTTCACTTCTTTTTTTTTGCAGATCTTCTGCAGACTGTTAGAATCAATTTCATTTTTTTTTTCAAAGTCGGGTCGCAAAATATTTTCGAATCCGCTTGAAATAGTATCAACATGATTTGAAATTTTTTCAACTGCATTTGAAATTTTTTCAACTGCATTTGAAATTTTTTCAACTGCATTTGAAATTATTTCAACTGCATTTGAAAAATTTTCAACTGCATTTGAAACTATTTCAACCGGATTCGAAAATATTTTGTGACCCGACTTTGGGTCCACGTATCTCGGGGTTACTTGGTGATAGAAACCCCAAATTTGGAGAGATTGTAGTGCTAGTTCTACTGTGTTCGCAAAATATTTTCGAATTCGGTTGAAATATTTTCGAATTCGAAAATCAGTCGAAAACTAAACGAAATCCGAAAACGAATTTAACAAATTTAACAAATCTAACTAAACCAAATTAATTAATTAACGAATTAAAACGAAACGAAACTAATTTTTTCCTTTTGCACATGTCTATTTGTTTTTTGAATCTTTTAACACACACAATGACAATATCTCTTCTCCTCTGCACCCTTCTCATTTAGTTCTCAGGAATGCACTTTACCAGTAATCCAACCTCCAGCACAAAATTAATCAGCTGATTGGACTGTAAGATTTACTTTGAGTTGAACTTTTGTTTCATTAGATCTTTAATGAAGTACCAAATCATACTGAATTCATTCATTGTATCCGCTATAATTTCTTTCGTATTAGTTGAAATTTGTTATTTTTTTTATTCGGACATTCGGATGCATCTGAATGTCCGAAAGATGCAAAATTCAGCCGAATTTCGATTTGTTACGAAATAAATTACACAAGCCTAATGCTGTCTATATTTACATATCAATGCAGGTTATTTACATGTAAACACAGGGTCTGCAGGAGAGTCATCTGTACATGGCTATAGGGCAGAGCTGGGAAGCATTAGTAACAGAACTTCACACTGAGATATCAGGACACAGCATGGGACTAAAACTTCAAGGGACAAGGGAATTTAAACTGGGGAAGTTGGCAAGTATGAGGTAGCTGCTTTAGGTCCCACAACAATGATGGGCCCAGGGCAGCTGCCCCTTTTGTTTGTTTTTGAAGCACATGATTAGAGCCAGAAGCTCTAATAGGCTTCCAAAAAAAGGTGGGCTTGGAGGTCAGAGCACTGTGCCCAAAGCCCGCCCAGTTGTGTGACAATAGCAAATTAATATTCGCTATTGTAACACTAATTTTCCTCCTGGGTGGATTGTTTGCCGCCCCTCCCCCATAAAAAAACACCAGCTGCCACTGTCAGTCTTGCTGCTGATTGTTCAGTTTATCAGCGGTCATCTGAAATTTGTTACTGCATTTTCAGCACATACTGCCTCCCAGCTTATGATAGTATAAAACAATGTCAGATAACAGAGTCCCATAGGTAGGGGAAAAGTAAACAACTATAGAGTTTTTGTTATTAAATCAGTATTAAATTCAAAAGCAAAATTGTCTTGTTTTTGCAGTTTACCAATTCTTAGATGGGGTGGCTGCATTAATTTTTTTTCTTTTTAAGCTTTTTTTATTGATTATTTGCACCTGGTGATCTGGCCAGTAAGTCTGTTATTTTACAGCTTTCTTTAGCACACCAAACTGCCCAGCAAAAATTGGAAGGATGAGACAAATCATTTAACACCGGCGGGGTGCTTACAATGGTCAGTTTTATTCATTTATGTAAAACCTTCACCCCCCCCCCCAAATAAATAAATAAATAATAATTGCTGTAACTGCTTAAAAAGTGTTGGGAGTTCAGCTTTAATTTTTATCAAGATAGATGGACTAGGAGTGCAGAGAGAGAGAGAGCGCACGGAGGAGAATAACATGGTACATGACATACAGGCGTGTATTGGGGAACTTGGGTGTACAGGAGGGGCAGCAATAGGACACAGCACAGAGAAATAGTCCACAAGGCAACAATATATCACAGCACTGATAAGTAGTCCATGGAATGGCAAAATAGCACAGCAAGGAAAAACAGTCCACAGTGCAATAAGGAGGCACGGCAAGGGAAAATGTTTCTCAGGGAGGTAAAATGGCACAGCAAAAGAGACACAGTCCACAGGGCAACACAAAGCCACAGCACAAGAGAATGATCCTCAGGGCAGTAATATGGCACAGCAAAGGAGACACAGTTCAAATGGCAACAATAAGGTATGGCAACGGGAGGTAATCCTAGGGGCAATTGTATGACACAACAATGGTGAGGCATCCATGGAGAGGAAATATAGCACAGCAAAAGGGAAACAGTCTGCAGGGCAGCAGTAGGCACAGCAAGGGGAGAGACAGGAAGGTTCAGGAACTCATACTGAGGAGATTGGCCAGCTCCAGGCTGCTGGTGAGGTGGTCTGGGTGATGACTGGCAGGTCCAGCATGCTCCGTAGAGACAAGTACATGAGCAAGTGTCTGCTGGGTCTGCAGTGAAAGAAAGAGGACTGCTGGGCATACATGCCACAGATCAGGGGCGAGGAGAGCAGAGGGCACTGGAATCCTCACAGGCACAAGGAGCATCCAGGGGGACTGGCAGAAAAAGACTGAAACTGTTTTTCCCAGCCCAGTTAGTTATACTTAAGCTGGGTGCTATCTCGCAACCCAAGAAATCTGATGCTTCCCATCAGATTGCCCGGGCAACAGGCTCCACCCCCCAGTTGCGGTACTTGGCTAGGTGTGAGCTTTTTGTTTCCAGTGGGGCACAGCACAGGAAGAATGTTCTGTGCCCGCTAGATTCTGGCGTCTGGAGGGGAGAAAGTCTGTGGTCGGTTTGAGAAGAATAATACACTGGCTGCAGCAGAGGACCTGACAGCCTAGCACCTCACACACAGTAGGTGTGGAGTGGTGGGAGCTGTCTGTGAGGGACAGGTGTGTGTGTGTGACATATGTGTGTCAATGCTGCTGTCCAAAGGTGTCTTCATTGTCTCTATAGAGTGGAGCCACCCTAAGATAGAAAGTGTGTTACTGGCCAGACCACCATTTAATTGCTAAAGACCATTTCTACATCAGAAATAGATTGACACATGGGTTGAATATACCCAGTGAAGTGACTGGCCTCAGGTGATACACAGAGATGTCTTCCTACATAAGTTGTACCTGTTTATCTGCGCATTCTCTTCTCTACATCTTTTCAAAGTCCAGAATTTATAAAGATTGTCTGAGCTGGCAGAAAAAAGGGGGCAGAGGGCTAAAGTTACATTCTGCAGAGCTCAGTGAGGAGAGCTCTGAGAGCTGATTGGAGGGAAGAGACACCTCCCTTCACACAGCACACAGGAACAGAGATGAGGCTGTCAATCAGCTGTGGCTCCCCCCCTTAGCACTTAAAGAGGAGGTCCACCTGAATTTTTTTTTTTAAAAGTCAGCAGCTACAAATACTGCAGCTGCTGACTTTTAATAAATAGACACTTACCTGTTCCAGGTTCCAGCGATGTCGGCAGAAGATGACGAGCGATCGCTCGTCTCTCGGCTGCCCCCACTGCCATCCTCTGTCAGGGAATCAGGAAGTGAAGCTTGCGGCTTCACTGCCCGGTTCCCTACTGCGCATGCGCGAGTCACGCTGCGCGTCTTTATTGGTCCCCGTTGTGTCCTGGGAACTGTGTTTCCCAAGACACAACGGGGCATCTTCGGATATGGGCGGGCCAGCTTCGGCTAGCTAGTCCCGAAAGTGGGTGCAGATACCTGTATTATACAGGTATCTGCACCCCCTCCCCCCTGAAAGGTGCCAATTGTGGCACCGGAGGGGGGGAGGAATCCGATAAGCGGAAGTTCCACTTTAGGGTGGAGCTCAGCTTTAACTATGAGGAGTAGGGACGAGCCAAACACCCCTGGGTTCGGTTCGCACCAGAACCCGCGAACTGACCTAAAGTTCGTGCGAACATAAGAACCCTATTAGTTACAATGGATGCGAACGTTCAAAATCAAAAGTGCTAATTTTAAAGGCTAATATGCATGTTATTGTCATAAAAAGTGTTTGGGGACCTGGGTCCTGCCCCAGGGGACATGTATCAATGCAAATTTTTTTTTTTTTAAAACGGACGTTTTTTCAGGAGCAGTGATTTTAATAATGCTTAAAGTGAAACAATAAAAGTGTAATATTCCTTTAAATTTCGTACCTGGGGGGTGTCTATAGTATGCCTGTGAAGGGGCGCATGTTTCCTGTGCTTAGAACTGTCCCTGCACAAAGTGTCATTTTTGCAGGAAAAAAAGCTATTTAAAATCACTCGCGGCTAATGAATTGACGGCTCCCGTAACACAGAGAACAGTCATTCATTGAAAGTCATTGATAAAAAAAAAGTCATTGATTAAAAAAATAAAGTGTGGGGGTCCCCCCAAATTCAATAACCAGGCCCTTCAGGTCTGCTATGGATATTAAGGGGAACCCCAGCCAAAAAAAATAAAAAAATGGCGTGGGGTCCCCCTCAAAATCCATACCAGACCCTTGAGGTCTGGGATGGATTTTAAGGGGAACCCCGGCCAAAAAAACAAACAAAAATGGCGTGGGGTCCCCCTCAAAATCCATACCAGACCCTTATCTGAGCACGCAACCTGGCAGGCCGCAGGAAAAGAGGGGGGGACGAGAGCGGCCCCCCTCCCTCCTGAACTGTACCAGGCCACATGCCCTCAACATTGGGAGGGTGCTTTGGGTCCCCCCCAAAGCACCTTGTCCCCATGTTGATGAGGACAAGGGCCTCATCCCCACAACCCTGGCCATTGGTTGTGGGGGTCTGCGGGCGGAGCTTATCGGAATCTGGAAGCCCCCTTTAACAAGGGGACCCCCAGATCCCGGCCCCCCTGTGTGAAATGGTAAGGGGGTACAAAAGTACCCCTACCATTTCACCAAAAAAGTGTCAAAAATTGTAAAAATTACAGGAGACAGTCTTTGACAATTCCTTTATTAAAATCTTCTTTCTTCTGGTCTTCCTTCTTCCTTTCTTCATCCTTTAGTTTCTTCATCTTCTCCTTCCGGCATCTTCTTCCATCTTCTTCTTCCATCATCTTCTTCCTCCGATCCGCTTCTTCTTGCTCTGGTCTTCTCGTCCGGCATCTTCTTCCATGGCGTCGGTGTCTCTTCTGGGCCGCTCCGCGCAATGGGAGGCTCCCGCTGTGTGAGGCTTTGCTGTGTCTGAGAGGCCTTTTATAACGGAGGGCGAGGCCACCTGGTGACCTCCGCCCCCTCTGACGTCATGGGGAAGACCATAGGGAATTCCCCATGACGTCCCCTGTGCGTCAGAGGGGGCGGGGTTACCAGGTGGCCCCGCCCTCCGTTATAAAAGACCTGTCAGACGCAGCGAAGCCTCACACAGCGGGAGCCTCCCATTGCGCGGAGCGGCCCAGAAGAGACACAGACGCCGTGGAAGAAGATGCCGGACAAGAAGACCAGAGCAAAAAGAAGCGGATCGGAGGAAGAGGATGATGGAAGAAGAAGATGGAAGAAGATGCCAGAAGGAGAAGATGAAGAAACCGAAGGAAGAAGGAAGACCAGAAGAAAGAAGATTTTAATAAAGGAATTGTCAAAGACCGTCTCCTGTCTTTTTTACCATTTTTGACACTTTTTTGGTGAAATGGTAGGGGTACTTTTGTACCCCCTTACCATTTCACACGGGGGGGCGGGATCTGGGGGTCCCCTTGTTAAAGGGGGCTTCCAGATTCCGATAAGCCCCCCGCCCGCAGACCCCCACAACCAATGGCCAGGGTTGTGGGGAAGAGGCCCTTGTCCTCATCAACATGGGGACAAGGTGCTTTGGGGGCGACCCCAAAGCACCCTCCCAATGTTGAGGGCATGTGGCCTGGTACGGTTCAGGAGGGAGGGGGGTCGCTCTCGTCCCCCCTCTTTTCCTGTGGCCTGCCAGGTTGCGTGCTTGGATAAGGGTCTGGTATGTATTTTGAGGGGGACCCCACGCCATTTTTTTTTTTTTTGGCCGGGGTTTCCCTTAAAATCCATCCCAGACCTCAAGGGTCTGGTATGGATTTTGAGGGGGACCCCATGCCATTTTTTTTTTTTTTTTTGGCCCGGGTTCCCCTGAAAATCGATAGCAGACCTGAAGGGCCTTTTATCAATGACTTTCAATGAATGACTGTTCTCTGTGTTACGGGAGCCGTCAATTCATTAGCCGCGAGTGATTTTAAATAGCTTTTTTTCCTGCAAAAATGACACTTTGTGCAGGGGACAGTTCTAAGCACAGGAAACATGCGCCCCTTCACAGGCATACTATAGACACCCCCAGATGTGATACTGCAATGCTGTACTAACAGCACGCACACACTAATCCCCAGAATCACAGCACATAATGTCAGCAGTCAGCACACTGACACGCCGGAACACAATATACGAGGCCGCCGGCGCAGCGGCCTTTTATAATGTGGGGCGTGTACTAAACCCCCTGAGCTATAATTGGCCACAGGCATCCTCATTATTGCTCTCCTCGCCGCTGGCTCTATGATTGGCCAAGCATGCGGGTCACAGTGCATGCTTGGCCAATCATCAGCCAGCAATGCACTGCGACTGGCGCAGTGCATTGTGGGCCGTTCGCATCACACGAATTTGATGCGAACGGCCCAAATAGTTCTGGGCTCGCCGAACGGGCGAAGGCCCGATGACATCGGGCCCATCCCTAATGAGGAGTTTCATGTTGATGACAAATGTTTTCACGTGTTTCATGTCTGTTCAAGCCTGCTTCTTCAGACAGAGTAACAAGATAAGATAAACCAGTGTCCTTAAAATGTACAATGAAGGTGATAATTATACATTTCTTGTTTCCTACCCCCTCTGAATATTACTTTCCTGCAAGCCTGCAAGACTGGCATATGGATGTAAAGAACTGAAGGGGAGATGAATCCCCTACCTTGTCAGGCCAGCTGTGTGATGGTCCCAGAGATGGAGAGCAGAACACTGTAATGAGGGTGGAATTCAAAATGATCAGCAATGAAACAAGGGCATTCACAGTCATTGTAAAACAAAATATAATCAACGCAGTATTGGAAAAACTTAGTTAAAAACGTATATATACTATAGTACAAACAATACTATGCAAATTGATTTATCAATAACCTTCAGCTAGGCTTATTGTGATTGCTGCCAACACCTATAATGCTGCGCACACATGATCGGAAATTCAGCCAGCAAAAGACAGATGAGAGCTTTTGGTCGGAAAATGCGGAAAATGCGACCGTGTGTATGCTCCATCGGACTTTTGCTGGCCGAATTTCAGCCAGCAAAAGATTGAGAGCACGTTTTCAATTTTTCGATCAGAAATTCCGATCGTCTGTAGCAATTCCGACGCGCAAAATTCCTACGCATGCTCGGAAACAATTCAAACTTAATTTTCTCGGCTCGTCGTAGTGTTGTACGTCACTGCGTTCTTGACAGTCGAAATTTCAACAAACTTTTGTGTGACCGTGTGTATGCAAGCCAAGTTTGATCGGAATTCCGTCGGAGAAACCATCCAAGATTTTTCACACGGAAAATCCGCTCGTGTGTATCCACACGTGACTCTCAGACAAAAAACGAATTAACAAAACTAGTGTAGCGTAGCCAAAATATGATCAAAAACAAAGTCCCAATATTGTGAACATGTCACTGTTGTGCAACTCTGGGTGATAGTTTATAAAATTTATTTTTTATATTTTTGTAAACTGACATCATCGGCACACTACAAGGTAAGTATCTCCTAAACAGTGCACGTTTAGGAGAAATTTACAGTACCTATAGGTAAGCCTTATTATAGGCTTACCTATAGGTACAACTTCCACATTGGGGGTATACAACCACTTTAAGTCATTACTCCAGCTTACTCCAATTCTAATTTTGGATAAAATGGGGTAGGGTTACAAATTCCATTAGCTTTTTTTTACTATATGTGTTGCCATTGTACCATTTACTTGTTTTAAAACATATGATATTCTCTTTATATTGCTTCCTTTTTGTGAAATTCCTGGTGATCCTGCCTGTTTTCCTATTTCAGTCTGTCTGTCCTCCAACAGTAATCTTTGTGCTGACTAACCTCCCCATCTACCCCGCTTAACCATTAACTAGAAGGATCAGTGTACTGCTCAGCCTCTTGCTGACAGACCCCCCGCTGTCTCCGCCCCCAGCTCTAAGCCCCTTCTATAGCTGAGAAGGTCATGTGATCACTTATTAAAGCAAAAAAAGAAGATACTTGTGTATGTTTTATATCTTTTTTTTTTTTTAATTCTTTATTTAATTTAAATCTTATATTTCTTGACAACTTCATATTACAAAAGAAGAATTCATCACATAATCTTGCTTCACATTTAAACATAATTCAACCCACCCCCCCGACCTTGCTTATCACACATAAAAAAAAAGGTAAACCACCGCCATCACTAAATTCTACCTATTGCTCCCAACATACTACTCAAGAGGATTTTTAGCTCATAATCTTAAAGTATCTCCAAGAGTTCTTAAAGTCATTCCACTCTGTCCACTTATTCTTCCGATCCGTTTCTACCTCCCCCCCTCCTCCTTCATATCTGTATTTTCCACTATTTGTATTGCATTAACGCCAAAAATCCAGTGCCGAATAATCGGGCTACAGACTTCCCGCCATTTTCTCGGAACTAGGTTTTTAGCTTCATTAAGCAGAGTTGGGGTTAATGTTGCTTTATATTGTCTCAATGGGGTCTCTGTCGCATGAAATAGACACGTCCAAGGATCTTCTGGGATTACTTCCTTTGTTATCACATATATTAACTCTAAAACTTCTTTCCAGAATTTTCTAATTACAGGGCAATCCCACCAGAGGTGGGCCATTGTTCCCCTAGTTTTACATCCCCACCAACACTCGGGAGAACTACCCGCCTGAAACCTGCTTAGTATATCCGGGGTAATGTACCACCTAGAGAGGCATTTAAAATTTATTTCAACTGTTTTTATTGCAAATGCGGAGCTGTGTATAATTTTAAATATTTTTTCAGCCTTCGGTTTACTACACTGAAGACCCAATTCCTCTTCCCATCTCTTGATGTAAGGAGGTACGTCCATTGCCTCTTGACCTATTACCATTTTGTAAATACGGGATATGTTATTTCTAGTTGTCCCTCTGATACAGAGTCTTTCCAACTGGGTGTAGTTTTCCCCATGGCGAATTGGCTGAGGGAGGCTCTCTACGAAGCGTTTCAATTGGGCGTACCTCCAAACATCAATCGACATTAACTCCGTGTTTAAACTAGTGAAACGTGCATATTTTCCCCCTCTTAATTATATCCCTCAATTGTGCCCCATCTTGCTTGATCCAGTTCCCTCCCCCCTTCCTTCTACCTGGTTGAAAAAAAGTGTTATCTTTTAAGTGTATTAAGGAGGAATTATACTTTGATTTATATCTTCTATAGAAACTATCCCAACTATCCATAGTTACCTGTATAATTTCATGTGCATTTCTCCCTAATGCCCTAAAGTTTGGTGGGTTCCATATATCGTGTCCTAACTGCCTATTACTTACTGTGTTTTCTACACTAATCCATCTCTTATCGTTCCCTTCCTTTACCCACTCCATCACCCGTGATAAAGCTACCGCACTGAAATATTTTTCAAAGTCCGGGATGGCAAGTCCCCCTTGTTTTTTCTCTCTACTCAGAATCTTCACTGCAATACGGGGCTTTTTATTGGACCAAATAAATCTGGAGATAATTCGCTTCAGAACTCCAAAAAACTCATGGGGAATCGCAATTGGGAGCATCTGGAATCTATAGTTAATTTTTGGGGCCACTATCATTTTTACTGCGTTAATACGACCAATCCAAGAGAGAGGTCGTGCTGACATTTGACGAGTTATTTTCTTAATCTCGTCAAGTAGAGGGAGATAGTTTAATAAGTACATTTTTTTGTAGTTTCTGCCAGTCTCACCCCTAGGTATTTGATATTTTCTCTCCAAGGAAAACTAAATTCTTTTGACAACAGGCCTGCCTCTCTCTCATTTATATTAATGTTTAAGATTTCTGACTTACTCAGATTCATTTTCAAGTTTGAGATTTTACCATATGTTTTCAGCACGGAAAGCAAATTTGGTATCGTGATTCTGGGGTTAGAGATGAAAAAGAGAACATCATCAGCAAAAGCTGCTAACTTATGTTCCACCCTACCCACCCCTATCCCTGTTATATTAACATTGTTACGTATGGTAGACAACAAGGGCCCCAATGACAAAATAAACAGTAGGGGTGACAATGGGCAGCCCTGGCACGTTCCGTTTCTCATGCTGAACGCAGCGGAGGACCACCCGTTAACCTTTACCGAGGCCTGGGGCTGGTTATATAACATTTTGATCCATTGTATCATTCTAGGACCTAGTCCCATTGCACCCAGTGTTTCCATTATGTGTCTCCAGTCTACCCTGTCAAACGCTTTCTCAGCGTCAATTGACAGAAGTAGACTGGGGACTTTCCCGATTTTGGCAGCATGGAGCAAGAGGAGAGCCCGGACACCATTGTCCTGGCCTTCTCTTCCAGTAACGAACCCAACCTGGTCCGGATGTATTAATTCAGCCATCTTGTCCTTCAACCTATTTGCCAAGACTTTTGCATATAATTTGGTGTCTACGCTTAAAAGAGCTATCGGGCGGTAGCTGGAACACAGAGTTTTATCTTTATCTTCCTTCAATATAAGTGTGATAGATGCCAAGAGGGCCTCCCTCCCCAATATACACTCAGCTCCCAGATGATTCCAATAATAACATAATTTAGGGACCAAAATATCTTTACATTTTTTAAAGTATGATAGAGTAAAACCGTCAGGGCCCGGGCTCTTGCCTGACGGGGAACTTTGTAGAGCAGAAAAAATTTCTGCCTCAGTGATAGGTCTATCCATATTGAGTTTGTCATCATCTGAAAGTGAAGGTAATAAACTATCTTTTACGAAATCTTGGCCCTTTTCTCTTATTTCCTGGGTTTGCTGACCCTTTTGTCTAACATCATAGAGACCTTCGTAGTATATCTTAAATACTTCCGCAATTTCTTTAGTGGAATTGACCATTTCACCAGATTTGGTTTGTATTTTCTCAATAAAATAAATTTCCCTTTTCTTTTTAAGCATCTTAGCTAAGTGTTTACCAGACCTATTCCCCCACTGATGTTTCTCTCTTGCTACTTTGTGGAACCACTTTCTGGATTCTTGCTCTAAGGCCGTCTTGAGCTCTTCTCTTTTATTATTTAACCTATGGAAAATGTCCTGTTTTTGGAGCCCGTCATTTCTATGTTCCCGTTCCAACCCATGTATCTCCTCTGTAAGATCCCGAATCCTTGCCCGTTTTTCCTTTTTTTTCCGAGCTCCAAGGGAAATAAGGATCCCTCTGACATAGGCCTTATGAGCCTCCCATAGTGACGCAGGTGATATTTCTCCTGTGTCATTGGTGACAAAAAAAAAATTCAATTTCCTTCCTGATTATGTCTGCTGTGTCTGTGTCAAAAATAAGATGTTCATTCAGACGCCAGGTAAACGGTTGTCTTTGAGGGTTCGGTATCCTCACCCCCATCGAAACCGGTGCGTGATCTGACAACGTTGTAATTTCAATCTGTGTTGACACTACTTGCTCTAGTAGTCTATGGTCGATAAGGAAATAGTCCAGGCGTGAGTGCGTACCATGTACAGGGGAGAAGAATGTATAGTCCTTTAATTTCGCGTGCATCATGCGCCAAACATCTATCAACTGATTTTGGAACATTAAATACTTAAATTGTTTTAGTTGTTTAAAACTTGCTCTAGTAGAGCCCTCGAGAAGCACCTATAGGACTTGTGTGTGTTCGTGGCAGGCAGGCAGAGCTCCTATATTTTGTTACCAGAAGCACCTATAGGACTTGTAGTGTGTTCGTGGCAGGCAGGCAGAGCTCCTATATTTTGTTACCAGAAGCACCTATAGGACTTGTAGTTTGTTCGTGGCAGGCAGGCAGAGCTCCTATATTTTGTTCCCAGTAGCACCTATAGGACTTGTATGTGTTAGTCCCATCACACACACAGAGCTATATTTTGTTCCCAGAAGCCCTATAGGACTTGAAGTGTGTTAGTCCCATCACACACACAGAGCTATATTTTGTTCCCAAGAAGCACCTATAGGACTTTGAAGTGTGTTAGTCCCATCACACACACAGAGCTATATTTTGTTCCAGAGGCACCTATAGGACTTGAAGTGTGTTAGTCCCATTACACACACAGAGCTATATTTTTCTTCCCAGAAGCACCTATAGGACTTGAAGTGTGTTTAGTCCCATCACACACACAGAGCTATATTTTGTTCCCAGGCACCTATAGGACTTGAAGTGTGTTAGTCCCATCACACACACAGAGCTATATTTTGTTCCCAGAAGCACCTATAGGACTTGAAGTGTGTTAGTCCCATCACACACACAGAGCTATATTTTGTTCCCAGAAGAACCTATAGGACTGAAGTGTGTTAGTCCCAACACACACAGAGCTATATTTTGTTCCCAGAAGCACCTATAGGACTTGAAGTGTGTTAGTCCCATCACACACACAGAGCTATATTTTCTTCCCAGAAGCCCTATAGGACTTGAAGTGTGTTAGTCCCATTACACACACAGAGCTATATTTTCTTCCCAGAAGCACCTATAGGACTTGAAGTGTGTTAGTCCCATCACACACACAGAGCTATATTTTCTTCCCAGAAGCAGCTATAGGACTTGAAGTGTGTTAGTCCCATCACACACACAGAGCTATATTTTGTTCCCAGAAGCACCTATAGGACTTGAAGTGTGTTAGTCCCATCACACACACAGAGCTATATTTTCTTCCCAGAAGCACCTATAGGACTTGAAGTGTGTTAGTCCCATCACACACACAGAGCTATATTTTGTTCCCAGAGGCACCTATAGGACTTGATGTGTTAGTCCCATTACACACACAGAGCTATATTTTCTTCCCAGAGGCACCTATAGGACTTGAATGTGTTAGTCCCATCACACACACAGAGCTTATTTTCTTCCCAGAAGCACCTATAGGACTTGAAGTGTGTTAAGTCCCATCACACACACAGAGCTATATTTTTGTTCCCAGAAGCACCTTAGGACTTGAAGTGTGTTAGTCCCATCACACACACAGAGCTATATTTGTTTCCCAGAAGCACCTATAGGACTTGAAGTGTGTTAGTCCCATCACACACACAGAGCTATATTTTGTTCCCAGAGGCACCTATAGGACTTGAAGTGTGTTAGTCCCATTACACACACAGAGCTATATTTTCTTCCCAGAAGCACCTATAGGACTTGAAGTGTGTTTAGTCCCATCACACACACAGAGCTATATTTTGTTCCCAGAAGCACCTATAGGACTTGAAGTGTGTTAGTCCCATCACACACACAGAGCTATATTTTCTTCCCAGAAGCACCTATAGGACTTGAAGTGTGTTAGTCCCATCACACACACAGAGCTATATTTTCTTCCCAGAAGCACCTATATGACTTGAAGTGTGTTAGTCCCATCACACACACAGAGCTATATTTTGTTCCCAGAAGCACCTATAGGACTTGAAGTGTGTTAGTCCCATCACACACACAGAGCTATATTTTGTTCCCAGAGGCACCTATAGGACTTGAAGTGTGTTAGTCCCATTACACACACAGAGCTATATTTTCTTCCCAGAAGCACCTATAGGACTTGAAGTGTGTTAGTCCCATCACACACACAGAGCTATATTTTGTTCCCAGAGGCACCTATAGGACTTGAAGTGTGTTAGTCCCATTACACACACAGAGCTATATTTTCTTCCCAGAAGCACCTATAGGACTTGAAGTGTGTTAGTCCCATCACACACACAGAGCTATATTTTGTTCCCAGAAGCACCTATAGGACTTGAAGTGTGTTTAGTCCCATCACACACACAGAGCTATATTTTCTTCCCAGAAGCACCTATAGGACTTGAAGTGTGTTAGTCCCATCACACACACAGAGCTATATTTTCTTCCCAGAAGCACCTATAGGACTTGAAGTGTGTGTTAGTCCCATCACACACACAGAGCTATATTTTGTTCCCAGAAGCACCTATAGGACTTGAAGTGTGTTAGTCCCATCACACACACAGAGCTATATTTTGTTCCCAGAGGCACCTATAGGACTTGAAGTGTGTTAGTCCCATTACACACACAGAGCTATATTTTCTTCCCAGAAGCACCTATAGGACTTGAAGTGTGTTAGTCCCATCACACACACAGAGCTATATTTTGATCCCAGAAGCACCTATAGGACTTGAAGTGTGTTAGTCCCATCACACACACAGAGCTATATTTTGTTCCCAGAGGCACCTATAGGACTTGAAGTGTGTTAGTCCCATTACACACACAGAGCTATATTTTGTTCCCAGAAGCACCTATAGGACTTGAAGTGTGTTAGTCCCATCACACACACAGAGCTATATTTTGTTCCCAGAAGCAACTATAGGACTTGAAGTGTGTTAGTCCCATCACACACACAGAGCTATATTTTCTTCCCAGAAGCACCTATAGGACTTGAAGTGTGTTAGTCCCATCACACACACAGAGCTATATTTTCTTCCCAGAAGCACCTATAGGACTTGAAGTGTGTTAGTCCCATCACACACACAGAGCTATATTTTTTCCCAGAAGCACCTATAGGACTTGAAGTGTGTTAGTCCCATCACACACACAGAGCTATATTTTGTTCCAGAGGCACCTATAGGACTTGAAGTGTGTTAGTCCCATTACACACACAGAGCTATATTTTCTTCCCAGAAGCACCTATAGGACTTGAAGTGTGTTAGTCCCATCACACACACAGAGCTATATTTTGTTCCCAGAAGCACCTATAGGACTTGAAGTGTGTTAGTCCCATCACACACACAGAGCTATATTTTGTTCCCAGAAGCACCTATAGGACTTGAAGTGTGTTAGTGCCATCACACAGAGAACCTCTATTTTGTTCCCAGAAGCACCCACAGGACTTCTAGTGTGTTAGTCCCATCACACAGAGCTTTATTTTCTTTGCAGAAGCACCTACAGGACTTCTAGTGTGTTAGTCCCATCACACAGAGCTCCTCTATTTTCTTTGCAGAAGCACCCATAGGACTTCTAGTGTGTTAGTGGCATCACACAGAGCTCCTCTATATTCTTCTCAGAAGCACCCACAGGACTTCTAGTGTGTTAGTGGCATCACACAGAGCTCCTCTATTTTCTTTGCAGAAGCACCCACAGGACTTCTAGTGTGTTAGTGGCATCACACAGAGCTCCTCTATTTTCTTTGCAGAAGCACCCATAGGACTTCTAGTGTGTTAGTGGCATCACACAGAGCTCCTCTATATTCTTCTCAGAAGCACCCACAGGACTTCTAGTGTGTTAGTGGCATCACACAGAGCTCCTCTATTTTCTTTGCATAAGCACCCACAGGACTTCTAGTGTGTTAGTGGCATCACACAGAGCTCCTCTATTTTCTTTGCAGAAGCACCCACACAGGACTTCTAGTGTGTTAGTGGCATCACACAGAGCTCCTCTATTTTCTTTGCATAAGCACCCACAGGACTTCTAGTGTGTTAGTGGCATCACACAGAGCTCCTCTATTTTCTTTGCATAAGCACCCACAGGACTTCTAGTGTGTTAGTGGCATCACACAGAGCTCCTCTATTTTTTTTTGCAGAAGCATCCACAGGACTTCTAGTGTGTTAGTGGCATCACACAGAGCTCCTCTATTTTCTTTGCAGAAGCACCCACAGGACTTCTAGTGTGTTAGTGGCATCACACAGAGCTCCTCTATTTTCTTTGCATAAGCACCCACAGGACTTCTAGTGTGTTAGTGGCATCACACAGAGCTCCTCTATTTTCTTTGCATAAGCACCCACAGGACTTCTAGTGTGTTAGTGGCATCACACAGAGCTCCTCTATTTTTTTTTGCAGAAGCATCCACAGGACTTCTAGTGTGTTAGTGGCATCACACAGAGCTCCTCTATTTTCTTTGCAGAAGCACCATAGGACTTCTAGTGTGTTAGTGGCATCACACAGAGCTCCTATATTTTCTTCTCAGCAGCACCCACAGGACTACCGACTACAATGGCTGGAAGACCGCCAAGGGGAGGCAGAGCGTGCAGAGCCAAGAACACAGGGCAGGCAGGCTCTGTTTCTAGTGGACGTGGCCGTGGACGTGGACGTGGTCGTGCATCGTCATCAGCACGTGGCCATGGGACACGCGCGTCTTTGTTTTCGGCAGCTGGACATGTGGAGCCGCATCATGCTGAAGGCTTGGTAGAATGGATGACCAAGCCCTCCTCATCCTCCTCATCCTCTCTCACCCAGGCTCAGGGTACTGACAGAGCATCATCAGCCACCCCTTCCCTAGACCCACCATGTCCTCCTGAGGAGTCCCCCGAACTCTTTGAGCACAGTGTTGGGTACATGCTCCAGGAGGATGCCCAACGATTCGAAGCTCGGATGATGATACCCAGCTTGAGGAATCTGGCAGTACTGTTCCACCAGCTGCAGCTTACTGCCAGGTTTGCTCTAGTGGTGAAGAGGGAGGGGATGATGAGGTCACTGACTCCCCGTGGGTGCCTCAAGGGAGAGAGGATGAGGAGGAGGACGAGGAGGAGGAGGATGCGGCGTCACATGTCCAACGAGGCAGGATGCCCCCTGGAGGCCAGGTAGAGGCCAGCACAGCAACTGTACAACACCGCAGAGCTCCGCCTGTGCAGGGCGCTGCCTCTGCACGTTATCAGAAAAGTTCTTTGGTGTGGGCCTTTTTTGAGACGAGTGCAGCAGATCGCACCACTGCTATTTGCAATATTTGTCTCAAGCGTATCTCGCGTCTATGGTCGATAAGGAAATAGTCCAGGCGTGAGTGCGTACCATGTACAGGGGAGAAGAATGTATAGTCCTTTAATTTCGCGTGCATCACGCGCCAAACATCTATCAACTGATTTTGGAACATTAAATACTTAAATTGTTTTAGTTGTTTAAAACTCAGCCCTCGAGCCCGTGACGTGCTATCATAAGAGGGGTCCAAACCAAAGTTTAGATCTCCCGCCAAGATAACCTCACCCGTCTTAAACTTGGACAGAGATCTCAATATCTGGATCATAAATTTAATCGGGTTATTATTTGGGCTATACACGTTTGCAACTGTAAAAGTGTTCTCTCCCACCCTACCCTTCAAAAACAGGAACCGGCCTTCGGGGTCTACTAGCCTGTCTATCAACACAAATTTAATATTCTTAGCGAACCCAATGGCCACTCCCTTGGATCCCCTGACCGGGGAATCACTGTAGTACCACTCAGGGAAGTCATGAGAGTATATTTTAATATTATTCTCGTGGCTCAAATGTGTTTCCTGCAAGAACACAATTCCAGCCTGGTTCCTCTGGAGCTCTTTTAGAATCATGTGTCTCTTAACCGTGGAATTTAGACCTCTCACGTTATATGTTAGGAGCCTCAATTCACAATTTTCTATTTTTCAAAGCGGGGTTTACCCAAGGCTGTCTCATATTACCTTTCTTACTTTTAATCAATTCTGCAAGGTATTCCACCCAATCCCCCCCCAATCCCCCTCCCCAATCCACCTCCCTTCCTACCCCCCTACTCTCCCTCCCCTCCCGGTCGTCTTCCGACCCTATACGAACCCCGGGGCATCCTTCAGGACTCCCCTGTTCGCCTTCTCAACTAGGGTGACGCTCTGACCCTGCGGCTCCCCTCAGGTCCTCCCCCTCCCGATATTAGGGGGAAAGGGGGGGGGACCCGACCAAAACATGCCAAGACCCCTCCCCGAACCCGTCCAGCCCTCTGCCTCCCCCCTCCCAACCCCTCTCCCCGATCCCTCCCCAGCACCCAGTCTCCCGAACATCTCTTCTCAGGAAAAAAAAATAAATTAAATAAAAAAAAAACACAATCCCTCAACCAACATCCCTCCTCCCTTTCTCCTCCCAAGAGAATCTAAGACAATATCCCAGCCCAAGTCCCAGTCTCTCCTTTCTTTCCCTCATCTTTGTCTCCTTTTATGAGATGCTGGGGGTAGGGATCCCCAAAGCTTGACAGAAGTCCTGGAGCTCGTCTAGAAATTTCAACCGAAAAGTTCATCCCGATTTGATAACTATTAATGATGCGGGAAATCACCAACTATATTTTATATTCGCAGATCTTAATACTTCAAGTAGAGGTCTCATCTGGCGCCTTCGTGCTAAGGTCCCTGCCGAGAGGTACGAGGGGAGGGGACTACTTCTCAACTTCGACCATATTTTAAACTTGTCCTCGTATGCATGAAGTTTAATGATAACGTCTCTAGGGATCTCCTCTCTGAGACCAGTGGGTTTCCTGATGCGATGCACCCTATCGATTTTTATAACCGATCCCTCGGGTCGCCCCAGCAAGGGATTGAATATAAGTTGTATTTTCATCCCCAAGTCCTCCCCCTGCTGTTCTGGTAAGGATCTAATCCGAAGATTCTGCCTCCTATTTTGGTTTTCTTGATTCTCCATTTGATATTCTATGTCTCTGTGTTTAATTTCCATTTTATTCATTTGGCCCAGATCTGATCTAACGTTCGTAATTTCTGTTTTTATCATGCTTTCTAACTTGGAAAACATTTCTAAAATTTCAACTTTTGTTGGGATTAATGCTAAGTTTCTTTCTGCTCCAGTGAAAAGCTGAGGTCCCGAGCTCCATTCGGGTCCCCATCCAGCCTAGAAAGATCAGCTTGTTCAACTTTCTGTCGCTCAATATCCCGCTTTTTTTCTTTTGGACCCTGCTGTTTCTTCTCCATTTCTGGGCTTTTTAAACTGATATCATTGAGATACTTCTGTATTGTACTTGTGTTAGGATTTTCTTTAGGGGTCTTTGGCTCCGTTACCCTCTGAGACCTCCCTTTCATTTTTGGATTATTTCACTGGATCCCAAATGGTCATGACCCAGCCGTAAGCACCCAAACAATGAGTGATATGGGCAAAGGGGTAAGGAAAAAGCCACTCGTCTTTAAAGGAAAATCAAACAGTTCCAAGAGCCTGTGAGCACCCTAATTTTGTTCCTCTCCTCTCTTTTTCCCCCTCCCGAAGGCTCGGTGGCCCAGAGTTTTTATATCACGCCACCCCAAGAACCAATGATAATGAGGACCGTCCTGCTGATTACAGTGTTTTTATAGGAAACAGGGAAAAAACATCCTGCGTAGATATCCCAAAGTAGAGAGAAAAAAAGTTTGAAACACGGAACAAACTTTGCGCTGATTGGTCAGGCCTCAGGGGGGTATGGGGGAGGGGTACGAGAGAATGGGAAACCCTCTTATTCAGTCAGGAGACTCATGCTGACACTGAAGCTCGCTCCACACCACTCCAATTTCATGATAGCAAATAAAAGTTTGTGTTTCATACAGAAGTACATGCAAATATGTATAGTCCAATGGGGATCCCTTTTCCTTTCCCTGTTTGCTTTGGTAAAGCCATACAGCCACTAGACTCTATACAAATACCATCTTGTATCTGAGACAGGGATTTTCAAGACAAGATAAGGCAATATGACATTTCTCCATATGATTTTTCATACCTGAGGGGTGCCCGTCACGGCCCCCTTAGTGTCCTTATTTGCCTGCTTTTCTGATGGGGTGTAGGAGAGGAGAGGAGAGGAGGGATGGAGGCACGAGGGAAAGTGTTCACATCTGAAATTCCGGCAATGTAGGGGTTCAGGTGCTGGGTTAGTGGACCGGAGGCTCCTCCACAAATAGCGGCGTCCTGAGGATCTCTGCAGCCGACAAAAGTCGGCTATGCTTGCTGCCACGCTGTGTCCTCAGGCGCCGTCTCTCATTCAGCCTGGCCATAATGGACGGACCTGGTATCGGGTTTAACAACAAGCGGGGACGGGGGCGGGAGGCGCCCGGCAGGTTCTTCTCTATCAAGGCAGCGTGGGCTCTCACTCCACGCTGTCTCCGCTGGATCGTGCGGGCTGTCTCGAGGCGTCCATAATGCCGCCGGCGTCAGGCTCCTCCCCCAGTACTGACGTCTCATGTCAGCATGCCCGAAGCAGTGGAATACAAACCGATCACTGCTCTATGTTTTATATCTATTCACAAATGTTCTAT
This sequence comes from Lithobates sylvaticus, assembly GCA_028564925.1. Classification (NCBI taxonomy): domain Eukaryota; kingdom Metazoa; phylum Chordata; class Amphibia; order Anura; family Ranidae; genus Lithobates; species Lithobates sylvaticus. The sequence goes on from CM053026.1 coordinate 605,274,379, forward strand.
TTTAAACTGAATGGGTTGCTTTGCAAGGTAAGGGTTCACATTTACAGTGCTTTAAGTAAATATCTCTATTATGCCATGTACACATGATCGGAATTTTGGCCAGCAAAAGACCGATGAGAGCTTTTCATCGGAAAATGCGACCATGTGTAGGCTCCATCGGAATTTTGCTGGCCGAATTTCCGCCAGCAAAAAATTGAGAGCATGTTCTCAATTTTTCTGACGGAAAAGGTTTCTATTAGAAATTCCGATCGTATGTAGCAATTCCGACGGGCAAAATTCCTACGCATGCTCGGAAACAATTTGACGCATGCTCGGAAGCATTGAACTTCATTTTTTCTCGGCTCGTCGTAGTGTTGTACATCACCGCGTTCTTGACGGTCGGAGTTTGGTGTGACCGTGTGTAGGCAAGACAGTTTGAGCGGAATTCCGTCGGGAAAACCATCAGAGCTTTTTCCGACGAGAATTCCAATCGTGTGTACGCGGTATTAGCCATGCAAAGGCCATCTCCTTTCTTTAAAATCTGCTTACATTTTCTGCACAGGTCTAATAGGATCTAAAAGGAACAATCAGAAAATACAAAAAGACAAAAAAGTGCTTCTGTTATGTAACAATTCAAAAAAAAAAAATAGCAATGCTAGAAAATTTTTATTTATTTATTTGTAAAAGGAGGAGTGCAAAGCAGATTACTGAAAACTATAATGAAATCGGCAGCATTAGAACAATTTATATATGTAATGTACTTTGGATGTAGTGCTCCAGATTACAGGAAGATCCTTTTTCCAGGGAATCTTATCACAATTCCAGATGGAATAACATTTTTTTAATATTTTTATAAGCTATCACCCAGAGTTGTACAACGGTGGAATTTTCACAATATTGGGACTTTGTTTTTGATCATATATTGGTTGCTCAACACTAGTTTTGTCATTTTACATTCACAGTCATTGCCAATGTTGCAAAATAATTCTACGTCAACCAACAATGCCCCTGATAAAATTGTGGTTAATTTGGTAATTATAAATGCCCTGCTTAGCAAACCTTGTGTACTGGCCTGGATTGGAACTGAATTCATTTTTTATTCTTTTTCTAAAGCTTGTAAAACTGCATTGCAAAAGCCACATTTTGTTACCTGGAAAATGTTTAGTGTGACTTCACATTTCTCTGAATGCATAACATATTCTGTGAATATTTTCTCATTCATTTTTAGAAAAGTACCACAAGAGGGCACTCTAGTACATACATCTGGAATTGTGATAAGATTCCCTGGAAAAAGGATCTTCCTGTAATCTGGAGCACTACATCCGAAGTAGATTACATATATAAATTGTTCTAATGCTGCCTATTTCATTATAGTTTTCAGTACTCTGAAAGTAATCTTCGCACTCCTCCTTTTACAAAAAAAATAATCATTTTTTCTAGCATTGCTATTTTTTTTTTTTTTTAATTGTTACATAACAGAAGCACTTTTTTGTCTTTTTGTATTTTCTGATTATTCCTTTTAGATCCCATTAGACCTGTGCAGAAAATGTAAGCAGATTTTGAAGAAAGCAAATGGCCTTTGCATGGCTAATAGTAATACATACTTAACCACTTCAGCACCGGGCGATTTTACCCCCTTCCTTACCAGAGCACTTTTTGCGATTCGGCACTGCGTCGCTTTAACTAACAATTGCGCGGTCGTGCGACGTTACACAAAATTGACGTCCTTTTTTTCCCACAAATAGAGCTTTCTTTTGGTGGTATATGATCACCTCTGCGGTTTTTATTTTTTGCGCTATAAACAAAAGAAGAGCGACAATTTTGAAAAAAAAAACACAATATTTTTTACTTTTTGCTATAATAAATATCCCATTTTTTTTTTTTTTTTTTTAAATTTTTTACTCAGTTTAGGCCTATACGTATTCTTCTACATATTTTTGGTAAAAAAAAATCGCAATAAGCATATATAGATCGGTTTGCGCAAAAGTTATAGCGTCTACAAAATAGGGTATAGATTTATTGCATTTTTTTTTTTTTTTTTACTAGTAATGGCGGCTATCTTCGACACTTTTGACACATTTTTTGGACCTTTCACATTTACACAGCGATCTCTATAAAATTGCAGTGATTACTGTGTAAATGTGACTGGCAGGGAAGTGGTTAACACTAGGGGGCGCTACAGGGGTTAATGTGTTCCCTAAGGTAGTAATTCTAACTGTGGGGGGAGGGGACTCAAACGGGGGGGTGACCGATCAGTGTTCCTCTGTACTGGGAACACATGATCGGTCTCCTCGCCACTGACAGGACGTGGAGCTGTGTGTTTACACATACAGCTCCACTGGCCCGCTGTTTTCACGGGCAATCGCTGGTGCCTGGCGGACATCGCGGCCACCGGGCACGCGCACCGGGTCCCTAGGCGGCCGGGAATGGTAGGACGTCATATGACGGCCACCCAGGATCGGAGATCCACCTTGTGGGCGTCATATGACTATGGGCGGTAGGGAAGTGGTTAAAGCACTGTAAATGTGAACCCTCGCCTTGTAAAGCAACTCATTCAGTTTAAAATAGAAATGAAAGGCAGAACATTTGTGAATAGATATAAAACATTTTATTTATTTTTTAATAAGTGATCACATGACCTTCTCAGCTATAGTAGGGGCTTAGAGCTGGGGTGAGGCATACTTGCCCATTATGCTTTACTTTAAAGGGTAAAAAGAGGAAGTAAAGCCCACCAGGGTTTACTTCCTCTTTAAAGACTTTATCAAGGGCTACTAATGTTTATATGAAGTAACGCTGCATAATGTTGACCCAGGGAGTATTCAATTACTTTTTTTAAATAGGAAGTCATTTTCTACTTGTAGCAGAAAATTTAATCACGTTGTATAAGGGTCTATTTTCCTTCCTCTTGAACAACTGTGGGTTTGGATATTTTGTACTTGATGGACAAATGTCTTTTTTAAAACCCGACTAGCTATGTAACTATACTCTTCCAATATCTGCATGTTAAATTCATAAGAAACCCTTACACAAGCTCACTAAAGTGACTGGCCTAAGCTGATACACAGAGATTCTCCTACATAAGCTGTATCTGTTTATATGAAGCCTTCTTTTTTTCAGAGCACAAAATCACACAGGAGGCAAGCTGAGAAATACACTTTACACACTGCACCGAATAGAGCTGAGTGTATTCTGAGACCTGAGTGCAGAGAATAGACACACCCTCTTCCACATAGGGAAACATGCACAGCTAAGGCTGAGGCTGCTGAATAGTGGGTGGGCCGGTCTCCAAGGCCTTGTGTCGAGAAAACTTGTCAGAAGTGACTCATGCAAATAGAAAAGAAGATAGAGAGCGCAGACAGGATCTACATTATGTGCTATAGACTGAGGCAAGTATACATTATAGAAGGATGTACTTTGTTCATTTTTAATTTCAGGGGTTTACAACCACTTAACCACTTGACGTGGGTGTAAACCTGAATTATGAAATTTGAGCTGGGCACATATATCTGAAATATTTTCTTATCTCTCTCCAAGGCACTAAGTCCCATGGCTTTCTCCTGCTCCGTTCTTCTATCAGCATGATAACTTCTGTCAAGTTCTCTGTCAACTGAGATAAAACCACGCTGAATTTTGTGTCGGGAGCGTGCTATAAATAGATAAGAAGAGAGCTAAACTATTCACAGCACAGCTCTGAGAGTCTCTGCCTATGTGAGGGTGGGGGAGGGGTTGCGCCTTTCCTCCAATCAGCTGTCTTGGTTGTATGCCCAGACTTTACTTCCAGTGAACAGTAAGAGAAAATCTCCTAACACAATATGAACCTTCTAAAGAATATATAAAGCTGAAGAAAGCAGATATACATGTAAAACGTATGTAGGGAGATTTGTTTCATCTCTGTGTATCATCTGAGGCTGTTCTCTTCACTGGGTATATGTGAGGGTTTACATCCACTTTAAATAAAGTTTATGTATTAAAAGTCCTGCAAACAGCATTGTTGATGCATTTAAAAAACAAAAATCTACCATAATGAAACTGCATAAAAAACACAACACATGCACTTAAATACTTAAATACAAGAAGTATCCTGTACTCCTGAAAAATACATGAAAAAAAACTATCTTGAAATGTGAAAAAATGCATAGATTTTGAAATGTGAATTGAAGTGTGAGTCATCCCCATGGCCGGACTTACCATTGGGCTTGACTGAGCTCAAGCCTATGGGCCCCACCCAATAGGGGGCCCCGCGGGCCCCGCCCGTTTACGTTTTAAATATCTTCATATTCGTTACAATTTAATTATCATTTTATCAATTTGTATTGCTTTTATTAATCTCCCGGTTCGTTTTTAATTATTACATTTATTACTGTATATATGGTTGTTTCCGCACATCCTGCCACTTTCCTTAAGCATATGTGTATATATATCTGACCTTGTGAATGGTCAGCTATATCGGATGAAACAGCGGATGCTGTTAAATACGTCATCTCATTGGCCACGACGTCACTTCCGGCCTCTGTCTTCTGGTTCATGGACACCATCGATACTGCACGGCGTGCAGCGCCTACACTGTCCTGGGGACATACAGAGGCGGGGAGAAGAGTTACCACCACCACCGCTTCTCATCATCCTCCTGCGGTGCCTCTGAGAATGATCGCTTACATTGTGGACCCAGGACGAATACCAGTACAGTATCCCCTACGTATACGCTTATATATTATCTACTTTTGTGAGTAGACATTTGGCTGTTTTGTCCAATTAAACAGACATTTTTTAATACTGCACTGAGTCTGGTGCACCTTGTCCTTTTCTATTTCTGTTTTATAGAGCTGTGCTTCACTCTCCAGGTTGCAGCCATTTTTTTTAAATGTAAAGGAAAATAAAACCGCGCTTGTGACTAAATAGAAAACAAAAAACAACAAACAGGCTGCCGCTCAAGGTGGGATACACACACTAAACAGTAAAACAAAGAAAAGGAGCAGCGCCAAAAAATTTATTTAAATTGATGAATCAACAAGGATATTGAATGCTCCCCGTTACATGGTCAGACATGTCATGATAGTAATTAAGTCCAAACCAACAAGTGACTGAATAAAAGTTCATATGATAGGCAAAGTTCAAATATTGCTGTAGATGGATAATTGTTCAGCTATGCGCCAGACCAATAGCCACATCAAAAGCAAGTAAAAATCGACACCACAGTGAGTGATATGCAATAGGTGACAAGCGGACGCAGTGACGTCACCACGCTCGAGAGGACGGGCTACAGCATCCGACCGGCTGGCGGACATGTGTTTATGCCTCTACAAATATAATTGTGAGTTTTTACTATTGTTTTTTTAATAAATACCATACGGAATTACACTATTGGTGGCCCTTCTCTTCCCTTAATGACAAATCGTTGAGCTCATACTTAACATCGGGAATCGGGAGGCACTGGAAGCCGGGGATATCTTTAAATACCTATTGTCAGCAAGGAACGGATCCCATTAGTGCTGGTGAACACAGACCCCAAGCCCTGGAGACCTACACCTGATTTTATCATTACAGAGCCATATATGCTCTGCCATCCGGTAAGGGCACATCTTATAGTGGTGGAGGGTCCGCTTGTCACCTATTGCATATCACTCACTGTGGTGTCGATTTTTACTTGCTTTTGATGTGGCTATTGGTCTGGCGCATAGCTGAACAATTATCCATCTACAGCAATATTTGAACTTTGCCTATCATATGAACTTTTATTCAGTCACTTGTTGGTTTGGACTTAATTACTATCATGACATGTCTGACCATGTAACGGGGAGCATTCAATATCCTTGTTGATTCATCAATTTTAATACATTTTTTGGCGCTGCTCCTTTTCTTTGTTTTACCATTTTTTTTAAATAATTCAGATTAATTAAACATTTTTAATAGACTTCAGCAATTAACATAATTTATGTAATTTTGTTTAGTTGTTTGTTCAGAATCGTGATCTCTATCTTTATTCTCAGCTTATCCAGAATTGTGTAGCTCTAATACATAGCTTGTGTATGTATCATTTTGTTGTATTTAAAGTAATGTATAGAAGGTAGGGCCCGAAAGTGACTCAAGCCCAGGGGCCCCCACCACCCTGCCCTGATCATCCCTATTATCTACACAATTTCTACAAAAGTAGAACATCTAGCTTTTGCCATAACGCAAGTCATTGCGCTGATGTGGAAAAACCTTTACCAATTTATTACACATTTATGTCGCAGACATCGAGGAAGTTGACATGTTTATTTCCATGTTACACAGAATCATGTCAATTTTGCCACCAAAAAGACATCAGCAACTGAGTTTGTAAAAAGAGAATTCACCTGAAGAGTTGCACACATTCAATTAAAGATTGGAGTTTCATCAGTGAGACAGGTCCCTCTAAGTTCTATTAATCTTCTCAGCATGGTTCCTGTCTCACAATTTGTGTGACCTTAAGATATTCACTGTGGCTAAATAGGAATAAGAGGTGAAATGGATATTCTACTTAAAATCATCATAACCATAATAGTCACACAGCTGGAAGCAGATGATGTATTATTTTCACCTCAGTGCATCATACAATGGACTCTAACGGGAAGTTTCCAGCAACTGAGCTGATTTACAAAACCTATTTGCAAAAGCTGGAGTGAAATATAGCAAACTAATCAGGTTTTGTGTTTTAACGAAAAAAGGAAAGCCAGTAGGTGTTGGAATAAGCTCTACTTTTGTTCTACTTTTTTTTATAAATTACCTCTTTGCTGCATTTTGGATGAGCTTTACATTCAACACAACCAATGGACCATAGACCCCACCCAGGGCTTTGCCAGCAAAAAATGTTTTGAGCTGGTGCACATAGTACAGGTCAAGTAAAAAGAACACATTATATAGGCATGCTATAGTACTGTAGTAATAATAGACAGGTTGTACTCACATGTTTTGGCTTACATCAAACCAGATAGTATATGCATACCAACTCAGAAACATTGAAAATGGGGGGGGGGGGGAGAAGGGGGGGTAACAGGGAGGTAAATAAAAAGAAAAGGATGGGGAGGGGAGATGAAATTAACAGTGGCGCAGCCAAGCCAAGCATGCCCCTCAAGTGTCATAGAGGAATGTAGCCAAGCCTGAGCCTTGAACCTTGGCGCAGTAATACCATGGAAAAAGTGGCTAATATCAAACAGTAATCCTGTTGGACATTTTTGGGGGCAATTACGTCTCCCATATGTTAACTTAAATAGTGGGAGAATGGCATTCATTGCCGTCTTCCACTCTTACCGCTACAAGCCTAATCTTGGAATCAACCCTCTTTATCCCTCTTTCCTCCTCCCTTGTCCCTCTTTCCCCTTCCCTTGTCCCTCTTTTTGGTCAGATGTTTGGACCTTTCTAAAGAAATATATTTTGTTACCTGAAATGTTGTACTGCAGTAAAACTTATATTCCAACCAGATAAATTATTGCATTTGTCAGTGTGAAAAGCCAGTATAAAGGAGTGGTGGAATAAAATCACTTTATAATTTATAATGAATTATTTTTTGCATATCAATTCTTCATGCTCCACATACAGTAACTGGGGTCATCCCAGGGGTCACGTTCTAAATGAACGGACTTTCCGATTTTGTGTGTCGGCAAGTCTGTTAATTTCAACAGTCCTGGAGACTTTGGCCAAAACGCCGGCGGATTGTCCGCCGGAAAAGTCTGGGCGTGTGTGGGCAAGTCCACTCGGAAAGTCCGGCGGTTTGTCCGCTGGAGAAGTCTCTCTTTCTCTGATTCAATGTTTTTATTAAGGTTTTTCATGAGAAGTACATATCAATCAGTAGGCTTATAAATGGGAAACAGTCAAAAATATGAATAATAAAAATGAATATAGATGTCACTGTATGATTAACAAGACTCGTATCCGAAAACAAGACTTATAATAAAGTTGATCCACTTAAAGAGCCAGAATTGGAACTCTTAAAGTGTTGGTATATTTGATGAAACATGCCTCCAGACCACCCATCCACCCCTAATGGGCGCAAACTGTGGATGGGTGGGGGCACAACTGTATAAACCAGGAATATTAATGCCAAAACTATATTATATATTGTAAAAAAACATAAAGGGGTCTAGGTATTCAAATCATAAATTACAAATGCCAATTATATTAAATCAAAAAGAGTAAGAAAAATATCAGAGAAAAAATAAAAAAAAGACAGTGCTTGTCAATCTCAAAATATGGAACTATACGAGTAAGTATAAAGATTCCCAGAAGCTCTCTTTCTCATCTCAGAAAGATAATGAATGTTACTGCCATTTTCTATGTAAATAAGAAAAGGTAAACTGTTGCTACAAGCAAATCTACTTTTTTTTCCTTAGCAGTCGTTTTTATAAATGGGACAGAATAACCGTGGAATGTGGCAGACACATGGATATTTTATCACCTGCATACCGCTGAACTCATCTGATTTATCTTTACAATCTGCCAAATTATTGCACTGTCACTTGCTGCAGTTTTATTAATGTTATGGGACTTGGCTGTTGTCATAATGACAGAATTAATCACACAAAATAAGTTTTAGTTTTTCTTTCCCCACAGTGCTTAAACAACCTAGGAGCACATTTTCCAAAGTACTGGAAATTAAAATCTGGATCTTTGAGAAAATCTAAATGCCAAATGGTTTATAATTTGATTAGATGTGACATAATTACCTTTATTGCTGTGTGCCTTCTAAAAGCCTTTCTTACATTAATTACAAATATTAAACAACTTTTTTTTAGCAGTTCAATCAAATACCTGTTGTATGCTACAATTTACTCTCATTCTTATATTGCTAATGCTTTTTCTATTGCTGAAATGGCTTAGCTGTACATGGAAAAATGTATGCTAATAGTGCAATGGGACAGATTTTCTAAAGAATATGTGTGTACAATGTTGCAATGCAGAATCCATAATCCAGTCTGAATAATAAATTGTATTATCACAGTATTTACTATGCTTGCCATCAAGTACAGCAAATGTAAGTCCAATTCACTAACAAATGTTTCCTAAGCAGCACATGCACCATTAAGTGTATGCAAGCTACGTTGTAGCGCATCTGGAATAAAAAATGGGATTATCGCCAAGTTTTTTGGGCATCATACATCTGTTAGCTATTTTGCCTGCATATTTCATGCAGGAACACTAAAGCATGAAGTGTGCACTGATATCACTAAGACCCCATACACACTATGGGGTGCAAGGGCCTGCCTGATTGCATACAAATTGAAACTCTTAAGGTTTGACCTCATATTATATGGTATTGGTAAATCTGAAGACAAAAATCTGCAGAAAATCTACTTTTGCATGGCAGTAATGAGCAATCTGATTGTAAGAGAGGTTAAAGTGCAAAATACCATTCTTACTAAATACCGTGCAGTGTCTACTTTCCAAAAATGGGTCATTTGGGGGGTATTTGTACTGTCCTGACATTTAAGGGCTTCAAGAAATGAGATAGGCCACCAGTACTTCAGGTGTGATCATTTTTTAATGAATGGCACCATAGCTTGTAGACTCTATAACTTTCACACAGACTAAATAATATCCACTAATTTGGGCTATTTTTACCAAAGATATGTAGCAGTATAAATTTTGGCCCAAATTTATGAACAAAAATTACTTATTTGCAAAATTTTATAATAGAAACTAAGAAAAAGTTATTTTTCAAAATGTTTGCTCTTTTTACTTATATCACAAAAAATAAAAAAACCCAGTGGTGATAAATCCCACCAAAAGAAAGCTCTATTTGTGTAAAAAAAATGATAAGAATTTTGTTTGGGTACAGTGTTGCATGACTGAGTATTTGTCATTCAAAGACAACACTGAAAGCTGAAAATTGGTCTGGGCAGGAAGGGGGTGAAAGCACTCTGTAATGAAGTGGTTAAAAAAAAGTTTGTTTATATGCAAACTCAGCATACTGTCAGTTTTCACTGAGTATGGATGTCATTCGGCTTTGTAACATAAGCCATAACGTTTAAGATCAATCACCTATTGACTTTTTAATCTTTCATTTCAAAGGTTTTGTAGCCTGAAATGGCTGACTTTATAGAACTGAATGTCTAAGAATCACATGGAAGCTGTACAAATTATTAAAATACAGCATTGTATCCGTTCTGGAATAAACAACTCTCATTTATAATGGGAATTTTTTCTTACCTCTCTGTCAGAAATTGCCTTCTGTTATGCCGCGTACACACAATGGGAATTTTTTTTTTTTACTTACCTATCTGTCAGAAATAGCCTTCTGTTATGCCGCGTACACACGATCGGAATTTCGGCCAGCAAAAGACCAATGAGTGCTTTTCATCGGAAAATGCGACCGTGTATAGACTCCATTGTAATTTTGCTGTTCGAATTCCCTCCGGCAAAAATTTGAGAGCATGTTCTCAATTTTTCCGACGGAAAAACTTTCTATTGGAAATGCTTCGAAACAATTTGACGCATGCTTGGAAGCATTAAACTTCCCTTTTATAGTGCTGTCGAACGCGTTGTATGTCGCAGTGTTATTGACCATCGGAATTTGGGGTGACCGTGTGTAGGCAAGACAGTTTGAGCGGAATTCCGAAGGGAAAACCATCAGAGCTTTTTCCCACGAGAATTCCGATCGCGTGTACGCGGCATTAGGCATAGGAATAGACTTCGGTATAAATCTGTAAACATGGATTTATTATAATATTATAATGTGCACCAAATATCACTCTAAAAATTAAGCTGGACACCTTTTTTTTTTACTATAAATGAAGAAAATAGTATTCTTTTCAGCCCTCAAAAATTGCACTCGCCTGCTCGCATTTTGAAGACTGGCAAGGGAAGGGCTGCCTGGAGCGGGGGGGGGGGGGGGGGCGAGCACCGCCGGCAGCCTGGGTGGAATGGGAGTCCTTCTCCCAGCAATCACGGATGGGAGAGAGAGAGCGGCCCGGATGTTCAGAGCAAAGCGCAGAGAACACAGCGATATTAGCTTTCATTTCAATAGCCGTGTTCCCCGCCGCTCGCTGTCAGATACAGCCCCGCCCCCTGGTCCCAGGACTTTGATAGACAGATCACAAGATCACACGTCCAATCCTGGGACGGGTGACTTGTCAATCAAAGTTCCCCGGCCAAGGAATGACGTTGAGCGACGGGAACACAGCAATTGAAATGAAAGCTGTTATCGCTCTGTTCCCTGCGCTGCGATTTGAACATCCGTGCCGCTCTCCTGTTCCTCTTCTCCCCTGCACAGGTAGGCTGCATGTTTGGCACAAGCTGCATGGTGGGCACAGGGTGGATCGTGGGCACAGGCTGCATGGTGGATGGTGGACACAGGCTGCATGGTGGATGGTGGGCACTGGTTGCATGGTGGATGGTGGGCACAGGCTGCATGATGGATGGTGGGCACAGGCTGCATGGTGGATGGTGGGCACAGGCAGCTTGCATTGGTGGGCACAGGCAGCTTGCATTGGTGGGCATAGGCAGGCTGCATTGGTGGGCACGCATAAAGTTGTTGTTGTTGTAAATATATTTATTTTTATAACCTAATTCTGCATTAAATATTTAAGTGTCATTTAATGAGATCATTTATGAGGGCGTGTTTAGGGGCAGAGCGGGCGTGTTTAGGGACAGGGCGGACGTGTTGTGGGGCAAGCTAGCTCAGGACTTGAAATTTTGAGCCCTGCTCGTTTTATAATGAGCCCTTCTCATTAGATCAGCGGCTGACTGTTATAAAATATAAGCCCCTGCCTAGAGCAGCTTTCATTGTACCTGCTCTGTTCGAGTGTCAGGTAGTTTTGGTCTGGTGAAACTCCAACTCTACCTGATAGTGTCAGAGCTGCTTCATTATAAACATCTGGTGCACTGCCACTGTTCTGATGAACTTCACAAAAAAAAAAAAAAAAATCACATTTCTGTTGCTGACGATGCCTATAATCTGATTTGTAAATTAGTGCAGACCTCTGGGAAAATCAGTGAGTTTATCACACAAGTAGGTAATGACATGATGGTGTACAAAATAACTCCAGGTTGCGATATTGGATTGAATTTTACAGAAAATTACAGAACTGCAGATTGAAAAGGAAAGGTCATTTTTGATAACATTAAATTGCAGTATAGCTTGTGTATCAATTGTAAATAGGTAATATTTTTTTATTTGCTATATTTTTTCCCACAAAAGTGGAGTTACCATTTAAGGCTGGATTCACAGAGTTGTGATGCGGTAATGTAAGTGTTAAGCAGCGTACACACGGTCGCACTTTCCGACGGCAAATGTGCGATCGGAGCTTGTTGTCAGAAATTCCGACCATGTGTAGGCTCCATCGGACAGTTTCCATCGGAATTTGTGTCGCACAAAACTTGAGATCTGGTTCTCAAATTTTCCGACAACAAAATCCATTCTCGTAAATTCCGATCGTGTGTACACAATTCCGACGCACAAAGTGCCACGCATGCTCAGAATCAAGCAGAAGAACAGCACGGCTATTGAACTTAATTTTTCTCGGCTCGTCGTACGTCTTGTACGTCACCACGTTCTTGACGTTCGGAATTTCCGACCACCTTTATGTGACCGTGTGTATGCAAGACAAGTTTGAGCCAACATCCTTCGGAAAAAAAACATGTGATTTTGTTGTCGGAATGTCCGATCGTGTGTACGTGGCATTACAGTGTGTGTTACTACAAGATGTGGCAATCTATGTTATGTGTGGTACCTCAACACACAGAAATGCACATAATGTATGTTGGTGCCCTGTAGTGCTGAATGGCACCTCAGTTCACCTTTCTCAAAGCATCTGCGTTGCAGCGTACCACAATGCACTATGTTGCTAAAGATTTACCTTTTTAGTGTGCTTTGGTGCATTAGGAAGCTGTCTTAATACCACACACATTTTATATATTATTTCTGATTTGATTCATTGTAGCTAAATAAAAAAAAAATGCATACATTTTTATAGTTTCTTTTCAAAATGACTTTAGGAAAAAACGGATAAGAAATCTTAATTAAGATATGAGAACATTACATTAATCAGGCAACAAATGCTATTATAAAAATACTTAAGCAGAAATTGTAATCCCATAATTGTAGCATGCGGAACATTATGAAATCCACTTATTGTACATAACTGAAACTTTTGTTTTACTGTATAGAGTAGTTGGTTGTAAAATTATTGGGATTAAAACAATCTTCTTACTCATTTTCGTGCAATTTCTTTTTATGGTCTATTATTATGGAAAAAATCTATTTAATAAGACCAGGTAAAATCGCTCAGTGAAATCTACCTTGTTTTGCATGAAGTTATCACATACTCCCTGCTAAAGCTATTACCAAATAATTGGTTCTGAACAAATGACATACTTCAGACAAGCTCGCAAGAGGCACTGAGCTTTTTTTCTAGCGTTCATTAAGCTCAATTGTGTTTATGCGGTATGTAAGCTCACCAACAGGAGCTTAAATTGAGGAATACAAAATGTTTTCTAGAAGTACCAAGATTTTTCAAAGCTGGATGCCAGAAGATGAAAGAGAGTTCACTCATTAACTTCACCCATGTTTTCTCTAAAATATAAGCCAATTACCCTCTGTGAAAACGTGCATAAAATCTGTAAAAAGCCCACTGTAAATGAAAAGGGCATGTACACTGCTGTAGTCAGAAGCTGTACATTTACTATCAACTAGAATGTTTAACACAGTCAGATCATCCATTGAAGTGGTATGATTGTCCGCCTATAAAAACAGAGGAGAAAAATAGTGGCACTTTAAATGAGGGATGTCACTGCTGACAGAGATTGCAGAGTATAAATGTATATTTTATTGATCAAATACAGGTACATTTGAACATTTCTGGAGATACATAATGCATTTATAGCTGCCATGTACACACAAAAGAATACACATACATAACATTGGACTTGATAAAATCTAGGTACTTAAAGCGGTTCTGCACTGGGGTTTTTTTTTTTTTTTTGGGGAATATGCTAAGGGGTAATAGGAAAATTGGGGGACTCACCTGTTCCATCTTCATTCGTGATCGCTGCCGGTTTTCGTCCGATGAAGTTCTTTTTATTCTGCTTGTCTGCTGGGGGCCATCTTGCCTGTGGGCATGTGAAACCCCACAGGCACTTTAGATGGCCCAGCATGCACCGCCGTTACTGCGCCGAGCTCGTGCGTGCGCAGTAACGGCAAAGTGCAGCTCACGTTCTCCGAAATCTCGCGAGATGTCGGCACATCTGCCGACATCTCGCGAGATTTCGGAAGATGTGGCCGAAATCTCGCGAGATTTCGGAAGACGTGCCCGAAATCTCGTGAGATTTCGTAAGATGTGCCCGAAATCTCGCGAGATTTCGGAAGATGCCCGCACAGACTCCTGGGATCAATGACACCAGATCCCAGGAGACAGTGCGTCGTGACGAGGATCCCCGCACAGACCCCGCCCACCCCTGCAGAGACAGAGGACAGGAAGTCATTGATTACAAGGTAAGTGAAAAAAAAAAAAAAAAACACATTTCATTTAGTACTCTTTGCCTGATTTGGAAGGCAAAGAGATTTACTAAATAAAATGTGTGCCGAACCGCTATAAGCTGTATATACGGGCTAATAAAATGATGAATAGTACGCCGACCTTGTCAGGGCACCCTAAAAAACTTGACTTGTTTCATGGCTTTTTACCATTCGTCAGGAGTTGGGTGCAAAGATAAAGCTATAAATACAAAAGATTCGGGTTAATGAATGCTACCCTTTGAAAAGGGACAAAAAGCTGTTAGGGAGCAAGGGATCTGTACTCACAAGTCGGCTGTGAACTGTGCCCAGCTGATATGAAGGGAGGAGGAGCCCCAGACAAATTGTCTGTTCCAGTGTCCTGTCAAATACTGTCCCCCGTCGGATAGTGTCCGCCGTGTACTGCACATGCGCAGTACGGATGACAAGCAGATTCCAAAAATATCCGAAGATGAACGGCGCCTGTGCCGTGAGTCCAGGTTCAAGCCCCACCATCCAAGTGGACATAGAGTTAGAATAAATAAGATCCGATCGAAGCGAGCCCGCGAGGGGCCCTCTAACTATGTGCTGCCCTATGCCCTATGTCCACTTGGATGCTGGGGCTTGCACCTGGACTCACGGCGCAGGCGCCGTTCATCTTCAGAGATTTTCCGAACCTCCTTGTCTTCCCTACTGCACAAGTGCTGCGCCTGCGCAGTACGGGGCGGACAATATTCGATAGGCGGAAATTTTTGGACAGAACACCGGGGCTAAGGTGGGGTGCCCCGCCCGAACCAAAAAGGGAGCCCAAAGGCAGGCCAGATCTACATGACACGTTCCCCATGTGTAGAGAGTGTGTAGACCATGATGATCTAGAAAAAAGTGTGAAAAATATGAAAAAAAAAAAAGAAACTGCATGGAAGGATGTGATTGCAGACATGAGTGAATAATGGACAGGATCCAATGTGTGTGAATGGGGGGGAAGGGGGTCATAAAAATGGCCTCCCTGTGACTTATCTGTAGAATTCCAAAGGGTGAACTGTGTGTGGTGCCTCTCTGAAGGTAGGCACATAATGAACGGTCTGTCAATCTGCCCTGGCTATATATGAGCCTGGTCAGGGGCGTGTCCCCTACCAACATGTACAACCTGACCACCACTGCAATATATATATATATATATAGGAGTATAAAGAGGACCGGTTATGGCTCTATACATGTATGTAGGAATATAAAGAGGACCTGTCATCGCTCTATACATGAATGTAGGAGTATAAAGAGGACCTATCATGGCTCTATACATTTATAAAGTGGACCTTTCATGGTTTATACATGTATAGAGGGGACCGGTCATGGTGGTCTACATGTATAGGAGTATAAAGAGGACCTGTCATGGTTCTATACATGTATATAGGGGTAGAAAAATAACCTGTCATGGCTCTATACATGTAAAGTAATATAAAGATGACCTATCATGGCTCTACACATGTTTATAGGAGTATAAAGAGGACCTGTTATGGCTCTATACATGTATATAGGAGTATAAAGGGGACCGGTCATGACCCTCTACATGTATAGGAGTATAAAGAGGACCTATCGTGGCACTATACATGTATAAAGGAGTATAAAGAGGACCGGTCATAGCACTATACAAGTATATAGGAGAATAAAGAGGACCTGTCATAGCTCTATACATGTATAAAGGAGTATAAAGAGGACCGGTCATAGCACTATACATGTGTATTTATAAGTATAAAGAGGATCTGTCATGGCTCTATATATGTATATAGGGGTAGAAAGAGAACCTGTTATGACTCTATACATGTATATAGGAGTATAAAGAGGACCTGGCATGGCTCTATACATGTATATAGGAGTATAAAGAGGACCCATCATGGCTCTATACATGTATAAAGAGGACCTGTCATGGTTGTTTACATGTATAGTATAAAAAAGACCTGTCATGGCTCTTTACATGTATATAGAAAAAAAAGAGGACCTGTCATGGCTCTATACATGTATAAAGGAGTATAAAAAGGACCAGTCATGGCACTATACATGTATATACAAGTATAAAGAGGACCTGTCGTGGCTCTATACATGTATATAGGAGAATAAAGAGGACCTGTCATGGCTCTATACATGTATATAGGGGTAGAAAGATAACCTGTCATGGCTATATACATGTAAAGGAATATAAAGAGGACCTATCATGGCTCTACACATGTTTATAGGAGTTTAAAGAGGACCTGTCAGGGCTCTATACATGTGTATAGGAGTGTAAAAGGACGTGTCATTGCTCAATACATGTATTTAGGAATATAAAGAGGACCTGTCAGGGCTCTATACATGTATGTAGGAGTATAAAAAGGTCATGCCATGGATCTATACATGTGTATATAGGCGTATAAAAAAGACCTGTGCGTGGCTGGCGGCCGCAATGTCCGCCGGCCACCCGTGATCGCTCCACAGAGAGCCAGAATCGGGATTTGTCAATGTAAACAGACAGATCCCCATTCTGACATTCTGCTGTTCCTAGTGATTAGAAACAGAGATCTCTCTCCTCCTCCAGTCATTCCCATCCCCCCACAGTTAGAAACACCTCCCATTTAACCCCTTCCCTGCCAGTGACATTTACACAGTAATCAGTGCATTTTTATAGCACAAATCACTATATAAATGTCAACGGTCCCAAAAATGTGACAAAAGTGTCCAATCTGTACACTGCAATGTCACAGTCCTGCTTAAAACATTTCAGATCCCCACCATTACTGGTAAAAAAAAAAAAAATTTAAAAATGACATAAATCTATTCCCTATTTTGTAGACGCTACAACTTTTGCGCAAACTAATCAATGTACGCAAAACCAAAAAATGTAGAAGAGTACATATTGGCCTAAACTCATGAAGAAATTTTTTTTTTTGGGGGATATTTATTATAGCAAAAAGTTAAAAATATATATATTTTTTTTTCAAAATTGACGTTTCTCTTTGTTTATAGCGCAAAAAATAAAAACCGCAGAAGTGATCAAATACCACCAAAAGAAAGCTTTATTTGTGGGAAAAAAATATGTCAATTTTGTTTGGGTACAACATTGCACGACCATGCAATTGTAAGTTAACTGCTTCCCGACCGGCTCCTGTATATATGTGGCGGCAGAATGGCTCTGCTGCGTGAATCGCCGTATACATACTGTGGCCGCTTTAAGAAACGTAGCAGGCAAGCGCACGACGGGGGACCCGATGTGCGTGGCCGGCAGGCGTGCCACCCACGATTGCGGGCACGAGAGCAGGAACGGGGATTTGCACGTGTAAACGCACAAATCCCTGTCCTGTCAGGGGAGGAGAAACAGATCATGTGTTCATACTAAGTAGGAACAATGATCTGTCTTCTTTCCCAGTCAGTCCAATCTTAACCACTTAACCCCTTGATTGACCCCTAGTGTTAACCCCTTCCCTGCCAGTGACATTTATACAGTAATCAGTGACTATTTTTAGCTCTGTAGAAATGTCAATGGTCCCAAAAAAGTTGCAAAAGTGTCAGATTTGTCCGCCGCAATATAGCAGTCCCGATAAAAATCGCTGATTGCTGCCATTACTAGTAAAAAAAAATTAATAAAAATAAAAATGCCTAAAATCTATCCCCTATTTTGTAGACGCTATAACTTTTGTGCAAACCATTCAATATATGCCTATTGCAGTTTTTTTTTACCAAAAATATATCGAAAAATACATATCGGCCAAAGCTGAGGAAAAAAAAATATATATATTTTTTAAATTGGGATATTTATTATAGCAAAAATAAAAAATATTGTGTTTTTTCAAAATTGTTGCTCTTCTTTTGTTTTTAGCGCAATTTTTTTTTGGATACAGCGTCGCATGACCGCGCAATTGTCAGTTGAAGCGACGCAGTGCCGTATTACAAAAAAAGAATGATTGAAGTGCATTATTTCTATTATTACATTGTTATATAAAATAAAATAGTTCAACTCACCAAAATGCAGAATCAGTGGGAGCCCTAAGCGTGTCACTTGCCACCGTCACCTGCTACGCATTGCAGATTGTGACTTGCCATGTCACCTGCCACCCGTTGCGGATTGTCACTTGCCATGACGTCACCTACCACACGTTGCGGATTGTCACTTGCCACGATGTCACCTGCCACGCATTGCGGATTGTCACTTGCCACGATGTCACCCGCCACACGTTGTGGATTGTCACTTGCCACGTCACCTGCTACATGTTGCGGATTGTCATTTGTCACCTCACCTGCCACACATTGTGGATTGTCACTTGCCATGTCACCTGCCACACATTGCAGATTGTCTCTTACAACGTCACCTGCCACACATTGCGGATTGTCACTTGCCACGTCACCTGCGGATTGTCACTTGCCACATCACCTGCCACACGTAGCAGATTGTCACCTGCCACATGTTGCGGATTGTCACCTGCCACATGTTGCGGATTGCCACTTCCTGTGTCCCAGTGTGAAGGCAGGCAGCAGAGAGATGATGTCATCTCTCTGCTACCCGCAGCTGCACAGTGAGGGTGGAACTGCAGTGATGCAGGCCGCAGACTCCTGTTACCTTGGCACCCTCACAGTGGGATAAGCAGTGGAGGGGGCAGAACGGGCTGGCTGGGGGGCGGAAATTTGCCGCCCCCCTGAACATGCCGCTTGGAACTGATGATCCCACCGGGTTCCATGATTTTGTTCATCTGTTCTGGATAAATTCTTCTTGGTAGCCTTTCTGTATGACTCTATCTCCAATCAGTTTTGCCCGTTTCTTGAATTCAGCTCTTTCAGCACAGTTTCTTCTTAATCTTACCAGTTGACCTTTTGGTATATTGATTAGCCAGGGTGCATATTGGCAACTATCTGTAGGTAGATAGCTATTTCAATCTACCAGTTTAAAATATGTACAAGTGGTTAATTTTCCTCGTTCATTCCTTATCTCTAGATCCAGGAAATGTATCATCTCATCACTAATTTCCCACATTAATTTAATATTCTTATCATTCATATTTAAATTGAATTCAAAATCAACTAAACTGCCTATCACCAGCCCATATAATGATAATATCATCAATAAAACGTTTAAATAATAATAACTGCTGAGGTTTTTTTTTTTTTTTTATTATAAAAATCTTTTTTATTGAGTTTTGCATTAACACAAAAACTTGCCCACATAGGGGCTAAACATTACCCACGCAGGGGTCAATCCTCTGATGCGGCAACAACCACAACAGTGTACATCATATAACATAACCAGACTGCCTCTGAAGCAGCAACATACCGCAACAGGGCAGACCGATAAAACACAACTTACTTATCTATACCCCAATGTGGGGAGAGGTTTAGTTCAGGAGGGTCTGTGCTCAATATTATAATGACAGGATAATGTGACATGAGGGTACTTGGGTCAATTTGCTATCATACTATAACCTGAAAGTTAATCTAGGGATTAGTTACTGCATCAGTTGCCGTTGAATTATCATCTAACCAACAGGTCCACACCTTTTCAAATTTTTGTGGGCAACCTCTGCCCGAGTAGGTGGCTTTATACAGGGGCAAACTGGCGTTCACAAGGTTTTTCCAGAACCTGACAGAAGGGGGAGATGATTGTTTCCAGCTCATTGTGATGGCCTTGCGTGCATAGTACAACAATAGGGATATGAGTATTTTCCTAGCTCTGAGAAATTACATTTGTTCCACCAGCCCCAGCAGACAGTATTTAGGATCATAGGGGACACTAGTCTTGGTGGTCTTAACTATCACATGGAGAACTTCCTTCCAATAATGCGCAATTGCTGGGCAAGCCCAGAAAATGTGAAAGAAGTCCCCTGGTTGATAGGAGCAACACCAGTACGCCGGGGAATGCGCCGGCGACATCTTGTGCAGCCTGTGGGGTGTGTAGTGAGCTCTGTGTAAAATTTTGTATTGGACCAGTTTGTCCCTGGCTGAGACCAGAGGGGAGAATGGAAAATCCCAAATCTCCCTCCAATCATCGTCGTCCAGCTCCGGTATGTCCCCCACCCATTGCCTGCGGAGGGAGGACAGCTCAGGGATGGCAGCAACCAGCAGGGACCCGTAAATCTGAGACGTGGGTTTCTCCAAATCTTTCACCCGAAGGGTGGATTCGAGCTCAGAGTACTCCAATATGATCGGTTGACCCAAGAATTGACACCTATAAGCGTGTGCAATTTGAAGATACCTGAAATGAGCCCGTGCAGGTACATTAAATTTGGTACGCAATACATGAAAGGGAGTGAGCTCCCCGTTGGTGATAACATGCTCAAGAGTCAGTATTTTGTATTTGGCCCAGGCCTGTGGATCTGGGATGGTATTGAACTGTGACAGGTTAGGATTCAGCCACAGGGGGGTGTGAGGAGACCAGGAGTTCGCCAGGGATGCCCTCAGTGTCTCTCCCACCTTCCATGCCCTCATAGTAGTGCGCATAGAAGGGGTGAGGCAGTGAAGTGTTTTTTGCCCCCTGAATATCAATCCTCTCAAGGCCTCCAGAGACCCCACTATAGCCGCCTCCAGCACCGTTGCAGAGTTGGTCAGGTCTGGCTGCAACCACCAGTGGGCAGTTACAAGCTGAGTGGCCAAGAAATATTTATGGCAATCAGGGAGAGCCAAACCCCCACTGTCCACAGGCCTGGTCAGAGTAGTGTACTTGAATCTAGGTGATTTAGACCCCCAAATAAAGGAGAGGAAAAGTTGCTTAAGAGAGGTAAAGAAGGTTTTAGTCAGCCATTGTGGGGAATTCCTAAATATATACGTAAGTTTAGGGAGGACTTTCATCTTTAGGAGGTTGATGCGCCCAATGAGGGAGAGGGGAAGATTGCCCCACGCCCTCAGTTTGGATTTGATCCCTAACAGAACAGGTTCAAGATTGAGCCGGACAAAGTCCCTGCTGTCTCTTGAAATAATAACTCCCAAATATGTAAACTTGTCAACCCATTGAAGCGGGGTAGAGGAGGGTGAGGAGGTCCTGGCCCCCTCGTCCACCGGAAAAAGCTGAGACTTATGCCAATTCACCTTCAACCTGGTGAAGGCGGAGAAGGCGTCCATGATTCCGAGTGCACCCCGCAGAGAGTCACCAGCATCATTTAAAAAAAGCAGTAAATCATCTGCATAGAGGCCCACTCTCTCCTCCAGCCAGCCCACCCTAAGACCACGGACCTCGGCCGAGCTCCTGAGGGCCTCAGCAATAGGTTCCATGGCCAGGGCGAACAGGGCTGGGGAGAGAGGGCATCCCTGCCTGGTGCCCCTCTGCAGGGGGAACGAAGGAGACAGGGAGCCATTCAGTTTAATACATGCTAGGGGACCGGTGTAGAGTGTGCGCATCCAGGCAATAAATTCCAGTGGGAAACCCATTCTTCTAAGCACCTCCCACAGATACACCCATTCCACCGTATCAAATGCCTTCTCCATATCAAGGGTGGCAATGGTCCTAGTGCCTTGATTAGTATGAGGGGCATGAATGTTAGAAAACAGCCTACGTATGTTGATGTCTGTGGACCTACCTGGCATAAAGCCTGTTTGATCAGAGTCAATTAGGGATTTTATTACTTTATTAAGTCTAGTGGCCAATATCTTGGTTAGTATTTTTAAGTCACAATTTAGGAGTGCTATTGGCCTATAGGAGGCGCACAGCTGGGGATCTTTATTAGGCTTTGGAATGAGAACAATATGGGCCTCCCTCATAGAAGATGGTAGGGAGCCCTGTTGGAGACATGCTCGATACATCTGAGCTAACCTGGGGGCAAGCAGTTCCACGTGGGCTCTATAATACTCTATGGGTAGTCCATCTGGCCCCGGGGTCTTTCCTGCCGGGAAAGACCTGATGGCCATCGCAACCTCTTCTGGCGTGATCTCTGAGACAAGGAGTTGTCTCTCCGCATCAGAGAGCCATCCAAGTGCTAGCGTATCCAACATGGAAGTCATAGGTGTGGGGTCAAATCTATCAGGGAGTGAGGAAACATATAGAGAGGCATAAAACCTGGTGAAAGCAGATAGAATATCCTCCGGAGAGGTTACTAGTACTCCTTCTGCTGTGAGTATTACTGATATGACCGCTAAGGGCCTATCCTGCTGTGCTAGCATCGCCAGTAGTTTGCTGTTCTTATCGCCATGCTCAAAATATTTCTGTCTGCTATTTTGTATACCAAGCCTGGTGGTGTCTGAAACATGGAGATGCAGTTCTCGCCTAAGCGATGAAAGGTGCTCGAAGTTGGGGACTGTCGCTGAGGCCGAGTAGTTATTCAGAGCCTCCTCAACATTGTGCTGCAGGACAGAGACCTTGTCCCCAAGTTCCGCTCTAACAGCCGCTATAGCTGAGATATACTGACCCCTGCTGTGGGCCTTGGAAGCATCCCATGTCATCTCCAGGGAGGCTGACCCTGCATTATGTACCCAGTAGTTCTGCAAGGAGGGAGAGACCCTGTCATGGACTTCCTCATTGTTGATCCAATGGGGTTGTAACCTCCAAAGGGCTTTACTCCTTGGCTTGGGGGTCCTAATGGCTAGTTTTAGAGGATGATGATCCGATAGGCCAGAAGGAAGGTAACTGGCCTCCTGTATATTGGCCAGGAGGGCATCATTGGCAAAAGCCAAATCAATTCGGGAGGACGTTTTAAACGTGGATGAGAAGCAGGAGTTCGCTCTGTCCTGGGGATGGAGCCATCTCCATGCCTCTCGGAAGTCTGTTGCCTGGGCCCACGTACCAAGATCAGGATTGAAAGTAGAATGTGGGGAGGGTCTATCTAGGTCACGGGACAGTGTGGCATTAAAATCTCCCATAAACAGGATATACGCCGGACAATGCGGAGCCAGCCTTTCATACAATGCGTACAGAATGTGTATCTGGCTCGGAGGAGGCAGATAGACGTTCACAATGACATATTTCTTATTGTAGATGTTTAGCACCACCATAGCAAATTTCCCCTGGGGATCTAGATGAATCTCGTGAACTATACATGGGATTAGTTTACTAATCAAAATAGATACCCCTCGAGAATACGAGGAGTAGGTCGCATGAAGCGCCTTTTGCACCCAGGGTTTTTTTAAGGCCAGGACTTTACTACCAGTTAAGTGCGTTTCCTGTAACAGGACTATATGGGGGTTGTGCAGTTTTAAATATTGGAATAACAGCGAACGTTTGTATCTGGAGTTAAGCCCCCTGACGTTCCATGATAGAATGGTCAGCGACTCAGTATCTGAGGGGATCATCATGGAACACCAGGGGGAAATCGGAGCAGGAAGATACTAACCAACCAGTAGATGCAAACAGACCCAAATTTGGCGCACATAATCAATAGCATTTGAGGAGCACAATACTTATTCATTACTTTAAAGCAGAGAAACCCCTCCCCCCAGAACACATAACACCCTACCCAAACATCATAAGAACCAAGTTCAATGACCAAAAAAACAGGCCAGAGAGCCATACAAACCGATGTAGGGTTTTGTCCCATAACTAGAGAAAAAAAAAAATCCTTAGGTCACTGGGACCCCTGGACGTTGGGCCACGAGGCCGAAGGTGGATACAGTCCTTCCCGAGAGAATTCGTTCCGACTCCAGGAGGGAAGTCCAAAGTGTGGTAGGGGGAACAAGGGGGTAAACAGGGGGCGCTTCTGAGCAAAAGGTGGGGTAATTCAATGGCAGTCATTGGAGCTCCTTAGGCAGGAGTAAATGGCAAACTAGCCAGCATCGGGAGACAAAAATATACAATATGGGTAAAAGCGGGATATAGTAGGAAGGAATGATTGTGTTAACGCTGGGAGTTACCAGGAGACAGTTCTTTTGAAGGAAAAAGGGGAATACTTAACTCCCCCCTGCTAGCTGTAGTGAATCAATTTGTCTTCAGCCGAATGTGTTTAGCGGGTATCCAGCCATGCCGCCGCGGCCTCTGGAGTGTCAAAAAAGCGGGTGCTATCGCCATCGGTGATCCGTAGCCTGCTGGGATACAAAAGGCCAAATCTTATTCTTTTTTCTCGAAGTCTACGTCGCACATCGGTAAAGGATTTGCGGCGTTGCTGTACTTCCTGGGAGAAGTCCGGGAAAAAAAGCAGTTTGGCATTTTCATACTTAATTTCAGGCATGGCGCGTGCCGCCTCCAGGATGCGATCCCGATCTCGGTAATTTAATAAGCGTAGCAGGAAAGGTCGCGGGGGGGCCCCTGGCCTTGGTGGGAGCGGTGGCACCCTGTGGGCCCTCTCAACAACGAAAGTGGGCGGTACATCCCCCAGGTTGAACAGGGTGGATAGGAACTGTTCAGTAAATTCAGCGGGCCTGGGACCCTCCGCTCTCTCAGGCAGGCCAAGTATGCGGATATTATTCCGCCTAAGGCGGTTTTCAGTATCAATCGCGCGCTCCTGGAGCGCCTTGACTTGGAGCTGCAGGGCCCTCACCTCCCTAGAGTCCGACCGGACCGTATCCTCCACCATGGAGACCCTTTCCTCCACCTCAGCAACACGGGACCGAAATTTGTCCATATCTTGGCGAATGAGACCGACATCTACCGTCAAGAAGTCGATCTTTGCTGTCAGGGTTTCTTTGCAGGATGTAATGGCTGCCAGGATCTCTGCTCCCGTGGGAGCAGTCCCCTCCCCCGAGTTTGCGACTTCCTGTTAACCGCACATTACTCATTGAAGTTCACCTTTTACTGCTTTTAAAATACTGCACTTTTCTTTTGCACGTCCGTTGACATTGAAGTAATTTTGCATTATCTGCACATCGCTCTTTTTTGCACATTTTTGCACTTTACTGGTGGACTGCTTCCACTGGAGGGATAGTACTTTGCAGAGTACTGAGATGGCACTCAATGCTACTGAGGGGAGCCAACTTCACTGATCTGGCTACCGGAATGTCCACCGTACGCAGGCGGTATCCCTGAACTGACCCTACTTGAAGAAGAACCTCTCTCTGCACTATTCACTTTCCCTAACAAGCAGGGTCACTACCCCTCATATACCACTTGCTCCAGGCACACCTGAATGGCAGGGGTACCCTCATTTATAAAATCCCACACCAAGATGACTTTTGATAGTTGTAACCCCTGTGACAGCTACAGAGTTCCATGAGGGAACGAATCCCTCTAAATACTCCACTCCACTTGTATAGTGTACAGTGCTACCTACTGGATGGAGGAAAACCTGCACCTGTCTACACACTGATGGTCAGGGAGGGGCCTAGTACACTTGAGGTCAGTGAAAGAATACTTCTTACATTAGTGGTCATTGAGAGGAATGTTCCTTACATTACTGGTCAGTGAAAACAATGCCCCCCCCCCCCCCCCCCCCTACAGATACTTGGTGTAAGTCTTATCTCAGCCAAGGTAAACAATTGCTCATTGCTCAAGGAAGCAATAGAAACCTCTGGAAGAACCCTGGTTAGGAAAGGATGTCCCAAAAATAAAACATTTAATTTGATAAAGCACTGTGTATCATAAACAATTTTGCATTAAAATACTTGTTTTCCTATTTTTTTTTATCCATTGTTACATCTCCAGTCCTGTTGATTTCCTGCAGGCTCTCTATAGATACTTTCTGTCTACACGAATGCACTCCGGTCATGGCTCTGAAAAAATGTAAAGCAAGAGAGAGCGCACGCCAGCCCTGGTGTATTAACGTTTATTGTAAAATTAAAATTCAATTCACTGATGGCTGCATGGCAGTTCTCAGGGCAGAATTCCTGATGGTAAAACCACGAACTGGGCCAATATGTGTGTTGAAATGATCACTTGTAGTCTCTATAAGAAGTTAATTTGACAGGGCAACAAAACAGGAGCTTAACTGGGAGTCAGGGACGGAACATTCTGACCATGTAACAGGAAATTCCTGAACATGAACCTTCATGGTGGGATCACTGTGTGCTATTTTAAGTAGGAAAGTAGGAAAATTTAGGCAGGCCTAGCTGCTGGCTAGACCTGTTTGTTTTCATTCTGGGCTGGGCATGGCTCAGGGCAGGGCTGGGCGACTCACAGGTAGCATCACGATGACCTCCCTCTTCTTTCTAAAAGGTTCTGGAAAGAAAGGAGGAGAGGAGAGGTGTTGCTGCTTGGAGTATTCTAAGGTGTCCTGACCAATCCTCACCTTGGATTGGCAGGGGTAGGCCTCTTTAAATACCCAGGGTCAGCCCAGCTGGGGAGGAGTTGTCGGGTGGAAGAACTGGAGTGAGAGAGTGTGGAGGCTGTCGGGGCCCACGGGGAGATCCCCAGTCTGAAGGGGTGACCCTTGGCTGGGGCTCGGGTGCATCCAGGTGGAGAGAAGAGATCCTGGAAGGAGAGGCACATGAGAGAGCAAGGAGAGGACAGCAGGAGAGAAAACTGCTAAGGTACTCCAGGGAGGACAACTGGTCGCAACCAGGAGGGCTAGTGATTGGAGCACAGTCGGGAGGATTGGGGAGGCACGCCTGAGTGAACTGGGAGATTGCAGTTTGAAATGGGTGCAGAACCAGAAGAGAGGACTGTGGGAAGGGCAGTGGAAAGAGGTCATTGCTGCCAGGCTGGCTGCCAAGGCCTGAAGAGAGCTATCTGGGTTTGGTAGCTGTGCAGAGGACAGTTAGCACATGAACTATTTCTACACCACAGGGGCCCGAAGTCCCTGTCCACAAAAGGCAGTTCACTGAGGCCTGGCTGAGTTAGTTTCAGGCCTAACCATGCAGTGCTAGCTAGTCTGGATGAGTAACAGTCTGTAGCACGGGAAGTGCTGGTGGAGTAACAGTCTGCAACAAGTGAGGAGTAACGGTATGCTTTTAGTGAAGTGCTGGAGGAGTGAAGAATAAGAGGTCTTTAGCAAGAGTTTGCGCTGGAGAGAAGACTGGAGTGTATATACTGGAAGTGTATATAGAAGTCCCAAGCAAGTTGCACTGAATCTTCCTGGGCATCCCATAATTTCCCATTTCCCATCCAAGTTCAATCCCCTCAATAAAAAAACAAAACAAAAAAAAACAAAGCTTATGGACTGTTCTACGACTGTTCTTGAGATGGATGTTGGGCTGGGCAGGGTGACAGGTGAACCACAACATTTAGCAACCCCTACTGGGTCATGTCTTCATATGCATATCCTGTACATGATGGGCCTCTGGAGAAGCTGGCAATCACTGTAATGATAGTGGGGATCCTATGGGTCCCACCAACATTCTGTTTGAGCGGCTGCCCCACTGTACACTGACCAAAGGAGGTTGCCTCCTTGGCATTGCTGCCATTCGTAGAACATATTGTATCTTATAAATGAATGCAAGACATAGTTTGAATAGATGGTGTGGAAAGGAGGGGCAGTGACATCAAATACTCCACCTTGGGCAAGCACAGTTTCAATGAAACCTACAGATTTAAAATGTTTAAAAATATTTTTGAAATTACATGAACATGTGAAAACTTATATATGATTTAGGAATTCGGTTTACATGTAGAGTACTTTAACACAAAGCCCTATATCTGTATTTAGTTTTGAAACAGCACTGGCAGTGCAAAGGGGCAGGCCAAGTACAGGTGCCAGTTTTTCAATGGTCTTGATTGTCTGAAGGCATTAAGCAGCAATGATCTTCTTTATGTTGAACATTCAGACAGTATAAAGGAATCTAAGAAACTGAAAAGTGGCTATGACTAGACCCTTAAGCGACACATCTATTCACTGGAGTGCTGCCTTAAAAAAGATATAGTCTACCCCATTCATCTAGTCAAGAGCCCTCATGCCCAGGGATGGAATCACTTAATTCACAGTATGCCTCTTACAGGCACAAAGAAGGCAATAAACCCTGACAAAAAATGAATGACCATGTCTCACCTCACTACCTCTACTACCTATGTATGTTGGAGAATCTAGAAAACCCATTCACATTCTTCAATATATAATGATAACAAGAAGTGTCAGAAAAGAATACTCACAATCTATGACTTTTTCTTTTTTTTACTGACCATACACACACAGCAATTTACAGAAAACACCAAACAGTTTTGATTCTCAAAAGCAACCAGATAATAATATAATCAAAAACCTGCTCTCCTACTAAAACCATTTGTTTCACCTAACTATTTATTTCCCAGCTGCTGGACAGTATTACCCCCAGATAATTAACATATATTAATATGGGAAGTGGAGTGCTGGTTTATATTAATATATAACCAAACATATAGAGAAGATCTTCACCAACAATCTCTGTAAAACTGTCAGTGATATGATGCATTTAACTATATGATTGGTTTTATAATCAGATGTTGCATCAAAGTGGTCGTAAATCTCAGACTTGAAATATGAACAAACCATATCCCTCTATAGTCTGTACTTGTCTCTATCCAGGACACTAAGTGTAATTTCCCTATGCTGCCTCGTTCTTCTGCTATCAGCATGAATCACTTCTGACAAGTTTTCCTGACACAAAAAGAAAAAAGGAGACAGGGGAGGGCTCTCCAGCACACAGCCTGTGATTGACAGCCTCAGATCTGTTCCTGTTTGCTGTTTGAAGGTGGGTGTGCCCCTTACCTCCAATCAGCTCTCCTTGCTGAGGGCTATCTGCCCCCTGCTTTCTGGAAGCTCAGAAAAGCTGTAGAATTCTGCATTTTGAATGGATGTAGAGCACAGAAGACTGCAGATAAACAGGTACAACCTATGTTGTTTCATCTCTGTGCATCACCTAAGGCCAGTCACTTCAATCGGTATATGTAAGGGTTTACAACCACTTTACGGTGCCTGAAAATAGCATATTACAACTGTACTTCTAAAACCCATTTTCAGTTTGGGTGATTAGAGTAAAAAGTGGATGTCATCCATATACACTAGGCTTTCCACGTTTTGCAGGCAGTGCTGGGCTTTGTTATGAGACAGTCCAATATGCTCTGCAACATTATTTCTAAGATTGCTATGAACACACCATGTATGGTAATAGACAAAACAGTTGATTTGCTTTTGCTTTGACAGTTCCCACCAAAACAAGTGTCCTTACTGATTTCCTCTCACTTCTTTTTCTGGTGACTCTAAAATGTTGGATTTCTCATTACTTTCTGTTTCAGTGGTCACCAGGACAAACAGAGAGTGTACAACTATTTAGTCAGTACAAAGACAATAATACAAATGTAGCGCTACCCCCATAGGATCCACTGGTGAATATGGGTATCAGTCTATGCAGCTTGTTTTTGTTGGTTTTATTATGGGGATTGAACTTGGATGGGGATATGGTTATTATGGGATGGCCAGTTGATCAATAAGGAATTCTTTAGGGGCAGAACTATATACATCCAGTATATATATATATATATATACACACAAGTCTCCTCTTCTACCTCCAGCACAAACTTGCTTGTAGAACTACATCTCCCAGGACCAGCCAACACTGACAATTCGATCCAACACAGACTCAGTCAGATCCAGAGCAAATGCCCTTTGCAGGCAGGGACCGCATGCCCCTTTGATAGTATAGAAGAGCCTAGCTTTACTATTCTTGTGGCTACTGATCCGAGTACCGCCTGGCTGCAGCTACCCCTTCCTCTAGCCCTCCTGGGTGCAACACAAACTTAAAGTGTTACTAAACCCACAACGGTAAAATCAGGCTATATATGTGGTAAAGCATGCTTGTTATACTTACTGTGGAACCTAAGGTGTTAATCATTTGCATTGTGTAAAAAGGCTGTTTGATCCTGTCTTCTCTGATCCTCCACCTCTTCCACTGATTCCAAAACATGTCCGGATAAGTCCAAGCCTTTGGAGTCAGGCTACACATGCTCAGTTTGGTGGGTATTACTGGAGAGTTTTTTTTTTTTTCTTGGGAGAGTGCATGTGATCAGCACAGGGCCAATCAACACTGTCCAGACAGAGGGTCAGGGGTCTTGCATCCTGATGGGACAGCTATTGCAGTATAAGAGCTCGCATTTCCATGTTCTGTGGGAAACCAGATATAGTGAATGCAGGGTCCTGGGTTTAGTAACATTTTAACTTGACTTTCAATTCTTCGTTGTCTAAAACTAAAAAAAAAAAAATCCTATAGATACACTTTAAATGCTTTCTTTTATATATGTATATATGTAATTATATAAAACATCAATTTGTACATGTTAACAAAATTCTTTTTTGAACCATAGATTTTTATTGAGTTTTTACAGTTTACACGTAAAATTTAAAGCATTGTATACATCACAATACATATACAAAATGTATATCAAATATCAAACTTACAAATGTAAAAATGGCGTTCTTATGTGAGCTACTTATAGTAATACATCACACGTCCTCAACAGGAGGTAAAGCCTGTCACCCCAACTGGGTACACACTGTGATGAGGCTCTGCATAGGTACAGTTAGAGAGCAGCCCTCCTTGGACCTTGATGAGGGTCCCTGGAGTTGAGACTTACAGTAAGTTCGGTATGTGCATTTTGTTACTCAGTAAACAAACATTGAAATTCTCTTAATGCCTAGTAGTACACATATGCTAGTTAAGGAGTAGTTATGAATTCAAAGTGTCTTAAATGAAACTCCTAGTATGACCACACCTATTAATAATTCTTACCACTTGATGACTGGATGTAAGTAATAAGTTGTTAACAAAAATTGAATTGACCACATAAACCATCCAAGGAAAAATGTGAGTAGGAAAATATGGAAAAGCCATTGCCCTCTGAAAATGCCAGTTACCTGGATGACTCTGGGCAAACACTTTCTGAGTTACTGACCTAAAACCATTATGCAGTAAAGTCAATGTGAAGTCACAGCTACTAACCTCCAATACTTGTTCTGGGTGAGTGATTTAAAAAGCACAGAAGACTATGGATTAAATTAACAGACAGGGAATTTTTATTTTCAGAAATGAAAGCCAGCAATGGCAGTTTCCGTATTTCCCCAGCACATATTCCCTTTAAATTTAACATTAACAAATAAGATATTTTAAACATTGGAGATATTCACCACACAAAATACATAGGATATAAACACTAATCATGTCACTCATTTCCATGTATAATTGCCCTGCTGTCATTAATGTAAATTGTGGTTTGCAGATGAAGAAGAGTTAAAAAGAAACCTTTATGAAATATTCATTGTGGTTATTTCAGAGAGTTAGATTTTTCAAGGCAACCATGCAGTATGGATTTTTCTAGGCCATAAAGCTTAGAAGGAAAGCTGGCTGACACAATTTCTATGTTTCTACAAGGCAAACTAGAGGGACAGTTATGGAAATGGTGCATAGGTAATTGCACAAAAACACCCTTTAGCTTTATTTCAGTAAGAATCTGTGATTTCCTTTCTAAATTAGAACACGAAAGCGTGTTATTGACACATTTTATAGGTTATGATAAATTTCTGCCATACTTTTGTAACAAATTTTGAAAATCTGCTGAATATATTTAGATACAATAAAAACTATAACTGTCTATGCTTAAAGATAATATTTCCCCTAATTATTATGAGTCGATAGTCTCTCCATATAGTAGGATACATAAGGTTCCAGAAAGTTTTATTGGATTCTATATTCTCTTTCTTCCTGCCCAGCCACGGACTGTAATATTTTAAGTTGAAAATACCGGCATTCTGTGAGTTGGCTTAGGCACACTTCTCTGTTGACCCTATTCATACTTGGCAGAGTATTGACTCTTAGGCCCCTTTCACACTGGGGCGGTGAGCCGCGGTGACGGTAAAGCAGCGCTATATTTAGCGCTGCCCGCACAGACTCCTGGGATCAATGACACCAGATCCCAGGAGACAGTGCGTCGTGACGAGGATCCCCGCACAGACCCCGCCCACCCCCGCAGAGACAGAGAACCGGAAGTCATCGATTACAAGGTAAGTGAAAAAAAAAAAAAAACACATTTCATTTAGTACTCTTTGCCTGATTTGGAAGGCAAAGAGACTTACTAAATAAAATGTGTGCAGAACCGCTTTAACATTTGTATTTGTTGCTTAAATTTAGTAGGAGTTTGTTTGTTGTTGGTGCCCCTTGTTAATTAGACTTTATGATTAGTGAAAAGTACCTGCCTACTCACAAATAAACTGTCATTGTAGAAAAGTAAAACACATAGGCAATGTTTTTTTCAAATCAAAAATACCTTTATTTAGGTCTCAGCAACAAACCAAAGAGGAACGCAGCGATGGAGAAACTTGGGGAATTAACAAAGCCTTAGACACCCACGGCAAACATAATTTTTGAAGCTTCTAAAATTGGTGGCCTGAGGAGTACTTATCTTAAGGGGAGTGCTATCTGGTCCTGAAGTCCAAAACATCCGGAACTGCAGCAGATGCCATCTAGGTCCCCAGGCTCTGGTACTACGAGAGGCTCCATCTTCTCTCAGACCAGACTGAATCCAGGTCGTCACTCTCTTGTCTTCCTTCCACGCTTCCTTGCACGCTGTGGCTGTGGTGCTGGTGGGGTGGCAGAAGGAGGAGGAGGAGGCGGAGCAAGGTCACTATCGCAAACATGTGTGAGTGGGGTCATCTCCCCAGCCATACCCTTATTTAGGACCTTGAGGATGACATCCTCACACATGTTGCGTTGCCCCACCTCCATAGCCATCATTTTAGTGGCAACCAAGGAGCCAAAGGCCTCCTCGTAGGTGGGTGTGGCATGTAGGGAGGCTGAAGCTCTCCCGCCTCACCCCCCCTTCTCGTCCTTTTGTAGGGAAGGCGGTGGGGAGGGACTTGGGAGACAGTCAGGCTCCTAGGCCTACCCCCCTCTTGGCTGCCACTACCCACCTCTTGGCTGCCACTAACCCCTTCCTCCTCCTGACTGCCACATTCCACAGCCACCTCCTGGCTGAGGTCTTCCTGTGTATGAAAAAGGGACATAGTTTAAGTTATTTGGTCATCAAACACACACAATTTTCATCTAGTGACTGTTGCTAAATGTTTACAAATCGAAAACCATACAATTCTCAGCCCTGCAGTTTAGATTCTGGTCCCAAATGTCTCCAACACTACTGTCTGTTGATATGTCAAACACGTTAGGAACTAAGCAATTGGGGATCCTGAATTAACTGAACATCATTTAGTTTTCACAAAATTGGTTCCAAAACTACTATACCTGGCTCAAGCTGGGCTCCTCCACATCTTCCAGACTGGAAGGCCCTCGGAAGCCTCATCAGGGGTGGCCTGCGCGGAAGGAAGCGTGGAAGGAGGAGTCGAGAGTGACTCCGTGACATCAGCCTGGTCTTTGAGAAAATGGAGCCTGTCATAGTACCAGAGCTTGGGGACATAGACCTGATCTGCTGCAGCTCCAGAT
Source organism: Lithobates sylvaticus (assembly GCA_028564925.1). Taxonomy (NCBI): domain Eukaryota; kingdom Metazoa; phylum Chordata; class Amphibia; order Anura; family Ranidae; genus Lithobates; species Lithobates sylvaticus. Next base: position 605,308,010 of record CM053026.1, read on the forward strand.
GCTTGGGACTTCAGGACCTTCTTGCGCTCCCTGAAATACGCACTCCTCAGGCTGCCAATTTTGAGTCTTAACTTACGAACGGTTGCCGTGGGCATCCTTGGCTTTACAAATTCCACAAGTTTCAGCATGGCTGCGTACCTCTTTGGTTTGTTGCCGTAATCGGGGTGTTTAGCCTGCCATAATAGGGTCATTTCCCTGTACTTATCAAGGAAGAGGGGGAGAAAACTCACATTGTTGAATCCGCGGTTTTCGGCGCTCCATGTCGCGGTCATCAAGAATTAAGCTAATTTCTTTAATGCGTAGCTGTTTACCCATCTGGACTCTAGAGCCTAGTTCACCCAAACCCCCTTTTTTATTATGCTTTTCCACACATGTGCTCCAGTGGATACTAGAGGGGTGTCTCCATCAGACAAACTTCTACCAAAAAAGCTAGTAAGTTTAGCACCTTTACAAAGTGACTACATTCATGTTGTTGTCAGCGGCCAACCAAAAATATTGTCCCTCAGCAATGTTTGACATTTCCTATTTCTGCCCTCAATAGATTGTGGTGCTAAATCACACATTCTCATAGGGGAGCGAAAATCGGTTCTGAGTGTGGGAGAACACAGCTACTGGTAAGCTAATCAATGTATGCCTGCCTCATTTCCCCCCGCGAGCGGCCCCCCCGCGAGCGGCCGAAAAAGGGTTAAACACCTCCCGCAGAGCGCCGCCGTAGCGGCGCTTTGCGGCGGTATTGCCGCGGTTTTACCGCGGTCTCCCATTCTTTTCAATGGGAAGGAGCGGTATAGGAGCGGTGAACACACCGCTCCTATCCCGCTCCAAAGATGCTGCTAGCAGGACTTTTTTTGTCATCCTGCTAGCGCACGCTCCAGTGTGAAAGCCCGCCGGCTTTCACACTGGAGTTAAAGGGGCAGGATTTTTTCATGCGGTGAACAGGCGCTATTTTAGCGCTGCACCGCATGAAAAACGCCCCGGTGTGAAAGGGGCCTTAGGGAGATGCCTCCTCTTATCATAAGTAAACATTTGCTTTTAACACATGCCACAGGACCCACACAGGGAAGATTGGGATATGCACATTCTGCAGAGAGAGATGAGGTTTCACTCAGGGCAACTGCTGCCCCGGGGTTGAATGAGGCCACTTCTTTTAAGTTCTTTTTGCCTGTTTGCACATATTAGGGACATGTATGTTCATATATATAATTCTTGTATTTTGTATTTTTGTGTTTTATTGTTTATTATTTTTCTTTTTCGTTTTTTTTATGGTTTGTTCATTTGAATATGTATTGTAATATGGCCTATCTGGAGATAAATGCAGCTTAAAGTTTGGTTGTTTTCCCCCTTTTTTTTTTCTTTACTTCCTTAGACCACCTTCTTCTCTTACCCGGAGTTACAAGCCCATTTTTATCACGCAGCCTTCGTGTTGTCAGTCTGGTGATTTCACCTAGAGTGTCCCCCGATGTTCTGCGTTCCACGTCCCCTTCTGCTTCCTCCACCCCTGGAGATAGATGGACTTGGCATCATCTACAGCCTCCGTTCCCATAGAAACTGTTCCCGAATCGATGACCCGTGACGTAGCTGCGTGCCGCGCACATTCTCTGCGCGTGCGCAAGGGTGTGGGATTCGCACATGTGCATTGTGGTCCGGGGTCCATTGGGGCTGGATTTGGGGTTGGCCCCACCTGGCTTGCTGTACACTTAGAAGTTTCCTATATTTGATTTTACCTATGAGTTAATTATACTATTATACCTATGTGAAAGCTTTCGGATAAATTTTACACCAATGTAAGTTTATAGCATTAAAATTGTTGTAAAGGTTTGTTTAAAAAAAACTTCATACTTACCACCTCTGTGCAGTTGGTTTTGCACAGAGTGGCCCCAATCCTCCTCTTCTGGGGTCCCTCCACGGTGCTCCTGGCTTCTCCTCTTCTCGAGTGCCCCATCAGAGATGCGCTCTCCCTCGTGGACACCTGTTCGGGCATGCTCCCGTGTCCTGCTGCTGCGTCCGTAGACACAGACAGCAGGACTCGGCTCTGCCCCCTGCGCCCGCATCATTGGATTTAATTGACAGCAGCCAATGGCTGCACTGCTATCAATCTATCCAATCAGGACATGAGACACCGGCCAGAGCTGGTGTGCTCGTTCCCGTGGTGGGAATTACGGGGCTTAGGTAAGTATAAGGGGGGCTCTTCTGCAGCAAAGGGGGTTTTTCACCTTAATGCATAGAATGCATTAAGGTTAAAAACGGCAGGGGTTTACAACCCCTTTAAGTCTAATGGGGTTTTCTTCCTTTTTTTCTCCCTTTTTTTTATATGTTTTTTATCTCCAGATATCCTTCTGTGCTACTCCTGAGGAAGCAAATTTCTTATCTCGCAAAACATGTAGAGAACCCGAGCACAGACCATCTTGGTTGATGGAGAATATCAGCTTAGTTGATATATGTTTAAGCCAGGTTTTTCAAACTTGAGGGTTTGTAATACCATTTGATGATGCTTTTTTACTGTTGGTATACATGATGTGTGTTTTATAATATAATATATGTATTTTTTCTTGTAATAAATGTTCTTATATTTTCTTATATTTTCTACTTTGGTGTTGTGACTTGTTAAAGTCCCATGGGCTATAGATAGTTGTGGTGTATTTACAAACATTTTTTAAGTTTTATTTTATCCCCTAGGACACTGGTTCTCAACCTTTCTAGTGCCGTGACCCCTTAATAAAATTTCCGAAGCTGCGGGGACCCCAACAGTAAAATTATTTTCATAGCGTGGGTTGTCAGCACCCAAGGCAAGAAAAGTAATTTGTGCCCCCGACCCACAGATATTTAGCGCTCCCTGAGTCCCTTCCACTCGTACACTATTAAATCCCCTTATGGTACATTTTAGAATGTACCGCTCCTTTATTTCCCTTTTATCTCTCTCTATCCTAATTTCTTGTTTTTTTCCCCATCCCTCTCTCTGGCCGTTTTTCTTGTTCTTTCTCTCCCTTTTTCTTTGTTCCTCCCCCTCTTTTCCTCTTCCTTTGTTCCTCCCTCTCTATATTTACCCCTTCTCTTACTCCTTGGTGGGGGGAATGGGATGAGTAGCAGTGCTGGGGGGAGTTCTGATCAGCCAACTTAGGTGCTCTTGATCAAGGTCATCTGCTGATCTGAGAACTGCAGTGGGGACCTTTAATGGCAACTATACCACAGGTAGTGTTACTCACTGTGTCTCCAACTTTGTTCAGCACATGGGCTGTGGTATCTATCTTTAGATGCTTGTAAACATCCACAGCTCCAGCAGATGTAAGTTTTATTGTTATGAATGAAGGATCAGCATTGTCTGGGCCAACGTCATCTATGATACAGCATAAAAGTAAGAGATCACTCAACGCTGAGGGGCTATTTAATCCATCTGCTGGGGTGGTTTATTTACAAGTGTTTTTAAAGGTAGCCCTGGCCTCTGGAAGACCCTTGCTGACAAAATCCAGCATCTCCTTGTTAACAGCTAGGGGTATGCAAGTCGCATATGAGGAGATGATCAGCAGGGACTGTAGATTCGATGTCCGCCGGGACATGCCGATCATCCTGCAGAGACAAAGAACATCGGTCTTCTGATATAATCAAGGCAGATCACCATTCTGACAGGAGGTAAGGCATGGATCTTGTGTCTCTGCAAAGCAGGGACTAGGAGCCATGTCTTCCTCTAGTAAAAGCAACTCCCTCACTGTAGTAAAACACAGGCTAGGCACACAGTTAACTCTTTGATCGCCACTGATGTTAACCCCTTCCCAGCCAGTGTCATTAGTAAAGTGACAGTGCATATTTTTTTTAGCACTGATCACTGTGTTAGTGTTACTGGTCCCCAAAAAGTGTCAAAAGTTTCAGTAAGTGTCCGAATGTCCACCGCAATATCACAGTCCCACTATAAGTCACTAATTGATGCCATTACTAGTAAAAAAAAAAAAAAAATAAATACAAATAAATACAAATATCCCATAGTTTGTAGACGCTATAACTTTTGCGCAAACCAATCAACATACGCTTATTGGGATTTTTTCACCAAAAATATGTATCAGAATATATATTGTCCTCAATTTATAAAGAAATTTGATTTTTTCAATTTTTATTGGATGTTTTATAGCAGAAAGTAAAAAATATTGTTTTTGTTTTCAAAATTGTTGTTTTTTTGTTCATAGCGCAAAACAACCCCACAAAAAATGCAGATATGCAAATACCACTAAAAGAAAGCTTTGTGGGAAAAGGGACATAAATTATATTTGGGTACAGTGTCAATTAAAATAATGCAGTGCCGTATCGCAAAAAATAGCCTGGTCATGAAGGGACATAGATCTTCTGGAGCTGAAGTGGTTAAAGTATAAGCAAAAAACGGTAAACTCTATTGGCTGTAATAATCCAACAAACAACTCCGCGCTTAGGGACAAGCAGTGTAGGTGTGCAGCCTTTCCAAAGAAAATTGGCCCCCTAGAGGGCAATTTTAGATAATAAGTGCAGGATAAGGAAAAATTGGCGCTACCTATAGATCCAAGTGTAGGGTGCTAAAGGGTTTATAAAGAGAGGAGAGTAGAAGTGTACACCTATATGGCTGGCGACACCACCGTATTCTCCCCTCCTAAGCAGTGTATAATAAACTATGGTGAAATGGGTGGGGGGGGGGGGCAATCCCTTGATATAGAGGTATCCACCCCTGGCTCCCCAATCGCCAATAAACACTGGACAGTGAGTGTAAATAGATGTGTGATATAGAAATGCAATATAAAAGAAAATGCAAATAAATATATGATAACAATATAAAGCACGGGGGGAAGTGAGATAATGGCTATCCAAGTAGCCTAGATCCTCTGCCCGCCCGGCGTGCCCAAAAAAGTGATCAAAAATAATAATAATATACACCTTATATCAATAGGTTGATACCATAACAGCCTAGTGTAGGTGTGTGATATAAATGAGAGATACCACTCTAAAAAGTGGCATCTATAGTAAAGATACACAAAAATGTGACGGTGTCAGACCAATAAAAAATTGATTATATATATAACAGTCCCAGTGAAAAATGAATAAATCATATGAAAAAAGTCTAAATAAATATGGCCCAGAAAGTCGGCCCCAGGTGAATATATAAGTCCAGTTCCAAAAAAAACAAAGTATAAATAACGCTGTGTCAAGTAATCTTGCAGCAGTAATTCAAACGGTGACTTTTGTGCTCCAGCAGTGATGGTGACTTTGGTGCTGTCCCCTCTGGCTCCCTCACTCACCAGATTTATGTACCCCTGCAGGGGTAAACAGCTTTACAGATGTCAATATCGGGTGCTCCTCTGGTCCCACACTGGAAGATGTCCTGACCGATTGCTCCCTCCAATGGGTTCTCCCAAACTGCCCTTGTATGGTATTAAAGAGCCTCAGCAGATGAAAGGGGATAGCATCCAGCGATCCCCAGATGGTATGGGGGATAAGCCTCACGGAAAAAAGAAAAAGGGAGATCCCATGTGTGATACCAGGTGGCAGTGTTTATTAAAATAAAGAATAAAAACAAATATAAAAGTCAGGGTATCTCGCAGGATACTCCTGGTTCCACCACACACAATTGTAGGTTGACAAAAAAGAAATTAGGGCCGGTTTGCAGCTTGCGCTACAGCTGCGTACCAAGCCTCTAGTTCCCGCACCGGAAGTGACGTCAGCACCCCTTACGCGTTTCGTCGTCAGACGTTCTCAAAGCCTTTGTTTTTATTCTTTAGTTTAATAAACACTGCCACCTGGTATCACACATGGGATCTCCCTTTTTCTTTTTTCCGTGAGGCTTATCCCCCATACCATCTGGGGATCGCTGGATGCTATCCCCTTTCATCTGCTGAGACTCTTTAATACCATACAAGGGCAGTTTGGGAGAACCCATTGGAGGGAGCAATCGGTCAGGACATCTTCCAGTGTGGGACCAGAGGAGCACCCGATATTGACATCTGTAAAGCTGTTTACCCCTGCAGGGGTACATAAATCTGGTGAGTGAGGGAGCCAGAGGGGGCAGCACCAAAGTCACCATCACTGCTGGAGCACAAAAGTCACCGTTTGAATTACTGCTGCAAGATTACTTGACACAGCATTATTTATACTTTGTTTTTTTTGGAACTGGACTTATATATTCACCTGGGGCCGACTTTCTGGGCCATATTTATTTAGACTTTTTTCATATGATTTATTAATTTTTCACTGGAACTGTTATATATATAATCAATTTTTTATTGGTCTGACACCGTCACATTTTTGTGTATCTATACTATAGATGCCACTTTTTAGAGTGGTATCTCTCATTTATATCACACACCTACACTAGGCTGTTATGGTATCAACCTATTGATATAAGGTGTATATTATTATTATTTTTGATCACTTTTTTGGGCACGACGGGCGGGCAGAGGATCTAGGCTACTTGGATAGCCATTATCTCACTTCCCCCCATGCTTTATATTGTTATCATATATTTATTTGCATTTTCTTTTATATTGCATTTCTATATCACACATCTATTTACCCTCACTGTCCAGTGTTTATTGGAGATTGGGGAGCCAGGGGTGGATACCTCTATATCAAGGGATTGCCCCCCCCTACCCATTTCACCATAGTTTATTATACACTGCTTAGGAGGGGAGAATACGGTGGTGTCGCCAGCCATATAGGTGTACACTTCTACTCTCCTCTCTTTATTAACCCTTTAGCACCCTACACTTGGATCTATAGGTAGCGCCAATTTTTCCTTATCCTGCACTTATTATCTATTGGCTGTAATGCCATTGCACATATTACCTGAATATATTACCAACATTAAAGAATAATAAAAAAAAATGCCCTTTTCTTAATTTTTTTTTTTTTCAACAGCTTAGTAGATGCCCCCTACTTATTCTTATGTGATAGTGCTAAAGAGCAATACATGTTTAAACTTTCATGTGCTATTATTAAGGCCCCTTTCACACTTGTGCGAGTTGTCCTGCGACTTGGGACTGCAAAGTCGCATGACACGTCATACCCCATGATTTCCAATGAGTACTGTTCATATCTGTGCGGCTTCAAGTCGCAGCTACTTCAAAGTAGTCCCTGCACTATTTTGGTCTGACTTTGATTCAACTTGAGGTCCATAGACCTCAAGATTATACAGGCATTGCTTCAAGTTGCATCAAAGTCACGGCAAAGTGGCGCAACTTTCAGGTCATACAAGTGTGAAAGGGGCCTAAAAACTGTGGATGGAAATGTGTTGCTGATTTTGAAAAGGCCAGCAGAGGGCACCAAAGGGATAGTATGAATGAGTTTAATGTGTGGCGCTGCATAGGAAAGGGAAAGGATTTATGGGAGCCTACTTCTCTCAGCCAATACAGCTTTCCTATATACTCAGGGGGCTGGGGCTTTAACCGGTTCCTGCACAGCGAGGGAAACGATGCGCGTGGCTGGCAGACGCGATCGCCACCGGCCACACACGATCACGTGCACGAGAGCCAGCATGGGGATTTGTGTGTGTAAACACACAAATCCCTGTCCTGTCAGAGGAGAGAAGACAGATCATGTGTTCCTACAAAGTAGGGACAGCGATCTGTCATCTCCCCTAGTTAGTTCCATCCCCATACAGTTAGAACACAGTGAGGGAACACACAGTTAACCCCTTGATCGCCCCCTAGTGTTAACACCTTCCCTGCCAGTGACATTTATACAGTAATCAGTGCATATTTATAGCACTGATTGCTCTATAAGTGTCAATGGTCCCCAAAATGTGTCAAAAGTCTCCGATCTATCCGTCGCAATGTCGCAATACTGCTAAAAATTGCAGATCACCGCCATTACTAGTAAGAAAAATAAAAAAAATAAAAACGCCATAAAAATGCCATAAATCTTTCCTATAGCTTGTAGACACTATAACTCGTGCGCAAACCAATTAATATACGCTTATTGCAATTTTTTTTTTTACCAAAAATATGTAGAATACATATTGGTCCAAACTGATGAAGACATTTTTTTTATTTTTATTTGGGGGATATTTATTATAGCAAAAAGTAAAAAAAAAAATATATATATTTTTTTAATTGTCATGCTTTTTTGTTTATAGCGCAAAAAAAAAATGCAGAGGTGATCAAATACCACCAAAAGAAATCTCTATTTGTTGGGAAAAAAAGGATGCAAATTTTGTTTGGGTACAGCATTGCATGACCGCGCAATTGTCAGTTTAAGCGACGCAGTGCCAAATTGTAAAAAGTGCTCTGGTCAGGAAGGGGGTAAAATCTTCCGGGGCTGAAGTGGTTAAAAGACAGGTGGAGATCCGAAGAAAGCGGAAGTGGTAAACAACCCTCCCTCACATTTTCATTCCGTTTTTGTTCGTTGACGAAAACAGGAACTGATTTTTGTTTAGTTTTCGTCACTGAAAATATGCAGCTGATGAAATCTATGAAAATATTTCCGTCCATGAAAATAACACTGCTTCTTTCTCTTGTGTCTTTAGACATCCTGCACAATTGCTGTAACAGGAATATAGAAGTAAGGTTGAGAAAATGCTATTGTAATTTCTATTCATCTGCTTATTCCGTGACTTCAACTTGGCTTTAAATTTTAAACTCCATTAAGTTAGTTACTAATCTTAAAGGTTCTGTTTTACAGAATATAATGGTGCTAACTAATTAACTAAATTACTAACTAACTATCTAAATACCTTTAACATAGCATAATTTGTTTTTCTTTCACAAGAAATGTTTTCTCTCGTTCAAAAATTTTTTATTGATTTCATAAAAAAAAAAAAAAAAAAAAACAATAAATGACAGAAGAAAACAATAATAAAATACATTTCATATATTGGTATTCATATATGGGATATCTTTAAGAAAATAGTCATAGGTATAAGCATGAGTAATCCTAAAGTCAAAAGTGTGAATTAAGGATTGTATAGGACGAACACTGTAACCAAATAACCTCTTCAGTAGTGTAGTAAGGATACGAAGGATGTCCCTGGGTAGTATCTAGGGGCATTATAATCATGCCTCCAGACCACTTTACCACCCCTAATGGGTACAAACTGTGGCAAAGTGGGGGCAATTAGGAAAAACAGATGTTCTGGTGTCTAAAGTATTACCGAAAATAATGAGGCAAATTTTGTACAAAAAAAAAAAAAAAATGAATAAAAATGTGTACTCATTTAAACAAAAGCTTAACCTAGTGGTTATAGTGTTCTTGTACAACTAAGTAGACCAACTAATGAACATATTATGTTTGTTATAAATTAATTTTACGATGGGAGGGTGAAAAAGTCCCATAAACAAGTTTCACACAAAATAAGAAGAGAGAGAAGAAAAAGAAAAAAAAAAAGGGGGAGATAAATATGAAATAGAACAGTAAGAGAGAAAAAGAGAGGAAAGAAGGAAAGAAAGAAAAAAGAGGTCTCTCCAGGTGATGGTCGGGCAAGTAAATAAATTCATAATATTAACAGCTCAAATATCAGGTATATCATTGTGGTAACAGTAATGACTGGTCAAAATCAGGGGGATGGAAGTGCTTTACCCATGGTTGCCAAATCTGTGTAAATTTATTGATAGTATTGTCCTCTATAGCCGACATTTTAGCATGGGTTAAAGCTCTATTCATTCTGTGTTTGGCTTCCGCCACAATTAAAGTTTTGGATTTCCAGGCTTTGGCTATAGTTTGTTTTGCTGCAGTACTAAGCTGGAGAAAGAGCTTAAATTGAAAATGGGTTAGCGATGAGGGTTTCAGGTTGAGGAGAGCCAAGGCTGGATCCAAGGGGATAGAACGTTCTAGAGCTTTAGAAGCCATAGCAAAAATATTAGTCCAAAATTCCTGAACTACAGGGCATTGCCACCAGATATGAAAGTGGGTACCAGGGGAAGGGCAACCTCTAAAACAGTTTGGAGAGTAAGTCGGAGTAAATTTAGCAATTCTAGCAGGTACCAAATACCATCTTGCTAAAACTTTAAAGTTAGTTTCCAAGGCGAAGCAATTTGGAGAAGAGCTTTTAGTGGCTAGCCATATGTTGGACCAGTCATTAGTGTCAAAAATACAATTCATATCTGTAGCCCATTTATCTGTATATGAGGGTAGAACATCATTAAGAAGAGTGATAAGTTGCTGATATAATAATGAAATTAAACCTCTAACATGAGGGTCACTCTTGCAAATACGTTCAAATTGTGACAATTGATTAAGCGATGTACCAGTATTAAGAAGAGGAGTATAGAAATTTTTAATTTGCAGGTATCTGAAGATTTCAGATCTTGGGAGCCCATGGTTATCACATAGTATTGGGAATTCCATGATATTGGAATTATTACATATTTGATGGAATTGGGTTAATTTCAACTTAGTCCAAGCAGAAAATGATTTAGGAAACTTCCAGGCCGGGTAGAATGCAGGATTCCCAAGGAAGGAGAGTAGAGGATTATGTGGGGAATGAAGGTTGGAAGGCTTACCCAACTTGTCCCAAATAGATAGGGAGTGTTTCGTTATAGGATTTAAAATATGTGATCTATCTATAGGATGGATCCACAAGATATTGGCTACTGAGATAGGATCGCAATCAACGGATTCGATTAACACCCAGAGGGGTGCTTCATCAGTAGAGTGGTATTTTGGAAGAATTGACAGTTGTGCAGCAGAATAATAGGAGGCAAAGTTTGGTAAACCGAGCCCACCCTTCAATTTACTAAGGTACAATGTGGTTTTTGGTATACGTGGTTTGATTTTCCCCCAGATAAAGGCTAAGACTCTGCGTTGTATAGTTCTAAGGAAATATGCAGGTATTGGGATAGGTAAGACTCTAAATAAATATAAGAATTTCGGTAAAATCGACATTTTTATAGCATTGATCCGTCCCAGCCAAGATAGCGGAAGAGAAGACCATTGGTTCATAGAGTTAGTGACTTGTTTCAGTAAAGGGAGGTAATTAGCCCTAAATATATCTTTAAGAGAAGCTGTGAGATGAACTCCTAAGTAAGGTAATTGAGTAGAAACCCAGCGAAATGGTAAAGTGGATTGGAGTTGCAAGAGCTCAGTTTGTTCTAGAGAGATATTTAGCACATTTGATTTTGTAGGATTAACTTTGAGTCCCGAGGCTTTAGCAAATTTATCTAAAATGTTCAATAAGTTTGGGGCAGATATATGCGGATGTGATAAGAAAATTAGGATATCGTCAGCAAAAAGGCATAATTTATGTTGGTAACCGCCTAATTCGATACCTTTGATATCTAAATTTGTCCTGATTAATTGTGCCAACGGTTCAATAAGAAGGGCAAAAAGTAAGGGAGATAAGGGACATCCCTGTCTCGTACCTCTACAAATGTTCATCGTAGCAGATTTATAGCCGGCGTACTTAATGTATGCTTTTGGGTTATCGTATAGTGAGGAGACCCATTTTAGAAAATGCTCCCCAAATCCCCATTTATGTAGTATATAATGCATGTATGGCCAAGTGACAGAATCAAACGCCTTCCTAATATCTAGGGATACAAGGCATGATGGGATACGTCTAGTCTTAGCAGCATGTATGAGTAGGAGAGCACGTCTGATATTGTCACCTGCCTGCCTTTTTGGCATAAAACCAGTTTGATCTCTGTGAATTAGCTTACCTATGATGTTGTTGAGACGCATAGCCAAAATTTTAGCTAGTAATTTAATATCGAGGTTGAGGAGGGAAATAGGACGATAGTTTGTCCAGGAAGTATTATCTGAGTGGGGCTTAGGGATCATCACTATAACAGAAGTGAGTGTTTCTGTACGGAAGGAATGATTTTTGAGGATAGAGTTGAAGGCTCTGGTCAAAATAGGTGCTAGGATATGTGAGAACTGTTTATAATAAAGGGCCGAAAATCCATCAGGGCCTGGTCGTTTGTTGGGTTTTAAATGTTTAATTGCATTAAGGACTTCAGCGATAGTTATAGGGCTCTCGAGGAGATCACGCTGTGATTGATCTAGGGTAGGAAGGTTAATATTATTAAATATATAGTCTGCTTTTACTGTGTCGAACTCTTGGCCAGAGGAGTATATTTTAGATAAATTTGAGTGAAATATTTCAAGTATTTTTACCGGATTACTGGTATAGCCATCTCGGGAGGTCTTCAATCTAACAGAAGATTGTATTTTTTGTATCGTTTTTAAACTACGTGCCATGGGAGTGTCGGGTTTGTTGGCTCTGAGATATTGGGTATGTTGGCGTTTGCGCAGTAATTTATCGGCGGAATCTGTAAGAAAAAGGTCTAGATCAAGGTGTGCTTTATCCAGTTTTGTGTGATTGTTAGCAGTCGGAGAAGATTGAAAAGTCAGATGACATGTGTTAAAAGCAGCTTCTAGTTTTGCAAACATGAGTTTGCGTTCCCTTTTAAGTTTTGATTTTAGTTGAATCAAATTTCCTCGAATGACAGATTTGTGTGCTTCCCATAGCGTTAGTGAAGAAACATCGTCTGTGTCATTAGAGGAGATGTAATCAGAAAGCGCTTGTTCAATTAGTACTTTATGAGATGGGTGGGTAAGTAAAGTATCATCAATATTCCAAGTAGTGTCATGAGATCTAGGTACCGTGGAAGCAATGGTGGTAAGAACAGCGCAGTGGTCTGACCATGAAAATGGGATAATTTTAGATGAAACAATTTCTGGTAGCATACTTGAAGGGATAAGGATATGATCAATACGGGAGAATGACTTGTGTGGGTATGAATAGTGGGTATAGCGTCTGTTAGTTGGGTTGAGTTCTCTCCATGTATCTACTAATTTGTGTGCAGTCAGCAGGGGTTGTAGGGTTAATTTAGTAGAGTTTGTATTAGGGGTAATTGGGGATTTGTCTAGAAATGGGAAAGTCGTAATATTAGAATCTCCACATAGAACTATCGTGCCAAATTTGTGCGTCTCAACAATTTGAAAGAGATGGGATAGGAAAGCTAGTGGTCGTTTATTAGGGGCATAATAAGAGACAACCGTAATAGGGGCATCAGAGAGATAACCAGTGATCAAAATGTACCTTCCTTCTGGGTCATTGAGTTGTGATACCAGGGTAAATGGGGTATTTCGATGGAAACCTATTAGGGTGCCCCTTTGTTTAACTGAGGCAGAGGAAACGTAAAATTGTGGGTACATGGACGAAAGAAATTTAGGATGAGCATTTTCTATAAAATGGGTCTCCTGTAAACAAATAATATGGGCCTTTTTTGCATGGAAAGTGCGCAAAGCTTTTGAACGCTTATGAGGGATATTAAACCCTTGTACATTTAAGGATAAAACATTTATGGGAGCCATGACTGTTTAACATGTGACATTATAACACAAAAAGCATAACTTACTTCAAGTATCGTGACCACCACCTGGAGAGAGAAGAACATAAGGGAAACCAAAGAAAAGGTAATAAAATAAGAAAGAAAAAATCGATCAACCCTATTATCATAATAAATTTGCAATAGAGAGGGATAATACGTCAGGGTATGGGAGCCTCTACAGAGCATACTTAGAAAGCTCCGAGAGGTTCCATTGCCATCAACAGGGATCCGCACAATCATGGCGGGTAGCTGAAGATGGTACAGGGGGGCAACAAGAAAATTCCTGAGGGGAGAACAGTACCGGAGGACTACAGGGAGAAAAGTGTAGCATAAGGTACGCTGTGTACAAAGGTATAGGTGGAAAAAGGGATAGTAAGCATAAATATATGTATATAATAGTACATTTAAAGAAGTACTTTTTTAGTTTAGAAAATACAAAATAAAGCATTAGGTGACAGTCTTGAAGCACAATATATTGGTAATAGTAAGTGGAAATAAAAGTTTTGGTTCGGCCTTACTTATCTATGAGGAGACAGGTAAGTATAATGGGAGTTGTTTCAATCCAGCAGTTAGTGCTGGAAACATGTATGTGCCAATCGGTATTAAATAGTTCTATCAGTCCATAGAATCTTCGTTAGAGGGAGTTGGATTTTCAAACCGACCACGCTTATGTATGTGGTGACGAGAAGATGAAGAGGTTCCTTCGGGAGCCGTCGTAGTGGTTTGCTGAGGAGATCTTGAGGCTGAGCGTCTGCGAGAGTGATCATTAGATACAGATATGGATCTGTCGGCAATTCCCATTTCAACCAGGGCAGATTGTAGGTCTTCTGGAGATCTGCATGTGTATTTTGTTTCCAGATATGTGAAACGTAGGGAAAAAGGAAATCCCCATTTATAGGTAATATGGTGCTGTTGCAAAACCTGTAATTGAGGTTTAAGTGCACGTCGCTTAGCAACCGTAAGAGGAGAGATATCAGCAAAAAGCTGATACGTATGTCCTTGAAATTGCAAGGAGTCCTTATCCCTAGCAGCTGCCAATAATTGTTCTTTGGACCTGTAATAATGAAATTTAGCAATAATGTCTCTGGGGGGGCCATTTGTTTTGCGAGGAGCTAAAGCTCTGTGCACTCTATCTAGTTCTAGTCTTTCCACAGGTATGCCAGGCTGTAATTCCTGAAATAACGCTATCATGGAGGCTTGGAGGTCAAGGACAGTCTCAGGAATTCCTCTGATTCTTAGGTTCGAGCGTCTGTCCCTATTTTCCTGGTCTTCTAAACGAGACTGTAGTAAAAGATTTTCTTCCTTTAAGATTTCAAGCTCTGAGGCGTTTTGCTGCGTATGGCTATCCAGGTCGTCTACTCTAAATTCAAGCTCAGCTGTCCTCTGTCCCAACTCCCTAATTTCCTTAGTTAGTTTCTCTGTGATGTGGTCTGATGTCTTTTTTAGTGCTTTTTGTAACATACATTCATGGTATATGCTGAGAAATCTCAGCATCTGAGTCTGAGTCTGCAGTAGCTTCTGTGTGCTGAGGGGGCGCCTGTCTGTGCCTCTGAGAGGAAGCCCGTGAGGTAACTGCCTCAGCCATCTTGGCTGTATGTCTGGCCGGCGCCGTTTTGGCTAGGGACACTTTAATTTTGCTTTTAGGGCCCCTCAGGACCATTCTATCATCACCTGGAGTCTCTTGTGCGGCTTTAGCAACGAAAATGTACCGTTCGCGGTACCGCTGGAACCTGTAGTCCTCCGGTTCTCTGTCCCCTCGGAGCGGAGCTCAGGCAGGCATTACCGCTCGCTCTGGCGTCCGCGCATGCGCCCCAAGAAATGTTTTCTCAATTGTAAGCCAGTTATAGCATTGTCATCTACTGCCTTTACTTTTACTTTTATTTATAACATTAAAAACGGCAGGATCTTGGGTACTACTTCCTCAATGTGCATAATGTCCCTTCTCATTCAATATCATTTATACAGCTTTATCGAGGTAGCAGAGGCTCTTCATGTGGTCCTCGAGCGCTATTAATTTCTCTATGATGTAATGCTCTGTGCTATAAATACTTATTTTTTTATTATTCTATTAGATGTTTTAATCACTGTAAATTCAAAAAGTTTGAGACCACTTTGACAATCCTTTAAATCTATTATCAGAATGTGAAAGAGCCTTATGTGAGCCTAAAGTAGCTTGTGACAATGTGTTTCTTTGTGGATTGAAATCACAATGCTTCATCCATCAACACTGGCTGCATTTTGAATTAGATTGCAGGGCAGATGCTTGAGAGTAATGAAACCAAAAAAAAAAAAGAAAAAAATGATTTGTGTGGACGCTGGAGAGTTGATGCCATCCTTGATGTGCTGTAAGTGGACTCTTGGAAGCACTGTATTTAACTTTCAAAAAAGATAATGCATCATGTCATTTTTAAAACCAAAGCCATTATGTAAATCAGCAGAAATTTCACATAAAAAAATAATGAGATTTTGGAGTTTTTACCTTTAAACTACATATCCATACTGAAAAATACTGAACATGGAATCTAGTATATTTAACAGTAGTATCAGTAGGACAGTCTGAATGACTAAATTGGAGAGAAAGCACATTTGACAAGATAAAAATGTATATGTATATGTAACGTGTATCTTCTGGATATGTTTACATTTACAGCCTGGATGTGAAATTCCACGGCCTTAAAGTTCCTTTATTCATCTCATACTCTTGCTTGCACCATTATTACATTTTGATAAATTGCTATATCTGTCTATGGATTAACAGTCGATGGCAGGAATTCTGAACTGGGGGTTTATGGCTGTCCTCAGGGATTCTGGCAACCAATGCAATGGATTTTTATCCATCCAACAGTAGCTTTACTGTCTTCTGCAAGCTTCCACTAACCCCAGTACTAAGTACCTTTAGGGGGGGATTGGTATCTGTCACACCGGACAGCTAGGAATGTAATCAGGGCACTGATTACAATAGTGCAATATACTGTCACAAATCAGTGCCCACCATTGCCCACCATTGCCAGCTATCAGTGCCACCAGTGGCAGCAATCAGTGCCCACCATTTCCTACCAGTGCCACCAATCAGTGCCTATTAGCAATGCCAGTCAGTGCTGGCAATCAGTGCTGCCCATCACTGCTGTCAATCAATGCCCATCAGTGTCGCCCATCAGTGCAACCCATTAATGCCCATCAGTGCCCATCAGTACCACCTATCCATGCCCATCAGTGCCACCTAACAGTGCCTATCAGTGCCACATATCAGTGCCACCTATCAGTGCCCATAAGTGCGGCCTCATCAGTGCCCATAAGTGTCACCTCATCAATTCCCACCAGTTCAGCCTATCAGTGCCCATCAGTGCCGCCTCACCAGTGGCAGCAATCAGTGCCCACCATTTCCTACCAGTGCCACCAATCAGTGCCTATTAGCGATGCCAGTCAGGGCTGGCAATCAGTGCTGCCCATCACTGCTGTCAATCAATGCCCATCAGTGTCGCCCATCAGTGCAACCCATTAATGCCCATCAGTGCCCATCAGTACCACCTATCCGTGCCCATCAGTGCCACCTAACAGTGCCTATCAGTGCCACATATCAGTGCCACCTATCAGTGCCCATAAGTGCCTCCTCATCAGTGCCACCTACTCAGTGCCCATAAGTGCCACCTCATCAGTGCCCATAAGTGTCACCTCATCAATTCCCACCAGTTCAGCCTATCAGTGCCCATCAGTGCCGCCTCATCAGCGCACATGAGTGAAGGAGAAAAAATACTTAGTTTCAAAATTTACTGACAGAAAAAAAGTAAAAATCTACATTTTTGGTCTTTTTTTTGTAAAAAATAAAAAACCCAGGAGTGATTAAATACCACCAAAAGAAAGCTCTATTTGTGTGAAGAAAATGATAAAAAAAAAAATTGTCATTCATAGTGCAACAGCGCTGAAAGCTGAAAAATGGCCTGGGAAGGGGGTGTAAGTGCCTGGTAGGCAAGTGGTTAAAAACGTGTCAGCATAAATATACATTGTTGCAGTGGAATATATAATAATTGGACCCTGGTTTTTCACAGGGCCACTTACCACTCCCGCCGCAGGACAATAGCCTAAGCCAGAGGTCCAGCCTTCACTCATTGCGGCGGGTTCTGTCACATGGACCTTCAAGGACTGGGTACCCCTTTAGCATGAGGGTCCACTCCCTTGGACCTGTACAGCACCCCGCAGGAATGCCTTAGCACTGTGATGTCCAGGATTGGTGTCCAGGATTCCACTACGCAGGGTCCAGCACCCAAAGGTTGCATTACAGGTAAAACCATTGCATATGAGTATGCATTCGATACTAAGTAATACAAGCATGGCAGAATCACCCTGTAGGGCATTGCAGAAGTCTGGACATCACCAACTCCCTTTGGCTCAGTCCAGGTGTTTCCAGCCATAGTGACCATATTCTTTCAAACCTTCCCAGGCTCCCCCTATGTTGATAAATATATTGTTCCATGACAAGAGTATTCCCCATGTGTGTTATCCACAAGGCGACTGTGGGCGGTGAGATCGATTTCCATCCCATCAGAATGAGTTTGAGCCTGAAATAGAGCCTGAGAAATTGCAATCCTGATCATCTCCTCAGAGATCACCTCTTCCAAAACTCCCAGTATACAGCAAATTGGGTCTAAAGGCACATTCATTTGAAACACCCGATTGAGCGTTTCAAGGACTGCACTCCAGTAATGATGGAGCTTTGGGCATCGCCAGAGGAGATGGATAAGATCCCCAGTGTGCTGCCTGCACCTACCACACAAGGGGTCTGCCAGTCTGCTCATTTTATGAAGCTTTTTCAGGGTGTAATGTACTCTAAGTACAATATATAATTGTGATACCTTTTGTGCAACATTAAAAAAGCACGTACAAATGGATTGCAGGGCCTCCTCCCACTAATCTCCCATGAGTGGCCCCAGGTCCCTTTCCCATAGGGACACTGCCTTTAAGGGGTGTGCCCGTAAGTAAGAACAGCTTCTGTGTCCACAAGTGACAGCATTCCTCTCTTGGCAGCTGTACTAAACCCTCCCTGCCCAGACACATGCAGAGGAGTGCAGAGGAGAGGGCGGGGATGTGAAGAAGCGAAGAATGCATGCAGCCATGCTAGTGTGACGGCAGCACCTCTTGAGGCCTGGGCCTGCCCTGCAGCCTAAACTATGCACTCTCCTACCAAGGCAAGCTGTAGCTTTCTCTTCTATCAGGTGCTCTTAGGGAGGGGGATTTGGAGGTGAGAGGAGAACTCTGTACTGGGGAAAAGGGGATGTAATTTTAGCGTAAAGTGGAGCAGTCATATGCAGTCCTGAACTCTGCACTCAATACACAGTGCACACCTAAACCTTGCGCTCTGTTTGTAGAGCACTGCTGAACTCTACACTCTGTACACTGCACACTCCTGAATCCAGCACTCTGTATGCAGTGCACTGCTGAACGCTGAATTCTGTACACCATGCACCATGCACTCTTTACGTAGCATACTCCCGAACTCTGCATTCTGTAGATAGTGCACACCTAAACTCTGCAATTTGTCTTAGAGTACTGCTGAACGTTACATTGTGTATGCACTGCACACCTGAGCTCTGTACTCTGTATGTAGAGTACTGCTGAACTCTGCACTTCGTACATAGTGCACTGCTGAATTCTGCAGTTTGTACACTCCTGCACCTTGCACTCTGTATGTAGCGCACACCTAAACCCTGCACTCTGCAGCTAGCACACTCCTGAACTCTGCATATTGTATGCAGCGCACACCTGAACTCAGCACTCTGTACACAGCATTCCATACACAGCACACACCTGAACTCTGCATACTGTCCACAGCACTCTGTACACAGCAAACTCCTAAACTCTGCATTCTGTACACAGCGAACTGCTAAAATCTGCACTCTGTGCAGGCCTGCACCCTGCATTTTGTACATAGTGCAACTGAACTCTGCATTCTGTGTGCAGTGCAAACCTGAACCCTGTAGTCTGTACATAGCGCACTCCTGACCTATGCATTCTGTACATAGCGCACTCCTGAACTCTGCACTCTGTTCATAGTGAACTTCTGAACTCTGCACTGTGTACGCAGAGTACTGCTGAACTCTGCATGCTCTACACTCCTGCACTCTGTACATAGCATATGATGGAACTCTGCACTATGTATGCAGCACACTCCAGAACTCTGCAGCTGTACACAGTGCACACCTAAACTCTACACTTTGTATACATTGCATGCCTGAACTCTGCATCTCTATGCAACTCACTTCTGAACCCTGTGCTCTGTATACAGCACATGCCTGAATTCTGCACTCTGTACACAGCACACTCCTGAACCCTGCACTCTGTGTGCAGCACACTTCTCATCTCTGAACTCTGTATGCAGCACATTCCTGAACCATGCACTCTGTATGTATCACATTCCTAAACACTGCACTCTGTTTGCAGCACACTCCAGAACACTGCACTCTGTATGCAGTGCACTTCTGAACTCTGCACTTTGTATGTAGCATTCTCCTGAACTCAGCATTCTGAACCTTGCACTCTGTACATAGTGCATTCCTGAATTCTGCACTCTATACATAGGGTACTGATGAACTCTGCATGGGATTGTACACCCCATTAACACCCGCCATACCATAAGAACATACCTAAAATATAAAATAAAACACACAACAAGGATTGTGGAAAGGTTTATTGGGTTTAAAACAATTTTAATTATGAAATGAACTTTAACCTTTAATACCAAACAGAATCACTGTTAACCATTAACAGACCAACATGCTTAGTCACTAAGACTCAAGCAGCAATATCTTATACCAACCAAATAACAGTTTACCAACCACTGTCCACCCACAAAGTGGGCGACATTACCCAAAAAGATGGACCTTCAATATCAAACAGAACTGTCGGTAACCAATAACAGACCAACATGCTTAGTCACTGAGACTGAAGCAGTAATATCTTATACCAACCAAGTAACAGCGTACTAACCACTGTCCACCCACAAAGAATTACACACATAAAGAGGGACCGCGACGAGGGGGAATTACAAAGGAGAGGGAGGGTGGGAGATCAGTTCAAAAGATCCAGAAGGACTGTCCTGGCAAATCAGGGACAATTAGTATCTATGGAGCAGTGATGTAAGGGTCAGAAGAAGGAACCACAGTGTGTGGAGGGGGACATAGGCATCCAACACTCCCAAAAGACAGGAAGTCTGACAGAGGCTGCAGAAAGTAGGAGACATCGGATGTGAGTGCAATAGCTTCTCTATTACAAGGGTCTGACATAAGTTTTTTTTTGTTTTTTTTAGGCACCTTACAGAGTAGCTTTAACAAAGACTATAGCTACTTGAATATTATAGTGTCTCTCTAACAGGGCTGTATTTTCCATAATGGCAGCTGTGGGTCACTGTTAATGGAAACAGGGGAAGGGGAAGGCTTGCACCAAGCCCTAACACTTACAAGCTGTGATTATTTTCCTTTCTGCATTTTCTCTTTTGTCCACCTCTTGGTGTTCAAGTCTAAATCATATTGGTTTATTACAGGTGTGCCTAGGGCAGCATGATGTGCAAACACAGCTGTTCAAAAATATCTTCAGGTCATTGTGTTCTGAAATAGTGTAAAGAAAGACTCATCGTATAATAGTAAGCCTGAGGAAGTATTTTTTTTTCTAAATGTTTCCAGGTTTTCTTGGGTTGGCACAAAAATGCCAATTGCATTTTAGTTATGACACTTTTTAAATTTCTTGCCTGTTAAATCTGTAATGCATGATGATAATTAATAACTGCCACTTGCTATTACTGCAGGACATTTTTGGCAACATTTTGAAACAATTAGGACAGACACATAGAAGGGCTGGTGAAAAAAAAAGTACCACCCTCGACCTGACCTTGCACTTCTGTCCTTGGACATGGACAAGTACCCAACTCAGATGAGACACGTTCTGTCTCATGTTCTGCTCTCGACTAGACTAACCATCACTAGACGATGGAAAAACCCTGAACCACCCACTCTAGGAGAGGTAGTAAGGACAACTCATCTTCACTATATCTACGAACAAGCCATAGCATTCAGAAACGGCAGACTGGACCGCGCCAATCTCGTATGGCTCCCCTGGTCCACATGGATCAAGAACAACACGCAAATCCCACTAACTGAATAGACCCAAACAAGGGTATTGAATCGCCAAGACGGCACTTACTGACATGACTGGGAGAGTACTGTACAGTCTCTATATACGTATATGGTATTCTAGTTACAGGTTATCTGAATATGAAAGTCTATTTTGACCCGCGGGGTGGGAGGTCGCGCACTCTGGCCACAGTATGCTCCCGTCGGGGGTGGCCGGGGTGTGGGAAACTTACCCTATCATCTCCAAAGACTGGACATGTACCTTTGTTCAATGGGGTCCACACGTCCGAACTGCGTTTCATGAGAATCTCTTGTTCTACATGATATTGTATGGTATTGTATCGCTCACCTGCCTTACTGTAAACCAAAGCTTTCATTTGATGTTTCACTGTTTTTGCCATTTCTGGCTTTTCTGTTTTTTTTTTGTATTTCTTGTAAAAATCAATAAAAATCTATTGTTCAAAAAAAAAAGTACCACAACAAAAATTGCACTTGGTCACATAATGCGAAACATTAGTTAAATAAAGTCTGATCCTACTTCTTAAGGTGATTCTAAAGCCAAGACATTTTTTTACACTAATGAATTTTCCGCATTAAGGTAAAAAAATGTCCCAGTAGCAGTGCCTCCCCCACACCCCCTAAATACCTACCTGAGTCCTCATTAAATCCAGCGCTGTGCCTGTCTTTATCATCCTTTCTCCCTGCATTCACAGGACAGAGAGGCAGCAACAGAAGCCATTTGATGTCAATCAAATTGTGTGTGCAGAGAGCAGGGCTAAGCCACACTGTATGTGTCTATGGATGCAAAAAGCCTGGCACAGGAGTAAGCCTGCACATCTGTCTCCATAGCAAGTGGTTTACTATGGTGGCAGTCACTGAAGAGGAGGAGCCAAGAGCGCTAGTGGCGGACACCTGAAGGTGTAGTTGGGCCGTGCAATTGCATTACACAAAGTAGATAAGTATAACATGTTTATTATTTTTAGAAAAAAATAACCTTTGTAACCACTTTAATTGCAGTGAGTTTCACAGATACATATACACCTCAAGAGAAAGGATCTTCAAACTCTTCCATTGCATCCTTTTTTGCACCCAGAATATAGAAATGTAATTTTGCTGTGGTACTATTCTAAACACAGGAAAAATGCGCCACTTTACAGGCATACTATAGACAACTCCCTGGCACAATATTTAAATGAATATTTCATTTTTATTGTTTCACTTTAAACATTAAAAAAATCACTGCTCCCCAAAAAAACGGTTGTTTAAAAAAAAAAAAAATTGCATTGATACATGTCCCCTGTAATGAGCACTTTTGATTATTCATGTTCGTGTCCCATAGACTTTAATGGTGTTCGTGTGTTCTTGCCAAATTTTTTGCATGTTCGGCTGCGAACCGAACAGGAGGGTGTTCGGCTCATCCCTAATAAATTGGCCTTCACAACAAGGAGCACATGGAAGGGCAACACATGAAAGACAAAAACAGAACATTCCATAGCTCAACTCACCAACCAGTCTGCAACTGACCAAATGAATCTGTCCAACAGTCTGCGTTAAAAACAGGGGTTTAGTTAGTTTAGGTGGGGACAGGAGCCATTTGTTTGATACTGTAGAATTAACACCTTTGCCTAAGTTTGCCCTAAAGCATATTTCTACTTTTGCAGTCAAATTTAGAAAAACACAACTATATGTATGTTATGTGTTCCCTCTGTTTAGAAAAAAAAAAATTAATATTCCGTACCTTGTAGATGTTTCTCAAGCGTAGGTGTATTGGTTGACTGCAAGGTTTTCTGAACAATGTTAGAGCAATCCTGTCCCAAATTGGTCCTTATTGACATACAATGCAAGAAGCCCAGCCTCTACAACTGTAACCCTTTTGTTAGGATAGACAGTGTCCAAATGGTCCTTCTCCTTGCGGAAGTCATGTGACTGGTGACGAAACATGTTGGCGGCGGAGTCTGTGACTTTATCACAATGGACAGGAAGTGATGTTCCACAAGCATGGTATAGTGAGATGTTGATATCTTGATGGTTCTTAAGGGTCAATGCACCCAAACTATTAAAGGTGTATATCTTTTTGCACAGATTTTGGTGCATTATAAAATGTGAGTGTACTTTGCTGTTTGTAATAACATTTTTGTTTTTTTTTTAATATGGTAAAGCACTATGATGGGCTTTTTATAATCCTCTTTGAGCATATAGTACACCTGAACGCTGAAGACTGTCGATCTAATAGCAAGTATTACTTGTAAGGTCAAGTATTAATGAATCTGGAGATTTCTAAAGCCATGAAATCTCTCCCACAGGCTCACACTGCCCTCTGCGAACCGCTGTGGGTGTCAATACATTGTTAATGACACCCCCAGATTGGTTCACAGATCACAGTGCGAACTGTGAACTTGCACAGGAATCGGATTGAATAGGTGAGAACACCCATGTGATCCGATTCCAGTGCGGGGGAAAAAAAAGTCCCTGCACATTTTTTGTGCGAATCCGATGCAAGTTCAGGAATACAACTGTATGGCTGAACTTGCATTGCATAGACATTGCATGCGATCGACCCCGCAGTACAGGTACGAATCACATGCGATGTCTGTGTTGGCACAAATGTGAACCTAGGCTAAAGAAGAATTTCATGAAAACTATTGGGGACTACTTAGCAACCAGAAACTGTTGAGACAATAAACTCTTTGGTCAGGAGTATAACACAGCTTACATAGTGTAGTAGTCAGGATGTACAACATAGGTTAAATAGTGCAGTGGTCAGGACTATGTAACATATATTATAGCACAGGGCTCAAAAATTGTACTCGCCTGCTCGCATTTGGCGAGTTAAATTATCAGCAGTGCGAGTAGGGCTGTGCCGCCGCTGTCAGTTAACTATGCAGCTGCCTGCATCTTTGCCCCGCACAGGCTCGCAGCGCGAGCTTTGCAAATACAAATTGTACCAGGCAGCGCCGCCCCTCTCCACCCCCGATACATCCCCACTGCACAGGCTATTGCAGGAGCCAGCTCCGCCCCTCCCCATCGTCCACACATTACCGCCCCTCCACACACATCTCTGTCCTGGCAAGCAGCAAAGCAGAGCTTTGCAAAGAAGTGTGCCAGCTAGCGCCGCCCCTCTCGAACGTCCACACATCGCGCCACCCCTCTCCACATGTCTGTCCCGCACAGGCTTTTGAAAATAAATTCATTATTCTGGCGCCGCTGAGGACCGCCCCTCTCCACCTCCCAAACATCCGAGGAATGCACTGATGCCTGACCCCCGGCTGCTGGACAATGCCTGGTATGTTAAAAATGTGACACTGTGAATGCTGGATTGGGGGGGGGAGTTAACTGGAGGCATAGGTCTGAATCATCCCCTCCCCCCAATCCATTATACCTATGCCTCCAATTCTGCCCCCTCCCCCGTTCTATCATACCTATGCCTCCAATTCTGCCCCCCTCCCCCGTTCTATCATACCTATGCCTCCAATTCTGCCCCCCTCCCCGTTCTATCATACCTATGCCTCCAATTCTGCCCCCCCCCCCCCCCGTTCTATCATACCTATGCCTACAATTCTGCCCCCCCCTCCCCCCATTCTATCATACCTATGCCTCCAATTCTGCCCCCCTCCCCCCATTCTATCATACCTATGCCTCCAATTCTGCCCCCCCTCCCCCCATTCTATCATACCTATGCCTCCAATTCTGCCCCCCTCCCCCCAACCTGTCATACAATATGATAGAATGGGGGGGAGGCGGGAATTGGAGTCATAGGTATGATAGAATGGGGGGAGGGGGGGCTGAAGTGAAGTCATAGGTATGATAGAATGGGGGGAGGGGGGCTGAAGTGAAGTCATAGGTATGATAGAATGGGGGGGAGGCGGGAATTGGAGTCATAGGTATGATAGGATGGGGGGAGGGGGGGCTGAATTGGAGTCATAGGTATGATAGAATGGGGGGAGGGGGGGCTGAATTGGAGTCATAGGTATGATAGAATGGGAGGGGGGGTGGGAATTTGAAGTACATATGTATGATGGAATGGGGGAGGGCAGGATTCGGAGTCATAGGTATGATAGAATGGGGAGTTTGCTGGGGGGGCATTGGAGGCAGAGACATACTAAGAAGAGAGATTGTAGGTATAGAGGTGTGCTAGGGTAGAAGGGATTGGAGACATAGGTGTGATTGAGAGGGGAGGCATTGGAGGAGGCGTTGAAGGTAGAGGTGTACTGTGATGGAGGTAGAGGTGTACTGCGGGAGGCGTTGGAGGTAGAGGTGTACTGCGGGAGGCGTTGGAGGTAGAGGTGTACTGCGGGAGGCGTTGGAGGTAGAGGTGTACTGTGATGGAGGTAGAGGTGTACTGCGGGAGGCGTTGGAGGTAGAGGTGTACTGTGATGGAGGTAGGAGTGTACTGCGGGAGGCGTTGGAGGTAGAGGTGTACTGCGGGAGGCGTTGGAGGTAGAGGTGTACTGCGGGAGGCGTTGGAGGTAGAGGTGTACTGTGGGAGGCGTTGGAGGTAGGAGGTGTTGAGCATGTGTTATTTCATTAGATCATATACAAGGGCGTGTTTAGGGACAGGGCAGGGTAGGGTTTGGGTGGGGCAACAGGTGGCGAGTAACTCTTAAGGCCTGGCTAGTAGCTCAGGACCTGAAATTTTGAGGCCTGTTATAGCATATAGAGTGTAAAGGTCAGGACTTTGTAACAAAGCAGTAGTCAGGACTATGCAATGTACAAAGAACAGCTTTTAGAAGTATGTCCCTGTCTCAGTGGTCAATACGAGAAAAATTACAAAGTGTTGGTGGTCAGTAGGCAGAAAAAAAATGTCATGCCATCAGCGGTCAATAGTAAGTAAACATGCCTCTGCAACAGTGATCAGTGGGACTAATAAACAGTGATGTAAGTAACTGAGTTAAAATAAACTTAGTTACGTAACTCAGTTACTTTAGAGGGTAACGAGTAATCTAACTAATTACTTTTCCCCTTATGGTAACTCAGTTACCATTACTTTGGCTTAGTTACCCCAATTACATCTACTGCCACTAGATGGCAGTAGTGTAATTCCGGTGTCCTGCCGAAAAAGTTCCCCCGCCTGATAAGGACCCCCTGTACTGCGCAAGCGCAGGGCTTGCACAGTACGAAGGACTACGGAGCTTACGAAAATTGCCGAACCTAAACAGCTCTGAGTGAACTCTACACCGCGCAGGCGCAGTTAACATGTAATTGTACAAGGCGATGCCGCACGCTCCTGATGCTCGTGCTACTCTGCAAGGGGTGTCTATCGTGTAAGTAAGGGGCGGGTCTAGTATTACTGTAACCAAGGGGCGCATTTATTAATATTGTTATATATCGAGCTCTGCCCATTAATTTAACATTCGCCCTCTTCTGTAGCCATCCGCCCCTTACACGATATAATAATAATAGGCCGCCCCTTGCTTACACACTATAACAGATCTGCCCCTTGGTTAGAGTAATAATAGAGCAGCCCCTTGGTTACACCATATATAACAATAATAATAAATGCGCCCCTTGCTTACAGTAATACTAGACCCGCCCCTTAGTTACACGTATAGAATATTTAAAAAAAAAAGTTAGTTACTTTGCTGTGTAACTAATTACTTTTCCAATGTAGTAACTGAGTTACTAACGCAATTACTTTTTGGGAGAAGTAATTTGTAACTTAACTAATTACTTTTTTAAAGTAGGATGACCAACACTGCTAATAAATGCCCCATTGCCAGAGGGAGGAAAAAAGTGCCCCAATGTCAGTGGAAGGAGAACTGCCACAGCATCAATGTGAGTGGGATGAAGAATAATCTCCAGATTTAGTGTCTGAAGAGCCCAGAGAGGGGCTTCCCTCCTTCCCTGTGCTAACTTTTCAGATCAACTGTGAGAACAGGCACCTGCTGGGAAGTTGGACATTGGAAAACCCAGCGGATAGGAAAAAGGGCAGTTTGCCCCTGAATGGGCAAGGTGACATGTTCTCTTTAGATCCAGGCATTAGGTCACATAGCTTATAAAAGATGACATTGTTTTTCTACTGGAGTACATCCGTTTGACCTACATGATTAGTCTGTATTATAATCTTATTTCTCTGCATGCAGTCAAATCTCTTATTTATGTTGTCCTCAGAAGATTTATATTCAAGTCCCAGTGCCTCTTGTAATGGTTAAACAGAATCCATAAAATACAGAGATTCTGACATGTGCACTAGAGCTAAAACAATGTAACACAATACAAGGTCAAAACCTACCACATCAGAACATAATGTTAATATGAAGGGTTCATATACATGGGCTTTCACTTGCATCTGAGCTGCTTCTCTTTCCCAGAGATGTCAGTGAAAAGATAAATGCAACTTGTAACTTGATGCAACTTCTTAAAGCAGAACTTCACCCAAAAGTGGAAACTCCCCTCTTTCTCACTCCCTCCTTACCATTCGGGACATACCGGTAACTTTTTTATTTTTTTGGGAGGAAGCAGGTACCTGATTTTGACAGGTACCCGCTTCCCCACTTCTGGTTGGATTGCCTAATGCCTAGACATCCGCTTTAAGAAACTGACAGATGAATCCCTGAATCAATGAATCAAAGTATCTAAAAGGTATATCAATGAATCAAAGCAAATTAAAGGTTAATCAAAGTAACATAAATGAACATCAAAGCAGCTCAGAAGCATCTGAAAGCTCACTGCATTTCAATCACTTGTAGTCTGAAGGCCAACAGCACAACACCTTAGTAATGCCCCGTACACACGGTCGGATATTCCGATGGAAAATGTCCGATTGGATTATGTTGTCGGAAAATACAATCGTGTGTGCGCTCTAGCGGGCTTTTTCCGTTGGAATTTCCGACGAAAAAAATTTGAAAGCAGGATCTAAAATTTTCCGACAGCACAATCCGATTGGACTTTTTCCAATCGTGTGTAGAGAATTCTGACGCACAAAGTGCCATGCATGCTTAGAAGAAATTTGGAAATGAAAGCTATTGGCTACTGGCCTCTACGTAGTCCCGTCGTACGTTTTGCACGTCACCTCGTTTGGAGCGATCAGATTTTCCGACAACTTTGTCCAACCGTGTGTGTGCAACACAAGTTTCGGACAAAATCCTTCCGAAAAAATCAGACGGATTTTGTGGTCAGAATGTCCGACCGTGTGTACAAGGCATAACACAATCTATATTGAGACCCATCAAATCCATTTAAATGCCCTGCCCTGTCTATAAAGTCAGTGGTATATTATAGTTGTTTTAGGTGTTTAGAGAGGAGACATTGCAGCTTTATTTCAATATAGTTTAGCTATAACAAACCTTTGTAGTTCTTCAATGCTTCTTAAAAAAGCCTATCCTGTAGTTTTCCAGATCTTTCCTGCAAATACCATAATTAGGGCATGACGATACGTTAGTAGTATATTCTATTTTGAGTTAGTAATGATGTCTATGAATGCAAATGTAGTCTGTTCAAGTGCCTTAGGCAAACTCTATGCAGCTAGCCAGTGCTTTCTACTGTAATTGCCATGCTGAGCGAACCATTAATTATCCCCACTGTGGCTGCCTGGCTTTCTTTAATCATATCAAAGTTAATAACATCAAAATAAAGGGGAACAAGAGATTATACTTTTTAAAACATTTCCAAGCACAAATCATTAAAGCGGTAGTAAACCCGCTGACATATTTTTTATTTTTTATACACCTGTAAGGGAAAAGGCATAATGAGCTAGTATGCACCGCATACTAGCTCATTATGAAATACTTACCTTAGAACGAGGCGTCGGTAACTTACCTGGTCCACGCCGAGGTCGCTGACATGTTGCCTCGGCGTGTCTTCCGGGTATCGCGACTCCAGCGCTGTGAGTGGCTGGAGCCGCGATGTCGTCACTCCCGCGCATGCGCACGGGAGACTTCATCCCGGCAGGGTTCGGATTCTGCCGGCCTTTCGGCCGAGAATCCCCCGTGCGCATGCGCCGCTGCAGTCAGCGGCGCATTGCACGGGAAATATCTCCTAAACCGTACAGGTTTAGGAGATATTTTTTTTACCTACAGGTAAGCCTCATTATAGGCTTACCTGTAGGTAAAAGTCAAAAAATCGACTTTACTTCCACTTTAAATGAATGAGTATGGAAATAGTGGGTAATTTTAGGGGCAAATTGGGTGGTCACCAGGGGCACTGTAATCCCAAAGGAGCCAATAGCTGCCTCATTTGCAGTAGTTAGGAAGGCTTGTTACATTTACAAACATTGTTAACTTTCACTGTGGCATAAATCATCTTTCAAATGATAAACAGCAGGGAACAATAGAATAAATGTATTGTGTGACACTCAACTGTAAGAAAAACAGGTAAATTAGAAACAAAGGCAAACATTTTCTTTTCATTTTGGTAATAGAGTAATAGATGGTTATAAACCCTGTCAGTTTTTTTTTTTTTTTTTTTTTGCATTCCCATTGGGAAGATTTCTCTTCACTTTTGGTCTCATAGTTCAAACAGGAAATGAGAGGAAGTAAATCCCTGGTTGTCCCCAGGGTCACCAGAACTAGTGTCCCCATTAGAAGAATTCCCTTCTATTACTGTTCTAGGGTCAAACCAAATAAAGGGACAAACCAATAAAAGTAACAAACATGTTATACTTACCTGCTCTGTTGCAGTGGATTTGCACAGAGCAGCCTGGATCCTCCTCTTCCCGGGTCCCTCTTTGACTCTCCTGGACCCTCCCTCCTGTTGAGTGCTCCGATAGAAAGCAGCTTCCTATGGGGGCACCCAAGCCGAGTCACAGCTCTGTGTGTCCATTCAGACATGGAGCTGCAGTCCGACCCCGCCCCCTCGCTCTCCTGATTGGCTGAGACACAGCAGCAGTGCCATTGTCTCCTGCTGCTGTCACTCACCCCTGTTAACTCCCTGATTTTTTTTTAGCATATACTGCCAGTGTAGCCCAAGACATGTCTGTTCCCTGCACTTTGTTCAGTGCATTTGTGCTCTGATCTACATTTATAATATCACTAGAATGCACTTAAAAGAATACCTGTACTTTAGGTTCTGTTATCTTTTAAAAATTGAGCCACTCCATCCAGCAACTTATACTTATCTGTCCAAGTTCTGCAGTGACCTCTGAGAAATTTGTCAGACTTCTTTTTTTTTTTTTTTTTTTTTCCACATTCAGATAGATCAGTCGGGGGTAGTGTCAGCATGGCCCACATCTCCGTCCCCTGTGTCTTAACATCATTGTGGATTGGTGGCTAATATTCATTTTATTTTTCAGCCATTGGGATACAAAAATATGTTGGGGGGGGGGGGGGGAGAGTCTCGGATGGCCGAGAAATTTGTGGACATCGCAGGACAGAGATGGGGCTAAGGTATATGTTGGGGGGGGGGGGGGGGGGCTGGGGATGCTACTGCACACAGGTTTTTTTTTTTTATCTTAATGCATAGAATGCATCCAGATAAAAAAACCTTCTGCCTTTACAACTTTTTTTTAGCATATACTGCCAGTGTAGCCCAAGACATGTCTGTTCCCTGCACTTTGTTCAGTGCATTTGTGCTCTGATCTACATTTATAATATCACTAGAATGCACTTAAAAGGATACCTGTACTTTAGGTTCTGTTATCTTTTAAAAATTGAGCCACTCCATCCAGCAACTTATACTTATCTGTCCAAGTTCTGCAGTGACCTCTGAGAGCCCCACAGCCTCACCATAGAAAGTCTCCTGGTCAGACTTCTAATGCGGCGTACACACAGTCGGAATTTCCGATGGAAACAGTCCGATGGGAGATTTTCAACTGATTTTCCGACCGTGTGTATGCCCATCGGTCTTTTTCTGTCGGAATTTCCGACGGACTTTGGATTGAGAACCTGTTCTCAATTTTTCCGATGGAAAACCTTTCTATCGGATTTTCCGATCGTGTGTATGCAATTCCGACACATAAAATTCCGACGCATGCTCGGAAACAATTCAACGCATTAAACTTCCCTTCTATAGTGCTGTCAAACGTGTTTTATGCCGCTGTGTTACAGACCATCGGAATTTGGTGTGACCGTGTGTAGGCAAGACAGTTTGAGCGAAATTTCGTCGGAATTCCGACGCGAAAACCATCAGAGCTTTTTCCGACGAGAATTCCGACCGCGTGTACGCGGCATTACACATGCACAGGAGAATTACAATAAAGGCTACATGTGCAGTTAACTCTGGTTTAAAAAAGAAATAAATCTATTCAAGTGCATTGGCGGCTGATGCTCATAATTTTTTGGGAGGGGGGGTGCAAACAAACTGAAAAATTCTGAAAAAACCCCATCAATTGCGGCCACTGTGCCCATCAATTGCGGCCACTGTGCCCATCAAATGCAGCCCCTATGCCCCATAAAATGCAGCCACTGTGCCCCATAAAATGCAGCTACTGTGCCCATCAATTGCCACGACTGTGCCAACACAGCCACTGTGCCACTCAAATGCAGCCACTGTGCCCCATAAAATGCAGCCCACTGTGCCCATCAATTGCTGCCACTGTGCCATCAAATGCAGCCACTGTGCCCATCAATTACTCCCACTGTGCCCATAAATTGCTCCCAATGTGCCATATCAAATGCTGCCAGTGTGCCCCCCGCCGGCCCATCGTCTGCACTTACCTGTCTCAATATCATTCGCTTTTCTAGCACAGCTGAGTGACCTGCAAACGCCCAGTATGGCGCTTGCAGGTCACGTTTTTTTGACGCCTATTAGAGCCTATGGCTCTGATCAGGTGCTTCAAAACAACCCCCCCCGTCACTGTAATTCAGGCACCCTACGCCGGAAAAGGGTCAGGGCGCCTGAATAGGGGTGTCAGCGGCGATGCAATGCATGAATCTATCTATTGGTGCTAGAGGGGGTGGCAGGAGAGAGGGGGGCGGCACCCGTGTTCCCCTTATGGACGCACCGCCACTATTCAAGGGTGTTTTCTTAAAGTGCCACTAAACCCACATCATAAAAAAACTATCAATGACTGCTGTATTACATGCTGTTCATACTCAGTCACTACTCTGTATTCTGCATGCAGCGCTGCCTCCTGACGAGCAGGCGCTATTGTTTTTGAAAATTAAGTTGCCTGAAGCCACAGTTGGGCTTCAGGATAATTCTTCTGAAATTTCTGGTTTCAGTACCAGTCCAGCTGGGTTGCACTGGGTTCCCCTTGACCGTAGGTGTCGCTGTCACCGCGGGCGAGAGTAGAAAGCAGTTTAGCTGGATGCATTAAATGCCACTTGTCTCTCGGAGCCAGCCCAGTGGGAGTGTTCTCCTGCTGTGCATTCTGGGGGTGGTATTTAAGGTACCGATTCCATGATGGCAGGGGATTATTTTCTGTCTTTTTGGTTCTGGTGGTCCTCCTGACCCAGCCTCATGGCCCTCCTCGCCTGGGGTGTGAACCATGCATCCGGTGCGAGCCTACTGATCCAAGGAAGGTCTGATGCCGTCTCAACGGAATGGAGAGGCCCAGCAACTGAAGTACCCCAGGGGAGGACCCTTTCAGGAGAAGGCCGCCATGCACAAGGCTGGTTTCTCTGAAGGAGCCTGGAGGCTTAGTTGAAGGACACGACCTGGAACATCCTTCATATGGTATCGCCGGATCGGCTGAAAGAACCTGGTACCGTATGAAAGTTACTTACAGTTCATCTAATACTTCAGTGACGTTAAAGTGTAACTACAAGTCTGTGACAAAGACTTTACCGAGTATCCTACCGGCTGCTAGGCCTAGTGAGAGAGACCTATCCGGGGGTGCTGAATCCAGTTGTGAAACAGTTTAATCTCTGGATTCATCTAATGTCTTCACCCTGCAATCTAAGTACCTGAACTCACCCCTAAACCCTCTACCCTTAATTGAGAGACTGTGTTCTATTTTCTGAATAAAAACCCTGAAAGAGGATTCAGTGTCAGTCTCAACCTTTTCTCTGGGTTACTTTCCACGGGATCCTCAAGACGGAGCTACAACAGGTGAGGTAAGCCCAAATAAAACCAGCAGCTCCTTCGGGGGTCAGTGCTACATGCAAAAAACCTGGTTCATCTCTCAATCTCCCCCTTCTGTTCATGTCCCTAATTCAGCTAGGGATTTTGCAGAGCAGTGTTGGCAACTTGGCACATGCTTCGTTTTCAGTGAATTTCTATGCTGAGCATTTCCTCCCTATCACATATGAGCAGCCCTTGTGACTATAGAGTAACACATGTGGGTGTAAAAACAGTGGTAAATGAGAGCCCACTCCTTCCCTCCTCCTCCATGCCCAATAACCAGCTCAACACAATGAGGATGTAACATTACATGTAGATTGATGGTGGCTTCAACTCCCTGTTAGTCTAAGACACAGGCTGTAGGGCCCTCACACCATGTTATTGCCAAAAAATAATAAAGAATTGATTTCCAGTACCGTATTTATCGGTGTATAACACGCACAGGCGTATAACACACACCCTAACTTTAAGAGGAAAGTTTCAGGGAAAAAACATTCCACAGACATCCTGCACAGTACACGGACCCTTTGCATAGTACACAGACCCCCTGCATATTACACATACTTCCTGCAAATTACACAGACCTCTTTCCCTTTACAGTACGCATCCCCCTCTTCCTGCACATCACACAGCCCTCTTTCATTAAAAAGCCCCCCTGCACTAGACATGGGCGACATCAAAAAATGTGTTTAGTTTTGTTCCGTTTCGTTAAAAAAAAAAATGTATTTCATAATTCGTGTACGAAATTCGATTCAAATTCGTACGAAATACGAATTTTTGTTAGATTCGTAAAAATCCTAGGTTTTTAAACGTTTCTGTTCATTTGGAAAGGAAATTCGTAAACAAAATTTCGTATTTCGTACTTGGGGACCTGGGTCCTTTTAATAATGCTTAAAGTGAAACAATAAAAGTGTAATATTCCTTTAAATTTCGTACCTGGGGGGTGTGTATAGTATGCCTGTAAACGGGCGCATGTTTCCCGTGCTTAGAACTGTCCCTGCACAAAGTGTAATTTCTCCAGGAAAAAGAGGCATTTAAAAGCACTCACGGCTATAATGAATTGTCGGCTCCCGTAAACAGTCATTGAAAGTCATTGATGAAAAAAAAAAAAAAAGCGTGAGGTTCCCCCTAAGTTCAATTACCAGGCCCTTCAGGTCTGGTATGGATATTAAGGGGAACCCCGTGTCAAATAAAAAAAAGAATGATGTGGGGTTCCCCCCAAATATCCATACCACGCCCTTCAGGTCTGGTATGGATTTTAAGGGGAACTTCACACCAAATTAAAAAAAAATGGCATTGAGTCCCCCCAAAAATCCATACCAGACCCTTTATCCGAGCACGCAACCTGGCAGGTCGCAGGAAAAGAGGGGGTAGCCCCCCAAAGCACCATGTCCCCATGTTGATGAGGACAAGGGCCTCATCCCCACAACCCTGGCCGGTGGTTGTGGGGGTCTGCAGGCAGGGGGCTTATCGGAATCTGAAAGCCCCCTTTAACAAGGGGACCCCAAGATCCTGCCCCCCCCTGTGTGAAATGGTAAGGGGGTACCTACCATTTCACCAATAAAAGTGACAAAAGTGTTAAAAATGACAAGAGCCAGTTTTTGACAATTCCTTTATTTAAGTCTTCTTCTTTCCATCTTCTTTCTTCTTCTTTCCTTCATCCTTCGGTTTCTTCCTCCACCTTTTTCTTCCTCCATCTTCTTCCTCCGATCCTCTGCGTCTTGCTCTGGTGTTTTCGTCCGGCATCTTCCTCCACGGCATCTCTTCTTCCTCGCTTCGTTCTCGGGCCACTCCGCGCAATGGGAGGCAACCACTGTGTGGCGCTTCCCTTCTTCTGACAGTTCTTATATAACGGAGGGTGGGGCCACCTGGTGACCCCGCCCCCCCTGACGCACGGCGACTTGACGGGGACTTCCCTATGGCTTTCCCGCAGAAGAAGAGAAGCGTCACACAGCGGGAGCCTCCCATTGACGCGGAGCGGGCCGAGAATGAAGCAGGGAAGAAGAGACGCGGTGGAGGAAGAAACCAAAGGATGAAGGAAAGAAGAAGGAAGAAGATGTAAAGAAGAAGGCTTAAATAAAGGAATTGTCAAAAACTGTCTCTTGTCATTTTTAACACTTTTGTCACTTTTTTTGGTGAAATGGTAGGGGTACTTTTGTACCCCCTTACCATTTCACACAGGTGAGGCGGGATCCGGGTGGTCCCCTTGTTAAAGGGGGCTTCCAGATTCCGATAAGCCCCCTGCCCGCAGACCCCCACAACCCCCGGCCGGGGTTGAGGGGATGACGCCCTTGTCCTCATCAACATGGGGACATGGTGCTTTGTATAAAAAAAAAGTTTGTATTTCGGATTTGTACGAATGTACGAATTTCCAGAAATTCCTACGAATTTTTGATTCGAAACGAATCGCACATGCCTACCCTGCACTCCAAGGAGACCCCAGTCTCCTGGGACAGCACCACCAGCATATTCTAAAGTTGAGAAAATATCACTGCCAGCCCCTTGTCATACTCCACTCCTCCTGTGTCACTCTCATTGTAAATCAAAACTTCTAGATACCTCAATTAACGCTGCTCTTTTGTGGACCCGGTCATGTGAATGCTCTTCTCTGATGTTTCATTGATGGTCACGTGACAGCTCTCCTCCTCCAATCAAAAGCTACACTCGAGGGGGAGGCAGACCGTGAGGAGGAGAGTGGCCAGACAGAGCGGTGTTAATTGAAGTATTTAGAGGCTTTGATTTACATTGAGAGTGACACAGGAGGAGCGGTGTATGAGAAAGGGCTGGCAGTAATGTTTTCTTAACTTTAAAGTATGCTGGCAGTGCTGTCCTAGGGCCAGGAGAGGTGGGGCAGCCGGCCTGACACTGCCCCAATGTGTGACACCCGGGGTGGACCACCCGATCCCCGCACTCCATTGCTAAAAAAGAAAATATCAGTTTATTACACGCAGGCACTGTTTACCCTCTATTTTCAGGGGGAAAAAGTGCATGTTATACGCCGATAAATACGGTATATATTTGTCAGTTTATTGGTATTAATTATTTATTTTTACTCATTTAGTATCCCAAAGGCTGCTTTTTTATTTTGAACACGTGACCATCAGCAGAGGACTAGAAGCTCCTCCTGCATATGTTTCCCTTCAGACAGTCTGGAAAAGAGCTGGGCCATGTGACAGCAGTATATCAATTTGGAAAAAGGTACTTAGATGTTTTTTTTTTATTATTAAAATAATTACAGTGACATTATTATTAGGATTTATATAGCACCAAGAGTTTTTGCAGCACTTTACAACATTAGGTACAGTTACAATACAATTCAATACAGGAGCAAACAGAGGGCCCTGCTCATCAGAGCTTATAATCTAGAAATCATTCATATACAGAAGTAGAAGGGATAATGTAAATTAAAAAGTGTGTGTTTAGTATCACTAACTTGAAAAAGGGCACCTCAGCCTTCTTCAAATCTCCAAGTCCCTTTGTTTTTGCTGCTGTGATCAGACTTCCTGAGGGTGGCTATGTTAGTTCTCCATTGTTTCACTGTATGTAAGAAGAAATGGGATGGACTAGGAACTAGAGATTAGGGACTATGGGATGTGTAGTGTACATAGATCTGTGCACACGACCGCAACTAACATGCATGGCTTGTTCCAAATAAAGAAGGGAGGGAAAAAATGTGAGGTTTGAGAGCTCAGCAGGACATTACAAGGATGCAGAAAAACACTTATAAATGATAATACAGGGTCATTAAAGTGTTACTTAACCCAGGGCCCTGCATTCACTATATCTGGTCTCCCACAGCACACAGAACATGTAAATGCAATTATTTTAGTAAATATTAACTGTTAAATACCTTTTCTCATCAGCAGTTAGAGCAGTCTTGTGACTGCTATCATTGTCCAGCCAAGCGCTGGTTAAAGCTTGTAGGAGGAGTTTCCTGACTGCCTTATTAGACTGCAAGACCCCTGACCCTCTGTCTGGACAGTGCTGATTACATGCACCCTCCCAAGAAAATAAAAAACTCTCTAGCAATACACACCAAACTGAGCATGTGCAGCCTGACTCTATAGACTCTGTGTTATCAGGAAATCATCAGGGCACAGTGGAAGGAGTGGATGATCAGAGAAGACAGGATAAAACAGCTTTTTTACACAATGCAGAGGATTAAACCCTTAGGATCTACAGTCAGTGTAACAAACATGCTTTACTGCATATTGAGACTGATTTTACTGTTGTGGGCAGCGGTGGCTGGTGCTCAATTTTTTTGGGGGGGCTGCAAACCTAGCCCCCTCACTTGCCCCGACCAACCCCACCCCCATCACTCGATCGATCGCCACTTCGCTCGCCCATCGCCCCGTTGGGCTGCCCACCAGCCCCGCACTTACCCCATAAGGGTTGCGGCTTCGGTGGGTTCCCCCTGCAGCTTCTCTTCCTGAGTCCCGGCGGTCACTTCTCCTCCCGGCCAATCGCATCTTAGGACTCCCGACTAATTGGGTCTTAGGACACGCTTCCTGATTGGCCGGGTGGAGAAGCAGGAAGAAATTAGCGAATTAGCTAATATATGCTTTGCACCCTGAGCCCACCCCTTTTGAAGTAAATTAGAGCCTCAGGCTCTTATGTGCTTTAAAAAAAACACGTCGAAATCCATGCATCCGGCGCCCTGAATGGAGATTAGGGGCCGGGTGCATGGACTAGGGGGGCGGCGCCCCTGCACCTCTGATGAGCAGCCGCCACTGGTTGTGGGTTTAGTAACACTTTAAGTAGTGGAATAATTATTTTTGGAAAAAAAAGATATAATTTAGTGTCACTTAAAATAACATCTCTCACCTATCACAGTTCAAAGTAAATATTTCGGCTGCCAATGCTGACCTTTTAAAAATGACAGTTACCCAAATGTCATACTGCTTTTC
Organism: Lithobates sylvaticus; assembly: GCA_028564925.1. Classification (NCBI taxonomy): domain Eukaryota; kingdom Metazoa; phylum Chordata; class Amphibia; order Anura; family Ranidae; genus Lithobates; species Lithobates sylvaticus. Next base: position 605,346,248 of record CM053026.1, read on the forward strand.
TGGCTTCAACATTGTGATTGAAAATTCTGACATTTAGCATGTATATTCCGTGTCTGTGATTCAGAGCAGGTAACTAGTATTTTCAAAAAGAAGCCAACAATGGCAGCCTTCATACTTCAGTTGGGGCAGAGATACTTTAAATAGGGGAAGATTCTCCCCGCTGCTAGATATGAAGAAACATGTCCAAATGATATTACCTACACCTTCCAATGCGAACTGAGCATGTACCTTTTGAGCTATGCTTACATGTTTGACCATTTTTAAGGTATATTTTTAAATATAAAAATAAAATAATATTTGAGCTAAATCAATAACTGACAAACAGTGTGTATTCAGCATCTTTCCAGCAGAGGGCAGTCAGACACATGCATCCAATAGTTGAAGCGTTAAGAAAATGTTGTTTAGAAATAAAATAGCTGTAAACAGAAGAAGAGCGTTAGTTTAAATACTGTGTCCTGCGGATTACTTGATTCAATCTTGTTTTGCACTTTGTAAACTGCAGTTTCATGCAGTCGTAGAGTTTATTAGATGCACTTTTACTGCTTGAGCTAAATTTACAAACTTTTAATCCTCTACTATGCTCTGCCACACCATTAGGTTAATGAAAAGCAAGCAGACTGGCCCCGCAGACTGCACATTTAGCATTACAGACCCAAGCTTGCCCTTTGTCCCTGAGCCACACACATAAAGGAAACTTTCTGATAGCCCTCAGTGTTTAATAATCCTGGAAGAAGAGACAAAACACCAAGCAGACGCACCACTGACTTTTTAATGAAACGAAGGAAAACGTACAATGGTGGGAATCAACTGACAGCGATGAAATGTAACTCTGCAAATGGAAACTCAGCTTGAAAACATCATTCGACAAAGTGCTTGAAGACAACTATAAAAAGTGTGTTCTTTACTGCTTATCAGACAGCAAAGTAGCCAAGACCAAGCTCTGGGAATGGCCGCCATTATGAAGCATATGCACATTGTGCACTTATGAAGCATGAAAGTGCCGAAGCCGAAATCCATTGTACTGTGTAATTGAGGAACATATACTTGTATTAGAGAAGCAATCAAGGTTTGATCAGTGGAAGGCTGTAATTACAGGTACCTTATTGATTCAGTGATTTAACTAAAAACCACAGGGTTCTTTTATAAAAAAAAAATCTCAACATAGATGTAACAAAAAAAGATGAGCAGAGTGATTTTGGCAAGATAGATTATTTTTTTCGTAAAATTACTGATTTTGCTGTCAAATTTCACCAAAGCAGAAACTCGCTGAACTGCTTAGGAGAAATGTACGTGAAAATGTATATTTTTTTTTTTATATTTAAGATGAAAAAAAAAAAAAAATGGTGTGTATTGATTCTTTATTTAGGGCCTGTGTTGAGGGACTTTTGTTCCGGTTCAGGTGAGTTTTGCATTGCCCTTCAAGCTTAAAGTAGGTGAAATGTGGTCAGAAGAGGTCAACCACAGTTTAAATGCACCTGCCAATTAATTCTGAATTATCTCAAAAGTGTCTGAAAAAACTGCTGCCATCGAATCAAGCCCAAAGCCTGTCAATACAGACGCTTTAAGATTTTTTTTTGAGGTGAGTTGCATTTAGGGTAGGATACTTTATTTAACTTAGTATTCTTTTTTCTTGGGTATGTGATTCCTGTGTACTTACTATAACTTTTTGATAAAAAATAAAATAAAAAACAGGATAATTAAAGTGATTGTAAAGTCGTGTTTTTTTTTTTCTATAAAAATAACAAACATGTTATACTTACCTGCTCTGTTGCAGTGAATTTGCACAGAGCAGCCCAGATACTCCTCCCCTAGGGTCCCTTGTCATTGCTCCTGGCCCCTTCCTTCTGTTGAATGCAAGCAACTTGCTATGGGGGGCACCTGAGCCAAGTCACAGCTCCCTGTGTCCATTCGGACATGGAGCCCCCACTCCCTCTCTCTCCTGATTGGCTGATTAAAGGAGGGGTGAGCCAATGGCGCTGTTGCTGTGTCTCAGCCAATCAGGAGGGAGAGCCCCGGATGGCTGAGGGATTCGTGGACATGGCTGGATAGAGATGGGCTCAGGTCAGTATTGGGGGCTGGGGGGGGGGGGGGGCTGCTGCACACAGAAGGTTTTTTATCTTAATGCATAGAATGCATTAAGATAAAAAAAAAAAACCTTCTGACTTTACAACCCCTTTAAAAGAAGCTTATTTAGCCCACAGATAAGCTTCTTACTATAAATCTTCTCCTTTCTGTCGACACTTTTTACATCTTTTAACAGTGGTAAAGATAGTTTATCCTTAAAACCATCTTTGTTTTGTCTTCTCTATTTTTCTGATATTTTTGAGATAATGAAAGCTCTCAATTTCCCTCATCCCTAGTAGGTAAGTACCTTCGACTCAAGCATCGGGAGTTCTTCAATTTGGCGAATACGAACATCGTGGGGCATTTGTAGCAAATTTGAGTGCCGCAGAATGCCCCATAAGGCACTGCGAGATCGCAGTGCATTGGCGGCCTATGATTTGCCAAAGCATGTACCTGACCAGCATGTTTTGGCCAATAACAGAGCGCTCTGCTGAGAGAGAAAGTCCACGCCCCACACCATATAAGGCTGCTTACATAGTGGCCATACATAGTGTAATGAATGAGAGCAGCAAAATAACATTTATAAAGGAAAAAATGTCATTTAAAACTGCTTACGGCTGTAATGTATTGTCGGATCCCGGCCTGGCTACCCTACTTTCTCTCCTCTGAAATACCCACTATCATTCTTGTTGGCTTCCACATTCCTGTCAATGTTAACAGCCCAGCCACAGCTCAACATAACCTCATCTTTTGACCTAACCCAATGAACACATACTTCCACTTACTCCAATGGTAATACCCTCGACCTTGTATTCTCCCATCTCTGCAGTCCTGGCAACCTCACCAACACCCCCTTTCCTCTCTCTGATCACAACCTCATCAGCTTCACTGTATCCATCCCTCCAAGCAGCAAACAATTACTTGTAGGAACCTTTGCCATTTTAACACTTCTCTATTCTGCTACTGACCACTTATATGACATGATCTCTCCCCTGTCCTGTCCTGACCTGGCCAACTCTGTCTACAACAGTTCACTCTCATCATCACTAGATGCACTTGCTCCTCTAACCATGCAGAATCAGGCCCTGACCGTTACAACCCTGGAAAACTGACAACACTAGAAATCTCAAGAGACATTGCCGTGCTCTTGAACGACTGTGGCGTAAAACCAAATGCCTGCAGGACTTCACCCTATATAAATCTGACCTTCTAAAATACCATTCCTGCCTCCATGCTGCCAAACAAGCCTACTTTGTCTCTCTTATTAATACCTTGTCATCCAGTCCCCATCGGCTCTTCTCAATCTTTAACTCTCTGCTCCGTCCCCCACCCCCTCTACCCACTAACTCACTCGCTGCCAAAGAGATTGGCAATCACTTCAAAGACAAGATTTATGCAATTTGTGAGGACACCTCCACTGTGTGTACATCTTCCCCACCCAACATACCTTGCCTAACAGCACATCCAACACTCTCCTCTTTTGAACTGGCTACTACTGAAAAGGTTACAACATTTTTTGTCAGATGCCCACCTAACCAATTGTCCCTTGGATCACTTCTTCTATCCTATGCTCTCTCACTCACATTTTCTCTCCCTCTCTAGTGGCACCTTCCCTCCCCTTTAAAACATACGCAAATCACTCCCATACTTAAAAAGCCCTCACTGGACCCCACCAACCTAAACAACTTAAGACCCATCTCATTGCTCCCATTAACCTCTAAACTTCTAGAACGCTTAGTCTAAAACCGTCTTAGCTCCTACCTCAGTGAGAATAACCTTCTTGACCCCTTACAGTTTGGCTTTCGCTCGCAGCACTCCACGGAACCTGCCTTACTAAAACTCACTAACGATTTACTAACTGCTAAAACCAACAGCCACTACTCCTTACTCCTACTACTTGACCTCTCTGCGGCCTTTGATACTGTTGACCACCCGCTCCTTCTCAGTAAACTCCATTCCCTTGGCCTCTAAGATTCTGCTCTAGCCTGGTTATCTGCCTACCTATCACAGCGCTCCTTCAGTGTTACCTACAACTCTGTCTCCTCCTCTCCATTGCCCCTTTCTGTGGGCATCCCCCAAGGCTCTGTTCTTGGATCCCTTCTCTTCTCTATCTACACCTCCTACCTTGGTCACTTGATAACCGCCAAAGGCTTCCAATACCACTTATACGTCAATGACACCCAAATCTATCTGTCTACTCCTCACTTCACTCCTTCAGTCTCCTCTCTCATTACTAACTTACTAACTGACATATCAGCATGGATGCCGCACCACTTCCTTAAACTAAATCTCTCTAAAACCAAGCTATTACTATTCCCCCCCCCCCCGTGCCCCCCTCCATGACTTTTCCATTAAAATCAACAATGCAACCATCAGTCCCTCCCCTCACGCCAGGGTACTAGGTGTAATCCTAGACTCTGACTTATCCTTTCAGCCTCAAATCCAATCATTGTCAAAAGTTTGTAGGATTCACCTCCATAACATCTCTAAAATTTGCCCCTTTTAAACAAATGAAACCACCAAGCTCCTCATTCACTTCCTTTTTATCTCACGCCTTGACTAATGCAACTCCCTTCTCATTGGCCTTCCTCTCCATAGGCTATCCCCACTTCAGTCTGTCATGAATGCTGCTGCCAGACTTATCTACCTTACCAACTGCTCAGTGTCCACCAACCCTCTTCTCCAATCCCTACACTGGCTAGCAATCGCTCAGAGAATTAAATTCAAAATACTAACCACAACATACAAAGCCATTCACAACTCTGCCCCGAGCTACATCACCAATCTTGTCTCCAAATATCACCCAAACCGTCCTCTCCGCTCTTCTTAAGACTTCATACTCTCAAGCTCCCCTGTCTCCTACCATGCTCGTCTCCAAGATTTCTCCAGAGCCTCTCCCATCCTCTGGAACTCGCTACCTCAACCTGTCCGGCTATCCTCTACTCTTGCTACCTTCAGGCAATCCCTAAAAACTCATCTCTTCAGGGAAGCCTATCACGTCTCCAACTAATCTTTTACCACTTTCATCATCTCATTCCCCACAGTTACAACCTTTTGTACCACCTGCCCCACCCTATTAGATTGTAAGCTCTTCTGAGCAGGGCCCTCTTAATCCTATGGTATTTTATTGTATTATAACTGTATTGTCTCCCTCTTATATTGTAAAAAGCTGCATAAACTGTTGGCGCTAAATAAATCCTGTATAATAATAATAATAATAATAATAATTAAAAAAAGCATATTCAGTAAATGACTAAATCAGCTGCTCAAAGTGCTTAAAAACTGAGAGTTTAATATTACTTTAAATAGAGCAGAAATAGAGTGAAAGCATGCCGCATGAGTGACCCTGGTTTCACCAGACAGCAAATATAATTTCTGCATAGTGCCCTAGGATAATGAGCACTAAGTGATTTACTAAAGGACTCAACTCAAAAAGAGTGACAATTAACTTCTATTATCAGATCACATTAAAAAGAAATAAATAGACAGGAATTCGCTTTTTTTAAGATGATTGGATAATTGAAGTGAATCTTAGCCCTTTTTGAGTGAAGATTTTCAACTTTGAAGCAAAATGACTGTTTCTTCATGTGTATTTATCTTTTGTTTGTTTGTTTTCTCCCTGGCCTGTCTTCTGAATTTCAGATCACATAGTCTAATTTGTTTGCCATTGGCCCACACCTATGCCTGACCCTAGCATCAGGTATAGTTTTTTAAAAAAAGTTAATGTACTGTATAATGTTTGCAGTTGCCCTTCTGACAAGCATGTTGTGTCCTGTAGCATAGAGTGCTTAGTTAACAAGTTCAATATAACAATATCATAACAGGAACAGGAAAAAATGTGTACAGATTAAAGTGTTAGTTCACCTTTTCACAAAAAATGAATAGGTGAACAAACTCACTACACTCTCCATACAACCCCAGACCCTGATGCACTTTTCTCCTACCTTATTATATTATGCTGTACATGCAGCCATTGTAGCAGTCCAGGCATCTGAAAATTGCAGAATACAGCCTGGAGTATCATGGTGTTAAGTTGGCATTGGTCAGCCCTAGGAAATGGGCCGAACACCCCCCTGTTTGGTTCACAGCAGATCTCCCGAACAGGGGAAAAGTTCTAACCTGAACAGCGAACCCTATTGAAGTCTATGGGAGCAAAACAGGAAAAATTTAAAGTGCCCATTTTGAAGACTTATATGCAAGTAATTGGCCATAGAAGGGGTATGGGGGTCTGGGTAGCCATGTAGTGGTTTGGCTGGCGATTAGACATGTGCAATTCGTTTCGTTTTTTTTTCGTTTTTCGTTTTTTTTCGTTATTTTCGTTCGTTCGTTTTCGTACGAATGAACGAATTATTCGTATCGTACGAATCCAAATAACGAATCGTAACGAATCGTACGAATCCGATTAACGAATCATTCGAATCAAACGAATCCGAAAAACAACGAAAATCCGAAAAAAACTAATTAGAAACAACGAATGTACTAATGAAGAAAATCCGAAAAACAAAAACGAACGAAAAAATTCGTACATTCGTAACTTTTTTTTTTTGTTGAATTGGTAATTTTCAGTGTCCCTTACAATGGTGCTGCTAAACGTGCTTCGAATGGATTGAACAAAAAAATTCGTACATTCGTAACTTTTTTTTCGATTCGTAACTTTTTTTTCGATTCGTAACTTTTTTTTTCCGATTCGTAACTTTTTTTTAATTTTTTTTTCGATTTGTAATTTTCCGTGTCTCTATTGAACCAAAAAATTCGTACATTCGTAACTTTTTTTTCGATTTCGTAACTTTTTTTTCGATTCGTAACTTTTTTTTTCAATTCGTAACTTTTTTTTTCGATTCGTAACTTTTTTTCAATTCGTAACTTTTTATTTTTTTTTATTTTTTCGATTTGTAATTTTCCGTGTCTCTATTGAACAAAAAAATTTGTACATTCGTAACTTTTTTTTCAATTCGTAACTTTTTTTTTTTTCGATTCATAACTTTTTTTTTCGATTCGTAAATTATTAAAATGTAATAATAGCATACACATTACATCAAATTATGAATTATGCTCCGATTACGAATCGTCCGAAAATTAAACTAACGAAAAAACGAATCAACGAAAAAATAACTTACGAATGTACGAATCGTTACGAATACGAACACCGACGACTTACGAATGTACGAATCGTTACGAATCGTCGGAAACGAAAAAAAAGAAACGAAAATAAACAAATTTTTTTGTTGTGCACATGTCTACTGGCGATGCTTGTGTAGTTGCATGTCTAGTCACTTTGTAAGCATGTAAGAGCTCTGAAGTAAAAACTTTTAAAAATGTCCCTGTTAAATTTCCAGTCTGCAGAGATTCTTCAAAGTAATATCAAAGTCTTAGTTTTTTTTTTTTTGTTTAAAAATAACAAACATGTCATACGTACCTGCTCTGTGTAGTGGTTTTGCACGGAGCAGCCCTCATTTGATTGACAGCAGCGGGTGCCAATGGCGCCTGCTGCTGTCTCAGCCAATGTGAAGGGAGAGTCCTGGGCAGCCAAGGCTTTTGGGAAATATTGCTGGAGTGAGATGGGGCTCAGGGGGGCTACTTCACACAGAAGATTTTTTATCTTAATGCATAGAATGCATTAAGATAAAAAAAAAAACCTTCTGCCTTTAGAACCACTTTAAGGCTTCTGTGGAATCAAGTTAAGTCTTTTCATTTGCTTGTGGGTAATTAACTGCAAATTTTCTTAGCATCGTAATTCTCACTTTTAGAAATGATTCAAACACACATGAAACATTGGGACCTGTTGTCAGACTCTAGTTCCTTTGGGTTACCCTCCCTTCTGAAGACAGTGCAGAGAACTGCAATTAAAGGAGCAAATGTGTTTGGGACAAATACAATTTAGTACATTTGCTCCTTTAATTGAATTTACTGTAAAAACCCATTAATGTTATAGAAAATCGGCAGTGTCTCTGTGAGAGCCCTACATTATCAATAGCAAGCTTCTTCCAAGCATAGTCAGTAAATTCCACTTGCAGGGGAGGTGGAGTGTGTGACAGTGGATTCATTATGACTCTGATAAGTAATGGAAGATTGAATGGCAGTCAGGACTTGCATATCCATGCTTGGCTACCTGTATACTGTAGCTCACATAGTCTTTGCTTCATGCTTGCAATTCCTTGGTGTCTATCGTGTGCTAGTTTAAAGGTCTCTGGTATATGATCCACAGATAATATAGCCATCAACTAAGGACAGATTGGGGGAAATTTACTAAAACAGGAGCACTCAGAATCTAGTGCAGCTGTGCCTGGTATCCAATCAGCTTCTAACCTGAGCTTATTCAATAAAACCTGGCAGCTTATTGATTTCTATGCGAAGTTGCACCAGATTTTGCACCCTTCAGGCTCCCATTTCATGTCTAATCCTGTAGTAAGGCTATAGAAGAGGACATTTTTTTCTGAGTTTGGCCATTTGCTTTATATAATGTCCCATAATTGTACTTGTACTGAACAAACTCAGATACCACAACAGCATCTATATCAGTAAATGCAACAATTTCAACATCTTTTCCTGTGTACTGAGTTTGTCGGTAAGGGTAACTGTGACAAACCAACAATCAGTAAAATATTAGTACTGTGTAGTTAAAATTGAGTAGCCATGCTGAATGCCTGCTTGCCCTAGTCTTTGTGCTAAACAATGTAGTTAAAGAAATATGGACTTTCTGCAATATAAACTGTTCATGCAACAGGCACGCTCTTCATTTTTATGTTGCCCAAGCACACCCTAGGACTCCTTTTTCTACAGTACAATAATTTATGGATATAATAGTTATATAATGAATCTGAATTAGGGATAAGTCGAACACCCCCCCCCCGGTTCGGTTTGCAACAGAACTTGCAAACAAACGAAAAATTTGTGCGAACATCCGAACACCGTTAAAGTCTATGGGACACGAATTTGAAAAATCAAGAGTGCTCATTTTAAAATGCTTATAAAGCAAGGTATTGCCATTAAAAGTGTTTGGGGACCCAGATACTGCCCCGGGAGACATGTATCAATGCAAAAAGTTTTTAAAACTGACGTTTTTTCAGGAGCAGTGATTTTAAGAATGCTTAACCTCTTCAGCCCCGGAAGAATTTACCCCCTTCCTGACCAGAGCACTTTTTGCAATTCGGTACTGCGTTGCTGACAGTTGCGACGTGGCTCCCAAACAAAATCGATGTCTTTTTTTCCCCACAAATATAGCTTTCTTTTGGTGGTATTTGATCACCCCTGCAGTTTTTTTTTTTTGTGCTATAAAGAAAAAAAGAGCGAAAAATTTGGAAAAAAAATGCATTATTTTTTACTTTTTGCTATAATAAATATCCCCCAAAAATATATAAAAAAAATATTTTTTTTTCCTCAGTTTAGGCCAATGGGTATTCTTCTATATATTTTTGGTAAAAAAAATAGTAATAAGCAACTATTGATTGGTTTGCGCGAAAGTTATAGCGTTTACAAAATAGAGGATAGTTGTATGGCATTTTTATTAATATTTTTTTTTCTAGTAATGGCTGCGATCTGCTTTTTATCGTGACTGCGACATTATGGTGGATACATTGGACATTTTTGACACATTTTTGGGACCATTGTCATTTAAGTGTGTCCTAGGGGCGTGTTTCTAAATGTGCAGGGGCGTGGCTGTGTGTGACACGTCACTGATCTCTGCTCCTATCACAGAGATCAGTGACACTGTCACTAGGCAGAACGGGAAGATGCTTGTTTACATTACATTATATATATAGATCAAATACACTGCCACTAACTAACCTGCCTCCCTAATCTAACTCAATCTCTCTATCTCCCTCCACTATAACACACTTTACGGGCGCTGTGTAAGCAGCCTTATATAGTGTGGTGCGTAAACTTAGTCGACTCAAACTCGAAGCTCATCCCTATTCTGGATGCAAAAGCAACAATTTCCTCTACCTTATTTGCATTGTGCTGTGTAAGGACCACATCAAGACCATAGTCTGAAGTATCTGTAGTAACAAAAGTAGATAAAAAAGGATCAAATAATGCTAGTGCTGGACTGCTTATGGTGAGCTATTTAATTGGGTCTCTGACTGTGCTTGCATTTTCACATAGTAATGCTCTCAATGTCTCCACAACAAAGGCATAATTGGTAATATAGTTGAATACTATGAAGAAAAACCTAAAAAGCACAAAAGGTTTTAAAGTCAGATGGAGTAGCCACAGGTGCTTGTATCACAGCTGCCACATGCTCAGGATCAGGAAATAGTTCCTCTTCTAATATAATGTTTCCCAGAAATGACTGCTGAGTTTTTCTAAAGCAGCATTTAGAAAGATTCAGTTAATGTACTTGTCATTAAGATAGAGAGTTGGGTTATACATGGTTATGTCAAAGCAATGGCGTAACTAGAACCTTCAAGTCCCAGATGCAAGAAACCATGAAGTTCCCCCCGGACAGGACCCTTTCCTCCGAGCCCGGTGGCGGAACAACAGGGCCTGGTTGCAAGTGGGTGGTTGCATATAAAGTTTTCCATTTCCCCCTGCTTCTCCTCCTCTTCCTACCGCAGGCATTCAGCAGCTGCAGGAGGAAAATTAAGAGATTGGTTCATCTATGCCAGTGTTTCTCAATCTTTTTCCAGTCAGGGAACCCTTGAAGTATACCCCTAGGTGAATGAGGCTGCACTGCAACCACTACGAAAATGTGTGCATTGCATGCAGTTGCAGCATAGTTATGATGCATTTAAGGGGTTAAAACAGGCGGTCAGCAGGCAACATATTGCCTCTTTACCGGCTGCTAAATGCCTCTGAAAATCGATCTGAGCATGGATCGCTTTTAAGAGGAACAACATTTTCTTGCTGGTACTATGAACTAGCAAGAAAAAAAAAATCAGTTCTGATTGTACACATATAGGGGGTCAGGATTAAACGTGCATACATAAAATGTGCATACATACATGTAAACACACACACACACATATATAAACACACATATATATATATAAATGCACATATGCACACACATATAAACACATGCACACACACATACATATATGCACACACCTACATACATACATGCACATGCACACACACTTACATACATACATACAGGCACATGAACACACACACACATACATGCACACACACATACACACATACATACACACACATACATGCATATAAACACATACATGCAGGGCTGGTGCAAGGATTTTTGACACCCTAGGCGAAACCTAATTTTGCCACCCCCCATGGCTTTGCCCCTGACTGTGACAGGAGCCAGCGCTATACAGGAAGCATTGGTTCTGCTTCCTCTAGTGCCAGCTCCATTCTTCACACTGATGCTCGGGAATGGCGAGTCGGGAACCTACGATCTGGGCACCCCTGCTGTAAGGGATGTGTTGTGTGTAAGGCAGAGCTGGCTGTACTGGGATGATCACCAGAGAGTCTCTGAGAGAGGCAGACAGGTCGGTCACTGATGATCATAGAGGCACGCAGCAGCAGCGGATGTTTGCTTCTGTTCTGTTGGGAGACCTGGAGCATGTCCTCCAGGCACCTGTGCGGTGCTGCGCCTTTAATTACAATAGCGGTCAGACGGAGTGGCTGCCTGAGACTGAGTTACATGCTACAGCCTGCAGAGCATGCAGATGCGGAGGGAAACCCGCGGCTTGGCGCCCTAGGCGGCAGTGCGCCCTTGGCGGCTGCCTTGTTTGCCTAGTGGTAGCACTGGCCCTGCATACATGCACACATACATGCACATGCACATGCACACATACATGCACACACATACACACACATATAAACACACACAGATAGCCTTTTAAAAAATGCCAGTGCTTTACCTTACCTCTTCCTGCCAGGTACTGCACTGTAGGGGGAGACAAACAGCACAGCACACACTATACTTTCACTTTAGGTCTAATCAGTGTGACAAGCTCCCCGTAGTGCCGATTACAGTTTGGCTGAGGATCAGGGAGCTTGGTCTCAGCCGTCCTTGCTGCTCCTCCTATCAAAGGTATACAGGGTCCCTCAAGGGCTGTCACTTCCGCCACTGTGTCAAGGAGATGACACTGTACACCCAATACATTACAGAGGATTGAAAACATCTGAAGCTAACCTATAAAGGTAAACACATAAAATGGAAAAGGCCTTCATAGGTAATAAATGAAGTAAGTTCCCTACCTTCTTTATCCAGCAAAACCTGATGATATGCACATTGAAGATCAGGGTATGAAAGAATTTAGTTTCTCTGAGTTCTGAAAATACTTCCTCAATATGTGACAAGGGGTGACTATCAGTAACAACAGATTTATTTGGTTCATGAAGGTCAGCACACAGTCTAATACCTGCTGTTTTCTTCATTCTCACGACAATAGGAGATACCCATTCAGACGCATTGATTTTTTCAATTACATCTTGTTCTAGTAAATTCTAAAGTTAGGTGTAAACAGATTTTCTTCCAGAGAAGGTTTGAATTCTCAACTTCTGACACACTGGTTTCACATCTGATACTTTAATTTTGTGCACAATGTTCTTTGCACAGTCCAATGAGGTGCTGCTGAGTGGTAAAACTTTGAACACCGGCAGCATATGGGCAACTGGAGATGTTGTGATAGGGCCATCCACTAATTATAGCAAAAAGATCCCTACCCAGTATAGTGGTGTCTTTCTTTACAATGCCAAGTTTAGCTTTCACACTACATGATTGGAATTTTACAGTTAGTGGCCAGCAACCCAGGACACAATTGAAAAATCGAGTCTGTAAGATAACTAACCAGTTCCAGTGTAGGTGAAATATATGGTTCTTCTGGTTGATTTCCTCTGGAAATATAGAGACGTAGTAAAAATAGAAAAAGGGTGGTCCTGGGAACTCTGCGCCATCAAACAGAAAAGAAAAAGAGAGCCACTCCCCTGTCTCAATATGAGGGAGGTGTAATCAAATATCAAATATCAGAAAAAATTAAAAACAAAAAAAAATAAAAGATAAACACACCCTATTGAGCTACCTCTACAAAAGTTTATGAGCATATAAAATGCAAAAATGATTAGCATCAGAACCCAAAGATCCCCCCGAGATCCCCCCATGCACAAAAATCCCACTACACAAGGCAATGCTAACCAGCAAATACCTATGAACTCTACACAAAAGTGCAAAAAATCCTACAGTGGGAGCTGGTATGACCCACCCAGAGCCCTCTACTCCCTGCCTATCTGCCAGCACAAAACTCAACATAATACATAAAATGATAAAAAAAAGGACCTGCCTGTACCTTGAAGAGCCAGCACTCCACCTTAAAACCACAATGGGTGAATGAGGTGCAAAAGCTCCACAAGGTAAAAGCTAGAATCCCGGGCCTAGCTAACTAGCCGAGGACACCTATAGCCCAGGGAGCAAAAGAATAATCCATATGCAACAAAACCGGTTGTTGAAACCGAAACAAAAACAAAAAGTTTGTCTTGAGCAGATAGTACCATATGCAACAACATGGAGACAAAGGACTGGTATTAAAAAAAGAAAGTATAAATGTTCATATCCTGGGATAATATGATGTACCCATAGGCTGTAAAGTATCTATATGAGAGTCTATGGCTGTATCCGCATTAAATATGGACGTCCACTATGAATGTCACTAGCTGCAATAGTCTGCAATAGTCAGAACTGTAGGGACCAAGATACAGCTGTGATGTAAATAGCAAGAGCAGGGAGCAGTCCATCCAACCCAGCTGTGTGTTTGTATAATATAGACTCTCTATGGTGTATCAGGCCCAGCCTGCAGGACTAGGGTGGTTCCAGATGATGGGTAACCAATCCCCTGTGTCAGCACACAGCCTATATGACCATATTCAGGAACACTCACTTGGTATATCTCAACTGCTCTACTGCGGATGCATGTCCTCGGCACCAGGCAATCCAGGCTGGTCCACATGAAAAAATCAAAGCAATCCAAAAAACGAATTGTGCAGAAACACAGGGAGGAGGGGGTCTTTCCCTACGCCTAGAGAGATCTCATCATGTATCAAGCATCAGCATAGTGGAGTAGCCCTGGTTTACAGAAGCAGTAGTATTAGTTACAGTGCACAAAAAATTATGTGTAATAGAAGCATTATATTCATCTACAAGTGGTATTAAAATCAGATTTTTCCAAATTTAGATAGAATGACACGTGCATTTTTTTCTCATTTCGCCATCAGAGCTTCCATTTTCAATTGTCCCCTGGCGGTGGTGCTATATTCCCATTCTTTTGCTGCCCCCTGTGCCACTTAGAACTATGGATTCCTGTGTGAGTACATTGCGATGTGTGCACTCCCACTTTGTACTACAACTTTATGCGCAGTGGTTGATTATGCTGCTCACACAGCCAGCACGAGAGGGGCACAGAGACACTATCACCACTGTGGAGAAGGACGAGAGGTGTGGGTTTTGCTCTGTGCCTCTCCAATGTCCACATTTGCCAGAATCACACAGGACTCCATAGGTCCCTGTGGCACAGATAGAACAGAAATATAGCAGCACAGTCTGGGGACAATTAAAAAAAGGAAGCTCTGAAAATGTTTTGTGAAAAAAAAACAATAAAAATCTCATATGGGTTCAGTGTTGCATGACCGACCACGCAATTGTCATTTAAAGTGTGACAGCATTGAAAGCTGAAAACTTACCTGGGCTAAGAAGCGTGCTGATGGTGGAGTGTTTTATGACAGGAGTGAATTTTTCATTGTGATCTTCTCCAAATTTCTAGAAAAATCCCTTGGCAACTAATCCGGCCTTATATTTGTGGATATTTTCTTCAACATTGAGCCTCTGAAGACGTCCAGTGGGAGGGTAAAATGCATTAGGTGGGAACTTCTGGTGATGTCATGATCAGCGTTTTGCACGCACGCTACTATGCTGATTCTATACCGGTCTTCTGCCGAGAAAGTTCCCCTGGCGAAAAAGGACCCCCCTGTACTGTGCAGGCGCAGTGCTTGCGCAGTACTAAGCCCAACGAAGTCTCAAAAAATTGCCGAAGCTGAACAGAGTGAGTCAGCTTTAGACGGCACCTGTAACAGGGCCCCTCGCCACGCTTCGGGCACGGCCTCACTGCGCTCGGCATATTTTTATTCTAACTCTATGTCCAAATGGATGGTGGGGCTCGAACCTGGACATAGGTTAAAATGTAGTGCGCAGGCGCTGTGTACAGCTGACTGACTGTGTTCAGCTTCGGCTATTTTTGGAGACTCCGTTGTGCTTCGTACTGCGCAAGCGATGCGCCTGCGCAGTACAGGGGGTTCCTTATCCACGGGGGAACTTTCATTATATGCTTGTTTGCACAGGAAACTTGTGAGTGGAAAATTTGTATGTTTTAAATCTTTTTAACAAAAAAGATTTACACTATGAAGATTTTTCTACCTCTTTGTGTGACCATTAACCTGCCATCCAATTGAGAGAAGTGGAGGAGCTGCAGAAACAGCATCTGAGCATCCACCTATGAGATGTGTATTCCCATTCATAACCTGTGGAGGAGCTGGAGAAACAACATCTGAGCATCCACTTACATACCTCCCAACATTTTGAGATGGGAATGATGGACACCTACTAGCAAATGTAGGCATAGGACACACCCCCTGCCACGCCCCTTAAAGGGGAAATAATAAAAAAAAAGGTTAATAAAATCCACAAGTGCTTTTTTTTATACCCCTACTATTCCTTTATATTGGCTTTTAAAATTGACAAATGCCGCAATTTAGAATGTGGATAAAAGTTTAGCACTGGGAAACACTTTTTAAAAGATAAAAAGTGAATTTTATATACAACTATATAGATCAGACCAAAATTAGGGACACATGAGGAGGAAAGAGAGACAGAGGGACATTGCTCCAAATCAGGGACAGTCCCTCGAAATCAGGGACAGTTGGGAGGTATGCACCTATGATAGGTGTATTCACATTCATAACCTGTGAAGGAGCTGGAGAAACGACATCTGAGCATTCATCTGTGACAGGAGCATTTACACTCATAATTCGGTGAGTGAGGGCACAAAAGGGGAGTACGGCACCTTATCACACGCAAGAAGATTTGAGCACTGATTCCACTTTGAAGAAAGCACTATTGCTCTTTGTTTGGAGGGCTTTTTTTGCACAACCGAATTATATAAACTAATATTTTTTTATGATTTATGGTGTATATGTATGAATTTTATAATTTAGGGGGACAGCGCTGGGAATCTGCATATATATAATTTAAAGGGACCAAACAACTTTTTTACCAGCAGCAGCCCACACACTAGTTTGTGGCACTTTATTGTTTTTTTCTACCGTAGCGTGGGCATACAAATATTAGATTACTATGTGAATACTAACTCACAGAATGTCGGTGTTTGCAACTAAAACATTACAGTCTGTGGCTGGGCTGAAAGAAAGACAGCACAGAATCCAACAGAAGCCTCTGGCATCTTATGTATCTAAGTATATGGGAAAAAGGGAAATTGGTTTAATGACTATCAACTCATCTTTAAGCATATATAGCTGTAATTTTATTGTCCCTAAATGTTTTCAGCAGATTTACAAAAAATTGCTACAAAAGTTTAGCAAAATCTATCATAACCTATAAACATATGTCAATAACACACTTTCATGTTCTTTCATGTTCTTTTTAGAAAGGAAATCACAGATTCTTACTGAAATAAAGCTAAAGAGTGTTTTTGTGCAATTACCCATGCACCATTTCCATAACTGTCCCTCTAGTTTCCCCTGTAGAAACATGGAAATTGTGTCAGCCAGCTTTCGTTCTAAGCTTTATGGCCTAGAAAAATCCATACTGCATGGTTGCCTTGAAAATCTAACTCTCAGTAAAATAACCACAATGAATATTTCATAAAGGTCTCTTTTTAACTCCTCTTCATCTACAAACCACAATTGGAATTAACATTGATGATGGCAGGACAATTATAAATGGAAACAACATTATTAGTGTGTCCCATATCCCATGTATTTTGTGTGGGGAATTTTTCCAATGTTTAAATATCTTATTTGTTAATGTTAAATGTAAAGCTGGGGAAGTGCAGAAACTTGCCATAGCTGGCTTTCCTTTCTGAAAAGAAAAATTCCATGTCTGTTATGTTATACCATTGTACTTTCTAAATCACTTACCTAGAACAAGTATTACAAAGTTAGGAGCTGTGATTTCACATTGACTTCACTGATCTGCATAGTGATTTTAGGTCAGTGACTCAGAAAATAATTTGCCCAGAGTCATCTAGGTAACTGGCATTTTCAGAGGGCAGTGGCCATATCTTCCTGCTCACATTTTTCCTTTGGTGGTTTTTGTGGTCAGTTAATTTTTTTTAACATTTGCAAATGTAAGTTTTATATAATTTGAATTACTTTTATACATACTTAAAAGCAAAAATTTTAAGTATATCTATAGCTAAACTTAATTTTTTTTAGTTTTCAACAGAGAAGAATTAAAAGCCGTGCTAAGATTGTTACAGAAAAATGGTAAGTGATCATACACAGGACACCGACTCTGTGGCCAAAACGAAACCAGGTAATGTAAGATGGCCTCAGCTCTGTTCTCCACCCACAGACGAGGTCCCTCAGATGCATTTTGCCTCCTAGTGGGTTTAATATTTGTGCGATCTGTTCATTTGCTATTTTTCTGTAGCATATTGTAGCCTGACAAGCTGTCTTATGCTCTGTACACACGATAGGATTTTCCGACTACAAAACCGTGGATTTTTTTCCGAAGGATGTTGACTCAAACTTTTCTTGCATACACACGGTCACACAAATGTTGTTGGAAATTCTGAACATCAAGAACGCTGTGAAGTACAACACGTACGATGAGCCGAGAAAAATGAAGTTCAATAGCCAGTGTGGACTTTTGTGCGTTGGACTTATGTACACATG